>OX411327.1:18420500-19631500 GCA_948150665.1 Conistra vaccinii
GATAGCGCTCTCTGAACGTGTCCTTTCCGATGTAATTTCATTTCTGTCGTAAACTGCTGTATCTGTGACGGATATGTCTTGGACTGATTCACCAATTTCTGAATCCTTTATCTTCTTTCTTAGCGGTCTCTTGCTGTGAACTGTGGTTGGGCTGGTTGTCTCTGGTTCTTCTGTGGTCGGCCTTGGTCGGCGCTGTCCGTTTCTTATACGGGCTGATACTCTGATTGTAGTTGCTTCCACATTCTCTGTTGTCTGTCTCTGTCTGTTTGGCTTGGTTGAATATGTTTCTCTCTCTGTCGTGTCGCTGTTGTCACCATTTTTGTATCTTGGGTCTTTAGGAGTGAACCTCTTGCGTTCAGTTGTGTTATCGTTCTCATTGTTAGTGTTTTCATTGTAAGGTACTCTTCGTTGAGGGAATCGTATTTTAGGTGTGTTTTCAGCTGGTTTTTCAGTAGTGCTTGTTGTAGAACTTAGTCTGTTTCTGTAGTCTTTAACGTTGAATCGTGTCCTGTTGTATTTGTTCCGCAGTCTCGGTCGTTGACCTCTGCCTGTAGTTGTAATATCCGATCGAGGTGTCGTCGTGTCCTCTGTACCATCTTCTTTGTAAAAGTCAGTTGTTGTCTCCCAAGTCCTCACTGGTTCCAGTTTAGCTTCAATAGGCTTTACGTCTTTATGGAATGAGAAATCTTGTTCAGATTCCGCAGTACTTTTCAAAGTGTCTGATAAACTCACAGATACATCGCTTGTAGGTGTATCTTTCTCGTCCTGCTTATGTGAGAAATCATTTTGGAAGTCATAACCGTTTATCTTCGGGTAATGTGGACGGTTTGTTATTTTCATTATCTGGGATTCCTTGTTCAGATCGTCTCTGGTAAACGTTGTAGTTGTTTCGGGTCTGTCAGCAGGTGTAGTGACAGGTCGGCGGTGAGCTAGCTTCTTCTTCACTATGGTAGGTATTGTAGGAGTTACTGTTGGTAAGGCACTAGTTGTCAAGTCAGTGGTGACAGTAGGCGTGGTCAGGTTTGGCTGGGACTTAGTCGGCCTCACTCTAGGTCTGATAGTGTATACTTCGTCTGCGTCTGTGGTCGGTGTCGGTTCAGTAGACGCGATGTATGTGGACGAGCGAATGCTTGACGTACTTGACGTGCTGGATGTGCTAGTAGACTCGTCCCTGTTGCGGTTGATGTTCGCTAGCGGAGGGCGGCGCCTCCTGACCTTATTCCTCTTGCGCTCGGGATTGTTCGGACGCTTGAAATGCTTGTTCGGAGGCAGCGTCGGAAGTACTTCAACTTGAATATCTCCGCTATTGTCTTTATTATTGCTGAACTGTGTTGTCGTCTCTTGTGTGCTATACTTCGCCGCTTCATTCGGCTTCTTCGTTCGTCTTGACGTGCTGTAGTCATCGTATGAAGGAGTTGACACCTTGTAGTAGTAGTCTTTAAGCTTGTGCTTGCCGATAGGTTCAACAAAGTCATCACCTACAGGCCGCCTGCTTTGAGATTCGACTTTCATGTCGTAGCTCAAAGAGTTGTCATGGCCATTCTCGGCCTCGGTTACGATGGCAAACTCTTCGGGGAGATCGGGGACGGGTGTTGGTTCGGGCCTTCGGTACGTGTCCGAATAGTCCTGTTGCTTTTCCGATTCTTCGGTACCTTTCTGGTTGTTATACTCATACACTTGTGACGTCAAAGTCCAAGGTGCAGTAGATGATTGGGAATGACCATCAGTTTCTGTAGCTTCAGTCACTTCGTAAGTTTGCCTATAAGGAGAGTTTTGGGCGTTTTGTTGGGCGGTGTTCAAGGGAGCATTAACATATTGTTTCGATGGTTGTTGATTACCGCCTGCGGCTACATTGTCGTGAATCCTATGCTTCTTTTTCTCGTAATTGAAATTAACGTTCTGTTGAGGTTCGTGGTAAACAAGACCTTGTTGGTTTTGGTGTGCAGGGAAGTTGTAGTTGTAGAAATTGTTGGCTAACGTCGTCGTAGGACTGGGAACAATCGGGTTGTATGTGGTGACGGAGACTTTGTTGAAGTCACTCTGATGGTTCTTTGAGAAGGGATCTTGAGGACTTGGCTTGAATGTATCTTTGACTCCTGCGTTGGGATCTATCTTGGGTGGCACGTATACCTTTGTTTGGGGTGTGGGTGTGATCTTGAAATCACTATACGTGGTTCCAAAGTGCAGTTGGTTCGGGGTGGTTGGTAATCTCGGTGTTGTCGGCAGTCTCGGGGTGGTTGAATCGAATATTGTCGGGGTTGTCTTGTAGTTGGGGGCGTAGCTGAATGAGTTGAATATCGTCTGCTTTGTCGATTGAGGTGGCAAGTATGTAGTTTTCGTCGTCGGAAACTGGTACACGGGGTCTCTACCTTTCACTGATTGGACTCCGAATGTGCCGAATGAACCTGTAAATAAACACACATTTTAGATGTAGGTAAACCATTGTGTTTTATTTTTTATTTTATAAGAATTGCTTATTATAGTTAGTGCCAAATAAGGTGGCAATATAATTTGCCCTTCCCCTAATCCCTACCTTGTAGGAATCCGAACGACATACTATGCCCCTTGCATAGTTGTCGCTTTTTATTCATGAAACATATTGACGACAGTGACACCGATAGCTATCAATTCAGGATATTATAGGACTTTATTCTATTTTTGAAATATATAATGAATGAATGGAAATGAATTGAATGGTTCAGTAAAAAAAAGTTAGAATCTTTGGCACGACCTCCTTTGTCACCAACTACAATAAAAGGGACTTGCCTAATATACTCGGCGGGAAAACAGCATCCTGGAACGAATACTGTGCATAAGGATTGACGATGTTCGGTATTGCAACCAAGCCGTGTTGTTGTGCTGTCTTCACTTGCTGTTGACTGACAGACTGTGGCGCAGTGGCACTGTCTTGCAGCTTATACAACTCTTGTTTGTAGATCTCTGAGCCACCAGACTGTTGCTGTTGCTTCTTGGCTTCAGTTGGTCTCGCGTAACTTTCAATGGGCTTCCCAAATATATCTAAAGGCTTTGTCGTCTGGTATTGTCCAAATTGTATAGGTTGGATGTTAGTCAGCTGCTGCAGCATAACATTCTGAGCGTGATTATTTTGCTTCATCTTATTTGGGTACTTGGAATATATCGGACGTTGGTTGAACGGGTTATGAGGGTTCCTGACAAGGACGCTTTCTACAGGAAAGTTCTGGACAAACTTGTAGTTTGAGAAAGCATTGTTTTGGAAGGCAAAGGGGTTGTGGTACGTGTTGATAGGCTGGTTGATGGCAGGTCCGGCGGACGCTGCAGGTACCGTCCTCAACGTTGTCGGGCGGTATGACTGCGCTATAGACGTCAGTTTGTTGCCGTCCTTCGTGGCGAGCGGACGTGTGGACGATTGGTACTGGTATTGATCGATCACTGGGACAGGGATTTTGTAGTGTGGCGCGTGTAGTGGAGCTGTGCCGAAGGATCCGTACAGAAGGCCACCAGAATTGACCACTGGTCTCCAGCCGCCTTTTGAGCTTAAACCCTGGAAAAAAAGAAAATTTTAATGAAAAGCAGTCGTTTCTAAAATGTTTTCTTAGTAGGCTTTTAATTGCTTGCAGCCGCATCATCCTTACATATTATAAAACAAAGTCGCCCGCCGCGTCTGTCTGTCTGTCTGTCTGTCTGTCTGTCTGTCTGAACGGGATAAACTCAAAAACTGCCGAACGGATTTTCAAACGGTTTTCACCATTGGACGGAGTGATTCATGTGGAAGGTTTTAGTGTATAATTCATTAAGGTTTTGTGTAAATTGGCTGAAATATGACGATTATTGTTGAAGATGTCGGAAAAAATCATGCCGACTGGGAGCTTTACTGGCGTGCGCTGCGTAAGTCGTGAGAGATAAATCAAATTTATGTTCTAGAGTATTGTATATCTTAAAAATTGCAACAAAAAAGTCCGCGATGGCATATGTCTATCTTTTAAGGGTGACCCACAATAACCATTTTTATCTTTCAAAATTGTATAAAATTTTAATTGTTATTTCCGAAGCTATTTTGACCGGTATCTTATTAACCCTTATCCAATTAAATAGGTTATTTAAATTGGGCATTCAATTTCGATTAAAATATGCCTTTACATCACATCATTTAAATGAATAGTTTAAGAGATATCACAGTTTCAAAATTACGCGTAACAAAATAATTATGGTTGACCACGCGGGCGCTGTAGTAGCCTACCACTGCGTCCGCTGAAAGTTAGTCAATGATCTTTTCCTTGGCTATTAGGTATGTATTCCCGGTAGAATGTTCCCGTGGGATATTTTGCGACATCCACGCGGGCGAAGCCGCGGGTAAAAGCTAGTCATAGTATAAAACAAAGTCGCTTCCCGCCGTCTGTCCCTATGTATGCTTAGATCTTTAAAACTACGCAATGGATTTTGATGCGTTTTTTTTAATAGATAGACTGATTCAAGAGGGAGGTTTATATGTATAATACATACATATTATAGTACAGAAAAGAGTCCACGCGGGCGAAGCCGCTGGCAGCAGCTAGTAGACCAATATTTCGTGAAGCAGTCTGTTTCATGGCCTACTACAACGTTGTTTTGTCTTTGGCAACCAGTGTCAACTGGCATACAATACATTCATGCATACAATCCTATCAGTTCTTACCCCTTGCGCTGCCATGGAGCGTCGATGGTTGCCACAGCTAGCCGACAAGAGTAGCGCCTGCAGCGTGGCCGCGAACACCCAGAGCCGCACATCTGTAACACAAGAAAATATATTTTAGGAATAGGTATTTACTTTATATTAGGACTGTTTTGTTTATTTATTTATTTATATATACTTTATAGTATATTACCCTCGACTTCGTCCGCGAGCCTGTAACCTTCCTCAATAATTGGGATATCTAATGCAAAAAGAAATTTTCAAATCCGTCTGGTAGTTCCGGAGATTACCCCTTACATACAAACTTATAAACAAACAACCAAAGATAGTAGGTTGCGTATATCACTGGAGAAGCCTTAAGCGCAATATTCCGAACAAAAAAGTCTGTCACTTTTGGCGGGGAACGAGGTACATTCTAGGAAAAAAAAAAAACAATAGCTGCTCGCCCGAAAAGAACCATATTTTTTTTTTTTTTTGTATCGATTTTCATTCGGAATTTTGCTTGAATCCATGAAATAAAACAGCTGTTCAAAATTCAAAAGTCATTTATTCAAACTAGGCTGAGAATCAGCACTTTTCGAACGTCAAAATTACATAAGACAGTCCCCCAAAAACGCCCGCCCTTCACCACTTCCTAGTGCTTTTAGCTGGGAAGAAGAAGTGGCGCAACAAACTCCCCAGCAGCACAGCTGTCTGTTCAGTTAGAAAAAACTTGATTCTATACAATAGTATGCAAATAATTTACATTACTCAACACAAAGCATAAAATAAAATATATTTGCCATAATGACAACAAGCACACGCCAATATACCAACAAAAACATCGAAATCTATACTCAAGCAAAAAATAGAAACTAAAAACGTAAACAGAACAAGTGTGTCAAGCATAAAATAGTTAATTTTTAATAAGAAGAGAAAATAACTACATTTAAATAAAAGTAACTAAATTGTAATAATCTCAATAATAAAATATTTATTAAAACAAGATAAGTTTGTTTGTATACTTAAGTAAAAAAAATAAAAAATGACAAACTAAGTATATGAATGGACATATAAAGCTGGGGACTTACGACTTACAACAGTAAGTCGCGGACGGACGTAAACTAAATTGACGTGATCGTAGGGAACTGACAGTTAACGTCAGCGGACGCGTCCGATAATTTGTTCCCAGCATATAACACAACAATAGAAAAATAAAATAAATAAAAACAAAAATAGTTACTAAGTAATTCATAATAAGAAATTATCGACTAGTCAGTTTAGGTTTCAAACATGATCTCAACCCTGCGGTAGATTGTAATGTGAATAAAGTGTCATCATCTGCGATACTTTACGAAAGGATAAAAAAAAAACTATCGATCATGTTGAGCTCGCGGGCGCGGTGGCGGGCGCGGGCGCGAGCGCGGCTTCTTTCACCGCACCTGCGTTTGTACGTGACCACTTGCATATTATTCTGTGTTTGATATTTCGTGACCGCGCCCGCCACCGCGCCCGCGAGTTCAACGTGATCGAGCACTTACTCTTTATATTATGTCTGTGGTTTAACCCCATATCGGACCGGACAAAGAGTTATCGATCTTATTACAAAACGAGTTTAAAATCAAGGCTTAGGCCCCGGTCTTAGAAAATCTATTGATTTTTTCACAGTAGCTGCCAGCAATAACAAACACCGGTGAAAAGAAAATAATGGTCGAATCCGTTAGAATAATGCAAAGTGGGAGTTGGCACCTTTTAAAAGGGCAAGACCGACTTTTACCACCATGATCATCGCTTAATGTTGAAGCAAAAACGTAGAAACAAATTTTCCGAACAAAACATCAAACGTGAAAGTAATTGCCAAATTACATCCCGATGCCATTAGCTTATAATTATCTTTATTATTTGTATTCTTGACCTCCAAGCCCATCATTTTGAAGTTACTTCTGAATACCCATAATCTCATGCTTGCAAGTCATCACGTCTTTCTTTAGACTCATCATACTTACACTGAACTTGGTTAAGTTAGCTTTTTATTATTTGAAAGTGTGTCACTTTGACCACACTCGGACATTACTTACCTATTATTTTGTAAAGATGCGGTCACACTATAGTCGCCGAGTTAAGAACTAGTGACCGACCGAAGGTTCGGTTTCGGCAAGTTTCCGCAGAAAAATCTAGTTTCGGCATCAGTTTCGGTTTCGGCATAAAATCTGCCAAACCTTCAGCAACACCGAAACTGGCATTCGTAAATTATCGTGCGTCGTTTGGCTGATTTCGGGTTAGTTTGTGGCTCATGTATCACTCGCCATCATCATCTTTTTGTTACTCACAAATGTTTATTCCAAGAAGTAGTTAACATGTATTGTAAATAAAATAAAAACGTGTATTCTAAAATAAAATAAAAAAAAAACACGTAGTTAAGTACTTCAATTACTTATTGTTTAATATTTCAGTATAAGTGTAAAAAATAAGACAAATTTCAGTATACAATAGATTTTTAACATGTCTTACGAAGTTTCGGTTTCGGTTTCAGCCAAAACTGAGACTGACACCGAAGATTCGTTTTCGGTTTCGGTTTCAATATAAAGTCCTGTTTCGGTCGGACACTATTCAGAACTGAGTCTTCGGGGCAGAAATCATTGTTATTATTATGGAGCAGGTAGCAATCAATCTGCTTAGCCTTTTCCCAACTATGTTGGGGTCGGCTTCCAGTCTAACTGGATGCAGCTGAATACCAGTATTTTACATGGAGCGACTGCCTATCTGACCTCCACAACCTGGGTAACACGATCTTGATAAGACTGGTTGTCAGACTTTCGGGCTTTTGACGACCCGTGACGACTGTCAAAGATCCAAGAATGACAGCCTGGACCAACGACTTAACGTGCTTTCCGAAGCACGGCGGAGTCTCGGTATGTTAAGATGGTCACCCACCCACTGACCAACCCCGGCAAGCGATCGATCCGTACGGTTGTTATTACTTAACCACGAGGTTCTCCAAATATTCGTAGTTTGGATATTTTAAAACATATCGAAATTCAACCGCTACTATGACTTCACCTTTACAACAGCAACGATGCTTATGCTTTGGGTCACAATAAGCATTTTCATTGTTCAGTAATTTCTACTTAATAATAGATATTAGAAATATACTTTCTACTTCCTTACATAGGTACATACATATAGTACATTATACTCCCGGACAAAAACCTGTCGTATCATTGTCAATTGAGTTGAATTATCTCCTATTATAGCTTGTGGGAAAGTGAACCTAACATTATAGTTAACATGGGAAATATACTTGCAATTTTCTGTCGTGTTATGGCGAAATTATGTGAAATTCTTGGGTCAATAAGCCTATACTTATGTGACTCAAGTCGGTAGGCGCCATAGACATAAGAAAGAAGGTAGGTGTACTTATATAATCAACAGTTTGCAACAGTCCGCTTTTTTTTTTGTCGTCGTCAGTTAAAGCAATTATACCCTAGACTGGTGGGACTGCCAATACATAGGTCTCTAGTTCGGGAACACCCAAATACTCCGAAATATTTTATTCCGAATTTCGTTGTTCCGATTTTCAAAAGTCCGAATTTCATAATCCCTAAGAATTATAATGTCTATTATTAAAAATCACGAATTTCATTTTACCGAAAGTCGTAAATACGATTTGTTTGGTTTCCGATTTTCATATGTACGAAGAATCAAATGCTCGATGGGTTCTCGGTCCGAAAAACGACATTCCGATTTTCAATACTTCGAATAAACTACTAAAATTAGGAATCTGATTCAATAGTATAATACGAGTATTAAGTTACGCGTTATAAATTAAAAACTCATAGTTTTTAATTTAAAAACGTCTACTTTGGTCCCCTCTATTGTTGGTGAATCATTTGGGTTAGGTTAGGTTAGATCAGTGACCATTAACGCGTGAAGGCGAGCGACCGCAGTGAGCGTGCCGCGGTAGCGGCCGCCGAGTGCCAGATTCCCTCTATTGTTGGTGAATCATTTGGGTTAGGTTAGGTTAGATCCGTGACCATTAACGCGCGAAGGCGAGCGACCGCAGGGAGCGTGCCGCGGTAGCGGCCGCCGAGTGCCAGATTCCCTCTATTGTTGGTGAATCATTTAGGTTAGGTTAGGTTAGATCAGTGACCGTTAACGCGCGAAGGCGAGTGACCGTAGGGAGCGTGACGCGGTAGCGGCCGCCGAGCGCCAGATCCCCTCTATTGTTGGTGAATCATTTGGGTTAGGTTAGGTTAGATTAGTGACCATTAACGCGCGAAGGCGAGCGACCGTAGGGAGCGTGCCGCGGCAGCGGCCGCCGAGTGCCAGGTCCCCTCTATTGTTGGTGAATCATTTAGGTTAGGTTAGTATAGATCAGTGACCATTAACGCGCGAAGGCGAGCGACCGTGGGAGCGTGACGCGGTAGCGGCCGCCGAGCGCCAGATCCCATCTATTGTTGGTGAATCATTTGGGTTAGGTTAGGTTAGATTAGTGACACTAACGCGCGAAGGCGAGCGACCGCAGGGAGCGTGCCGCGGCAGCAGCCGCCGAGTGCCAGATCCCCTCTATTGTTGGTGAATCATTTGGGTTAGGTTAGGTTAGATTAGTGATCCTAACGCGCGAAGTCGAGCGACCGCAGGGAGCGTGCCGCGGAAGCGGCCGCCGAGTGCCAGATCCTCTCTATTGTTGGTGAATCATATGGGTTAGGTTGGAACTGTGACCAGTGTGTTTTTTTGTCTTGCTTTTCAGTTTTATAAGGCCTTTTTATTTCGGAATTTTAATTAATCCGTACTTTAATAATCGGAATTCGTATTTTTGATGTTTCGAATTATCATTAATTCGGACTTTTTGTTATTCGATCTATTGAAACTCGGTATTTTGAGAATAGTAATTATAAACGTTAGGAATACTGAAATTTTGGAATTATAAAAATAGGATTAATGATAAATCGGAGTTGTTATATTAGGGATTTTGAACCATTCGGAATTGTGATAATCGGTATTTTGAAATTCGTATTTGTGACTTTCGGAATAAAGTTTTTCGTATTTATGTAGTGTACCCCTCTAGTTCGAACCCAAAACAGGCATTTCTGACTTTTCGGATTCATGTACGTACCGTCAACTGTGGCATCTTTACTTTCCATGAGCACCCATGAGTTAAATATACAAATATTTCTAGATTACTAAAAATCTTTTATAAATAGTCGGTTTTTCTACTCTTGTATCTCTTTAATAGTAAATGGCGGCAACAGATTTTTTGTAATCGAGAGATATTTAAGTACAGTACTCATGGAAAGGAAAGATGCCACAGTTGACCGTACCTATTGTTACGTACGTATTGTTATTACTTGCTTCAAAAACGGTGAAGGAAAACATCCTGCGGAAACCGGCACGCCTGAGAGATATTTCTCGACGTCATGTGAAGTCAAGTCAGAGGTCCATATGGGCGGCTTTAAAACTTTGACAGCAGGTTATTCACTAACCACACGTAAAAAAGAAGACTGATGGATTAAAAACGCCAGAATAGTGTTCCCTTTACCTTTTCCGAAGTCTAATTTAAAAAAAAACCATCGTATCATCGTATGTAGAATTAAAAATTACCACATGCGATGTACCGTGACGTCACAGAATATCTTCCTAACAGACAGATAAATCCATAAGTGTAAAACAAAATCTGTGAAACTTCACGTCAAGAAACTCTCTTGTTCTTTTCGATTCAATCGTACTATACCTTGATATATTCAGCATCAATCAATGCCACTTAATTATTTTGCAATGCCCTTAGGCATATGCACAGAGACTCCATAAAGTGCTGAACAAAATCGGTGGAAGTACACGTACGTATATCTTCCAATGTATTAAGCATTAAGGTACTAAGTACTAAAAATTTTAAAGAAATAAACCCTCTTATATGAAATAAACTTGAAAGTCACTTATACTTAATCAAACAATAAAAGTTACATAAGGACGTGTCCAGAATGACGCATTAAAATTTCAATTGACGCGTGGAAAACTAGTAGAAAGGCCACTGTAATTGTATGTTTATATGGTATCACTTTCCATTGGTGGCGTGTACGTGCTTTTCATTCGGCCGCTGGGGAGCACGTACTGTTTTCTATAATAATTCGCATTGTGGCTTGGTCACCTCACACACCTGCTCGAAATGGAAGTGCAACGTAACTTTATGGTGTGAACACTTTTCTTTATGTGTGGGAAATGGTTTCGTAGTGGTCAAATTGCCAAGCGTTACGTTATGGAAGTCAAATGTTACGACAGTACCTTATAAGCGTGCAATAAGTTGGAAAATGTCGTTGTTATGTAATTACTTGGCTATTAATAAGTTGAATGGTCCACCACGTCTTTCTTGTTTGTCTTTAAAACTTGAAGCCTAAAGAGCCAGCCATTATTTTTGGTCATCGCCTTTCAAAGGAGTCATTAATTAAACTGGTCCTCGTTTCGACACGGCACAAATTAAACAAACAAGCTTTCGATCAATCGTATGTTTGCCATACGATATACGAACCGGTAACACAACAGTAGACAATCGGTCAAAGATTACGTAGGGCATCATCGGCAAGCGTAGTAAACGACAAAACAAAACTTCGATGATTGATGCGTCTCATGAGATTATTCCAGCAAACGTCTTTTGCCTTTTCTCCAAATGATAGCCACCATGGTTGATATCCACTTTCGTAACGCCCCTAACTCTTACGCCACAGCAATAACCCGTACATAAAGGTTGTGATAATACACTTTATAGCAACAACTAACTTCATAAACAGACTTGATGATAAGGAACCGAATACAAACGCGATATTATGCGTTTTATTGGCCCGTTTATGGAGTTAGTGAAAGTGCAAATGTCGCCTGGCCATTTTATTGTGAGTTGACTTATGTAAGATATGATTCATCGAACGAATTAATTAAGTTGTTAATAAAGAAATATGACCAGTTTTATAAGTTTGAGTTGAAAGTTTATTGTTATTATTCTACCTGGTGTGCTTCTTTGATTATGTCATCAGTTTGGTAAAACAGTGTTCGATCTAGGAAAGTATCTATATGTATAGAAAAATTAGAGACAGTGTGCCTACTGTCTAACTTAAAGCATATGAAGCTGGCATATCCAATTAATGGGACATATAAGATTGGAGATGAGGGAATATTAAAAACTTCGAATTTTCGTAGTCGTTTCAAAGATCAAACTACAAGAGAAAATAATTCTCCGCACAAACACAACATACCACAAGCTAAGCAAAGAGCCATCAGACGTAATGTCTCTATTATTTGAATCGTTGACAGTTGTCAGCGGGCTGAAACTGTCTTCCGTGTGTGATGTCACGACATACCTGAAGGAACTGAACAATGGAGGTATGACAGTGTACCTATAACAACGTAACTATAATTGTGGAAACATGGTGACTGATATGCAGACCCGTAATTTTACGTGAAAGATACTTCCGTTCACAGTAAGTTCACGACCTTATGGAAATTAATCGTTGAGGACCTCGAGGCTAAGTAATAACTAATAACACTCGCATGGATCAATCCATCAGGTTAAGCTACGCTTGCCGGGGTTGGTCAGTGGATAGTGAACCATCCCTACATACCGAGACTCCTTTGTGCCTCGAAAAGCACGTTAAGCCGTTGGTCCCGGCTTTCATTCGTTGATCTTTGACAGTCGTTACGGGTCGTCAGAAGCTCGAAAGTCTGACAGCCAGTCGTACCAAGGGGTATCGTATTACCCAGTTACTGGGTTGTAGAGGTCGGATATTAGGCAAGTGGCTCCATGTAAAATATTAGTAATCAGCTATATCTGGTTGGTCTGGAAGCCGACCCCAACACAGTTGAGAAAAGACTAGGCAGATTGATCACCGCTAACATTGCACTGCGGACGGCCACGGCTGATGCTGACGTTTTTGCCAAACTACATAACGTAAGTTCACGCCTGTAATCCCCAGAGGTGTACCTATAGTACACCCACATTTCGCCAGTTATTGCCATCAACCGGGCACAAATTCAGACTCCGGGCTGCTACTTAGAAATCCTCATGGAAAAACCCAATAACACTTTGCCCAACCTGAGAATCGAACCCAGGACCTCATGCTCAGCAGTAGCGCTTGCGACCACTAGACCAACGAGGCAGTCTTTAGAGGGATATCTCGTTCAATCCTTCCTAATACTTAAAAAATCTGTGGTATAGGAACTAGGTTAGGTATAGGTTTTAAGATTAAGGCATTCAGACCCGAAACCAGATATGAATATTACAAATATAACTTACAACAAATAACATAACAAATCTTTTCTAGTGTCGGATTCCATTTATTTTATCAATAAGAAATTGATCATAAAATATTTGAATTATCTTAACAAGCTTAGCATTACAACCGGTTATAAAACATTAGGTACTGCATTGGGAGTTTACTTCAGGCTAGAAATGGAAAGCATAACAAATTCTATCTCATTTAAGAGATTCCGATTTCGTGTGATAATTTACAATTTGCCGAACAAAATTGCGAATTTGGCACCTAATTTGGTCATGGCTCGAAACGTGAGTAGAATTTTTAATGAATAGATTTGGCTGAATATCAATAGATTAGGTATATATAGAGTTGTCTTCAGAAAGTAATGATCGTTGATGCGACCCGATTATTGGGGAATAAGTAAAGTTATTTTTGTCACCGGAGAAGCGGACCCAAAACACTCCCCTGTGGAACACCCGTAGGAATTTCTTTGTTGCAGAAATAACTTATTCTATTAGGCAATATAAATATGGGTATGGAACTATGGGTTCTACATGCATAATTTAGGAAGTCAGTGGACTACATTAATATATTTTTGTCTTACTAGTTTACTTTAGAAATGGGCTTTACCAGCTCGAAGTTTTAACGTAATACGAAATATAGATGAATAAATGGCAAGGTGAAATCGATTATGACTTTGATCGAACACTAGAAATATCTTTCAGTGTAAAATTATTTTATAACATATATTTAATTTATTATAATTGGACGAAAATTACATATTTATATAAATTAAACATGTGAGCGTCGAAAGTTTACTTCTTAACAGGTAAAGCAAATATACACCGCAACTTTTGCATACATTATAATATTTATTCATTTTTTCTAGTTAATCGCAAAGTTAATGGTGTATCATTAAGTTTGATTAATAACTGACCGCTCCTACAAATATGAGCTTACACATCAATTAACTGCCAATTGAGAAGTATGGTAATTCGGGACGCGTGTTCATATGCAAACGCGAGACTTCTATATTCGTGTGTCCAATTATGCAATAATCGTTTGTTTCGACTTCAATCCAGTTGTCATAACTAAGAGGATTGCGTGAAGCGAGTTTTTCACAGAACACCGAGTGGTTGAACGGTACACCACGTGACCGTTCGTGCCTGCTCTGCGGACCGTGGCCCGTTTCACTACAGCTATTCGACTCGAGAAAACACTACCAACCACATTTTTATGCTTTATCTCGCTCGAGAGAGCACACCGCATATTCAACCACCATCTAGCCAAACACAAATAAAAATCCACTCTACCCACATGAAAATAAAAGTAGTTTTCTTTCAAAGATTCGGGTTAATGCACCCGATATATGCGTCACGTATCGGTTTATGTACACGAAATCTGTATGTAAATAATATTAATGAAGTTAGATGCCGTTGTTTCAATCTGCAAGATTATTGGCCTCGTGAAATTATATTAAATTGCAGTTTATTGCGATTTATGTGCGCATCGCGAGCGGTTACTTGCGTGTGGACATGTAATGCATTTCTAATAGATATTTAATGTTATATGTTTAAAGATTGTACGCACGTTTTACGCTTAAATAATAATTAGTTATTCAATGAATAGTATGTTATGTCTTCATTTGTTTTTAGAAGCAGTTATTTGAATGAATTTTAAGGAAATCCGCACCAATCACCATGATTTTCTTTCTGTAGTAGAGCGCAAAGACGAAGTGCGATTGGTTTCGGTCGCGCACAAAGTGTTGATGGATCATTAATATTATGTGATTTATCACACGCATGCCTAGACGAATCCCCCTTCTGACTAGGCTTTTGCGAAATTCTGGTTGCGAAATTCTGGCAGCGTCTTTCTCACCAAGAGCAATAAATCGGCGATTAGACATAAGAATTTCTTAAAGGAAGAGAAAATTGCCAACTTTTCCAAAAAAAATGGGAGATTTCAGCAGACAATTAATTTTTATTATTTATTTATTTCGGACAAAATCCATAAAAGTGTTAGTAACAATTTTCTTAAGATCTATGTTAGTAGGTACAATAATATAATAAAGTAAAAAAAAAACGTTTAATACTATTTTATACTATTTATTAATACAGGCTACAACTGAAAAACCTGTTTCTATTTGGGGAAAGCCTCATGGCACTACAGACGTATCATTAGATTTTTTTTAAATAGGTCCTATTATTTGCGCCGTTCTCTTTTTTCTTCTTAGCACGTATCTATTATGGGTAAAATCGTTAACTTTTTTGAGCATAACCAATATTGTCAAATCAGCACGTCTCGTCTATGGGAAGCGATCACAATGTTTACCATCAATTATTTCCGGTATCGCGCGGCAGTTCCACTTTTGTAAGACTTTTTTATTCTTCCAATAGGTAGTGCGTAAAATTGCCTTATTTATTTGGCTGAGTTGTTATTTATACGTTTTTGTATGAATTTGTACGCTTTTTTAGACGCTTTTGTTGTGAGAAAATTTAACGGTTCATGTTTTCGGCGGTTTTTCTACGATAATTTAAAAGGCATGGTAAGTTAGATAGTGGTCGGATATCTTTGTGATAAGAACAACCATGGGATCTGTTATTTAAGTAAGATGGTGGTCTGTCTCAAGTTGCGAAGTTGTTGTTCCAACTTCGTTCGGTTTTCCTGGCTGTACATTTTTAGGTAGCTCTTCCACCTCCAGTCAACGCTACACATTTTTCCCAAACATACTCCTTGGCTGTCGTCATTTCTTTTACCTTCGTCTCTTGTTCTTTCGAGACATGCAGTTTGAGAATGTTCTCTTCATTGTCCCCAACTGCGTTTACCTTTATCTGCATATCACCATCCAAATTATTCTTTCTAAGCACGATTGTTACAAGTCAATTAAAAAGTAAAATTAATATAAGTTTTCGAACGCTCTCGAAGGTATTAATGTTATTTTATGCCAGCAAACAAGTGAACTTGGTAGTTTAGAGAGTTCTACGCCCTACTTGTTTTAACGTAGATTATCTTGCTTCAATATTTTACGGTAACCGCCTTAGTACGCACAAGACGTAAGAGAAATGGCACTTATTAAACATTGAGATATATTTGTTTTCTCCTAGAACTTGAGTTTTTGTATTCTTTTTGGTGATGTAGAGACCATGACATAAGAGATCGGATTGATGATTTTATACTTAGAAGACCTACCCTACCTATTGGTATTGTTCCTATGACGCAGATAGTAGGAATTTCTTATTCCATAAGTTTTTGTATTATGGGAAACTTCAGTTTAAGCTTGTTGTGAATTTAATCTTTGCCTTTGCCATCATGCTTATCTTTAAAGATATTTTATGTGCAAACAAAAATTGATTATTTTTATCCTATCCACAGTCTCACTGCAGTGCAAAGACCTCTTCCCATGCAAAGAACTAGTAATAGTATTCAAATACTTACCACGTTTATTTCCACATTGCGTTAATTTAAGTGAAAATTATACAAATAAATAAAATTGAAGTGACTGTTTGTAATGTCAAAATAACAGCTTTTTACAAAATGCATATAGAAAGAGAAGAGAAAGAAAAGAAAGAAAGAAAATACGTATATTTGCGGTAAACATGACGCAAAGAAAGAACACAAAACAAAAACAGAACAAGTTCGGAAAAATATGCGTCACATCCACGCACCATACGGGCATCGCTCACCATATTGCTACGATCCTATCAGAACCCCAGCGCTGATTTTCAGCAACAGCCGGCGTTGCCGTTATGTCGTCGACTGGTGCATACAATGAGATATAAATAGGACAAAAATATCAAATAAATATAAAATGATTAATTTACATGTTCATTTAAAATATAATATTTAAAGTCAATGGCAGTTTAAACGGTCTAACGGAAAAAGTTATAGCACAAAAACATTTTTTTTTCTGTTTTTTTTCGGCTGATCTCCGAAAATGCTGGAGCAATTTTGACGGGACTTTCACTGGCAGATAGCTGATGTTATAAGGAGTAACTTAGGCTACTTTTATTTTAGAAATAGGATTGGGTCCACGTGGGCGAAGGCGCGGTTAGCAGCTACTTAAATGTTACTAAGCCTTATAAAATGATTGTGTTTGTATGCATGCGAATTGTCCATTATGGTGCGGTATCATGTTATTCAGCTATTAATTAATGGTCTTTATTTATCTATAGTGTGTCCAATGTTATTGGCGATAACTATCGCAATGAACTGACACTGTGACACCAATAGCCCAGTAAAATTATTGAAACTTTGAGTGTGTCAAGCTTCTGAAATGAGTTTGGTTCATTTCGTGATATGGTCATATTATGGTATTGTTGATGCATAATTCGTGATAGTTTTTGTAATATTTGTAAATACTTGTCATGTGCAATATAACGGTAATAATTCAGGTGACTCACATTACAGATTTACAGGTAATTTAGGTTCTCAATCTTGAGTTTTGGCGTGTCCCAATACAATAAACATTACCCAAATAGTTAGGTAGGCACCTACTGAAATCTTAAAATTTGCGTTTATATTTTTTACTTTTTTTGTCCACTTCGTGGAAGGTCTTGGCCTGTATCTCACCAGATGGTAAGTGATGATCAGGCCGAACGAAGGTGGAAGCGAGCTCCGACACCGGAATCCTCAACCACAGAGGAACTGGCTATCTTACCTCTAACTGCCGAAACACAACAATGCTGTAAATGTTGTTATGGCGACAGACTTAGATGAGCTGGTGGTAGCTAGCCAGGCGGACTTACAACAAGCCTTACCACCAAACAAACCGAGCAGAAAACTTTGCCCCACTGGGAATCGAACTTGGGACCTCTGGGTCCGAGTCTAACTAGTAGACCACAGAGGTGGTTTTATTAATGTTTGATCCAATGTAGAGTCAATAGCCAATTGTAGATAACATAGACCGATATATTCACAGCTAAATTGATTTTTATGGGGACAGTTCAACGAACAACAAATTACCGTATAATGTAATAATTTCACACGAGCGACGTCAACAATCGATTGGCTTCGCATCGCGACAAGATTATCTTCTCATAAAAATCACTTTCATTGCCTTATAAAAAAGTTTAACGTTGATGAGTCTGAGATTGTATGGGAACACCCATTATAAACTTCTTGTAAAGTTATGCAGCATTGTGTAATGATCTAAATTCTAAAAGATAGAAAAATGAAGAATGGTCTTCAAGTTTTTGTGTTTATTTTGTCCATCCCTACAATTTTTCCATGAAAAGCAGGAAAAGTGATTGTCTTGCCTCTTCGGTTTAAAGAACTTTTATTTCTCGTAAGAACTTAAAACTAGTTCGCATATAATGAGATACATATTATGTGGTTTTAACTAGTAATAGGTACTATCATTAGTAAGTTACCTCTAGGGTGTTGGAGACATTATTTATTATAGCATTGAAAAAACATAACAGGGGGCCAAGTCCATTAATTTACAAACGTCACAATGGTCTCTCGATTGTTAGTTTTTGACAGATTTGCCATACAAAATCTGTCAAAAACTCACCATCGTGAGACCATTGTTGCGTTTGTAAATTAGTACACTTGGCCCCCAAGTTTTATGTTATTTCAAATGTTGTGATGCATTGCCTTAATCTGCGCTTGAATATGTTTATACTGTCACATTTTTTTATATCCTCCGGTAAACTGATAATTTTTACGAACGAAGAAATGTAGGTAGTACAAAACATAATAGGCAGTGTATAGAGTGCCACCATTGGCACTCTATCCCTATCGGATAAAGTCCCACTACAGGCACCCTAGTAACACCGCCTCGGCCCGGCTAAAGTGCCGCAAGCATTGGATTGTTATTGTCACTGTCACTAAGTCACGTCACTTGGTATTTTGTTTGATTGTCGAGGTTAGATCGCTGTAAAACACCACATTCCCAAAACATTACATTCTCTTGTGCCTAAACGGACCCTGGTGTGGTCACAGTTCTAACCTAACCTAACCTAAATAACAAGTGACAGTGACAATGCAACGCTCACGGCACTCTAGCCGGGCCGAGGCAGTGACACTAGAGTGCCACAAGAAACTCGCGGCACTCTATACACTTCGAACATAATATAACATCCCGCCTGATTCTGCGAAGGGTTAGGCAGATGCTTTCCTTCAGTACATCCACATTTCTTCAGTTATGGTTAAGACCCATGTCATAGGGAACAGCCTATTGCCATCAACCTGGTACAAATCCAGACTCCGAGTATAATGGCTACTGAGACGATCCAGATTGGGAAAATCCAAAAACACTTTGCCCGACCCGGTACCTAATCGACCCCAGGACCGCATGTTCAGCAGTAGCGCTTGCAACCACTACACCAACGAGTAAGTCTAATGTCTTCTAAAATATCAGAAAAATACTAAGACTTCTATCAAATTATTTCTATAAATCATTTGATTTTATTTATGAACCTGTCAAATTGAAAATGAACCGTCTGCAGAAGTTCGATACCTACTTACATAACTTTGAGACACTTAATATATCACAAGAAATGGATATAATGAATGGTTGGTAACAGTTTTATATTTTGGCTCTATCGAGATCGAGAGTAAAAATGTTAAATAACTAGGTATTTAACAAAATCTCAAATGTATGTTAATTTTAACGCAACTTTCAAACAAGTTACCAAACTTAAAAAAAAAACGCGAATTTAAGTCATTCTAACTTTTTCCAAATATGTATCACACCACGATACAAGTATGCAGTCTATTAGAAGTCTACTGTCTCTGCTGTTGTCTGTGGTTTGAGAAGTAAACTGCGCGTACTTACTCCGGTAATTTCATTACCATTCTCTGGCCGTGACCTTCGGATGGCGTCACCACTTTCCATGGCGACGCGATGCGACGCGGACAGAATACCGTTCCCGTTACGGATGTACGATACACTTTCTGTTGTTTTCATTACAAGGGTTCCGCGACTAACGCAAGTTTCGTAATATGAATTTTATGGGGGACTTGAAAAGGAAAAGTGGAATGTTTAATGTTGGAATGCGAGTAGGAAAAGTCGAAGGACTTGGCAGTAGTTGGCTCACGTTGTGGTTGCGGTTAATCAGAGGTTCATATTGTTCTAGGTATTGCTTTAACGTAACTCTGTATTCTCAGAAGGGAGCGCAGAGGAGTATCTATAGCAATGACTATACCGGGGTCACTGGGTCCTGCGGCAGGACCCAGTGACCCCGTGCAAGCTAATGTATAATCTATAGTGACTCGACTCTTTTATTCCATTAGGTAGTTAGGGCACTGATAGCCTAGTGGTGTGATACCTCAGACTTTTCGGATTCATGTGAATATTGTAAAATTATAACTTGCTTCAAAAACGGTGAAGGATAAAACATCGTGAGGAAGGTTTATTCCCATCTCGGCACCCTCTCATGAATCATTTTAAGGTAGGTACCTACACAAAAAGAAACGGAAACAGTATCAGTATAGTAAGTAAATAAACCTTATTATTTATTAAATAATTTTTGTTTCTTTTCAATTACCATTTTCACAGACAAGCCCTTGAATCGCTTTTTAGAAGCTCCATTATCTCTGCCTTGGCAGTAACATGACAATAATCTTAAAATATATGAAAAATTCACGGTTCGTAGGAATAATCGTTTTAAAATCTTTACAGCAATTATGTAAAAACATATTACAAAAATCAACAGTTATTAATGATGTACAATTAACGTTTAATCAGTATAACCGGGACTTAGGCAAAAGGGCGTCCATACTTTGTGAGCATCAAGATGACGGGACCAAGCCCCCAATTTAAAATGCATCACATTCAAGAGTTAGTACTACATATGTACTAATTGTACCCTAAACAAGACATTTGTACCTCTAAAGGTAAAGGAATTATGTCAAGATTTCCCTGGTCCCGCCACTTTGATATCAAAGTGGCGGGACCTTTTGGATGCGCTATTCAGAGGCAGGTAATACACACCCGAAGACTTAGTACTACATTTGTACTGGTATATACTCAGTTTTCAATACAATTGTAAGTGCCAAATTAAAGTTATGTGATTAAAACATTGGTCCCGCCATTTTGATGATTCATGTTATCGCTGAATTCATATGAAAAACGTTAAAACTCGTGCAAAATCAAATGTGGAAACTTAGTACGTCATACGTACTTCATCGTGTGTAATTTTCATATTCGTAACCTAAGTACATCAAAAATTATCTATCATTCGTAGTTTTCTTTGAAATGGTCACATCTATGCAGAAATGAAACAACACAAAATTGTTTTGAAAAATGTATATTATTATATATTGATCCAATTTAACTACTTATACAGGGTGGATTTTTGAGACGGGGCAGCAACAGTGTTGGGCAATGGGACAATAATTAATTTTTTAATTGTAGAAGCAAACAATTACAATTTTTATTGCAATTGATTTAATTCAATTGTATTTTAATTGTGAGATGCAATTGAAATCAATTGCAATTAAATCCATTAATTGTGGTTCACAATTAATTTAATTGCAATTAAAAAGTTAATTGTTATTTACAATTAACTTAATCGTCAATTGTTTATTATAACAATTAATACTATTTGATGAATGTAAAAACTCACGCACGGGAATGTACTCCCGGGATTAAAAGTATTCTATGTGTTAATCCAGGTTACAAACACATAGAATGCTACATAAACTGATAATATTAGTAGGAAGTAGGATAGGATTAACTGTAATTGTAAACATGCAAACAATTAACAATTAATTAATTGTAATTGCAAAGTTTTACAAGCACAATTAATTAACTGTTAATTGTCTATCTTGCAATTACAATTAATTATTTTAATTGTTAATTGTAATTAAATCTGGCAATTTAATTGTTAACTGTTAATTGTTTTCACAATTAACGTTTGGCCAACACTGGGCAGCAAGAACCCGGTTAGGTTCTTCATCGTTTTATGTTAACAACCTTAACAAGGGCCACACCTTAACCGTTGTAGCTACAGGAAAACGGTCTTAGGAGACGGTCCTTAACTTTTTGAGACATTTTGATCTGCATTCACAGATATTGAAAAAAAAAATGTAGTCAGCAAGAAAATAGGCAATTGTAAATTTAAAATTTACAATTGCCTGAAAATCATATTATTATAATAATTATATATATATATATATAATTATTATTATTATAGGTCGAGCACAGGTCGCACACAATGTTCCATAGTACTACGTAACAAATAAATATCAAGTCCACAAAACAAGCAAGAGGTCCTTTAGGAATGCGTAAGTCGTCAATAAATAAACAGCGGAGTAACAATTTAAAACACGATCAGCAAACTAATCAGACGGATAAGTTCTGTCAGTCAACACTTTATCATCATTCTCCCTTATCCCAATTTGGCGCAACATGTCCCTTTTTTCCATACTTCTCTATTAGTCGTCATCTCGGTAGTCACCCCCTTTCTAGCCATATCATCTTTCACAAAGTCCATCCATCGTTTCTTTGGTCTTCCCCTACTCTTATAGCTATCAACATTCATACTCAAAACTTTCCTCACGACATTTTCCTCATTCCTCCGCATCACATGCCCATACAATGACAACCGGTAACTTATCGGTCACCGATACCACTTTCAGACTTCCTCTTATGTACTCATTTCTTATTCTATCCATTCGTTTAACACCACACATCCTTCTTATCTCCATTCTCATCTCAGCTGCATGCAAATTGCCTTTCATTTATCCCTTTTGTGGCCCAACATTCTGATCCATACAAGATAGCAGGTATAACCATTGTTTTATAAATCTTCTCCTTAAGTTTAAGGGGAATGCGAGAGTCGCAGATTGTTCCCGTGACCTGCTACCATTTCATCCATTCAGTGTTCATTCTGTGCTTAACCGCCCGATCTACTTCGCCATCGTTTAGCACGAGTGAACCGAGATACCGAAAGTCGGAGCAGATCGGGAAGCGTGCCATCAAGCGCAATGGGTCCAAAACTGGAGAGACCGCCGAAATCGCAGAACATTATTATGTTCAGTTTTAGTTCTGCTGATTTTCAAGCCAACACTCTCCAGCTTCTGCTGCCATTTCTCCAGTCTGCTCTGGATCTCAGGTTAATCTCACCGACAAGAACAATGTTATCAGCAAACAGCATGCACCAGGGTGCCTCTTCCTGTATGTTCGACGTCAGAGCGTCCATAATCAATAAGAAGAGGTAAGGACTTAAAGCCGACCCTACAGCCACACTGAACTTTACGGTATTGCCAGCAGCCGACCGGCCGTACGTACAAGATTGACTGTACAGTCGAGTTCATTAATATATTGGCCCTTTCAGGCTTCAAAAATATATGAACGTCAAAAAACTTCATAATACTGTAACACCTATAAGCATCATTAAATTGTGGTCAAGATTTAGATTAATTAATATGTGACTGCTTTTTTCAGTAACACATGTTACTGAAAAAAGCCTTCATGTGATTCATGAGTGATTCATGTAATAATGTGCCTTTGGCTGTATATGTATACAGCCAAAGGCACATTATTACATGAATCACTTTATGATCATATTATCTGAACAATGTAGGAATCACAATTATGTTTGCACACATGAATACAATAATATCTGAGCAAGTTAATGTAATTCAAATTCAACGTTATTACTACGTCATAAAGAAGATTTGACTAGCAATCACACTTTATGCCTTATTTAACAGATGAATATTGTCTTTGCCAATTAATTAACTTGTATTTTACTAAATAAATGAACCCAGCACATACAGCACTTTCCCTGCATGAGATACAGTCATACAGAGTTATGACCATACAAAAAAAAATACACTCATTGAGATCTTTCATACGATATAGGTAGAAAAGTGTTACAACACTTGGGACGGAGCCGCCCATTCTTCTTTGTAGTCATTATTTAATAGTAATGATTAATTTGTAGAATTTGTATTTGTGTTTGTTGTTTTTTGTTTGTTTGTATACGGTAATTGTTTTGTTTTTGTTTGTTTGTGTGTTGTGTATTTGTAGATGGATTTGTGTTGTTTGTTTTGTTGTTTGTGTTTGTATTTGTGTTTGTTGTGTGTTTGTGTGTGTTTTGTTTGTTTGTTTGTTTGTTTGTTTGGGTATTAGTATTAATTCGCACTTTCCCTCGAGGTGAGGTTCAAAAATTCCTCCCTGTACATCAGAATCATAAAGCTCGTTTGGTTCATTTCTGCATACATCTTTCCAATTCTATAAAAATAAAATTTTCGATAGTAAAATATGAAACTTGATGAACTTTTATCATTAAAACACTAAAGGCAACATTTATATTGGATCAATATACATATATATCATTGTCAAAACCATTTTTTCATTTCTGCATAGATGTGACCATTTCAAAGAAAACTACGAATGATAGATAATTTTTGATGTACTTAGGTTACGAATATGAAAATTACACACGATGAAGTACGTATGACGTACTAAGTTTCCACATTTGATTTTGCACGAGTTTTAACGTTTTTCATATGAATTCAGCGATAACATGAATCATCAAAATGGCGGGACCAATGTTTTAATCACATAACTTTAATTTGGCACTTACAATTGTATTGAAAACTGAGTATATACCAGTACAAATGTAGTACTAAGTCTTCGGGTGTGTATTACCTGCCTCTGAATAGCGCATCCAAAAGGTCCCGCCACTTTGATATCAAAGTGGCGGGACCAGGGAAATCTTGACATAATTCCTTTACCTTTAGAGGTACAAATGTCTTGTTTAGGGTACAATTAGTACATATGTAGTACTAACTCTTGAATGTGATGCATTTTAAATTGGGGGCTTGGTCCCGTCATCTTGATGCTCACCATACTTTGAGGACTTTCATACTGGTACTGAATGATACGAGTAGGCTTGATTACGCGTTCACTGTAAAGTCAGTTATAGCAATTAGCTGATCCCCCTTTGCATAAATGGTTGAGATTTATTGGAATACGTGTCGATAGAAGATGTAAAAATATAGAAACTTATGAAGATGAAATAAACAAGTCCATCCTTTGCATCATAAATTGGTTACAAAAAAATAAATTAAAAATAAACATAGATAAGACTAAGCTAATGACATTTTACCAAAGAACAAAAAAAAAAACTTAAACATAGCTTATGCAGATCAAATAATAGCTGAAACAAGCAGTGCTAGATTTCTGGGACTTCACTTGGATAGTCATTTGGACTGGAAATGTCATGTTGAAACTGTTTGTAAAAAACTAAACCAATACTCATATGCGCTCTACAACCTAGCAAAAATAGTAAATGAGTCCGTTGTTCTAATTTCTTACAAGGCATATGTCACATCTACATTGCGTTTTGGAATAATATATTGGGGAAATTCCACCGACAAGGAAATTGCGTTTAAGGCCCAAAAAAAATGTGTGCGTGCTGTGTTTAAACTGAAACCAACTGAAAGCTGTATTCCATACTTCAAAAATTTTAAACTCCTAACATTGCCCTGTATGTACATTTTTGAGACAGCGGTATTTGTCAAATCCAACTTCCATCTGTTTGAAACATTAAGATCGAAACGACGCAATAGAGAGATATGCGCTAAGCCACATAGCACAGCTCTATGCAAAAAGTTTTTTAGGAATGGCACCTAAGATCTATAATAAGATCCCTATAAACAACATAAACGATTTTAAAAAGGCTTTACTGAAAATACTAAATGAGAAAACCTATTATGCGGTGAACGAATACTCGTACCATAATTTGTCAGTTACAAATTATAGTTACCCTTTTTTAGGGTTCCGTACCCGAAGGGTGACAAACGGAACCCTATTCATAAGCCTCCGCTGTCCGTCTGTCTGTCAGCGAGCTCTATCTCATGAACCGTAATAGGTAGGCAGTTGAAAATTTCACAGATTGAGCATTTCTATTGCCGCAAGAGCAACAAATAATAAAATTAAAAATTAAAGGGGGGTC
Source organism: Conistra vaccinii (assembly GCA_948150665.1). NCBI lineage: Eukaryota > Metazoa > Arthropoda > Insecta > Lepidoptera > Noctuidae > Conistra > Conistra vaccinii. The sequence continues at coordinate 18,446,285 of OX411327.1, forward strand.
GCCATACAATAAAATTAAATTTTGAAAAAAATAATAATCTGACCCTGGCATGTGGGGTATCATTTTCTAGAGCTCATCGAGTAGAGAATAAATATAATTTTTATTTGTTTTTATCTTCAAAAATGATGAATTAGGGGGCCGTAGAAGTTGTCTGTTTTAGACCATTTTTGTACGAGCTCTATCTCAACAACTAAACAAATTAGGAATTTGAAACTTGTGTGTATCATGTAGCATATACTGTTTATAATCAACTAATACTAAAAACGCCGATTCATAACGTATTTTATATAATATGGGCGATTTTCTGCAACTTAAAAAAATAATTTTGTATTTCATGCTAATACTATGCGATATAAATTCCACAGATAACTATTTAATAGTCGGAGTAATGATATGGAATTAGTAAGTACCTACTATCATGGCAGCATATACTATTTCGATCATTTAAATTTCGATGATGCAAAAAGGTCTACAAAATAAACTTTCTTCACAAGATTTTAAAACCGGCCAGTATTTTTTGAGTTTAAGAACTTTATCGACTTTTTTCAAAGAATCCCTAGACGGTGTTGATGTGTGTACCTCATGTTAAAACGACACTCCAATAGACAAAATATTCAGTAACATTGAAATGAATGCTGGCACATACAGTGTACTATTCAGTTACCTTAAACCGTTGTGGATACAATTTCATATTGAGAAAAATTATTGGTGTAAAAATATTCGGCCACGGCGGCCAATCTTAACGGAGACTGGCCTTCGGCGCGGAAGACATTGCACAAGTGTGTGCGCAGACACGAGTGCACTCTCTCTTCCCTCACTCTCATAGTCCGATGGGATGAGTAAAAATAATAAGTAAGAAATAATAGATTTCTGTATGACTATCAAAAATAACGTAAATAAATACCTGTATTGACCCGTGCGTTTGCACTGGCGAAACATCACGACAAACATGTTGAAATCTCTAGTTCCTGTCAAACATTGTATGAAAAATTGACAGAAAATAAAGATTCCAACATGTTTTGTTGTGAATGTTTCGCCAGTGCAAACGCACAGTTATAATTAAAATACTATTTTGTACAATATAGTCTGATGTAGCAAGAGAAATCCTTTTATTTATAAGTAACTAGCTTTACCCGGCCCGGCTTCACACGGTTAGCACTAAGTACTTATCTACGGCGCACCTACCTTTCCTAATTACCAATTTCTACCTAATTACCTACCCTACCCTACTTACCAGGGTAGGTACCTAACCTACGCTACCTACCCTACATATCTACCTGCTTACCTACCATATATACCTATTTATACCTACTAATACTATGTTAGTAGCAAATAAATAACTTTGACTTTAGTTAATGCATGTTACTGGATAAAGTTAACTTAATATTTTTCTCTTAAAATAAATGAAATATACTCCTACACCTATATTTTAACACAACAACATTTTTTCATCAAAATTAGACAATTTCTTTACAAATCTTTGTTTTTTTATAGCGCCTCTGTTGTTACCTTTACGAAAGTATTACAAAAATTCATAGTGTTAAATCTTGTACGACATGGTATGGAACCCTTCGTGTGCGAGTCCGACACGCACTTGACAGATTTTATTATTATTTTATTATTATAATTTATTGATTTGACATACTAGAATTTATTATTATTATATTTTATTGGAATGTTTTATTGTGATAATTGTTTAATAATTTATTATAATCAGCATGTTTGTATTAAAATAATATTTGTACGCCGATGACGGCTAGACATAGCGCTCTTTAATAATTACAACATCTGTACCTAACCTATACCTATGTTCAACAAATAAAAATATTTGTATTTTGTATTTTAGAATGTTATAATTCTTTTATATTTTATTTACTTCGCTCAAATAAATAAAATATAAAATAATTGCAAAGGGGGTCAGCTAATTGCTATAACTGGCTGTACATTCATTTTCAGTCTTAATTATCACATAAATCGGAATTGTATATTTTCATACCTTCATAATAAAAATCGAAATATATTAGTCTTAAAATATCTGAAATAATAAAATTTAAAATTAAACTTATTTTATAGGTAAGTTTTAGTTTTGAGTCAATTTGATTTACTCACTATACTGAGACAGTGTATCCATTTTTTGATAGCAACGAATAATGACGGAGTGCCGAGATGGACATTTTTCGTCGACATGATAAATAAATTCATGGGTGCCGAGATGGGAAGGTGCCGAGATGAGACTAAACCGTGAGGAAAACGGCATGCCTGAGACATAAAATTTGTCGACGGCATGTGAGGGCAAGTCAGAGGCCGAGAGAGAAAAACCCATAAACACATTTCCCGACCTGTATAAGTACGCAACACATTTTTGTAAACATTACAACTAATCTGTTTCATTTTGACAGTTCAACAACATACATTGCGTAATTTACGTTGTTGAGCAGATTTTCTTTTCAAACTTATTAAGCAATTGATTAGCAATCTGTTTGAAAATGATTCAAATTTTGATTGGTCGTGTATTACACAATTAGGGTACAGTTATGTTTAAGTCCATGTAATAAGGGCGAGTCTATATTGCCACAAATCTAAAGACTGGGCTGCTTCTAAAGTTTGCTGATCAAAAAACCCAATAACACATTTTCCAACCTGGGGATTGAACTCACGACCGCACGCTCTACAGTCAGCCACGCTTGCGACCATAGACCAACGAAAAACTCAGTCTTGGCATGATAATAAAACCTCTCTGGTTGGTGAAGTAACTGAAACAGGCTTCCATGGTCCTCGGAAGCCTGTTTCAGTTAATTAACCACCATTTCGTATAAGTAACCTTCATAGCGTAACCTTCCTAGGTTACGCTGGGCGGCGTTGATATGGATGATTTTCGCACGGTAAACTCTAATTACGCGATGCTGAATTTCTGTGACGTCAGAATTTTATGTGACGTTAGGCCTTTGATGCATAGTTCGCATGTGACGATGAATATATCGCCACAGATCAGTCAGAACCTAAGCAAAAGCAAGCTCTAAGCGATGGAAACTTCAGAAACATGACATCACGCCTGTAATTCCCGAAGGAATCGGCAGACGAGTCCTGCTTGTAGTTGGTACACCCACATTTAGCCTCAGACCAAATAAAAAACCAAGACAGCGCCGCGCTGTCAACAGTGAAAGCCGGTTTTTTCGTAAACATGTGTGCACTTAGTGTGGTGTAGTTTGATTGTAGTGTCATTGTAAAAGGTTGTGAATGTGTGCGTGTGAGCGTGTATGCACAGAGCGGCGGTGTGTAGTTTTGGCATGCTTCACTGTATTGTTCGCAGCCCTCTGTCTTGGTTTTTTATTTGGTCTGAGCATTTAGGCTGCCTGTTCACTGGAGCGGAGAGGAGAGGAGAAGAGCGGTGATTCGTGTAAAAGTGATTCCAATATCCTATTTACAGAATAAACAATTTCATTTCATTTCATTTCGATGTGCCAATATTAACCAATAGAATCTAAACTCCGCTCGAGAGGTGCGATTCTATTGGTTAATATTGGCACATCTCTGCTCCTCTCCTCTCCTCTCCGCTCCAGTGGACAGGCAGCCTTAACCAGTTATGTTGGAGTCCCACGTGATAGGGGGCGAGCCTATTGCCATCAACCGGGCACAAATCCAAATATAAGCACCGCATTTACACCATAATTATTACAGCAGCCTTTTTTTTTTTGGTTGGGAAATCATCAAATAACTTCTCCCGCTCTGAGCCGAGCGGAAGGGCGTGTCAGACTCCAATTGAAAAAGATTGCCAGTCCATTGCTTCATAAGTTCGACAAAAAAATCTGCTCAATTGTTTTTGTCGAACTTATGAAGCAATGGACTGGCAATCTTTTTCAATTGGTTTCAATTTAAAATTGATCGTGCATTACGTAATTAGGGTGCAGGTCCTTATCGGACGGCGAGCTACCCATTGCTCTCCGTCCGCATATTACAGCAGCCTTACGTGAGGGTATCACATTTTTGTCTAATTATTTCTATGATATGTATCAACATACCTACATAATAGGTAACGTGCGTGCCTTACATAAGGGCGCAATTGTGTACAGTTTGCATGCGAACAATTGTTCATTTCGTAGCTATTATAATAATCAAACATCGCAATACTGTAACATACTAGGAAACATTTATTTCATACTGTTGTGGAATTTGGAAAGTTTCCAAATACTTTTTTTACATCTAAAAGTAACTATTCGGTGTTACGATATTAATTGTTGCATTTCTTAATCAATATTCTAGTTAGCCACATTTTTTATTTCCATACAGAAATATTATCAAATTAATCAAAACATCGAAATATTTGACATCTATTTGCGACGTTGCAAACTTTCAGAATAAACCCTCTTAACTAGCGAACTAGAATAAGTATTAATAATGATTTGATGTTGTAGGTACCCGTTTTAGATGTAAAAAAGGCATTTGGAAAGTTTTAAATACTTTTTTTTCATCTAAGACTAAACTAAACTATTGGGTGTTACGAATATTTCATTTCATAATCAATATTCTAGTTCGCTAGTTAGCCACATTTCTTATTTCCATACAGTATTATTTCCAAATTAATCAAAACAGGTAAATATTTAATTTGACAGCTGTTTAGGACATTGCCAACTTTTAGGATGCACGCTCTTAAGTCATAATACCTACTCATAACTTAGCTACTAATATAAATAGCAAAATGTTATTGAAATCGAGGTTTAGGTGCCTATTCAGGGAGGTCTTAGTAACGCAGTTAAATCCAAAGATTTAAATCGTATAACACCATTATTATAACTAAAGCGATTACCTACAAAAAAAAAAAAAAATGATTACGGTACTTAATAAAAATCTTAACCTGTCATTCATTCAATAATAGTACTTTAGAGGTATGTATGAGGAACGGGGTGTAAAGTTAACTCTCAATTACAATCTGTTTCATTTTGACAGTTCAACAACATTCATTGCGTTATTTACATTGTTGAGCAGACAAATTTTTTGAACATATCAGGCAATGGATTAGCAATAGCAATATCCTTCAAAATGATTCAGATTGTGATTGATCGTGTGTTACGCAATTAGGATGCTGGTTTAATCCGACATAATACAACACCGGTAACTTTCCTTAGAAAGTTGCTATTCATCACAAAAGAGAATTAAAATTAAAATATATCCATATGTCATTTACTTGTCAAGTTATAACAATAAGCTAAAATAACATAAGTAAAAGTTTCACTACCTGTAGGCACCCAGAGTTAGTGAAACTTCGCGAAATCTACGCTAGACCGTCGCAGACGCAGCTGACATAATAATTATATGAATATGGAATACAATATAAAACTAAAGATGTGTAAATTCGATGACTCGCGTCGTATTGAAAATTAGAAATGAATTAAGAGCGTATACGCTGAAAGTTGGCAACGTCGCAAATAGCTGTCAAATATTTCGCTGTTTTGATTATTTTAGCAATATTACTGAATAGAATTAGGAAATGATGCTAACTAAGTACCTAGAATATCAATAATGAATTGCAATTATAACACCGAATTTAATGTTGTAACCGTTTTAGGTGTAAAAAAGGCATTTGGAAAGTTTCCAAACACATTTTTTACATCTAAAACTAAATATTCGGTATTAAGATACTAATTATTGCAGTTCATAATCAATATTCTAGGTACTTAGTTAGCCACATTTCTAATTTCCATACAGTAATATTGTCAAATTAATCAAAACAGGTAAATATTTAACAGTTATTTGCGACGTTGCCAACTTTCAGCGTAAACGCTCTTTAGTGAAGTTTAAAAACAAAGACATGTTAGATTAACCAACATAACAGGCAGAATATCCTATCCTTATTCCTTAGATTCATAAGAGATTTGCTGCAGAACTAACAGCAATAATTCAATGAATGCGTTAGTTGTTATTTAATCAGTTCGTCGTAACCTCAGACCAAATAGAACACTAACAGGCGAACAACACGACTCCGTATCAAAGTTGCGACAAACAAATGCGCGACAAATGCTGGAGCGACAGTACGATAGGTCGACCATCAGCGGTGCGACAGAACATCAGCTCGACGAACGTTAGCGCGACGGATTGTTTTCACGACAAACGATGGCACGACGAAACTTTTGATCGACAAACGTTAGTGCGACTGATTGTTTTCACGACCATCGATGCGACGACGAAACTTTTGATCGACGAACGATAGCGCGACACAATTTTTACTCGACAAAATATTATAGAAATGTTTGTCGTGCTTTAGTTTGTCGAGCGAAAATTGTGTCGCGCTATCGTTCGTCGGTGGATGGTGTACTCAAACACCATAAAATGAAACGCACCTTATGTACACTGCGCGTCACGTAAAAAGAACGCTGAGCGACAGTGCAGGGGATGTGTCTGCGCATGGGTACAGTCATATCCTAAAGTACTAGGCTATTGGTTTTATAATATAAGTGTAACTGTTTTATTGTACATTCATAATAGGTACTTTATTAGCTACTTAGTACTATGAAATAGGCTGAAATCGATAAATCGCTCAGTGCGCAGGTAAACGGCTAGCGTTATTTTTACGTTCAGCGACAGTGCAGGGGATGTGTCTGCGCATGGGTACAGTCATATCCTAAAGTACTAGGCTATTGGTTTTATAATATAAGTGTAACTGTTTTATTGTACATTCATAATAGGTGCTTTATTAGCTACTTAGTACTATGCAATAGGCTGAAATCGATAAATCGCTCAGTGCGCAGGTAAACGGCTAGCGTTCTTTTTACGTGACGCGCTCTATACCCACAGATTTCGGATAACATACATACCATCACGCCTGTAATCCCCTAGGGGTAAGGCAGAGGTGTGCCTATAGTAAGTATTGGATAAGTTTCCAACAGAAACGGAACATGGCTAGTTAATCGACTCAGACTTTGCGGAAATCCATTATAAAATACAATAGACAACGTATATTTAGTACCTAACCTAATCAGCTTAACTGTTCTTAAAGTCTCCAAAGAACCCTGTAAAAATCGACACGTGTTTCACCTCTCAACGAGGCATCCTCAGGATGACGATCGACTTGTTACGAACCAGGACACGACGTGTTGCAGTGTTCTTTGGACTCTTTCGGCCTTATTACAAAACAAGGTTTATCTTTAGAACCAGGTTTAAACCAGGGAGCCATTTTTTAATTTCGAAATTAATTTTGACATCTTTAAAGTTCTAAATACAAAAACTGATTTTAAATCCGAGTCTAAGTTGTCAATTTTGAATTAAGAACTTTAAACCAGTCGGAATAAGGTTCGAAATAAAACAACTGACTGGAAGGATTAAGCTTGGACCTAGACCGTGTTTTGTAAGAACAGTTAAGCGGATTAGGCGACTATTGTATTTTTGTTTGGAACTCAGCTAAGCTTTAAAATGTTCACTAACGTTTAAATTGTCAAAAACCATAGTAGGTGACCAATCAACCACATTCCACAGCCCATCAGGTACCGTTTACCTCACAGTATATCAGTATACCTAGTGTTACGATATAGATACCTAGAACTCGTAGCATCACGCAACAAACTTATTAACACTATTGAACAACACCAATTTGAGCCCTACGCTTCCTTCAGTGAAAGTTAATTACCTCCACATATAGTATAGAATGCTGTGAGAACGATTAACATCTCCATGTTTAATATCTAGATATTTTATGTTACGTTCATTAGCATTTTAAGATTTCTATCTGCCTCTGTGGTGAGAAGTGTAGCGATTCATTAAATTCATTTTAATTCGTTATATAAATTCTAATTCGTTAAATTAAATTCTAATTCGTTAAACTAAATTCTAATTCGTTAAATAAAAATAGAGGAATTCTTTCAAAATGTAGGTCTAATGTGCTTTTAAGTGCACCATGTGTAGCTTTTGGACATGATTGTTTTGGTTAGCGTATGCATGTCTATACATATAGGACTTTGTGTCTGACCATGGTCCTTTTGCAAATATACAAAATATATGATTAAAATTCTGTTTACATTATGTCATTTTTTGTTTTCACGGAAACCATTTCTGATTTTTATTGTAATTTGTCACTAATTTACTTCTATTTAAAAAATAAATATTGATAGCGTCAGGAAGCAATAGCAATGCTATTTCTTACTGATTTATTCAGTTTTGATAGACCTGTCCAAACCACTTTGATATCTGTTTTTAAATAACTGAAGCATTTCTTATTACCTACTTAATTGCAGTGCATTTGCATATTTCTAAAAAATAATTGCATTCATTTGTCATTAACGTCTTGTTAAATGGTCATTTATTAATTCGTGTTTAAATTATCAACAGGTATCACAAACAGAATTTAAAAACAAATAAATGAGTGGCTTAGGCAATCGTCTAAACTCCTAACTTTCCTCAATTCCGTCTTAAAATTAATAACAATTTCAAATAGTTTCACATACACTACAATTCTGTATTTGTGGTTAAATTATAGAGCAGTTAAAGGAAAGTAAATGAGACCTTAGGCAGAGTGTGGACACACGGCGCCACGGCAGTGCGGAAACATTTCCTTCGTCTATATAATTAGAAAGCATGCGTGGAGTTGTCTATGAACGGAAGCAGAATGCACTGAAAGGACTTACCTAATAAGGAATTACCGTATACATACTTATAAGTACCTCTAGTCTAGCTTTTCCCGCGGATTCGCCCGCGTGGAGGTCGGCAATAAAATTATCCTAAGGAAGCATACTACCGCGATTAGATCGTTATCGTATATAATGAGTCATATCCAAAAAAAGTGTACATTCAGGAAATGGTAAGGAAATGGTTATGTCAAGAAATGTTAGGAAATGGTACGTCAGGAAATGGTTAGGAAATGGTTTTGTCAAGAAATTTTAGGAAATGGTAAATGTAAAGGTGTGTACTGAATAATTAATAAAAATACTTAATCATCGTTAATGTTATATTTTTTATAATATTTTAATTAACATTACAGAATATAATAGATGACAAATCTTAAATTATTTTTTTGGTCTCTTTTTTACCTTTTCCAAATGGATTTTTCTTTTTTCTTCATTTTTTTAACGGTTTTTTTTTTATAAGCGTACTATTTAACGTTTTTAGCGCTGTGCAGCAACTGCTGCACAGCGCTAAAAACGTTAAATAGTTGAGATAGTATAATTTTGAGATTTTTAGATGCTGTTAACTAACAGCATCTAAAAATCTCAAAATAATATAACTATTTCACAAAAATTTAATAAATTTAATCATTTCAGACGAATTGAGCACCTCCCTCCTGTTTTGAAGTAGGGTTAATAAACAAAACAATACTGCATTTAAAATAATATTTCTATATAAACTGTATGGTAAAAATATTCTTGTTATGTGACCTCGGCCTAATAATGAGTTACAATTTACTGATGTCAGGCAAGTCATGAAATTGTGTCAAGAAATTGAGGGTTACAATTTAATGATGTCAGGAAAGTCATGAAATTGTGTCAATAAATTGATGGACATGACTAAACTTTTCTTATAACTTTGCAGATTGTTTAATATAATCACTTCTACACAGTTGTATCTCACGAAATGTTAGATGCCTTATGTTTACAATGTAAAACATGTTTTTAACTCACTTTTTTCACAGTTTAAACACCGTCAGTAAACTGGTTCACTTTTTGTCCCCTCACATCCACCACTCAGAAATTTAAATTTTTTAAGAGAACTGTTAAGAAAACCAGATGGCGAGCTTATTTGTGAAATGCATCATTAGTGCCATAATCGATATTCATAACGCTACTATGGCTCAATGAATTGTTAGAGTAAAAATCCGCGTCATTATGTAGTGTGAGTAAATGGTTCGATTAATTCTGACATTTCTCTTTTACAGGTTTTTTTAAGTTATTTATTTAATTTTTCAATTAAAAAGCATAGAATCATGAATTCACAGTTCTTGGTTTGCATATTTCGTTAAGATAAATGGAATAATAGCTATTAATAGTGCTAAAACTGACTTTATAAAAGTTGCAAGTGAAGAATGACACTGACTTTTTTCATAAATTTCACCATTTTTAGACAATAAACATTTATTTTCTCTTGATTTTATTGAGCTATAGCTGTGTTTATAAATGAATTGCTTAGCTTAATGTTCAGTTAAACTATTCTACCAAAAATCAAAATTGTTCTTGCAAAAATTATCGAGTTAACTTCATGTGACACTCTTACTAATGAAAAATGTACAACTTTTTTGGATATGACTCTATATTCTAGGTCATGGTCATGGTCAACCTGATGTGAGCCGAATTTCATCAAAATCCGTTCGGCTGATATGGCGTGAAATGGTAATATTACTTTTTTGAATTACTTTAACTCAGGGCTTGACACCGGTTTTGAAATACCGGTTAATATTCTCAGACCAATAACTTCTTTATTGGTCTGAGTTAATATTGTTCATAAAATGATCTTGATCCCAATTTATCATCTTTCCCCAATAAACATTTTGTGTATTCCGTTTAATCGCTTGCATAAGGTCGAGCTGGTCTAATTTAAGCTGTTCTCAGAAACAATATTTGCTTTTGTTTGAAGAACAGTTAACGAATTGGCACAAGTAACAATAGTGCAATATCTAAATGTTAAAGTAGTTTTTCACTGTTCGAAACTAGGATATACAAGATGCTGTAAAGATTTTCATAAATGCAAGGTCTTTTATACGGTACAGTAGTAGTCAGCTAATGCTATGTAATTTATCCATCGATCAATGGACGTAAATATTACCCATAGCAAGACAGGTTCTGCGAATCTGCGGTCAGCAACCCATGGCGTCTACGCAGAGAGTCAGTAAGGTACTTTTATATTGTTGTGAGTCAGGGGGCCTACCACAACCACTAAAAGCAATATTATTTTAATCTTACTTCAGCGGGGGAAAGAGATGGTGCTATACGTCCTGTAGAGCTTCATCTCTTTCCCACACAAAAGTAATATTAAAATAATACTGCTTTTAGAGGTGGTGGTAGGCCCCCTGGTAAGAGTTATGGCTATATTAATTACCTGCCCTGGATTAAATATGACAGAGGCCCATGGGCGGCTTTAAAACTCTGACACCAGCTATCTAATTACGCAACACATTTTCGTAAACGATTCCGACTAATCTGTTTCATTTTGACAGTTCAACAATATTCATTGCTTTATTTACGTTATTGAGCAGATTTTTTTTACGAACTTATAAAGCAATGGATTAGCAATCTGTTTCAAAACGATTCAAATTCCGATTCATCGTGGACGTGTATTACGTAATTAGGGTACCTACTGGTTAGTTTCTTAACCGCACGAAAACAAGAAGAATATGAAAAAACAATTTGAAGAAGGAACTTACAACAAACAGTTACAGATCTACACAATGGAAAATGTAATAAGAACATAGGTATCTAATGGAAAAATGTGTCCTCATAGTGGAATAATTGGTCCACAGGAAAAATTATGAAATAATGGGCTCACATGGAAAATAGAAATACCTACCTACATGGGTAATAACAATAACTCAACGCAAAAAATTATTTTGGCTTGCCTGGGCATAAAGTGAAGTAATGGACTAAAGGCCGGGTAAACGCAAGACATACTTAACAATTTTTAATTTTATTTCGCTATTATAATAATTATCGTGATCACTCAGTGTTCCTACAATCTTCTGATTGGATAAAAACATAAACACGGTGGTGTTAAACATGTAATTAAATCAACTTCCGACGATGTAACCCATATAACTAGTAATTTGGACCATTTGCGGTCGACAGCTTTTCCGATCATGACCGGATATTACAGCAATGGCTTAGATCATTGTTATTGTAAGTATTCAATGTTGGTCTTTATAAAGAAAGTTGGCTAATTTTCTTTTAGATAGTAGAAAAGTTGACATTTTAGATATGTATTTCTGCCGGTTTACTTATTTTGTAACAAACTCACCGTGACAGTGCAGTGATAGACACGCCCTTCCGCTCCGCCCAGAGTGGGAGAAGTCATTTGATGATTTCCAACCCAAAAAAAAGCACGCACCTCTTACTTTTCGGATTCATGTGCGTTTTGTGCCATATGCTTAAAGAACGGTGAAGGAAAAGATCGTGAGGAAACCGGCATGCCTCAGATATTTCTCGACGGCATGGCCCATGGGTGGCTTTTAAACTCTGACACCGGTTTAGTCACTAACCACTCGAAAAGAAGTAAGAAGAAGACCGTGAAAACGTAGGTGAAGTGAGCTGTCTATTCCACAGAATAGATTTACTGTAGTCTTTATAAAGAAGGAATATTTATTTGATGTCAGCGAATTGAACGCCGTCGTTCGTCGCCCGCCGCGCCGTCGCATCGCTCTGTGAGCATCATTCAGAATTACCGTAAAAGCCGGCACTCATAGCATTAAACTAGCTAATCATCCAATCAAGATTGATTACTTGAACATTATCGGTTTTTTAATCGAACTTGTTTGTAGTCTTGTCAATCTAGTGGCGTACAGTACGACACAAATTAGATGTAGCATCGGCAAAATTCGTAAAACCGATCACCATCCGAACTGAGTGCGCCTTCAAAATCACCAATCTTTATTACTGCTTCAGGTGAAAATGATCTTCCAAAAACGCAATAACTTGTAAAGTCTTATAGCCAAATACATTCGTAAAATTGAAATTAATGAATGAAAATTTTCAAATCTATGCTACATCTAAGTTGTGTCGTACTATACCCGTTTTCTCTCAAGCTCGCTGATTCAACACACCATCAATCTCTATGCATCGGCATTATATAATCCATCTGTCAGATAAATCAATAACAAAAAGCTTGTAAGAATATAAATTGACACATTTTTTTTGCGGATTATCCCATGGTTTTGTGTTACCCACATTATCGAATAGCAATTTGTTTTGTATTTAGCTTTCTATAAAGATGATATCAGTTTAATACAATATATTACAAATTGTTTTCGTGTTTTAAATCACGTTCAAATTAATCTTCATCATCATTTCAGTGTCAAGCATCTTCACAAAATAATCTTGAGTCTAGCTTTTACTGTCGATGGAAAACTCTGGATTAATTTTCTTTTTTCACACGATACAAGGGTAGTCGTTCCACTCGTACTAACAGCAAACAATGCGCGAATTGAATCTAATTTTGTATACTTTAGAGAACAATAAAAGTGAAAATGGCTAATCGATCACGACTTGCTTTCTATTTTTCCCAACGGAGACAACTAAAATGTCGAGACAAAGGCATAGATACTGCAACTGATAGACTAGATATACCGAACATAGAGTAAGTAAGTATTTGGACAGATCGTAAAAGTATCATTAAGAGCCTGATGCGATTATAATAAAGCAGATAGGTAAGTGCTTCTAAGTAAAGGCAAAGATCCAGCCAATCAATCAACTCTGCCTATCACAGTCCCCTGGTGGACTAAGGCCTCACCCAGGATGCGCCACAACACCCTGTCCTCCGTCTTCCGTTAGTAGCTTGTTCTAAACACCCATAAACTATCCTAAGTAGGTATTGACTATTATTTGCTCCGAGGTTGCGGGACTACCGGGGGGAGAACGCGCATATCAACGGCTTTCGGACTTACCAATAAATGCATTTTAAATGATAATAATAAATCTAAAACCATTTAAATCCGACGAAGAATATAATAAAGGATAAAATAAAACTGTAACGGAAAGCATGATTTCTCTAATCGTTGCCGCGTTGTGTCAAACTCATTCAACATAACGTGTCGCGGACGGAAACCAATAAATTAAGCTTTAGTGAGAAAAAGTGGAATAATATGTCTGAGATACGTCTGGTAGAACGAACCGTTAGACGAAGGCTGCGAATCACCGGCTTATTAAATCAATTGGACAAAAAATAAACCCTACTTAGCTCGATATGTGCATCCGATCTAGATATTCCTCTGGTTTGCTAAGTTGCGCACACGCCAGCCTAACGGCGCTTTTTGCATATTTATGCATTGCACGTCCTGTTCAACTTTTTACTAGATACTTATGCGTATCTTTTTACATAATTATGTAAATAAATCTTCGATTGTTGATTATTTATCGTTGCGAATCGACGAAAGTTGTCTTTTGTAAGTTTTATGTTTATTGCGGCTTACTGTTCTCGATTGTGTCAATAAAATTGAGAGCTAAGTTATTTCTTGATGGATTTATAAAATATTCATTAGTTTTTTATTTATTGCAATATTCATTGAATAAGTATAAAATATTGTTAGCATTTAATTGGTAAAAGTGGCAGCTTGAAATATTGCTCTATCAACTTTATATGAGCTTATCTTTATGTACAAGAATCTTCAGAGGATTACACCATTTTATGAGTTCATTTTTATCATTATGAATCTTCAGAGGATTAATTAGATACCTAGCGTTTTTAAAATTAGATACATATAGGTAATATTTAAAAAAAATCCATTAGTACACAATAAGTTTGCAAAAAAATTACACGACTTGAAAAAAATCCGCCAAAAAATTAAGACTGACAAAATTATCTTACCATTCATTTTAACACTGCAAAAAGTCCTCTTTAAAAACATGTCGAACACTAATATGCACACAGTTGCATCACTGTCACTTCACAAAATATTCAGTAGGCTTCACTAGTCTAGTACAGTTGAGGCTGCGCAGGAGTCGATCGGTGGAAAGTGGCGCTTGCTCAGCGGTTTGCGGTCGACTGCTCCATTCGCTACTGCCGACGGGGGAGCATGCACCACCACCAAAAAATAGTGGTAGGTCTGTGACGTCATAGTCCATTGTAGCAAGTATTAGTATTGTTTTGGTAGTCAAAGAAGTGCATGTTTGAGGCGATTAAGTCATTTGAAATACCCAAGCACGCAGTATTTATAAAAGATGAAGAAATACATTAAAAGTAATACGTTTTACGGTTAATTTAGAACTGCCAAAGTTGGAGTAAAATTATATTGAAATTATGCTTTATTATTTCGTAACAGTATGAATATTGCAGATGCAGATGAAAACATGGTAGATTCAAATTATATATGCTTTAGGTACTTAGTAGCAGCACATCTTGCAGTCAACGATTCAAAACATGAAGATATTCCTGAAACTCATAAATGGCACCACATTTACTTACGTCATACCCTTTCCACTTATAACTGTGGCAGTAATGAATGATGCGAATGAAGCATTAGTATCAACAAACAAATCTTCTTCTTCAAAGAAGAAGAAGATCAAACAAATAAAAACATAATTAAAACCTATCAATCTGCGTAGCCTTTTCCCAACTACGAGTATGTTGGGGTCGGCTTCCAGTCCAACCAGATACAGCTGATTACTAATATTTTACATGGAGCCACTTGCCTAATATCTGACCTCTACAACCCAGTAACTGGGTAATACGATACCCCTTGGTATGACTGGCTGTCAGACTTTCAAGCTTCCGACGACCCGTAACGACTGTCAAAGGTCCACGAATGACGGCTTAACGTACTTTCCGAGGCACGGAGGAGTCTCGGTACGTAAAGATGGTCACCCATCCACGAACCAACCCCGGCAAGCGTAGCTTAACCTGATGAATCGATCCGTGCGGCTATTATTATTTAGCCACGAGCTCCTCTAAAATAATTAAAACCTATAATTAACATTAAACCTGTAGCGGTTTGCTATTAATTGATAGCTTTCAAGAAATAACGACAAAATAAAACTTTATGATAAGTAATTAAAATATAATCTAATCACAAATGTGCAAGCAACGATCCGACATTTAATCTTAAAAGTGCAAGATCATGATGTGTAGGTACATCGAAAACCATTACGAGTTCGTCGGCAATGCGTTGAACCGGATCAAAAGCCCTTATATGCAACTTAAGTACCGCTTACCGTAGTTAAATAACAAACATTTATTTCTAAATCACACGTTAGTCGTACTGAGAACTTGCGACTAGATGTTTCCGTAAAAAGAAATCATGGAAAGTAACATGAGAGTCTTTTTTTTCGAGGTCTTGAACTATACCTACATTTTGAATGTCTGCCAGATATCTAAATAAAGGGAAGGGAAGCATGGCATAAAACTGAGGAAACTTACACTCAGCAGTGGGTGGAACAAGGCCACCAATGCTGATGATAAAGATGATCAAAATAAAAATAATGTTTGATGATTGACTACAGAACCTTCGCCTTTTCTAGTGAAGATGCAAATCCCAGCAGCTATAATGTACTTCTTTGGCATCTCTATCAGAACCAAAGATTATGGGAATGTTCGGAAGCATTTAAACCGCAAACTCTTAGCTTCTTCTTCCTGCCAATCAATCAAATATATTTATATCGGATTCAAAAATTATATCAATAAAGAATTCTCTTCCACTGTCAAACATAGCGCTTTCATTCACACTCTTTTCATTCATATCATCCATCACACTATCCTTATCTTATCTTTTCTTTGATCCCCTCCCTTTTCATCCATCAACACATATTCGATATCTGTCAATCAAATTACCAGTGAGTAATAATTTACTACAGCAATATAACTCACATTCTTAATAACAGCCTCTGCAGTTTGCGTTTGTTGCCCATTAAGAAAACCGCATTCATAACATTGCTCGTTTATATCTACATCAATGAAAATAAAGCCAAGTAATTAAAGTGTTCTCAACTTTAACAAGCTTCAAGGTTGGCATGACAACGGTGCCACTGAATCACAAATCACAATCATTACCTTCCCTACCTTTGTAGAATTTGCAAGCAACATTAACGCGTCACGCTTCAGGCACTATCAACTGCTTTCTCTAACCCAGTGATAAGACAGAATGGTATAAATATTTATTCTTAAGTTTAAGGTTGTCATAATTCATTCAAAGCCAAAGTCGAAATCAAGGCGTTTGTTTCAACTACCGGGGCTTTTGCAGCGTCAAGAAGTTGCGAGTCAGTTTGATTGTCCTGATAGTCTAAACGCCCATTCTGATATTGAAGATTATGCATCTGACCAGACCAGATTGCTATCAGAATTTCGTTTATAATTAAGTGGTTAAGGAATGTCATAATTTATGTTCTACGGCATCTTTAAGTTCTGTCTCTTGGCTCGCAAGACGTAGGTTTCTTTGACTATAGAAACATTACCAAGGAGGCTTGCTCAATCGAATAGCCCGTAATCCATCGAAACTGCTTTCTCTAAACACCGATATGACAAAATGCCATATAAATTGTTCGCATATAAATACGCAGGCGTTAACTGCATCGATAAATAAATTAATATCTATTGTGTTTGCTTTTCACGCTCATTCCTATTCCATTCGAGTATCCTACACCTATAATGGGCTTGTACGATATATAATTTCTCTCGTCCTTTGGAAAGCGTTGCATGGAAAGTGGTTCCGGAATATTTTCGACAATCGTTATAATAGAAAGTTAATTAGTAATTTTGCATACACGTTACGTTTGTATATAATGTATTTTATAATGGAATAGCTCGTAAATTCGTAATCGAAGTGTCTCTTTCGATAAGGGCTATATAGTTGCCAAGGCCGGATTGCACAACCGAATACCAATCGTGAATTTTATAGGATTTTTTTGGAAATAACGTTTTCATATCTCATGCTCGGAAAGTAGTGTTTGTTTGATCCGAGTAGCGGGTGGGAGACGCTGCTTCCCGCTCTAGGGCGGGAAAGACTCATAGTAATTGCTTCCCGCCCTAGGGCGGGAATGAATTTTAAAAATAGAACTTATGGTTTGGTAGTCGGCTACGAACACAGATATAAATCTAACTAGATATCGCAAGTCTCTACATCTTTATGAAAACCAAGCGTGCCACTTTTTCACACACAATTTAAAAACAAAACTTACCAATGAAAGAAAACATTTCCAATGCCTCGGCCAATTTTTCTATACAGTCTTTACAGCTCAATATGGCTTAAAAATAAATTTTTGTAGATTTTGGTGGATTTCCGGTGCCGATAATGCTAAATGAAAATCTCAGATTACGATCATTGATCGTAATTTTACTCCGTTTTTTGACAGGCGAAGTACATACTTACAATCGCATCATCTAGTTAGATTAATATCTGTGGTGTACGAAACTTTTTAAGAAAAATATCGAATAGAATAAAAATAAAAGCTGCGGCAGTGTTTCCACTTACGTTTTTGGTTTTCCCCAGTTTCTTAATGAATTATCCCTAAAATTCCCTAAAAAATATAAAAATTCCTTGGTTTAGGGAATTTTTCATTTTTATGTCATTAAATACCTAGAAAACATTCATTATTAATCGAGACAGACGAAACAAACCAACTGTAGGTTTAATGCGACTTATTTCTGATGTCGTCTTTAGCCACGGCAATAGTACCTACTATTAACAATAACATGGTAAACTAAAATTAAACGAATAACAATCATTACAAGTTTCAGGAAATCCCCTTTAATCAATCGGTGGTGCCATAGAGTAAAGTAGAACATTGGGTTCTGCCTACTAATTAAACAATAGGGCTACCAACTGAAGTTCAATTTTTCCCTAAATCTCTGCCAAAATAAAATATCAGTAAACCATGTTTATTATTAGCCGTTTTCCCTAAAAAAGGGAGAAATCCCTAAAAGTGGAAGCACTGGGCTCCGGTCTTGTGAGTATATTATAAACAGCCAGTGTGAATAAAAAAAAAAAAACTTATACGCGGGACGGCCCGCAGCGGTGATGCGGTGCGTTCCATATTTAAACATTTTTACAAATTGTTCTAACTCCTTAGTTCATTTTAAATAGGTAGGTACTGCTCATGTTATTCAATATCAATAAATATTTTAAACACAATTTTTGACTTTCCATAAATTCGAAATGAAAAGTAGAGTGTTTAACACGGGTGAAAGACATCAATTCCTTTCCACCCTTGTATAACAATCTACTATACGTGCGCCATTATCTAAAGTGGGTTAGAAGAAAAATCTTGTAAGTGATTTGAATTCCGTAAAACTAAATAAAGTAGCTGACTACTTTATCTAGTTTTACGGAATTCAAATCACTAATCACGACCCCAAGATAGGCTAGGAAGATTGACTGTTTATTGTGTGACTTAAGTCTCAAAAGTCTCGTTATTCCCGAGACCGAAAACATCAGTATCGAGTCTCGAAAATACCAAAAATCGTCGAGACTCTCGAAATTTTCGAGACCGAGATTCCCGGGATGAAAGCCCTAGTAGTCAGTGTTCTACGCTTGAATCGAGTTGTGGAAGATACTAAAACAGATTTTAGAGAAACAAAACATAAATATTTATTACTTTGCTTTACATCTTAATAAGACGAAAAACATTTAATAATCAGTTATCACCCACATCATTCCCTGTCTTAGTTCAATTTAATTCCAGAATCTTCTAAAATCTCATCAACGATCACTAACACTTTCTTGTTCATATCTTTCAAATCTCCGTCGACCGCCAAACTCTTCTTCATTAATACCATCGTCTTGATCACCAGGCTCTGCTTGCACAGCTGAATCTTGTTCATCTCCTGGCATTTTTTTATCGTTATCTTCAGTAACGTTAGCCAGTTATGTGTAAATGTTAGGAATTCTGCCGTCTGCTCTTGTGTTAATTGGAAATGTATCAGCGTGTGTGTCCACGGTTGAGAAGTTAACGTTGCTATTAACTTTGTGTCGTTCTTGGTCACTATTGCGTGCTTGAAAATTGAGCTTAGAGATTTCCACCCGGCTGATGACTGGTTTTTTGATTCCTGTGATGAGGAACAAACGGATTTGAATAAGGCAAAATCTAAATGAAAGCGCCTACTGAAGGAACTCGAAGGCGAGTGGCGACTATTCGGTTTTGTGCAAAATGAAGTAAACCTATAAATTATAAACCTAATAATTATATCGTTTGGCAAAAGAAGTGTTTCCTTTTGAGTTGAAATCCTTAAAATAAATAGCTTGAAAAGGCTTTGGGATGATACTAGGCGCTCGAGAGATCGATTTTTTGTTGATAATATCGACCTTAATAACGTTAGACTAGTCAACTACAAATTTGTAGTTGACTAGGACCATGACCAAAGCAGCATACATGCATACCCTAACCAAAACAATCATGTCCAAAAGTTACACATCGTGCATTTAAAAGCACATGAGACCTAGATTTTGAAACAATTACTATATTTTAATTTAATGGTAATTTTTTTGTATATTTCGTAATAAAAAAAATACTTATCCTGCCAAACGGCTCATTCGATAGACTTCAAAAAACGATTGATTGCTAATCATTTTCTGTCAGGCGTTTTCATAAACAATTAGTTCAATATCGAATTTCAATTTAAATAAGAATTGGTGTACATAATCTAGTAGTGCTCGACTAGATTTAGCAACATAAATAACTAAATGTTGTAGCACAACTCGTCACTAGGTCCGGCAGCAGCTGGAGCCAGCTTAAAATGTACCAAGACTGTGGTGAGAACGATGTACTTACCCATATTTTTTAACCTGAGAATTGGGCAGTCTTTCCATAAAGTATATGCGAGGTCGCTAAGTAATCTAGGTTTCCAAACTATGTGTAGGTACTTTGTTTCATTTAACCCTTTTCAAGCAGAATTAAACCATAAGTACTAGATTATGAAAATCAAATAATCCTATTGGATCGATCGCTAAGCTGCTTAGCACATCTCTGGTGAAAAGGATGCTTTAGGATAGTTTTAAATATCAGGAGTGGGCCTACCAGATGCTTATAACTTATGGGAGTATTCCACATACGGTACTAATAAAGCAGATCATATAGTGTAGAGGAAAATAAAACAAATCTCTCAAAAAGAACGTAGGAACCCCTTTTTTATTCAATGTTAAGGCATTTATTTCAAAACTTTAATAAATATAAGCCAAGGCAGTGAAGAGATAGCCAGTCCCAACAACCTAGTCCCACCACCATTTAGCTTAACCACTTTGAAGGGAACTGAATTCTTTTCAACACGTCATGTTGTTTTGTACTCTCTCAAGATGCTTTGCAGTAGCACGGATAATTCACTGATCCACGCGCAAAACACATTTGTAGTACCGAAACATTGATGCATGATTTCAATCAACTCAGCACTGCAACATCGTATTTCACCTTTAAACTGACACGTATCGTAAGTCCAGTAGAAAAACCAAAATCGACAATGAGATATCGCTTTCAAGAATATCTATATCGAGCTAAAATGTGCAAAAAACGTACGGGTAAGTGTTAAATAAACAATACATTAACAAACAAACAATACCACACGTACAGAGCACCAGTTTGAATGTAACAGTAGGTTTCTATGGCGACGAGTGACAATCGAGTGAATGTGATAGAGTGACACCTACAATCAGTGTTTCCAGTTAATTGTATTTTTTTACCCAAAACCTTTTCAAGAATCTGCTTCGGATAAAATACTACTTACACCAACCTACCTACTATTATCTACCTACAAAAGAACTTATAAATCAAAATATATTTTAATTAATAAAATATCTTGGTAACATCATTCATATTCAAACAATATAGAATACATCCTATAAAGAATAAGTTCTCTGCCAGTGCTGTGCACTTCTGTAAGTGACGAATTCACAATACCTAACTAAAACTGTATGTGATTTTTGTGTTACTTGTGGATAATATTATGGTGGCCTCCATGGTTATCTCCTGTACCTCAAAAATAAGGTATTCTCCTATCACTCATCTGATCACATTGGCCGAATGAACTGAATGAACAGAATGAACTGTAATCTTTCACTTATCGTCGCCATTAAACCGAAAATGTAACCGGAACTACAAATAATATTTATTTTTATTCAATCTTAAAAAATACCTTTGATTGACTCTAGACTATTATCTAAAATCTAGTTTGAATAAATGAAGGATACTTAAAAATATGAATTCGCTGGACATGGTTAGGGCATATCTTGTCATGGTCTTTTCGTTTCTGCCCTATAAAGGGTTAATATCTAATGCTATTTGAATTTCTAAACTTCGCAACTTCCATCAAGTATTCGCAATCACCGCAACCTTCTAGACGGAATTACTTATATTTCTATATTCGATAGAATTATTGATCTTTTAGATAAAACCAAACTCACCCTACAGCACAACATCAGCTGAATCCTAAACATCAGCGCTCTCAACGCGTTACATTGCACATTTACCGTCGGATGCTCCTCCACACTATACGCCAAAGCCAGCGGTGAAGAGGTCCCAGTGTTTAACACCATATACACCAGTTGTAATAAAGATGCTCCTCTCTCACTAGTACTGTCGCGTTTTAGGGATTTTATGATCAAGTGTGTTTGTATCTGCAGAATTGATTTCGGCTGAAAAGAGTAGCATTTTTAAAGGATTGGCTAGGTAGAAATTGACGCAATTTTTTATTATATCGACTTGATAGAGCGTGCATATCCAAAAAACGATAATGAGTAAAAACGCACGGGCAATTTAGGAGAAGTTGAAATTATAGACAGACAATTTCAGGATTCAAGAATACCAACTTGAGTAGGTAGGTTATAAGTAAAATACTATTGATTAAACAAAAGTGATCTCACAAAAACTAAGAAAATCTTACTTGGTAGTTATTCTTGGTAAAGTAGTGTATGACATAGGAGAGTAACTGCAAAGCTGCGCAAGCGACTCTTTCGTCAGTACTATCTGCTGCAGCCAACACGGATTGCAGGAAACCCGCGCGATTGGTGTATGTCAATAGAACTGAAGAATATGAATACGGTATTACGGTTATTGTGTTGAATCAAACAAATCTACAGATATGAATATTTTTAGTGTTATTTATCAGGAATGAAGTTCCTTGTTTAGGTTAGTTGAGGAGCACAATGTTAAAAAGCGGAATTATCCTTACCTCGGTTATCATTCTGATTATTAGCCAAACTCAACAAATACAAGCCCAGTTTCAAACAAACATATTCGTAATGATATCTGATGTTTTCTTCACACTGTTCTGGAAGGTTCTTTGAGTATATCGCAGTAATGAGTACGGCAGTTTTTAGACAAACGGTCTGGTCTATCTCTAGGGGTGGTAGAGTTGTCGCTAAGTCTAGGAAGTGGCAGATATTGGTGTCTGAAAGAGGGGTTTTTGGGAACATCAGAAATAAAATAAATATAAGAACTAAATTTAAATGACATAAAATGGAATGAAGGGAAGAAACAAGACAAGAAGAACACAGAAGAAGAATGATTAAATATAAACAGTAGGTACACTAGGTAACAAAACCATAACATTAGAATTTAGAAAACTAAAAGCAGATTTTCCAAAAGTAAACATGCTTAAAAACCTATTTGATATTCAGTATCTATCAACACTTTAGACAGAACATTGGGTAGCATTGACCAAATAAGTCCTGCAAAGTCCTGCCTAGAATCATCGTCTCCATCTTCTAAGCACACATGAAGAGCTTCCATACAGTTCCCCACGATAGTTTTGTCTGTACACTGTATCAAAATGTTCAGGAGTAGCTCCCAAACTATTGGTTGGGTTGTAAGGTCGGCTGGTAAAGAGTCTTCTGATTTGAACCATTGGGAGAGCTAAAATGGAAAAAGTTTTTTGCTATAGCTTCGTTGATATATGGTTGCAAACGTGACTGCTGGGGATCTTGGTCTCATTTCCAGGTCGGGGAATTTCTCTAAAACAGCCCTGAGTCTGAATTTGTGCCCAGCCAACGGTACAGGTATCTTAATGATTCATCCAAATGGGATGAGAAGCAATTGTAGTCAACACTGCCTACCCTTCGGAGAATATAAACATGGTTTTATATATAATAAGAAATGAAAGTAGTTTGGTATTATATCCTTGTATAGATACGGAGTAAGTTTTTGCATTTCCTGCCGACAGGAATAGGTTCTAATCTAACAGAGGTCTCGTAAAGGAAAGAGATAATTAAACTGAACAAGGAAACGTCAATTAAGTGCTATATTTAAGTATTATTACAGTTAAGTTAATGTAGGTACTAAGACCAATCAACATAGGTACGCGATAGAGGTAGAACTTTAAGGCTTAAGATAATTCTTAATTCGTCAATGTACCTATGTTAAGTTGGTTATCATGATATGAATAGATAATTCGAAGACCATGTGACATCTACCAACCCGCACTGGGTCCGTGTGGTAGGTTACGGCCCAGTCCCTCTCACCGAGAGGTCTATGTCCCAGCAGTGGGAACATTAAAAGGCTCATAAGTAAGTATTATAGATATTGAAACTTTTCAACAAAGTAAAAGAGTTCAGTTTAGATCAAAATTATACAAGATAAAAAATTCTACTCACCACATGTAACCTCACACAATTAGAGATCCTTTGTGAAGTGAAAGCCCAAAGCAATATAGCCGGGTTGTGTGTATAATATACCGATGGTTCCGGATACAGCATCGTTACTAAACGATCAGTCGCCTTCTCGAGGTACACCCGCTCGCCTAGAGATTCTAGTGAGCCGTTTGATATTGTTGACATCTAGATTATTGGGATATATTAATTAAGGGTTCCTACTAGGTAGTGTGAATTCATCTGTTAGGCCTTCAAACTGCATTGAACGAGGTAGATGAGGACAATTTAATTAACTTGGGAGTGCAGTCGTCGGCAAACCGCGGCTCGCGAGCTGCATACGGCTCTTTGGCCTATAAAGTGCTATTCTGTACAAATGTCGATGAGTGCGAGCGAAGATACGCGCGGGGGTCGTTCAAAATTCAAACTATATTTCAAAGATTTATTTCCGAACATGAATATACCATAAATTAACAGGACGTCGGAAACTAATCATTTACAGTACTTTTTAAAGTTTTCAAAGGTAAACTTTTTAATAAGTAAGATGCCTTCGTCATGTTATCAGCCGATATGATGATGATGATGAAGGCATCCTATTTCTTAGCAAGTTAATTTTAGGAAGCGTTGTGGAGTGAAAAAGGATGGAAGTTTTAAGGATTAAGAAAAGTGTATTGACACAGTTTGGACACAGAAGGGATTGGCTCTCATAAGAAATCTTAGTCGTTATAGTAATGATATTTGGCTCTATTGACTAATGAGTTTGCCGACCACTGGCCTAGTGGTCACTGGAACGACCTCAGAGCAAATTGGGGTCAAATTCTTAGTGAGAACTGAGTGTGTTATCAAAAGGCACAGAATGACTGACAACGACATCACCTAAATCATTATCAGGTTTAGTGACTTCAAGATAACGTCTATCCATTATGCTGTGTTGAGCATCATGAACTGTATATCAGAATATGTCGTTTGGGTAAAAAGGCATAAATGTTATATTTACAGCAAACACAAGCCAGAGTGCTTTTACGATATAAGAAGGTGGCTTGAACGACTTGGGAAGCTTCAGGATGTGCTCAACAAGGTAAGGCAGAAGTGGTGCTGTTGCTTCTTCAGGACTGAAAGATTTAAGAATGAGATTAGTATCTATGTATAAAAAACAAAGGCATGAAACATGAAGGTCAAGTTCAAGACGGGGACTTCAATAGTAGATCCTAAAGAAACATGGGCAAGAAGCTCAATAATCCATTCCAATAATCCATACTTTTCAGAAGACTGGCAGTAGAAGTAGATATAAATGAGCAAACTGTATGGTTGGTTCTTCTGCAGCTGTGAGCCGATGCAATGAGGTTTCTCTATGCCGTATTGTAGCTCTACTAGGCCCATCTGCAATAGATTAATTTACATATATTTTAAAAAAAACTAACATATTTTAGGGTTGCTATTTAATGGACTGCCCTCAAGTGTACCTATAACTTCAAAAAAATAAGACTGTTTGTTTTTTACCAAGCTGAGGGTACCAACGTAGGTATAAGCTCAAATAAATAATTTAGCGTTCTCCTCACATGAATATCTTTAGCACAGGTATCACTATCCTGTACATCGTTTACATTGAGATATTTTTCCGCTAGCACTTTTAGCATCTCGCCTAAAATTAATGTGCTCACTTTGCGAACGGCTACATCGTTTCTGAAAACAGATAAATGTTAGGTATGTACATTGATTGAACCAGATGTTGATAACAAGCAATCAAATTAGCTTTGACAAGATATCATAAGGAATTTTGCAAGGATCTATATTGGTGCCGATTCTCTTGTACACCGAACTAAACTAACTAAACTACGACTAAAATACCTTACTTTTGGCTATGAGAATCTAAAAGCTATTCTGCGGAAAAATATCTCTAAATTAAAAAATAATTTTGACACATCTAAAATTGAATTTGACAGTCACGTCGCGACCCACGTGGTACTTGTTTGCTCTACCCCGTGAATTTTTTTAGAGCCAGAGGCGCGTGGCGGGGGCAGCCTTGACGTATTTTGTATGGAATTTTAAACTTTTTTTATTGAAAATATGAATAAATATTACCTGTGAGTAGGGGCATATGGGTTTACGGATGGCAGAGGGGGTCGAAATTTCCATTATTTTTGCGCTAGGACGCACCGTTTTCGAGATATAAGCAAAAAAAAAAAAGATAAAGTTTTTGCAGCTGAAGTGTGTGAATTTTAGTTCATGCCAACTAATTTTATTCCACTCCTTAAAAATCTTAAAATAGACTGATTTAGTTGGATAATCTAAATTTTTTGGTGAAAAACGTCAAATTCAGAATAGCAAAATTGCCATTTTCACTAAACTAATAACTCAGCGCAATCTTAGTGCTGTCAAACTAAAATATAGTTAAGTTGTGTCACTTTAGACTATTTCAGAATGGGAAATGCTCGTTTGACAGGACTAAACTAAATTTTAGTGATTTTTAGTCTAGTTTAGAGGCATTTGTGACAAGAGAATCGGCACCATTGAAACCATGCTAAAACGCCTGAATTAAACAAAGCAAAGATTACACATAGCTGAAAATAAACTAATCATAGTTTAAAGTTAGGTTTCTATAGTGATTGCTCCGTTCATTCAGGATTCGACTTACCTTGATATTTGAACCTGAGGCAGCATCATGAGATAGCCTTTTGAGAACAGCATGTCGCAGAAACCTGGTAGATATTCGTTGTTAGCGTTGTCGTAGAAGAAATTTAGTAATAGCTTCAGGAATACGTTGTACTCTTCAGTTGATATTTGAGTTTGATGCTCCTAAAAGTTCAATTATTGTAAGTTTGGGACCATTCGTCAATCAACTCAGCCTATCGCAGTCCACTGCTGGATAAAGACCTCTTCCAGGCTGCGCCACAACACCCTGTCCTCCGCCTTCCGCATCCAGTCTGTCCTAGCTACCTTTTTACCCCAGTAGCACACCTCCGCCGCAAAACCGTAGTAGCAAAACCGCAGATGTTCAATTCAACTGGCTCGCGACTTGAGTTTCGCTATTCGAATTTCGCGTAGCGGAACATGACGCGAGCCAGTTGAATTGAACTACGGCGGTTTCGCTGCGCACTACGGTTTCGCGGCGGAGATATGCTGCCGGTGTCAAGGTCGTAGGTCCATCTAGCTGGGAGTCTGGGACTATTAGTGCTGGTAGGTAGGTACTTTATAGCGGAGAATATTCAGTTACACCGATCGGTCCAAGTAAATCTTTGCCCGATTTTTAACCGACGAAAAGAAAAAGGAGGAGGTTCTCAATTAAACACGTATATTATTATTATTTCGTTTATTCATTTATATACATATTCATTTACATTTTTAAATATTTCTTTAAAAAAAAGATATAAAAACATTTAAAAATGTAAAAAATAGTGTTCCGCCGGTGTCGGGAGCAGGGTCCAAGCTACCGGTGGTTAGGGCTGCAGAGACAGGAACCTTCTCACAATGCGAGCCGTGTCGAGGAGAACTGCCTTCTGAATCAGGCCCTTGATCCAACCGCCTAACGAGAGCCTCGAGAGATGTTGGTCGAGGCTTTCGGCCATCAGGCCGTTGGCCGTTACGACAATCAGCACAATGATAGCCGAGCTCACATTCCACATGTCGACAACCTCGTGTGCTAAGTCGAGATATTTTATTTGTTTCTCTTTCTCAGCTTTCACGAGGTTCCCGTCATGTGGAATGGTAACATCGACTATCATTGCGCGGCGCACTAATCGGTCTATCACCACTATATCAGGCTTATTGGCAACAATAGTCCTGTCAGTAATGATAGACCGATCCCAGTATAACGTGACATGGTCATTTTCGAGAACTGGGTCGGGCACATACCTGTAGTACGGTACCTCAGAATCCACAAGTTTATATTTCAAAGCAAGTTGCTGGTGAATAATCCTAGCCACTTGGTTATGCCTGTGCAAGTACTCGCCGTTAGCTAGACGCGAACAACCAGAGATAATATGTCTGATGGACTCACCCGGGCGGTGGCATGCCCGACACACGTCAACCGTACCGTCCTTCATTATATGTCTCCGGTAGTTATTCGTCAGGATAACTTCGTCCATAATTGCACAGACGAAACCTTCAGTTTCCCTGAAAAGGTCACCGAAACGTAGCCAGGATACGGACGCTAAGAAATCTACACCGGGCTCATGGAGAGCCCGATAGAAGCGCCCGTGAAGCTCCTTGCTTTGCCATACCTCCTTGCGGTCATCTGTAGTAAGTACTACAGGTTTGCGCCAGTTCTCTTTAGCCATGGAGAGCGGGGTGAGTCCCTTGTCCACTGCGACCACATCACGGTGCATACCCACTTCGGCTTTTAGGAAATATTCCCTGAGGCTGCACACCTCGCGGTTGTGGAGGGTCTTCGCATTTAAAAACCCTCGACCCCCGCACTTCCGCGGGATGTACAGTCTCATCACCGATGAACGTGGGTGATGCATCCGGTTTGCGGTCAGGAGTGTACGGACCCTCCTGTCCAGGGCGTCGAGTTCGGTCTGAGTCCATTTGAGTATGCCGAAAGAGTACATCAGGACCGGCATGACCCAACCGTTGAAGGCGCGCACCTTGTTTCCGCCTGAGAGAAGACTAGTTAATACCTTCTTCAGGCGACCAAAGAAGCGCTCCCTCAACGATTGCTTCATGTCAGCAACGTTGATGCCTAACGCTTCCGACATACCCAAATACTTATAGCTTTCGGATGAGGAGAGGGATCTAAGGTGTATGGAGTCCGAGAGTTGAGTTCCCTCGGATTCCATAATCTCCCCTCGCTTTACATGCATGACTGCACATTTGTCCACACCAAATTCCATCCTGATGGCGCTACTGAATGTTTCAGTTACCTTCAGTAGCTCCATCAGCCGCAATTTGTTGGGGGCAAAGAGTTTCAGGTCATCCATGTAGAGGAGGTGACATATGACCTGACCACTTCTCCTCAGCCGATAGCCTAGACCTGAATCCTCCAGCAGTGTGCTTAGAGGATTCAGAGCTAAGCAGAACCAAAGTGGACTCAAACTGTCGCCCTGGAATATTCCCCGTTTAATCCATACAGGCTCATCGTTCCCCTGAATCTGTCGACATCCTGGATAGCGAAGGACGGTCCTCCATTGCCCCATACATGACATCAGGAAGGCGCGCAGAGTTGCATCTATCTTGTACAACTCCAGCACCCTCATGAGCCATGTATGTGGCACTGAGTCATAGGCTTTCTTATAGTCTATCCAACATGTCGACAGATCCTTGCGGGATCGACGAACCTGTTAGCTTATGGCCATGTCGATGAGGAGTAGCTCCTTAGTACCGCGGGACCCATTCCTACATCCATTTTGAGAGGCAGACATAATCGAGTTTCTGTCAATATGTGTGTTAATTTTCGCTCTCAAAATGGATGTAAGAAGTTTATAAACCGTCGACAAACATGTGATTGGTCTATAATTCTTGGGTTCCGCGGGACTACCTGACTTATGGAGCAGGTGGGTAACGCCTGTTGTTAGAAACTGTGGTAGCGACCCAGACTCTAAGGATGACTGGAACTGAAATGCCAGGCGAGTGTGTGAACTATGTAGCCATTTTAGCCAAAAGTTGTGTAGTCCGTCCGGTCCCGGTGATTTCCAATTCGGTAACGAACGGACTGCTCTGGCTACATCTAATGGCGTTATTTCAACTTTTTCCATTTCTGGTATAGTTTCACACACTCGCTCGACATCCTGCATCCAGCCAGCCTCAGCGTGGCAGACGGGCACCGACCATATGTTGCGCCAGAATGCACTCGTGGCGGAATCATCTGGGCGGCACACGTCTGTCACATTTTGTTCAGGTCGCTCCCAAGCTCTGTATACCCACCTCTCATCGCTCTGGAACATGCGATTCTGCGTGAATCGATCCACTCGCCGCTTATACCGCCGAATACGGCTCGCCCACGCACAAACTTTCTGCTTCAGGAAGTCGATGCGCTCTGTGACGCGGGACATGTATTCTCGAGGGCTGATTCCAGTCTCCGAGAATGCCCGCCTCACAAAGCGCATCACTCGTGGTCGTGTATTGCCCTCCCTGAAGCAGTATAGTTTGCCGATGAGTACCCTAGCCCCATCGATACGTCGCTCGATCCTGCACTGCCAGGCTGGTACGGCTGGTTTTGGTCGATTAGCTCCGTCACAATTAGGGAACTTGACATTAGCTAACCGACATGCCGCAACAGCCGCGCAGTACATGATCGAGTGTGTATCAATGAGATCCTCGCTGCTCTCGAAAAAATTCTTAAGCTGCGAGTCCAGGGCACACACCAGCGCCCTATTTTTTTTGTGCATGGGTAGGCGTGGTAATCGGGGTCTAAGTTCGGTCGGAGTGCACCTATACTCGCGAAACGCATCCTCCAGTGCGCTCCTCAATCGAAGGTTACACTGGCTACTTACTGTGGCAACCCTATCATCTTCCTCTTCCACATCTTGGTTGAACCGCGGCGGTATTGCATCAATGTTTGACGCTTGTGCCGCGGTCGGTGTTGAAGTTGAAACGCTAAGGTTGCTCAGTACCTCTGAGCGCAGCCTATCAAGTGCGGCATCGTCCGACCTATGATTGCGTTGGATGACACGCACCTGATCCGACAGTCGTTGGGCCGAGACGTTGGTGGTTGGCTCTAGTTCCTGAAACAGAGACAGCATCCTAACACGGTACGCAGTGAGGTTAGTTCCTCCCTCTGTAGACCCGTAATATGCGCGCATGACGTTCTCATTCATAGACTGAGTCCATCTCATGCGCTGCACACAACCACCGGCAGCGGGGACCCGGTTCGGGGCCGGATGGCCCCTAAGTCCCAAGCTTCTCGGTGGCCGGCCTCTCCCCTGCCGACGTGCAGGTGTTGGTGACGTCGGCGGGGAGAAATACTCGTCGCTCGAGCTCGACGCAACTACCGCGGCCGGTGTCGACACAGCACTCACGATGGGACTGGGTATAGGCGGCGGCGAGGCGGAGCTGAGCGGCGAGACCGGGGGTGGTAGGCGTGCACGTTGAGCTGCTGATCTCGTCAACATTTTTCACTTCTTCATAATGTTTTATCGCTTACAG
This sequence comes from Conistra vaccinii, assembly GCA_948150665.1. Lineage (NCBI taxonomy): Eukaryota > Metazoa > Arthropoda > Insecta > Lepidoptera > Noctuidae > Conistra > Conistra vaccinii. The sequence continues at coordinate 18,477,549 of OX411327.1, forward strand.
GAGTCCGAGTTTGACACTGTAATTTTTTAGTTTTATATATTTTTTTGGTTTTTTCCGTTTTTTCATCGTAGATAATTTTATTTATTTATAATGTTTATTATTGGAGTTTTGTTGAGGTTTTTGTATATATACGATATGTTGAATTGAATTAAATAGGCGAATTATGAGATAAGAGAAAAAAAATACGTCGTTGACGTACCAGTGTTGCCGTGTTATTATTATTATTATTTTTTTTATATATGACCACGCATAACTTTTTACTGAGTGGTCCGATTTGAACTATTCTTTTTTTATTGGGAAGGGTATATACCTCGAAGTTGGTCCCATAAAAAAAAAATTGAAACCCACCCCAAAGTGTAAAAAAAATTGCCGTTGATTGATGTTTCACGTACTGAATTTTCAACTGTGAACCGATTCTGTTGTAATTTCGCATACATATGTAGTTCTGATGACACAACTACACAATAAAGACCTGGAGTTGATCTGATGATGGAGTCAGAAGACAGTCGCGAGAGCTCCTCACCAGTTTACAGCAGCTACATCGTGTTTGGGCTTATTTCATTCCCCCTGATGAGAACTTTACACCTAGCTGGGGTATGACTGTCATCGACGGTCAGAGGTTGAGGCAAACATTAAAACCGCCTGGCCACGGAACGGGGGCGGCGCGAACGGCGCGGCGCGGGCGGTGCGTCTTGCGGAGCTAAATTCTATACATTTGTTTTAGTCGCAAGACGCTTCGCCGTTCGCACCGCGCGAATTTTCGCTGTAGCGAATGTCCCGTGGCCAGGCGGTTAATGGTAACTCAAAAGCTAAAAATAAAAAACTTTTTTGCAAAAAATTTAATCGACGAAAAAAATCTGAAAAGCGAAAAATAAAATCTTTTTTGCAAAAAAAACGAAAAATAAAAATAACTATGTATTTAGTGACAAATTGATGACCTTCAAATAACAAATTTTGAGGCGGCCAAGGGCGGATCCAGCCTTCGAGTCAGGGGGGGGTCACATAGTCGGGGTCCAGTCAGAACAGACCCAATCAGTGGAGGACCAAGTCTGTCAGGGGCCCGGAGTGGCAAAAAAAAATGAGGCAATCGTGCGTAATTTATAATCCACCTACACCATGGATATCGCAACCCGCAGGATTTTTTTTTGAGGGAGTTGCAGTTTCATCTCCTCAACGAAAAGTTTTTTGAAAAAAATTTTTGCACCTCGTCTCTGAATTCTCGGTTAGGTTTGTATTGAACAACAAACAGGAAATAGGGAGTTACTTTGTTGACATAAGCAGAAAAGTTTGAGAGTTAGAAGAATATACCTAGAGTTCAAAAGCGAGCGAAGCGAGCTCGAAAATTTTAGCACACCACCGTGTAGGGAAGGTTTTTTTTTTGAAAAGTCATACAGTTAGAGGACACGTCTCTTCTCTTCGTCTTTGTTGTCTTTTGTCGACATATGCAGAAAGATCGAGGATGTAGCGAGCGAAGCGACCTCGAAATTTTTCATCCTCAGCCTCCAACTTTAAACTGCTTCTGATGATTGTGGTTCCGGTGATTTTTTTTCGTACACTGGATTTACAACCCTCGGTATTGAGCCGAGCATTGAGAATCCAACAGCGTGCATTCACCGCGTATCCCAGCGCTGCAGGAAAACACACTGTTGGATATTCAACTCTCGGCGCTAAGGGGAGCGTCGAAAATCCAATAAGTACGCGAAAAAAATCGGCGTAATTTTTATCCCGGCGATTTTTTTCACACGTCGCGTCCGTGCGAACGTCGGCTTACTGAATATATTTTGACCATGTTTGGGATATCATTAAAAAGTACTTCTTAAGATCTAAGGGGCCGCCAGGACCGTGGGCCTGGGGCGGTTTGTCTTGATACTATTCTGGGGTATTTAATTTCTACGTCTAGTTGCTAGTTTCAGATAAACCTACATGGGCACTTATGAAACGTCAGAAGCTTAGGAGCACGGTTCATTTGGTGATTTCCTATAGAGAAGAGCCGCCAGAAAACTCCACGGTCCATCAGCATAATTATAATAACAGGACAATAAGTCTTATTATGCGTGTCGTTCACTCATAACCATAAGTCATAATGTGGCAAACACATCCTACGCGGCAACATCATACAGTATTTATTTCATGACCCCCCCCCTGGATCCGCCACTGGAGGCGGCGCCAAACAAACATATTATAATTACATAAAGCGTAAAATCTTAGCTTGATAGATCTTCGTTGAATGTGTTTTAGGCGCCGCAAAGTTATTTGAAGGTTATCAATTTGTCACTAAATACATAGTTATTTTTATTTTTCGCTTTTTTTTGCAAAATTGATTTTATTTTTCGCTTTTCAGTTTTTTTTCGTCGGTTTAATTTTTTGCAAAAAAGTTTTTTATATTCAGTTGTCGTTTTACGCTTCTTCCTCTCCCGTCAACGTCTGGCATTCTTTACTGGTCTCCGAGTCAGAGTCCCTTATATAGGTACCTAATAACTTCAATCAATCTGCCTAGCCTTTTCCCAACTATGTTGGGGTCGGCTTCCAGTCTAACCGGATGCAGGTGAATACCAGTATTTTACATGGAGCGACCTTATCTGACCCCCACAACCCAGTAACTGGGTTACAGGTACAATACCCCTTGTTATGACTGGTGTCAGACTTTCGGGCTTCTGACGACTTGTAACCACTGTCAAAGTTCCATGAATTACAGCCGGGACCAACGGCTTAACATGCTTTCCGAGGCACGGAGGAGTCTCGGTATGTAAAGATAGACCCTCCACAGACCAACCCCGGTAATCGTAGCATAACCTGATGGATCGACCCGTGCGGCTGTCATTACTTAGCCACGAGCTCCTCCTAAATATATATACCTAGTAACTTATGTAATAATGTACTTGCCTTAGTAAACCCAACTAGTTCAGCCACAACAAGTCTAACAGCCTCTTCCATGTGTCCGGCACACTGCCTCAAAGCGTTTACTTCGTGATCATCGCTCAATATAGTCTGGACCAAGTCCGCTTTCTGATTGCGACCAACCAGTTTTATTAGTCTAGAAAATTATCATTACGGTTAACTTGAAGTAATTTCATTAAACGTTTATTTTCCGTTTAAGTTGACGTGTTGGATCCTAATAAAAAATTAGGATTATAGGTAAGTATCAAAACTTCTATTGTCTTCCAGCTAGTCTAAACTGGCACTACCGGGCAAAAAATCGTCATGATAATAATGATCCCCCCATATCTCATATCCTAACTAATATAAGTATGTATTCTATATGCAAAAGTGAGTTTTTTTGTTTCTTACCTAAACGGATTTGGATGAAAATTGGTACACGGGTAGACCATGGCCTGGATTAGTTCCCGTGGGATAATTTCCGATATGCACGCGAATGAACCCGCTGGCAAAAGCTAGTTTCTAATAATTTTAGATATTTAGGGAATCATTTAGAAAGCTCAGAAAGTTTTTAGTACCCCGTAAAACCAGTAGGTAGTCAACAAAATCGCTTATGAAATACGTACAAATTAATTGAATTCTCCACCCTTACCCAAAAACATCTAGTCCAATCTGGCAAGTAACAACATAGAACATTCCAGAAACTCCATTGTCTCCCACCAACATGGAATGGTTCAACGTCCCCATGAGCAAACCGAACCATTTCTTCAGCACTTCCAGTAAAGCGGCCGCTGTATTTGTGTTAATCATCAAGTTCTCTGGTTGGTAGGAGACCAGTGCGTGTAGGACTAATGCGCTCGATAGAATCGTGTTTGGATTTGTACTGATGTGGGGGACTAGGGCGTTTAGACAAGCTAATAGCTGTACAGCGCTGTAAGCGCTTTGGTGTGAGAGAGGTGGCGTGGTCTTGTTGGTGGATACGCTGTAAAGAAAATGAGGGATTGGTTTTCATTGTTTCATCGAGATTATTATTTGGTAGGACGGCATCGTTGGTCTAGTGGTCGTACCTAATGGCTACTGCTGAGCATGAGGTCCTGGGTTCGATTCCTAGGTCTAGCAAAGGCGTGATGTTATGTTATGCATATTATTCTGAGTATAAATCTTACCCATTCAACAAATCACACAAGAAGTGCAGGCAGGCGTCTACGGGCGGCTTCGAGCCACTGCCAGCGTAGTGAGCAAGCGCGCGTAATACGGCCGTCATCGCGTGCGCAGCGTGCTCCTCCGAGAAGAACTGACGCGAACGCCACAGGAGACGGAGACATGTCAGGATGGATCTAAGGATCGAGGGGATTCTGAGATTTAGCTGAATTTGAATAAGATCAAGATTTGAATGTAGGTAGGTAAAGGGCGCAAACGTTCGATATGTGAGCCCTAAGCTACGGTGACGGCGAGCAGAGCGTAGTGACTAAAACTTTGCAATTAAAAATAGTTATGCGTGCATGGTCATAAATTAAAAAAATATAATGTACATAGGTATACGACCTACGCGTCGACTTAGGAACCACCTCCTTTTTTTGTCGGTTAAAAATACATTAACCGGGCACACCACATAGGCACAGTAAAAACATAATATGGACCCTGTAGGAAGGTAGGACAGGGTAGGAAGTAAGTAGTAGGTACATAAATAAAATAAACTTACATATCTGTCAGCAAACTAATTAAAGCTAATTTGTGCTATCTAATATTGTCAACGGCTACACAATAAAAAATATTTTCTAAGTATATCTAATTAGTCACTAAGTGGTACTTTCAGTCTCAAATTACATAAGAAAAAAATGCATAGGTATCTACCTAAACAGCGTAAAATCTAGGTTTGAAGTTGCCTCACACAGGAACACAGTTATATCATTTTCAAGTAAATATTCTACCATACGAGCTCCTTCGTTTGAATTTTTATTGTAACGGCTAATAACTTCGATTAAATATCCACAAGCTTTATTTTGAGCAGCCGTGTCGCGAGATGTAAGCAGTTTTTTGATATCAGTCAAAGCATTCTGCCTTGGGTTGTAAGTTCTACTAAAATTTGAGTTAATCAAACTGTACATATCGAAAACTTCAGATACTTTTATTTAGATTTGAATTTTTGGTAAGTTCTGCAGTGGAAACAAACTTTGAATTTGAAATTCCCGCTACTACCTACTTCCTTTGAACTTTTTTTTAACATGTGGCACTGACGTTTCTGTTCAGTTTATTCTAGTTAGACTGAATTTAGTTTAATTTTATGTTTGTTAGATGTGCAGCAATATATCTGCAGACATTATAAGATAATAATTTATTCCATTTGACGAAGCCCAACTGTACAAAACCAAGAAAGAATATTTTTTTGCATTTGCAACTTTTGATATTTTCATCGTGTGGCAAATAGCTGGCAACTCTTAATCATAGTTGTCATTCTCATCTGGTTGCTTGTGCAGGCGATCGTTGGGAATTTTATTTTTGATTATTTTGGCTTTATTGTTTGATTTATCAAACTGTTGGTTGTTAAGTAAAAAGCTCCGACCATATCATTATAGGAATACTATGGTGAGTGCCGAGACTGCGTTCATATTTCGGCCCAAAATGATTGTATTGCGCACCATGCTTGGGCCTTGATGTTGTGCCTTTCGATAATTGTTTGATTGAATTGTGGTATTTCGGCAGTCGGTGATGGAATTCCTGAAGGATCTACCGTCTTACGACGCACACAACTTCACACTATTCAATACGGACCATGGAATTAGAAATTGTTCTAAAAGACCGTCGATATATTTACCAACTAAGGATATACCGTCTGAGCAAAGTTGAGTATATGATTCTAATCTACTTTTAGCACAATAAGTATTTTGTTTATCAGAAACATTAATAGTACCATTAGCCTAAAAAACATAACCTAATGAGAAGTTATTGATTATTTTTTAAATGTTGTTGTTTGTTGTTTTAAATGTTTCCTTATTTTATAAAGTATTCGTTTTTATGTGCAGTATTGATGCAACAATCCACTTCTCTGTTTTTCAGTAATTGTAACAGAAAAAACGAATATACTGTTAAGATATCTACATCAGCAATGGGAGAAAAAGGTAAATAGTTTGGCTTATTACATCTATACAAATCCAAAAGAACAGAAGAAAGCTTTTAAAAATACCTGTGTAATAAGCAAAACTGAACAGTGCTATAGTCCCATAGAAGGATATTTAATTTGTCTTTATTTTAGGATATTATTGTCTTTTGATTGCATCTCAAGTTTAATCTTTGTTGTTAGTTGGTAATGAATAGATATTCTTAATTTTACCTACTTTGGAGGGTGCTGTACCCGAAGGGTGCCCAACGGAACCCTATTACTAAGTTGTATCAATTAAAATAGACATGAAAAGAATAAAAAAATTCAGTGTTTATCAACAGAATCATGGAAAAGAGAAACTTAACTATTGCTAAGCATATCCTCTAACAAATCCGTCTTTATTTTAAATTTCAGAACAACAATTCACCAAAGAAACGTGACCAGAGCCACATTGAACAGAATGGTGATGAGAGTCGACCTCGCAAGAGGCCATGTCTCAACTCTCCGCTAAACTGAAGACCTGCAAGCAAGCCGGCAGTTAGTTTGTGCTTCAGTTATGGACTTTACAGAGTGTACGACATTTTTGTAACGACATTTGTATTCCACATTTTTAGGTCAAATTATACATTGATTCTCGAAACTCATTGGTCACATGTTTTTTGGGAAAATTAACGTCATTCAGCAGTCAAGTGCCATTACTGAATCTTTGATCTAAGTTCTCATAATGTGTGACTGTAAGTTATTATATTTCAGTGGACAATATTGAAAATCAAAGTATGAATTATATTCATTCCATGTTTTTATTATTAAGTTTTTTACTCCACAATTATTTCCTTGGAGGTTTCTTTGAATTTGAATTTAAAATCACCTGATAGTATAAAAACAATTTAAAAAACCTAAATTGAGAATGTGTTCAGTAATTTAAGCGCTTCAGAAATAATCTTGAATTATGCAGTATTTGATGATGCCTCACTAGACCATTTTTAGCATCATACTTTTTTTATGGATTTGTTTTTACTGTTACAGATGTAATGCAACAAAATACATAGTATTGTTTTAACTTACATATTCCATCAGTCTTTTACTAAGTCAAAAATAAAAATACTATTTTGGTAACAAAAAGAATGTAAGAGGGTAAACTTACTTGGATACTGTGCCAATGGGTAGCCTTCTTCAGCCTGTAGGCACTTGGTAGTGGTCACTGAATGCCGCCAAAATGGTGTAGTGCGGGCATACTAGAATGTCCTGTGCCATGCATCAAGCATGAGTGTAGGTAATTGAGAGTATCTAAAGTTAGGTTTATATGTAATATAATTTCTTTGGTCTAAGAATTGCCTTTATGGGTCGCTGAAGTGAATTATCTTAGTATTGTTCAGGCAGCAATACAATCAATCAAATGTTTATTTGGAGATTTTGGATATTATTTATCAGACATTAGTAACTAATACTTAGATACATTGTGTATTTCCAGCATTCACAAATGTCGTGGAGTTCATGTAACTCTTTGTGTTAAATTTAATGACTTTGTGATTTTTACATTTAAGGACATCTAAATATTCTGTAAATGAAACGTGCACATGCTAGAAGATTTGTGATGGCTATTTTCTAATAAAAAGTATGTTTCAAACACATACTAGAGTTGATTATTATGCCACTTAAACTAAAATAATGGTTTAAGTGATATGATGTCTTCTAAATTCAATTACTTATTGTCTTCTATTATAAAATGCTTTGTGCTAGCAATAATTATTGTAATAATGTTCCTGTCATCTATCTTAAAATCCCAATTATAAAATTAGCAGTTCTGAATTTTTTTGCTAAAGGTTTTGTGTTGCGACACAATAAATTCTAAATCCACTTTGTATTGTAAAGATTTTGTGACAGTGGATTTTTCTGTAAATTTCTTTGAGCCTGGCTTGTGGAAAGATGATAGCCGATTCATTGTTTTCCTAGACACTGGTGAATAAAGTTTTAATTATTATAACAAGTGTTTGTATGTATTGTAGCAAACCTTTCTTTTTTTTTTAACTTCTCTAGGCGCGTTGAGCACTTTTTGGGTGAACAAAAATCATGGAACTCGCGTCATCGTCACCGAATTTTTGTTGACAGCGCTGTTTTACTTTTTGTACTTTTTTATGGAGCTAGTATGCGTTCTTGTACTGACAGCAAGCCACATAAATTCTTGACATTTTCGTTAGATGGCATTACTTAGTTTTCACTTCTATGGGCAGTCCCAGACTGCCCCGTTTTATTTTTTACTTTTATTCATGAAAGTATAACATAACACTCTTTTTGGGTTTCGGCACAGTCGGGTAATAGTACAACCAATTATTATAATACATTTCTTTCAACATGTTGAGTTTGAATCCAATAAGAATATGAGACCACAATGGTTGAGTATGCAGTGGCTCTGTTTTAAATATTATCTGTTAGGTAAATATTTAGTTTCACCTTTGTACACAACATTGCATTGATGCCTGCTGCTCTCCATTCGAAACCTGGAAGGACCAATGTGACTTGCATATTTTGGCATTTCCTAAATTTATCTAGAACTTCACTGACACTAAGATGAAGGAAAACATTGTGAGTGTCAGTACAGTACCAGTCTGGCACTGACCTTATGACCTAGAGTCCGCGCCACGACTGAAGTCTCTTTAACGCGGCCCTAGTGTCTATGTCATCACAATGCATTAAAATAAAAATGTAGTTCTATAATTTTCCGCGGGTTTTCTTTCGTGGCGCGCACTCTAGCATGGAGATCAACTCCAAGCTAGTTCATGCCTTCTCTGTAATCTGAAAAGAAGCTTTAGCCCAACAGATCTGTGTGGTGGTTAGTACTGGAAAGGTTACCATTATTATTACATAAAAATAAAACTACAGATTGACTGAAAAATAACTTTATTCTAATAATTATTATACTTATCTTACAATTTGCAGAAACATTCCACAAGCTGCAAACAAATAGGTTATGTGAACCTAATGGAATCATTCTCTTATTTCAGATACCTTACCTAAAATTATAAACACCAAAATAGTCACTAGATTGAGTTTCCTATAAGCTTTCTTACATCAATTTTAATCTTAAAATTGTTACTTATCTTACAAGAAAACAGTGGAAACCAAACTCAAATTCTTAAGATCAAGTTATACATAATAAATTCAAAACAAAATTTTTAAATTTATCCAGTAAAAATATGAAGTCATTATTTAAAGATATAAAAATTTGTAATTGTCTCAAACTGAACATAATTTAATCCTTTGCGGGCACTTCAATGACTCGGGGTTTGTCAATGATGCGGGCAGTGCGGTTGCCTTTCTCCACAATTCCTATGATCCAGGCCTGGTAGCCTTCTTGCTTTTCAATGTCTTTACAGTATGCAGCAGCTTGTTCACGTGGCAAGCAGATAAGCAATCCACCTGATGTCTCAGGGGCATGTCCTTGCAGCAATTGGAACATATTGCCACAAGCTTTAGCCACTGCTGCCATCTTGGCAATCACTGGCAGGTTATGAATAACAAATGAAACCTCATTCTTCTGATGTGAAGCCAGATTTTGTGCATGGCCAAGCAGACCAAATCCAGTGACGTCTGTAGAACCATGAGCATTGTATTTATGCATCAAACGGGCAGCAATACGGTTCAATCGGCTCATTGAGTCCATTGCACGATGATATGCTTTGCGCACATCTTCTTCAGAAACTACCAACTTGATGCGATTCCAGCGTTCAGGTTGATCAAGCCACTGGTGAGCGTTCACAGCTACTTGGGTACCCAAAGGTTTAGTTAATACAAGCACATCTCCCATAACAGCATTATCAGGAACAATATATTCATTTGGTTGGCAGATAGTTGTAGCCACCCCACCAATAGCACACCAGGGGTTAATGACCGTCTGTCCTCCAGTGACAGAGGTCCCAGCTTCCAGGGCAGAGTCTTTGAATCCACGCATTATAAGAGGAATTACAACATCACGTTCCTTCTCAGTCATCTTTGTTGACACGCCAAGCAGCATGAGCATGTTGTCACATTCAGTGACTCCCATCGCGTAAAGGTCGCTTAGAACATTAGCACACGCGATCTTTCCCATCATATAAGGGTCGTCAACTAGCGGGTAGAAGAAGTCGGTGGTCTGAACCAAACAAAGCCCTCCATGCCTGAGCGGCGTCACCGAGCAATCCAAGCCGATACCGATGCGCGGGATCGCCACATGCATAAACTGGTCGTCTTGCTGGGAATAGTCCTGCTGTAACGATTCAACCAGTTTCCCCAAAACATCTTGCGGAACTTTGCAGCTTCTTCCTTTTAGGTCCGCGAATCGTGTCAAACGAAAACTCGCTTCTAAGTCATGCGCCACGGGATCGAATGGCCGACGCAACGCCAAAGCATTGGGGTTACCGGCCATCTCCAATTGTGCCGCAGCTAAAGAGTCTTGGGCTACACTTGATTGGTACGACATATTATACGAAACAAAACAATATTATGATTTTAGTAAAGGTATTTCGGGTCAAAATGCGGAAACCCGACACGCTGAGAAGTGACGCTTGCAAAATGGCGTCTCCTTTACAAAGAGAAAATGGCTGAAAAAATTACATTTGTATGCCCATATCTGATTGGTTATAATGGCACATAAACAAACATATCTTCCTTCTGATTGGTCGGGGTTACTCAAAATTAGGATTCCGACAAAGAGAACGAGCTAATGTCATCAAACCACGTTTCGTTGTACGTGGCTGATCTGATACTGGCTGGCAGTTAAGTTATTAACAGTGTCTCCAGGTTGTTTATGTGAAATTTCCCCAGATCAGATTTAAATTTTCCCCAATAAGATACCTTTTCCTAAAATTTTCCCCAAAATTATTTTGTATCTTATATTATGGATATAAATCTATTGTAAAAATTAATTTGTCCTTGTATTTTATTACTAACTAGCTGCGTCCCGCGGTTTCACCCGCGTTTATGAGTTTTTCCTTTAAAACGCTTGATACACGGTTGCCAACCGCGTCTCCGACAGAGGTGACCTTGGTTGGCGACCGGCAAAGTTGTTCAATGTTTGGTCGTAAACCATCATCTACACGGCTGTACCAAGGTCACCTCTGTCGGGACGCGGTTGGCGACTGTGTAGCAGCCTAGCAGGCGTTATAATTCCAATGTTCCCGTGGGGTGGGAATATCGGAATAAATAGTAGCCTATTTTACGCCCAGTGGCCTCAGCTATTTACTAGTGTTCAAACACGTAGTGTTGTTGTAGTCTCGTCAAAATCGATTCAATGTCAGTCGATGCGATAAGATTAGAGGGAACATCCTAAAACTTTTTGAATCATACTCAAGTGATAGATTACAATGTACGGAAATATCAAGGATATGTCCTATAACCGAATTAGAAACCACATATACGTCTGAAGCATCGATCAGTCACAGAATTAGAAATGTGTACACATTTCTCCCCAAACTATCGCCAAAATAAAATACGTTCCCCAAAATTTTCCCCACAGTTTTCGTTTCCCCAAAACTTCCCCAATTTTTTTATTTTTCCCCAATATGGGGAAAAAAACCCCCAATCTGGAGACACTGGTTATTAATCAAACAAGTAAATTTAATAAAAAAAAACAATGATTTCCCGGAAAAAAAAAATTGTTACCCAAAAAAGATCGTTTTTAGATTGTTTATATTTTTGGGTTTTTGTCATGGGATCGATTGTTAACCGAGTGGTTTGTCGATTTTTCATATTCTTGTTCTTGATAACCGTTTCATAAAAATTATGCAACTTAGAACAGCACATAGTTTGTAACCACTAAAAACCGAGCTCACATTGATATTGACCAATGAAAGACGCGAAAAGTCAAAAGCATATCTTTAATTCGATTGACCTCTAACTTTTCAGAAAATATATAATTTTTTGAATAATGTATGACGGTTGAGTAATCTAAATTTTGTTGAATTTGCACGTCTGTTGTAAAAAAATATGATATTGTAAAAGAAAATAATCGGCATGTCTTTGATTAGTTGGAAAAAAGTGGAAAATGAGGCGGGGTATCCGTGTTACATCGAGTACGTACAACTTTCACCGACAGCACAGGGACTTTTTGTGTACAAATGGCATAATATGTAAAGTTTTCGAAAACTTTTTTGTTTTAGTGAGGCGACAGAAAAGCAGCAATATGATCATCCTGAATTCAGAAAGATTATGGAATCTCTCGAAGAGTATGACATGATTAAATATAACGCTTACCGCGTTGCATTTAAGATTTATGCTTTACAAAAACACCTGAGAGGTAAGTGCAACCTGTTGACGTTTTTGTTCCCATTTATAGCGAAGTATCGAATTACAGAATTCAGATTTTTGCGTCCAGTTTCAAGGTAGGTATAATAAGGGTTTCAGTTAGGCCTGGTTTTTACATTAAATCAGTTTTTGAATAATAAATGAAACAAGTGCAAATTCATTACCTACAACAAGAATAGTTTTGATAGAGAACAATACCTAATTATAAAATTCAAAAGTGCGAAACTGCGCACTTAAGTTGTATTTTACATACTTAATTGTCTTATGAGAAAGATCCTCCAGTCCGAAGTTGGTCAAAATTACTTCAATGGCATGCAGCTATACAAACTTTTTCAATGTGAATAATTGTTATTGATACATAAACTATTTAGTTAGTAAATAGTTTATTAATTAGTAAAGACTAAAGACAAACTAAAGTACTATTTCAGATTTGTTTATTCATAAAAGATGATTCTTCCCCAGTGCCTCCCCTCCGCATTAGTTCTGGAGTCTTCGCCCGACACCAACTCAGTCTGTCTGAGAGCAGTCTTTCTCTAGACACTGTAGAGTTAGAATCTGTTCTCGCAGACATATACTTTGCTGCTGAGAAAGAAGGCCTGTTCACTGGAGACATCGACTTGGCTGTTGACCTGTTGATCAATTTGCTGCTCAATATTTATGACAGGTGAGTAAACTGAATTTTAAGATTAAGTATGAAATAGATCAGTTTCTGAAGTGGTAATGTGCAATCGGCAAGCATTGTCTGGGATGCCCCCAGCTAGATGGACCAATGACCTTAAGAAAGTGGCTGGGACAGACTGGATGCGCAAGGCGATGAACAGGGTTTTGTGGCGCAGGCTGTGAGAGGCCAACAGGCCAATGTCTGGACATTGGCCTGTTGGCCTCTCCCAGCCTGCGCCCAGTGGACTGCGATAGGCTGAGTTGATTGATGTGCAATTAGTTCCAAAGAATGTTTCTGAACACTCAGCTAAGGAAGAAATTCCCTAGAATGTAATTTTGATTTTAAAATTATGGATGCTCTTAATAATTTTAAAGGAAGTTGGTAACATAACATTTAGGATGATCTTATGTATATAAAATAAAATAACTGGTTTATTTTTGTACTGGGGCCTTCATTAAGACTAACCTGGTGTCAGAGTTTTAAAGCCGCCCATGGGCCTCTGACTTGGCTTCACATGCCGTCGAGAAACATCTCTCAGGCATGCCGGTTTCCTCACAATGTTTTCCATCACCGTTTTTAATATTTTTTTATGGTAATATAGACTACCTGCAAGAATTGATTAATTCTTAGATACTTATCATTTTTAGAGAACCAAGAGTTAGTTAACAATTTTTTTTTTATATCTATTTGACGCAATAAAACTATTTTACTTAAACTTTTTTTCCAGTGATAGAAAAGAACCAGTAAGAGTATTAGCAGCAAAAACCCTATTAATAATCCTTAGTGAAGAGTCAGCATCAGACAAATGGGGAGCACTGGCCAACTGCTGCATGGACCACAATGGCTGCGTATCGCCAAGGAGACTGGCGGCTCTGTTAGCACATGTGACTGCGTTGTCTGCGTACCTTGGAGTGATGTGTGACCATGCCCAAGCTGATGTTGAGGCTTGTTTTGACAAGGTTTGTTGGGCATAGTTTGACGATTTTTTTATTCCGTAAAGTTAGGGTACCTATTTTGGGGTTATCTAGAAGTAGCTCCCTTCTCTTATAAACTGATTCCACATATTTGTATAATTATTCGCATTACGTCGCCACAAAAATGAACATTATTAATACAAGATTGAAGAGTATATAGTCTCGCGACGACAGATCTGTTACGCGCACCCAAAACCGTAAAGCCCCGACGAGGCAGAACTGCGTCAGTGTATAGGCATCGATGCAACGGCCGATTTTACTCTATGTATGGGCAGATCTAGTCTGTTCTTGGCTTTAATTTATGGTAGGATAATATACCTGTCAAATAAATCGACTAAAACGTCAAAATATGCAGAAACAACTCTAAAAAAAAGTAAAAATTGAACATTTTTGGTACGGCAAAATGGCGTCCGCGCATGCGTGCCGTGCACTGCACTCCGCGTTCTATTTATTCATTTTCTATTGTTTTTTAAGTGTAAATCGACGGGAAATGGTGTTATTTCAATAATTAAGTAGTGTCGTCATCGTATATAGATAAAATTTGCACAAAATAACATCGTAATTACCTATTACGGACCCATTAAAAAATGTAAACAAACTCGGTAGTGAAAAAATGTGTTGATGTGAAATTTTGAGTTTTGTGTGTGTTTTGTGCATGTAATCGCTGGTAAGTCATTTATTTTATATTATTTATTAGTTATTGCATACTATATATGCCATTTTTCAGAAAAAAATAGGAGTTCAATATTTTTTATCAACTAAGTAATGTTACGTAATGATACGGATACCTATTATTGAACTTTTTTAATTATTGGTGTTTTTATTTATTGTGTTTGTTCGTAAAAAATGGTTTTGACCGATAGTATATGTATTCATAATGTATCCTGCGAAGTTTCATGTGAATCGAACCAGTAGTTTTATTATAAATAATCAAAACAGTGAACAAAGGAATTTCTTATAAGAATCTGATAAGAATGTTTATTTATCAATACTAGCGTTCGCTTACAAAGATTCTAAGTATTATAAAAAATCCTTGGGTTAATTTTACATTGTCATCCAGCGATTTGAGAGTCCACTTTTTTTTTATAGAAAGATTATGATATTAGAAGCCTCCACGCAAAGTTTTAAGTCTAGGAGATAAATAGTTTACGAGAAAAAAAAAAAACAAAATCGTAGGAATTTTTCGATATTTCGTCACTTTTGACATTTTGTCATAACATTGAACGTTTAGTTTTACGTAAGGTCAATGCACTAAAATGTTTTACTATGTTTTACTTCATAATAATTATGAAAAAAACATATATATTTGGTGATTTAGATACTTTTCATTCATATTACATTATATGACATATATTTCGTGGATTTAAATTAGCGAAATTAAATTAACACTTATTATAATTTACCGACTATTGCCGATACGTGAAACCAAACGTGTAACGACGCCATTTTGTGTTGTTATTGTTACTTCACAAAGTCTGTCAGTCATTTGAAATATACTATCCATTATTATAATAATTTTAAGGCGGATCCGACATGGTTAGGTTAGTTAAGTTAGGATGCATGAGCGAGCGAAGCGAGCTCGGGACTTAGGGCACCCCGACACGGACAGGTTAGGTTAGAAGGGGATGGCGGGGTCTTTAGACCCCGCCATCCCCTTCGTGGTTATTTTTTTTTAAACCACCCAGAAATAGGAGCCCCGCGAAGCGGGGCTCCGTCGACTACGCCCAACAAAACATAAAAAGGTGTATTAAAAAAAAACTATGCATTTTCTTAACTTCCCCCATGAGGGGGGGGGGGTCTCCTACCCCTCCTCCACAAATATTCATATAATACAAGTAACCATTATAAAAGTCTTACCGAAAATTCGAAAGTTAGGTTAGAATATTAAAAAAATTATATCTCAAAAAGGGGGGGGCTCCTAGATTTTTCCTTCACAGGGGGGGTTCTACCCCTCCCCCCCACCCTCACCCCCCCCTCCCCCCCCTTAAATCGATGGATGACAATGTAAAATCGAACCAAATCCTTTGTCTAATCAGGAACCCAAAACCATTAACGATAAGACTATTTACGTAACAAAAAGATCTCAGTATTTGTTTATGTTAGCGAGCTCTTATCTCCGCTGCGCCGGTGGGTAGTTCGCTGGATTTCCGCACGCGCGTGGCGCTGGAGTCACGAATCTTTAGCGGTTAAGTGTTGTCCAAATAACGCCGATTTTTGTAAAATACGCCAAGTATACTTTTATCAGTATCCTAACATAATATTAATTTTATCCCTACGTCCTAACCGAAGCCGACCGTCGCGCGAATACGCGATCGTTTACATGAATAATGACGAACGTCCACGACTTGATTGATCGCGCGTGTATGTCATATTCATATAAACGCACGCAACGATCGTGTACTCGTGCGACTGTCGCTTTTGGTTAGGACGCGGCCTTAGATTTATTAGTAAAAGTAATCTTTCCCAGAGCGCTGGTATGCTCGGTGTGAGTGCTCGCGCTGTCTCCGAGTGGGGTGTGCAGAGTTGTAGCAGCGCTCGCTGGCTACCAGTCGTGCAACGCGTCGTAGCTAGCAGGAATAGCGCTAACGTCACCGCTTCGTGTGTTCTATGTGCTCAGCCGCTAATACAGGTGATTTATCATATTCAACTATTTGACAACAGCTGCATTCCTCCAAGCTCGATCACCGAGAATTGAAATATAAACTTTATTTCGATTGGATAAGTATTAAATTCAATTGATTTTAAAAGCCTCTGCTGTCCCGTCCGCCAGTCTGTGCAGGCCATTATAGTAGCATCCACAAGTTGTACATACCAATCACATCTGCAAAGTTTCGTTAGTGAATTTATTTGACCCTGTATTTAGTCCAAGCCGTGATTTCACAAAGTTTCTGCCATTATGAGAGAACAAAAATAGTGTGCTACTCTTTACAAGTAGCACGACGACATTATTGCAAGTGGACATTATAAAAAGTTATAACATAGGTTTTTTACAACATGAATTGTTTTACTGCCTCGTTGGTCTAGTGGTTCCAAAACATTCCCGGGTCGGGCAAAGTGGATAACACTGTTTTTTTCGGATTTTTCCATCTGGAATTTCTCAGTAGCACATCGGAGGCTGGATTTATGCCTGGTTGATGGCAATAGGCTTGCTCCCTATTGTATGGGACTCAAACATAACTGGCGAAATGTGGGTGTACCGTTTTTTATTATGACTTCTCCCGCTCTGGGTGGAGCGGAAGGGCGTGTCAGACTCTTACTGACTAAAACCCACCCGTGTTCCTTCCCTTGCCTAGACGGGGGCCACGGTTTCCCCTTAGGACTATCCGCAACCCCGGTGGTGGGTGTACCTTACGCGTAATACGCGCTTTGACGTGGAGTTGCGGATACCAGCCCGTATTACCTATTAATGTGGGTGTACTATACGTACACCTCTGGCTAACCCTTCCGGGAATATAGGCGTGATGTTATGAATTGGAAAAACATAGTAACAGTTAGTTATCATTATTGAATATCAATGGCATCATAACAGTAAACACTGCCTACAACAAATGCATGCCAACCTATTGTGCCGCCTACCTGTTGCCACCCACCTGTCTCACACTTGACACTACCTGTAATTGTTTACCTTTCCCGCGCTTTTTACCTGTTGCTGGCGCCGCGCGCCGGCGCAGACTCCTTTGTCGTTCACTTTCGATTTTATTATATTGAATAGTAATGCAGTGACGGTTATAGATAGTGTTCTATTGTTGCTTGTTTGTGTTTAAGTTAAGCGATACATAAAATTGCTAATAAAAGTATTGGACTAGGTAATAAATACACACATCAAAAGTGTCTAGGGATCAACATATATTTTTGCAATAACTTTTCTCCTGATTGATATTAATTAAAATTTTCTTTAAGGATTCATCAAATAAAGTGTTTTCGTTTGTCACAGTAACGATAAACCAAGTCACCTTTGCATTAATAAAGAAATTTGCCATTTTCCTAATAAAGGGATTTTTGACATTTGAACCACTAACATTAAAGTTCGAAAAAAAGACTGAAATAACAGTTTTCTTTAAAATTTTATTGGGTAACTTAAACAATTAATAATCCGTGTTTCTACCGCGAACACTAACAACACAAGAACATCGGTTTGGCATACTCAAAATGAGTTCATCCAAATCACGCTGTGGAATGGCCGCGCATGTTCGTTGCAACAACAAAAAAAGGTCTTCTTGCGACTGGATACCCTCCATATTCGGCAGAGCTCTTCTCTGTAGCATATCCCATGCATGCTCAATCGGGTTCAAGTCTGGCGACTGAGCAGGCCAGGGCAGGACATTGATGTTAGCTGCGGCGAGAGTCTGTCTTACAACTCTTGCGGTGTGCGGTCGTGCATTATCATGCATTAACTGAAATAAGGGACCGATTTGCACTTGTAGAGGAACGATGACGTCTGACACAATCGTCTCAGCATAAATTTGAGCGTTGAGGTTGCCTCTAATCCAAATCAACTCAGTTCTTCCGCCGATCCAAATACCCGCCCATACCATGATGGTTCCACCACTATAAGGATGGACTTCCTGGCAGGATTTTAATCGCTGTTGGCGTCCAGGGGTTCTCCAGTGTCGTATACGTCTTGTATCCGGTCTCATACCAAAACGAGACTCATCAGAAAAGCACACGAAACGCCATTGTTCTTCTGCCCAATTTCTGTGTTCAAGAGCCCATTGATATCGAATCCTACGATTGTGCATTGCTATAGGTGGTACCCGTAGCGGTCTTCGGGAATGAAGGTTCACTTCATGCAAGCGGTTTCTGACTGTTTGGTCGCTAATTAAGTTCCCTGAAGAGTGATGAAGCCTCACGGCTAACATCATGGCGGTTATTGTTGGAGCTCTTCGAGCTAAGATTTGAATGTATCGGTCTTGTCTCCGTGTGGTGCAGCGATACCGTCCTCCATGGCGCTCAGCCACGGTACCAGTGCTTCGGTAACGTGTCCAAAGTCGACTGATAACACTCTGACTTGTATTCAGAGCTAAAGCCACAGTACGTTGCCGGGAACCAGCTTCTATCATTCCCACGGCTCTGAGCATTTCTTCCCTGCTTAAATGACGTCGCTGCTCCATAATAACGTTGGTTTTAATCAGTAGTAGGGAAACAGTAGCACTAATAATGTCTTCAATGCGTTGTATGTTTTTATAGGGAAAATATTGACAGCTGATTTTCATCTTTTACTCGAATTTGATTCACAGTTCCTGATTCAAATTATGAAATGCACCAAAAAGGATCCATATAAATTTATAAAATCATAAATTTATTACAAAGCCACATCTCAATCTCAAGAAATCCGCATAAAAATGCTTGATCCCTAGACACTTTTGATGTGTGTAATATGAGTTGTTCAAATGAACAGAATAGCGCGACAGTGAATAAAAGCGTAGATTTATCTATTCGTTTATAAGAAACCGAGTCAGAGACCGAGGTAGTTAATCTATACTTCTATACTAATATTATAAAGAGGTAAAGTTTCTGAGGTTGTAGGGGGTAATCTCTGGATTTTCTTTCCTTTATGTACCAATAGAAAGCCACGTTATTTGTGAGTGTCATAGCCGTCCAACGAAGTGGGCAGGGGTCAGCTAGTTTATTGATAAATCTAATAATAATTTTACAAAAGCCTATAATATTAAGAGGTCCAATTTTCTTCTTTTTTTTTTGCTTTTATTTCTTCTGTAGGCAGTCGCACTTTGCAGGCCAGTTATTTATATTATGTTTACCATTTATTTCAGGTGCTCAAATTCAAATGTACGAAGTGCAGTGACATCTACTTCTGTGAGAAATGCTACTTGTATGACAAAGATTTGACCACAGTTAGGGGACATAAGAAGACGCATCTGGTACATGAGATTATGGAGGGACAAGTATGTATATCATTATAATCTATTTTTTGTCATTATTCTTCTGTATCTATTAACATGAAATTGAGACAACCTCAGAATAGAGTTTTCACTACATCCTTGACTCAAGATCAAGCAGATTTCCTTACATAAAAGGTAACTGATAACTGAGCTAAGTTTTGGTTATAGATACAAGCTAAACATACATAATCAGCCTATAGTGTTACCACTGCTGGGACACAGGCCTTCTCTCCGTGAGAGGCGAGGTAGCTGTAATCCACCATGCATGCGGGTTGGTAGATGTACATGTCTTAGAATTGTTTGGTTCTAGGACATGCCGGTTTCCTCACGATGTTTTCCTTCACCGTTTTAAGAACAGTGGTGATGAATTATTTACACAAAGTAAAGCGCCTGTCTGGATTCGAACATACGACCTACAAGTCGTAAGTCGCGGCTGTTACCACAGGGCCAGCACTGCTCTCTCACCAAAGCTAAACATGGATTATCAGCAATCGTATTAAAATCGAGAGTATTTCTAGTTTTAATAACTTACTATGAACTCTACATCTATCTCTGCATATAATTTGATAGAATGCAATATTAATTGAGATGTTCCAGACAAAATCGTCAGAATGCCTGAACTTCATAAAAGGCATGAAGAGACTATTCTTCTGCACCAAGACTAAGAAGAAAGGTCCCAGGAAAGGATCTAAGAAGAGCATGGACAAGGCAGAAAGTGTCTCTGTCAGAAGAAGGAAGGATGGCAAACCAGTGATATTTACGTCGACGGTCGGCAAAGCTTCTGGCAATAATGGTAACAACCCAATTGTTGTGCTCCATGATATTATTACGCAGATGGAAACACAGCAAGAGTAAGTTTTTTTAAAATTATTTGTACTAGTTTTCTTTTTGTTTCCTGATGTTCCCTAAAGGCATTCCTCATTTTGTTCGCGCTGCACCGCCTTGTATGAACCATCGCACAGGTGGGCCGCACCGTGTTTTTTGTATTGAAATGCGATGTGCTGCGACCTGATGCAGCTGTAATATGTAAAAAGGTTTAAAAAATGGGATGTAATTCAATCAGTACTAATTCTGCTCGCCAAGTTCATTTTAAGAAACAGCCTGAAGCTCCTGTAAGGCATAATTGCTCCTGTAAAGCATGTATCCGCGCATCGATTGCTTTTAAAATGGTTACCCATTCGTCAGCGTAGAGAGTTGAGGGCTTTGTCTATGTTGTTTACTATACTCGACAAACCCACTTCTCCTTCCTACCTGACTTCCCATTTTCAATACTTATGCTCTGCCCATACTAAAAATCTTCGTTCCACCAACAATCGTCTTCTACGATGTCCTTCTCACCGCTCTGGTTTCATTCACTCTTCTTTCTTTGTCCAGGCTGTCTTTCTTTGGAATGCGCTCCCTCTGAACATCAGGACGGCAACCAGTCGATTATCATTTAAAGTGAAGGCACGTGAACATATTCATAAGAAGTTGGCAGATTCGTCCCAGCGCTGATTTGCTGGATTCGTTTTCTCCTCTACCTATCGTTATTTCTCTTCACGAAGTTTATTTTGTTTATATGTATGTATGTATCTGTGTATCTATATATTAGTATTTATTCTTTTTCGAGTTATTTATCAATTATATTGCACCTGCCATGTTTTGTCTCTGCATCACCCTAAGGTTGACTGGTAGAAAATGCCTCAGGCATTAAGTCCGCCTTTGTACAGTATTTTTTACTTGTGCATAAAGTTTTAATAAATAAATAAAATAATTCAAGGTTTCTGCGATAAACAGCATTTTATGTCTCTGGCATGGGGTACCAATTCGAACAAATTATAATTAGTCTTGAAAAAAGATCATAGATGGCAGCATAGGTAACAATTATGAAATTAACAGTCACTAAAAAGCGATAAACGGAAGATTTTGGCTGAAGTAAGATTAGTAAAAATCAAAACTTCCTTGTTTAATGCTGATTTATCTATGGTAACTCATAAATCTCGTATTTTTAACAAAAAAAGATAAAACCTTTTTGTTTAGGGCTCTTTGCAATAGATGGCGTTTTACTCAATTTGTCATAACTGTAGTACATTTAGCCAGTCAATAGCCCGACTAGGGTCTCATTTCTTTGTATGAGATTGGGTATCTGTACGTAGTATTATATTATCTGTCTCTGGATTCCTGATTTTTAATTTTTCACAAATATTGGAGACCCACTTTTACATTTAATTTTGTAGTGTTGCAGATTATTTTCATTTAGGACTTATTTCTATAAATTACAGGACTCTTCAGGATCTAGCAAGCCGGCTTGAGAAATTTCAAGACCACTTGGAAACCGAAATTAAAAACGTTGAGAATAAAGACTTCCGTACCAAAGTAGACTCGCACTTGGCCCACATGTCGACACAGATAAGCAGACTAAAAATATTAAAGGTAAGGTTATAATAATACTCTGCACTCATTGATCTAATCTAAGGTTAGCGACTCACGGGGTTGCGGGATAGTCCTAAAGGGTTACCGTGGCCCCTGGCAACGTGCAGGCAACTGAAGGAAAATTTGGCTGGGAAATCATCAAATGACTTCTCCCGCTCTGGGCCGAGCGGAAGGGCGTGTCAGACTCTTACTGACTAAAACCCACCCGTGTTCCTTCCCTTGCCTTGCCAGGGGCCACGGTTGCCTCTTGGGACTACCCGCAACCCCGGTAGGCATCGGCCCTTGCGGACCCGAGGCGCGCGTGGAACACGACGCGCCGTCGACTGGGACCTGGGCTTCATAGGACGGCGAGCTGCCCATTGCTCTCCGTCCGTAGGCGCGCCTACGGTGGTCGGAAGTCGGCTACCAATTCCCGACGCCCGGGGCGTCTCCTGCGGCGGCGGGAACCAGCCACCCTGTGATGTTCATTGTTCCACTTAGCATGACTTAGGCGACTCACACTAAGTTTGCTGATTCATTCAAGAACACGTCATGACCTACCAATACAACAGCAAAAAATAATAGTGGAAGTAAACAGTACTTAATTAATATTTATGATTTATTTTGTACCTTTCTAGGAAAATTTATCATCAAGCCAGCCCACAATACAACAAGAAAACGCTTCGAAAATCGACAAAAATGAACGACCACAGGCATTCGACTTATTCAGCCCAATACCAGTACTGGAAAACGAAAAGCAGTCCAAAGTAACAGACATAAAGAACCAACCTAGAGTACTTAGTCTGGACTCTGGGAATTTCTCTGTGGTATCCAAGCCAGAGAGTCAGAATGCTTTGCTGACAATGTCTGGAGACGCGCTGAAACCTGTAGTTGTACATGCGACATCTGATAGCATATCTACTGTGTCTATGAATGATATTAGTAATTGGTATAATGGTGAGTATTTTTCTTTGTTTCTTATATCAAATAAGACCTATATACGACACAAACACATTGATTTTAGGCTCGTTTACACTAACACTAGACAACACATAAACAAAACGTAAAAAGAATTTAAAAAATCAACCTTTGACTCAGTGCCGAGAGTTGAAAATCCAACATGCAATATTATTTAGACATTACGATTTGGTGTACCAGAGTGTCAGTGAAAATGGGCAGTAGTCTCATTTGCAGATCGCTCTTATGTCGTAGGCTGCTGTCGTATACGGGCTATTATTACATGTATAGTATTATTTATTGTTGCTACAGGTACAAATTAAGCTGGAAATAATTTAAAAAGGTGTCTCTTCAGCATACGCCTTGGGTAATAATAAGAAAATAAATAAAAAAGAATATCTCTCATAGCAGCTTTTTTACAATTTTCAGAAACAGAATCCGGCCAGGACAAACGAGGTCGCTCAAAGCTGAAGTCTCGTCAAGACACGAACCTCTCCCTCGCGGCTGCCGAACAGAAGTTCGCGGCAGACATACGATCTGTTGAGGACAGTAACGACAAAATGAAGGAGCTCAACGCTGACTTAGACACAGTGTTGGATAGGCTGCAGCAGATTCTCACGAACAACTTTGCTATGGATGGTAAGACATTTTCATACTACTACAACATTCACGCGCGATTTCTCTCCCGTGGTGAATCAGTGCATTTTTCGGGACTAAAAGTAGCCTATGTCTCCATCCTGTAAGCTCTATGCAAAAAATCACGTCGATCGGTCGCTCCGTTGCTGCGTGAAAGGACAAACATACAAACACACTTGCAAGAAGTAAGTAGGTAGAACTCTTCTACACGAACGTCTCCCTCGCGGCTGCCGAACAGAAGTTCGCGGCAGATATACTTTCTGTTGAAGACTGTCACGACAAGATGAAGGAGCTCAACGCTGACTTGGACACAGTTTTGGATTGGCTGCAGCAGATCCTTACTAGTAACTTTGTTATGGATAGTAAAAGATTATTATAAAAATGTATCCTCCTGTAACGAATTTCTATCAAGGCAGGCAATCTCACTCTCTCTAAAACGGAGACTACAGCCAACACAGTAGAAGATATTGTAGTGCACAAGTCTGTGCTCAAACACAGGGTGCACTTCTTCTTCATTCACATAAGTAATCCGCGGAAGCTCCATGACGGGCGGCAAACTTCTTTGGTCACTCCCTTCCAAAAACGATGTAATGTGGGTACATTATAGTATCTACTTAAAATTGCGTCAGAACAAAAAGCAAATAACGCTCCAAAATACAGGATGAAATTGAATTCATGCAGCAAACCCCAGAGGTTGAATATTTGTAGATATTTTCGAAATAACGAAACGCACTGTGGCACGCGTCAAGCTAATCCTTAATTATGTCGGCGGTCATCTTATCACCAGTCCAGAGCCAACGCATATACAGTGTAGACGGATTTATAGCTATTTTGGGGTTTGTCAGACCCCAGGGTAGGAATAATGTAGTGTTATTTTTGTCAATATATTGGTGAATGTTGTTATTTTTGATACAATATTTGAAAGAGTAAGTTTATTATTTTGATATAGGTATTATAATAAGTATTGTTGTTTCTTTCTTTATGGATATTTATGGATAAACAAATTTGGCTGCGTCAATTTGATGGATCAGCTATGCCACAACAACAACGTGTCTTGGAGATCAGAAAGGTGGCCAATGGCAATTTTTTGACCTGAATATTTAGTAGGTGTTAATTCGTATGTGCTGTTAAAAATGGACACAAAATAATCTACAAAAAGACATATTTTTTTTTTTTTAAACTTGTCATACATCTGATCACACGTCATATGGAAGAACTATTTACATGTCTCTCTTTGCCCATAATCTTCAAGTTCTCCTAGGAGGAATATTGCAAAAAAAGCGACCATTGCAAGAACCAAGTACTGCTCCCACTGCTAAAAAAAGATGTGCCATGTGCCCAAGGGTTCAGAACTGAAAAACCAAGGTCACCTGTGGCATGTGCCAAAAATCTCTATCCGGTGAACATACTGAAGCTGTGTCCAGAATGAGTAACCAAAAACAATTGATATTTTTTTTTGTATTGTGAAACAACCAATCTGTCACAATAGATAATAATTGTAATAATTTTTTTTTTTGTTTTACAAGTATGAATTTATATAGGTTGGGGTCCTTGAAACCCTTGGATAGTAATAGTGTTTCTTCTGGAATGGGTAGGGTTTAAGGGTAAAGGGGTCATTGTACTCACGCGAAAAAAAACAGCTGTTCCCTACATTTATATTCGCATAGCTCGTCAAAATGTAGGGAACAGCTGCTTTTTTTTTCGCGATTTCAGTGTTGGTCCAATAGTAAAAGTTGTTCATAATGATGAGTACAATGACCCCTTAAGAGGTGTCCCATGAATTCAATTTCATCCTGCAGTAGGTACCGCCCCGTTGCGCTATCGTAGGTTAACTCGTAGAATAGCGCAACGCGGCGACAAGTAAACAAACAATGCGACACGAACATATTGCTACATCTGTTCTTTCTAAACCTTCTTTAAAGTAGTAAAATTGGAGGGGGCGCGGCCCTCCCCGCTTGATGTCAGGGGGCATTTGGCCCTCTCTGACCCCCACTTCCGCGGTCCCTGGGAATGACAATCCGACACGACTCCCAGAGATATCAAGGGAATTAACAAGCACTCTTCCACACCAAGAGCTATGCTAAGTTAGTGAAGCATAGTTCGCATAGCTGACGTAACTTCTCATACTAGTGTGCAAACCGCAAACTATGAACTCAATGAGAAATTACCTAAACTATCTTAGCTTAGTTCTTGCTTTATACTTGTCAAGCGATTTTGAACCATATCCGGTGCATCTACTGGCACATTGATTTGCCCTGCGCTTACACTCCCCTGCAATAACAAGATGAAGGAGCTCAATCCAAATCTCTTATTTACAGATTCATGCTTCGATAACACGCAACTTCGTGAGACTGCAAACGAGATGGAAGGACTTCTGGGCACATTAATACGTGGTGTGGAACAGAGAGCGACGCTCAACGCTTCTAAAGGCTTAGTATAACACATTCTTCTATACTGAAAAACGTGCGAAATTTTTGTTTTACTGTTATAGTAAGAATTATTCGTGTAAAGTGGAGAGTAAAGGATTTTGTGGTGGCATTGAATAATAAACTTTATTTTCTGTGCCTATTAAAGTGCGAACGTGTCCAAATGTTCGCACAGGAGCTGTTCGTCGATGTTCATACAAATTTAGACCTTATCATAGTTACTATAAAGAGTGTTATTCAATGTCATCAGAAAATCATCATCTCAGTACTGCTCTCGAAATGCTCGAAGCTTTAGCTTTAACGCTCAAAGTCCCTGAAAGTACAATATTAAATACAATTTTGTGTTTTGGAACAATAGGCGTAAAAAATGAGTTCTCGTTAGAATAAGCAAATCAAGTGGAACAAAAATTGCTCGACTCATTTTGAGCAATGCAAGTGTACAGGAATTTCTATTTGAATTGGTAACCTGGTTATAGGTAATAAGAATACTAATTGTTTGACTTCGCGAATGTTTATTTTAGTTTTACCTAAGATGAGATTTATGCACTGTTTGTTTTGTTGACTTGCACTGTTTTTTTTTTGTTTGCTCATCTTACTTAACTACAAGACTGCAATTCGAAATAATTCATTATCTTTTGTTTTTTTAAACAGTTGAATCTTAAAGCAGGTTTAAAAGTTATATAAAGGAATGCAGGCCATGTAAGATCTAACTTAAAATTAATTACGTCAATAAGAGTTTGCACAAAATTGTGAGTAAAAATCTATAATTTATGATGTTCTGTCAAAATCTCATTGATCTTGTTGGTTGTGAACGAATTAATGAAAATGTTCTTATGAATCTCATACACGAATATCTGTAATATTTTAATTAATATATATCCGCTATTTTGTTTTGTGACTGAGGATGTTGGAGATCTGTAAAAAATTTATCTTTTTTGTTTTTTAATATAGTAAATATGTTAAAATGATATCCAATAGTGCGATTGCACCGTTTAACCAACCGATTGACCGATTGACTATTCATATGACAAGATTTGGACATAATGATTTGACATTTTAAAGAGAGAATGACTTAGCAATTCTCCGTTCTTTTGTTTAACTTAATCAAGCGGATGTACAGTCATTGTAACCACAGAGCATGTAACTATAAGAGGCGGAACTTAGAACATTCAGTTTGTGAGAATTCGGGACCTTCTTTAGCTAACCACATAAAAAAAAACATAGCTAACAACATGAAAATTCTAAGTAGCACTGACAAACTGGCAATGACAATCATGACCTTGAAGGGCATACCTGTCATAGATAGGGATGTGCAACATATAGAAATCAATAAACTTATCGATATCGATGAAATGCATTCTATGCAGATAATAGTGAGGTTCCAAAACAGAAATTTATTTTGAATAATTGGTAAAATAAAACACAGATTTTTATGATTTCAGTATTTAATATAAAATTAATTAATTCTAAATTACATAAGACAGTCCCCCAAAAACGCCCGCCCTTCACCACTTCCTAGTGCTTTAGCTGAGAAGAAGAAGTGGCGCAACAAACTCCCCAGCAGCACAGCTGTCTGTTCAGTTAGAAAAATGTAGCATTTAATTTTATCATTATAACAATGCAACCGCTTCCATATTCCACAGTGCTGTCCAAAATGCTCCAGTATTGAATCAGAATGTTAATAATGCTCAATAAATTTTTAGTCAAGCACAGAATAGCATTTTCAATCCTCAAGCTGCAGATCCAGCTAAGCAACTGTTTGCTCAAGCCAATCATCCAGCAAAAAAATTGTTTGCTCAAGCCAGTGATTTAAATGCATTTGGTAAAAGTCAATCTCAAAACATATTTGCCTAACAGAACCCAACTACTGATGCTAAATCAATATTTGCTTCAGCAGCTCAGAATAATTATAACCAAACCAACCCATCCGACATATTTGCTACTGCAAAACAAAATATTTTTGCTAAGGAGCCAAGTCAAAGTCAAAATCCTTCTCCATTTGGTCAAGGCAACATTTTCCAGCCTGCTCAGAATCCTTCATCTGTTCTCTGGCAAGTAATACCAAACCACATACGGAAGATGATCCAAGTGTGTACAGTCACAAGCACCAATATGTATCCACTTAGCAAAATTCAAAAGCGATTTTCTCGTGGAACATTGACTGCAACTTTGAGATAAGGCCTATTTCATATTAATATGGGTTCCAAAATACTATATTCGTAACAACATAAAATAACAATCAACATGTAGGAGCAAATCACTTTTGAAATTTGCTAAGTGTATACATATTGGTGCTCGTGACTTGGAAGAGTTGATTGATATAGACTTGGAGGCTTTCAAAAGCGATAGCTTTCAATTAGGTTACATTCCTGAACTGCCGCCCCCTCATGAGTTGTGTTCTGCTCAATCAAGAACACAGTTGTTTTAATTAGGCTTCTAAAAATTTAGAAAGTGTCTCATAATAAGTTGTTATGTTTATAATTTTTTTGGGTGTATTATTCCTACCGTTATTATGAGTTTATGACTGGTTTATAATATAGTAAATATGTGAAAATTATATCCAATATTTTGCGATTGCACCGTTTTTTTATGTAACCAACCGATTGACTGATTGACTATTCATATGACAAGATTTGGACCTAATGATTTAACATTTTAAAGACAGAATGGCTTAGCAATTCTCCGTTCTTTTGTTTAACTTAATCAAGCGGATGTACAGTGTCATTGTAACTACATTGTAACTTGACCCATGACGTGAATGATTGCACTGAATTTTGCAGTCTAAGTTTTAATACTAATAGAGTTCAAAAAGGCGACTGACAGAACAGTACTACTTAACTAATGACATGACTGACCAATCGCATTATGGGTCAAGCTAAAATGAACGCACTTATAGTTGTATTTACTTTTAAAAAATAGTTCATCATTTCAGTCGCAAGACGTCCACTGCTGGACATAGGCCTCCCCCAAGCACCGCCACTTCGACCGATTCTGTGCTTCCCGCATTCAGCGGATTCATGCGGCCTTTACAAGGTCATCGGTCCATCTTGTGGGAAGGCCTTCCAAAAATAAAAAAAAAGTCGAAGCTTTTTAAAACCCAGTTACACAGGTAGGTATAATATTTTAAATAACCTTATTATTTAAGAAAACTTTGCCGTCCCTCCTATATTTGGTGCTCAATTTTTAAACTATAAGATCTGATATGAAAATAAAACATACATTTAGAAAAGTAACATGCCATATATTTTATATAAAAAATTTACATACATTTTTCGTGTTTATTAAATAGAAAAAAATAAAATAATAATGTCATATAAATTAATCGTAATGTTAAAACTATTCTAGATTTAAGTAAAATAATAAATTGCTACATTTCATTTGTGCGTTTAACAGGTAAATAAAAAAATATATTAATAAAATAGAGCAATCTATTTTAATTCACATTATAAGTAAGCGTATATCACCGTCTTAGATTAAAGAAAAAAACTATGAACACTGAAGTCGAGGGTTTAGCTTGGCTTTGAAAGGCAATGGTATAATTTTGAGCAAAAACAATTATATAATGCTTGTACTTTTTAAGTCTCAAAGGATCAAAATTGTGGCCTATAGGCGCAAAAGACCAAAGACCATAACAACATTTTTTTTTTCATTTTGTTTTATTAACTAGCTGCTGCCTTGCCTGCGGTTTCGCCCGCGTGGATCCTAATTCTTTTGCTAAAATAAATGTAGCCTTAGTTACTCCTTATAACATACGGTATCTGCCAGTCCCGTCAAAATCGGTCCAGCCGTTTCGGAGATATTTAAATAAAATGTTTTTTTTTTGTTGTTACTTACTTCCATATGCATTTAGTAAAAAGCTGTTATTTTGGCATTACAAGCAGAAACTTCAATTTTATTTATTTGTATAGACTATTTCACCGTTATTGCCTTTTCCAAGCAAAACCCTCGAAGAACAGTCTATATCATGGAAGAATTGTAAGGCAGAAAAGCAACTAGCTTCTAAAGACATGCTATCTGACCGACCCACGATGTAAATTGTCAAACAACAAACGTATGTAATAAAATAGCGAAACATGTTAGTCTATAAGTCGAAAATGTATGACGATGACAATAAAATCTGCCATCGCAGATAACGTGCATTATCCTAATTATTAAAAACGCTCAATCTTTATACAAATTATTTAAAAAATATTTAAAAAAAAACGTACAAAAAAGCAATCAAATTGCTTCGGCACAACCTTATTCCGTACTTAAAGTAATTAAATTCAAATAATATCGAATCATTTACAATTAATAATGTTTATGTATATTAGCGTAATCTTTAATATAATAAATGTTTTATATCAGCGGACGGATTTTATTTCTAAACTATTACGTATCTACATTTGGGTAAAAAGTCGTATAAAATAGCTTAACGTTACGTATTATTATTATTATTATAAGATTATAAAGTTTACAGAATACGTCTTTTTTCCACAACCTCACTTCTTGTTTTTTTTTAGTATATTATTATTGTTAAAATTGACATAATGTCGCTACGTTCACACGGAGACATGCTCTGATTTTTGCAGGATACGGTTTAGTCACGTTATAATCGTGAATTTTAGGGGATTATTTAATTGTATGATCAATATGAACGCCAGAGGAAGAGACTTTTTCATAAATAATACCAATAGCCGAGATTAAACGTCTTAGACGGTATATCAAACGATTTTACTTCTTTTCAACATATAAATATAATGTCGTACAGCAGTAGCGCTTGCACACACTAGACTAATCGTGTGCGCAAGCGCTACTGGTGAACATGATGTCCTGGATACGAATCCTATCCCCTATCCCGGTCGAGCAAAAGTATTGTTGGGTGTTTCCATCAGGAATTTCTTAGTAATAGCGGTTGGGCTCTGGATTTGTGAAATAACTGGCTGCTTAACCTTTCTGGGAAAACGGGTGCCATGTTATGTCAATATATAAATGAGTGAAAAATCTTCTAAAAATCACGCATCATCAATGGTTGTGACACTCGTAAGTCTACATACTATTATTGCATTGCTTCTGCTACTGAACACGATTGATAAAGTAATGCCTTACAGAGAACTTACACTGTTAAGGTAAAACTGCCTACTGACGTCCTTAGGGCAATTTGCAAGCACTATACACTGTAAAGGTGCCTACTGATGTCCTTAGGGTAATTTGCAAGGTAAATTTGATGGCAAAAATGCCCAATTAAGTAGAAATACTTCTCAGATCACATCAAATAATCAAGATAAGTAGATTCTGTCTGAAAAACCACTGTCATTTAAATCCAGAGATCTATACTCCATTTTAAAAAAAGGTAATCCATTTAATTAAACAAACCTTTTTTACAGTCGATTCAACCGATTCTAACTTCTATACCGTATAGGCATGAGGATGGCAAAAAAACTGGTTACAATACCAACTATTTACTGCAGCTGCCATTGGTCATGCCACCAACGCAATAGAAGTCAAAATCGGTTGAACGGATTGTAAAATAGGTTTAAATGTCTTCTTATTTCAAATGGGGTATAGATAGTTTTGATTTTGAAAACTTATGTCCATCTAGGTATTACATCAGCTTACACAGCTCTTTGACAGTCGTTAAGGGTAGCCAGAAGCCCGAAAGTACAAAAACCAGTCTTATCAAGAGTTATCGAGTTACCCAGTAACTGGGTTGTGAAGATCAGATAGTCACTTCGTCCATGTAAAATACTGCTATTCAGCTGCCTCCGGTTAGACTGGAAGCCGACCCAAACATAGTTTGGAAAAGGCTAAGCAGATGACGACTCGAGAGTTCAAGGGTGTTCCTTGCCCGGACATCAATAGACACCTTACTCCGACACTCTAGTTCCTCTTGCTGCTGTTGATGAGGTACTTGCAGCAGTGCGTGAGGAGGTGCTTCTCCTTCTCCGTGGAGCCGTTTTGGTGGATAGCTGTGGGGCCGCCGCGCTCGCGCGTGTAGATGTCCAGCCCGTACTGACCTGGAGAATAGAAGTAAGCTGTGTTATGAATTACAGCTTTAAACGAATGGAACAGAATTTACAGAATTGAGTAAAACTGAAGAGAATTTGCAGTTTGCAATTTGGCCAATCCACTGACCTCAGATACACTGCAACTTTCGCTTGGCCAATCGAATGACCTCAGGTACACTGCAAATCTCGCTTGGCCAATCGACTGATCTCAGATACACTGCAACTCTTGCTTGGCCAATCGAGTGACCTCAGATACACTGCAACTCTCGCTTGGCCATTCGACTGACCTCAGATACACTGCAACTCTCGGTTGGCCAATCGACTGACCACAGATACACTGCAACTCTTGCTTGGCCAATCGACTGACCTCAGATACACTGTAACTCTCGCTTGGCCAATTGAATGACCTCAGATAAACTGCAACTCTCGGTTGGCATATCGACTGCCCACAGATAAACTGCAACTCTTGCTTGGCCAATCGACTGATCTCAGATACACTGCAACTCTCGCTTGGCCAATCGAGTGACCTCAGATACACTGCAACTCTCACTTGGCCATTCGACTGACCTCAGATACACTGCAACTCTCGGTTGCCCAATCGACTGACCACAGATACACTGCAACTCTTGCTTGGCCAATCGACTGACCTCAGATACACTGCAACTCTCGCTTGGCCAATTGAATGACCTCAGATACACTGCAACTCTCGGTTGGCATATCGACTGACCACAGATACACTGCAACTCTTGCTTGGCCAATCGACTGACCTCAGATACACTGCAACTCTCGCTTGGCCAATTGAATGACCTCAGATACACTGCAACTCTCGGTTGGCATATCGACTGACCACAGATACACTGCAACTCTTGCTTGGCCAATCGACTGACCTCAGATACACTGCAACTCTCGCTTGGCCATACGACTGACCTCAGATACATTGCAACTCTCGCTTGGCCAATCGAATGACCTAAGATACACTGCAAATATCGCTTGGCCAATCGACTGACCTCAGATACACTGCAACTCTCGCTTGGCCAATCGACTGACCACAGATACACTGCAACTGTCGCTTGTTCAATCGACCGTCCACAGATACACTGCAACTCTCGCTAGTTCCGGTAAATTACCTATTTTAACAAGTTAATTGTGTGGACTGTTATGGACAAAAAAACTCGATGGTTAATTGACTTACCTTCTTCAGGGAATGTGATGTAGAAAGACACGATGTCATCGGAGACGTTTTGCTGCACATACTTGGACAGCCTCTTCTCGTCCACTCCATTCTTGTGGAGTGTTGCCATGAAGTCCGCCAGGGGGCGTGACATGCGGAACTGGATCTCGAGCTCACGACCCGCGAAGACTAACGCTTCCTGGAATCGAGAATAGTAAGATTAGAATTTAGTTTTGGCCCATTTGCACCACAAATTACAAAATGATGTACGCTATACGTATGTCTGTGTCGTCTTCAAACGATTGCCAGTAATGGAATGACGTTTTAAATTCGTTTAGCGATAAATTCAATTACTATTATTTACGTTTTATTTATTTATTTATGTATACTTTATTGTACACCAGTTAATACATTACAAAAAGAAAAAGTAATACACTACAAAATATACAATGGGCGGCCTGGGTGGGTTTTTAGACTTTGTCTGAAAAATAAATGAATTATTATTTAGTGATTTGTGGTGTAAGTGGTTCTAAATGTTTGAGGTGGGTTTCTAACTACTATCGTAACGCATGAGAATTACGATAGTAGATTTTACTTTTTTTCGATTTGATTTAAATTCAAACTTTATTTAGTATTTAGGGGTATGAGGAACAGGGTGTAAAGTTCACTCATCCACCATAGAAAAGGGAGGATCCTCCAACCAGACGGGTGTTATGTCTGGCGGGCAACTGCCCATATGTTGATTTCGGATAGTCTTATCTATGTTTCTCGCTCGGTAAACTCTAACTGCGCGATGCAGGAATTGAGTGACGTCACGTCTTCGTTGCGTAGTTCGTATGTGGCGGTGTAACCACTACATTACTCCCCTCCGGAGACCGGAGGTCGATAGTGGGCTGAGTCTTGGATCTTGCGATGCTTCACAGTGCCAGCTGTGGTTCCAGTGAGTCGGAACCGGGTGCCGCACAGTTCACGGTGGGTCGGAACTGTTTGCGGTGAATGCGACGCTTGCGCTTCAAAGTTGATAATACTGCATAGTCGTACAGTTTAAAACTTAACGTTTTTGTAATTTGAAGTCAGCGGCCAGTGTCGTAACTTAACGCATTCAAGGACACTGAACGAGACACAATAGAGGTATAATTATTATTACGCCTATGGGCGTTTAGTGTCCCTCAAAGTGTTAATTGATAAGCGGTTAATATTCATACCTGATGCGTAATAGGTACGAGTCCAAAGAGTCTTGTAGCTTTCGTGGGTCCCCATTCACCGCTCGCGCAGTCCGGTAGTGGAACCATCACCGTTTGTAGTTCAGCACAACATATCTGTAACACGAAGGTTATTCTGTCAAATATAGGTCCCAGATCTTCTTTCTTTCCAGATAAATTAGTTTGCGAAAAATGTTTTTTTTTTTTTTTCTTAAAATAGGTAATCGGAATCACTTTTACACGTCATATTAAAAAAAAAAAATTAAATAAGCTAGATGACGTTCATGCATGTGACCATTATTTGTTTATTTCATGGGTAATAGCAGTAAATACAAAACCGTAATATGAGTAAAGATAGTTTGGAAATTCCAAAAGTGCACGCCTCATAACACACATTCATAAACGAAAAATAAATTCAAAACATAGTTTCTAACAAAAATTACCAATTTATCACTTTTCATGAAGTATGTTTTGACTGCTGTTTTACCCATCAATATGGGTAAATTTCTAACCTCGCAACCCTTACCTAATGTCAAAGACTATTTATTTAGATATTTACGTTGTGGGTTGCTAAGCAACACTTTAAGTCAAGGTTGGAAATATTTAGATAAAGATATTATATTTTAGTTAGTATTTTATTAATTATAATAAAACTACTATGAATAAAAGAGCCATTTTCAATAGGGTTCCTTTTATGGCCGAAACCAATGTATTAAATAAAAATTGACGCAATTAATTGATTTTAGCGCAAGCTACAATGTTTTCAAGGTTCATAAATTGACGGACAGGAAATTTTTTTCAACTATTTTGATGTTTTTTTTCATTTCTGCTGCATTAAATCAATTGAAAAAGTACAGTATTAATCTCCATTTAATCATCTATACAATGGTATATAAATTAAGTAGGTTCTGTGTACTAGCAGGAGTGTAACAATAAAAACAGTTGCAGAAATGGGGCAAAAAATATTTTTCGATCGTAGAGCACACTCTAATGCTTCGCATTACGAGTCGTGCAATACAGTGTTAGTATCTACGGTAATTACAGGTATATACAGCGTTCACCGTATCTCACATAATCTGCGTTCCCAATTTTTTGCCAAACATGTATACAAACACGAGTTTTAGGAAAAAAAACTGTAACGCCTACACATAAGGTTCATTTGCGCTACAACTTCTTATTTTTTTACTTTTTCAACAGTACCAGTCAGTCTAAAATCAACTTTATTTACACAAGCCCAAAGTTGGTGTTTGTTTAAGTGGAAATAATGAGAAACAAGGATTAAACAAAAACATAATACTCCAAAAAAAAATAAAAAATAACTTCTATTACAAATAAAATTATATTATGGGTATATAAACCCACCACTTTTTCATCACAATGATATTTGGCAACACTACTTCACACCCTTGCCAAATCGATTTTGCTTAGTACTTTTGGACAAATTTTTATTTTCATCGTTATACCTATTTGGTAACATTTTGAAACCATAGTAAAGAAAAGTATCCAGAATTGTTACCTTGAACTTGCAAACACTCTTGAACTTCATGGGTTCCCCGGTGAGGTACTCGCGCGGCGTCACGGCGTTGGCGAAGATGTCCAGCAGGAAGGCGCCGCTGCACGGCGCGTGCACGCGGAACGACACCACGTTGCCGACCACGGACTGGGGGAAACAGACAAATATTATAATTTAGAAAGAGAAGAAACAAAAATATTTTTCACTCCTCTTGCTCAAAAAATCCGTCATTGTAGCGTACCAGAACGGAGATAAAATAGCATTTCATCCTCTAGGGGCTAAAGTAATTTTTTTTTAATTTTTGTCTGTTTCCAACGAGCCTACCACCCAAAGACGATCAAGTCTTTGTTCTTATTTATAATATTAAATATTCCTTGATCACGGCATCCTATTTCCTTGATCATGGCATCACGCGTGAACGGCTGGACCAATTTCGCAAATTTTTTTTTTTGTTGTGTTTGTTATAGTAAGGAGAAGGTTCTTAGGATAGGTAAGATAGGTAAGATAGGTAAGATAGGTAAGATAGGTAATATAGGTAAGTTAGGTAATATAGATAAGATAGGTAAGATAGGTAAGATTGGTAAGATAAGTAAGATAGGTAAGATAGGTAAGATAGATATATTTCAAATTTTTCTCCAATTATTATAAATTGCATTGGTGACCTTAATATAATTTACAACAGTGAAAATGTCATCATCTAGTGAGAATGGAGACCCTAATTTGCAGATGGAAGAGAAAGGAAAATAAATAACTTTTAATAAATCATTATAATTTTATTTTCTCGCAATCGTAGTGAAAAGTAGAGTGTAACACACGGCGCTAAAAGCCCATTATACCTCGGTTTCTGTTTACTCCCTCGCTTTTCGTTATAATGGGTCATTTTAGCTCCTTGTATAACAATCTACTATTATTCCGCACAACAAAAAGAGAAATTAAAAAGTTAACACGTGATAAGGTGTGATCCTCCAAATGGTCTGCAAATGCAAATGGCCTTATTGAGCAGAGTTTTGACTGTTTTAGCCGCAGGCAGATGCTTATTCAAGCAAAGGTGGGTCCAGTTTTCCTCATAAGATATCAAGATAGAGGAAATTAAATGTCCTGCTGTCATCAACAAGATTTACAATGTTTCGATAGGCTATATCCTTAGACCTCCTGGATTTTTGGACCGTCCTAAGATGGATTATTACCTGCATAACAAATCTCTTGAGACTGACGCCGTCGAAGCCGTCTCCCTCCGTGTCGTAGAACTTGAGGTTGTAGTGGAAGATGAGCGAGCTCTGCATGTGTGCGGGCATGGCTATGCGCATAGTCGCCGCACCTGGAATATGTGCAAGTTTGAATTGTAGCAATTAAAGCACCTTTAAAAAAAAATTGGTTCGTTTTGTTTCTACCTTCGATTAAGCGGTAGTTGGAGTGTTGACAGTTAATAGTCTATGATCCTCAAAAAACTTAGCTAACTTGATAATGATATCAGATGTGCTTGTCGAAGTTTTCTGGAAGTTATAACAAACTGCAAAGAGATAACGCTAGGATGTTGGCATAAACTGTTAGATTTTTACAAGCATTTGCTTGACTGGTTCTTACACCAATCTTTGTAAGACTTAAGTAGATGGACTAAATAATATAAGTGGTCATCATCATATCATAGGCAATATGACATAGGCCTGCTTGCCAAGCACCGCCACTTCGACTGATTCTGTGGTTCCCGCATTCAGCGGATTCCTGCGACCTTTACAAGGTCATCGGTCCATCATGTGAGAGGCCTTCCAACGCTACGTCTTCCGGTACGCGGTCGCCACTTCAGAAACTTTCTGCCCCATCGGCCATCTGTTCTGCGAGCAATGTGTCCTGCCCATTACCATTTAAGTTTGCAAATTCTTCGGGCTATGTCGGTTACCTCGGTTCTCCTGCGGATCTCTTCATTTCTGATTCGATCACGTAGGGAAACTCCAAGCATAGCCTCTCTATTGTCCTTTGGGTGACTTTTAGCCTTCTGATAAGGCCCATTGTGAGCGACCACGTTTCAGTGCCATAGGTCATCACTGGCAACACGCACTGGTCAAAGACTTTCGTCTTGAGACACTGTGGTCATATAAGTGGTAATACAGAATATCTAAAAAGTACACTCACCAGTCGAATCAGTAAACATAACAGCCTTCGTATTAGGGTCACTGAAGTACAATCCGTATCTAAAGAACAGCGACCTAACGAAGGGCAGCTCTTCAAAGTCATGCAGCGTGATGGGCGTCTTCAATAGCTGCCAATCTGGCTGCAGCGGGAAGAACTCGTAGATGAACTCCCGAGGGTCCGTCAGGAAGTAGTGGTCGTCATATTCGTACCTGGGACAGTAGTTGGAATTTTTGGAGGAAGTCCTAGGTGGCCAACAGAAAGATCAAGATCTGAACAAGCGGGGAAAATAGTATTTACATAGAGGTTTATGAAGCATCAACTATCTCGAAGATAAACAAAAGCGCAGCAGGAAACTAGTCCAGTAAAGCAGGATAGAGTATAGACAATAAGACATGGATGGCACAGAAGAATATAAAGAAGGGCTACGCTTAAGTTGTTGATGATGGACCAACTTCAGAATTTGAAAGTGTTTTCGTCGACACAAGATAATTGTGTATATCTTTCACAAAAATGATTATCGGCATTGTTGATTGTTAGGGTCATATTCTTGCCTAAACAAAATAGTGGTAACTATTTAGTATACTCAATACTCAATACTCAATTATTTATTGCATTCCATATGTATTACATAGATGGTATAACAAAGTAAAAGACCAATATGGACCCTGTATGAGTTACCCTTGATAAAATAATGGTAACTATTATACCACACACTGTTATTTTTCTAAAAGCTACTATTTGTTTGTCTGATAACCCTAGACTAGAGAAACTATGTACTTGTATCGATGTTAAATTTTTTAATATTTTCTTAACCTAATTCTTGGCAACACAAAGGGGATTTGTTGAAGCCTTTAAGAGGGTTTATTCTGAAAGTTGGCAACGTCGCAAATAGATGTCAAATATTTCGCTGTTTTGATTAATTTGATAATATTTCTGTATGGAAATAAAAAATGTGGCTAACTAGCGAACTAGAATATTGATTAAGAAATGCAACAATTAATATCGTAACACCGAATAGTTAGTTTAAGATGTAAAAAAAGTATTTGGAAACTTTCCAAATGCCTTTTTTACACCTAAAACGGGTACAACATCAAATTCAATGTTATAATTGCAATTCATTATTAATATTCTAGTTAGTTAGTTAGCCACATTTCTTATTTCCATACAGTATTATTTCCAAATTAATCAAAACAGGTAACTATTTGACAGATATTTACGACGTTGCCAACTTTTAGGATGCACCCTCTTAAGTTACTGCAAAGCTGAATTTCTTTCTATGTACCCATTGATATAGAAAAAACCAGTATATTCAATGTATGTACCTAAATGCCGTAGGTACAAAAGTTGCATTTCTAGCAATAATCCTTAATACAAAGGGAAATTTGTAAAAACTCCACCTTAAATGCTGTGTACAAACCTCAAGCTATCACTCTTCCCCCGATTGCCGGGTTTCGGCGCATCCTTAGCGTTGACCAGATGCCTGGCCCCCCAGTTACATTGCACGAAGCGCCAGGCCCCTGCCACGAACACTGCGTTCCAGGAGTTACGGAACCTGTTGTCTTCGAAGCGAACTCCCGGTTGGTAGCCCGCGGATTTGCTGTAGCCTTTGATCACCACACAGTGGAGACCAGCGTAGCTGAAGATGGAAGATGCCAGGTTAGGAAAATTTTGTTTAGGAAAGTGTTTTCGACTGTTCACAGTCAATTTGACTCTGTAGTTGCTGTCTTCAGTCGGTTTATCACAAGAGATGGGTAGACGCTGCATAATGCCCAACATGGTACCTATACGGGGTGGCAGGGACATCGACGCGAAGCCGGTTACCATGGATTCAGTATATGATTCTGAAACCCCCTGCGTTGAAATTTTTCGTCGGTTATAAAAAAAAATATCAGCTGCTCCATACATTTCGACCGCGTAGGTATTGCACTTTTCTATGAAACAGCTGTTTTTTTTTTAAATAACCGACGAAAAATTCCAACGCAGGGGGGTTCAGAATCATGTACTGGATCCATGGTAACCGGCTTCGCGTCGATGTCCCTGCCACCCTGTATTTTTATGTATGTACTGCTGTGGATGAAGTGCAATTTCGAAATGCTTTAACTTAATTGGATTCGCTTCAGGTAAAATCATGATAGGTGTGTTTTTCTTTGTACTTAACTCTTTCTTTTGGAAAAAAAACAATCGACGACGTATATTTAGTAACGTAATCCACTGTTCTTAAAGTTCTGCTCTTAAAAGAGTC
This sequence comes from Conistra vaccinii, assembly GCA_948150665.1. NCBI lineage: Eukaryota > Metazoa > Arthropoda > Insecta > Lepidoptera > Noctuidae > Conistra > Conistra vaccinii. Next base: position 18,517,995 of record OX411327.1, read on the forward strand.
ATAAAGAACCCTGAAAGAAATCGACACGTGTTTCACCTCTCAACGAGGCATCCTCAGGATGACGATTGACATGTTGAGTCAAACGCAAAGTGACCGCTCACTTTGCGTTCGGCGCTTTTCGTAGCAACACGTCGTATCCGTCGGTTCGCAACAAGTCAATCGTCATCCTGAGGGTGAAACACGCGCCGATTTCTTACAGGGTTCTTTATGATTCTTTAAAACAGTCAAGCGGATTAGGTCACTAATATATTTCGTCTATTGTATTTTATAATGGATTTCCGCAAAGTGAGTCAATTAACTATCTTTCTTTTGGATGCAAAGGGATCTCTTGGAAGAAAACAGATCGTATAATGAGAAATAAAAATCATTCAATGTTATCTGGCTCATCGTTATTTGTTCCAAATCAATATCTGTTAGAAATACATGCGTCATCTCACCTGCACAATCTCTTAAACAGTACATGGTAACTTTCAGTCCCGTGTTTGATGCCTCTGAGCAGTCCTAGTGGAGAGTCTCCCCTCAGGTTATCGTCGAACTGGATGTTGTTCAGGTTCTTGACGGTGATCCAGCGGAATATGGTTCTCGCCTTCTCAACGTCGCTCGCGCATCTACCTACTAGCTGTCGGACTAGATCCGTAAAGGTTTTTTGGTCTTCTTGTGCTACCTGGAATCAGATTTTGTACCATTTTAATGAAAGTTAAAGACGTGTTATTTTTTGAGTATTTGGTTCAGATACTTGCTAAGATTTTTTAGGTTAAACTCGGAAGAATAGGGTTATTTTCGGGACGGTGCTGTGATGATTCACTTTTAAAAAGGAAGAAATAACTTTAAAACTCGTTTTTTAATTGTTTAATGGTTCGTTATTTGTACCTACTCATGGATAGGGATGTTCTCCATTTTTGTAAGGAATAATGACTTTTATCCAAAAACGTCGACTACTTACCGAAATAGCAATTTTATCAACATCGGCAAACTCGGCGGGGTCGGTATAGATGTGGAACTTGGACACGAGCGGCGGCTGCGGCGGCGGCGCGCGCGCGGGGTAGGGGGGGGCCTCCTCGCCGTCCACGAACAGCGACGACGCCGCCATGTACTCCGAGCGACGCTCCTGGATCAGCTCCATCATCTCGTGGCTTTGCTTCTCTACTAAGGCTGCTGTTGCTGCTCTGGAGAGTTTAGAAGAAGAAATTGGTTTCATTAGGGTTTTGCGTTTTAGTTGGACGTCTACTAACGTGGGTAGCCACATTTAAGAATGCAGAATGCTGGTAGATTAGCCATACCCCAGAGTTCAAGATGTCTTTGTTCCATAGTCGAATGATTTACGCATAGTAAGCAGTTTTGTATTTAAAAAACATATGAGTCCCTGAGGAGTTAGCGATGTTGAGTCGAAAGATTAAAGAGAGAAGAGATTTGTACTAACCTCTCATGCTCCAGCATCTTCCTCGTCAAGCTTTCCTTCTTCTTGTCCCTTCTCAACGTCATGTTCTTCTCCAAGTCCGCTCTCTCCTGCTGGTGACGTAGCGTGAGGGCTCCTAACTCAGAGTCAGGTCTTCTCTTCTTTACCTGCATCTCTTGTTGGAACCTGTTGGTCAGCCTCTCTAGTTCGCGCTCCCATTCATCCTGGAATTTGGAAAGGAGTGTGATTAACGATTCACTGATAAAAACTTCAGTGGTGGGTTTGACCAGTATTATCATATGATGTGGGCTCTTAAATTACCCGAACATATTCATATTGACAGCTCCTACTGTACCAGCATTGAGAAGTATAGGAAACTGCTGGCTGTGACATTTAAGATAAGAATCGTTCTTGGACTAAACTTGTACTCATTGTTAACTTTAACAGTTGGCAGTTTGTTTGCAGTCCTTAAGACTAGCAAAATGTCTTTAAAGTATTTTAATGGGCCCTCATCAACTGCCTAGCCTTTCTCCAACTATGTTGGGATCGGCTTCCAGTTTAACCGGATGCAGTTGTATATCAGAATTTTGCATAGAGCGACTGCCTATCTGACCTTCACAACCCAGTTATTGAGTTTTGGGTTGGTTTGGTTATACCCCTTGATGAGACTGGTTGTCAGACTTTCGGGCTTCTGACTTGTTTAAAAGGACCTAATATAAAGGACAGCTAGAATTCTAGACCTTAAAGCAAACTGACTATAAAGCCAGGATAAGTTTAATATTTAACACAAAATCTACCTGTATTTCTTCTCGTATTCTCCTGTTTTCTTCTTCACGATGTTTGGAGAACTTTCTGTACAAGTCATCTTCTTCTTGTCGGTGTTTCATTTCTAATTTGGTTTGTTCATCGCGATCCTGGGGACAAGCAAATAGGAGATTTTTATTACACTTTTTATACAATTTAGAGAGTGATTCATTGATCTTTATTTGGCATTTCCACCAGCAATTTGTTTCACTTCAAGTTCATCTTTTCTGTGTTCATAATAATGTTTGTGCTGTACACTTTCTCAATCGACGCGATATAGCGGTCGTCCATAAATCTCGTGAGGTTCGAAAGGGGGGAGTTCGGAAAAATCACGAAATATCATAGTAGGCTGTAGTGAGATCACGTGTGTTTATTTTTTCGTTTAACGCGCATTTCTAAACCGAAAAGCGACCACCCAAATAAAATATAATTTAAGTATTTCTTTTTCTCTTTCTATTTAAAGATAAAATATTCTGTAATTTTACAAGATTGCACCAAAAAAATACACGTAATTTTGGGTCGGGGGGAGGGTTTAGTCTTGCTAAAAAACGTCAAGTGATTAATGGTTGACCATGAGCTAAACGTTAAATACTGAGTCTCAGAGCAGCGCGTCTTCGCAGATATTACGTGTAAGTAGTATAAGTAATACGGTTTTCATAGCTGGTTAATGGTAGTCAGTCACTAGTGACTGTGATTGTAACTTATCTACTAAGTATAGGTAATTTGTTGATGTCGTTAAGCTTGTGATGCTGATGACATATTATAACAGTTTTAAATAGAGCGCAAAAACTTAATGTACCTGTCTTTAATATCAACTTAACTTGAGCTGTTGGCAAAAAGTTAAAAGTTAATAACAGTAGTGTTTTTATTGAACTAATGAGGCTTTTCATTAGACCATTGACCTTAGTATTTATCGACACTAACTCGTCAGTTAAAAGCAACCACTTTCCAACCTTTCAGATACTGCAAACAGATAAATGCCTACCCATAATTATTAGCATATTAATCTTCGTTATAAATCGAAGTATATACCTACCTAGCATATCTGATTCAATCTTATTCAGGTTAGCAATATGTCAGCCGAGATTAGCGGCAAGACGACCATTAGATCGTCACGATGGAAAGTGTCGCCACCTGGCGGCCGCGGAGGAAAGTGAAACGATTGTGTCGTTCACCTGCGCGCGCGCAATGTAGCGATTAGATCATGGAATAGGCAGGGGCAGAATGTCAACTTGAAACAATTGACGACAACGAGTGCACAAAGACATTGGTATTGTTTTTTTGCTAACATTTAATATAATATTTAAAAAATATATGGGGATTATTACTTGATAGCAGCTCTCAAATCCATGGAAAATAGATATTTAAAACTCCTTAGATGACACAGTAAAGAACGGCTTATAGTGAACCCTTGGCTTTACTTTTGGACTTGCGTTGAGTGGTCTTGATATCTCATTTGACACTAGATAGTAGTTGAGCTCCTAGCGAAATATCAACTAATGTTACATTACAATTTAAGAAGAAGATTGCCTTCAATGGTCCTGACATGCTTGGCCAGAAATACCCCGACCAAAATAACCCGAATAAATAAAACTGTCAATGAATTGTTTTGCAGTGTAGGTGTGGCTAACTTAGGACTCAGGAATTTTACTAGTCCGTGCCCCTAAGCACGCTGTGTAATGAATAAGCCTTGTGTCTTTACCGTCCTATCTAGTCTATGATTAGATGCCCGGTCGTACTCGCTATTTATTGATAGATCGCCTACAGGTTTATCACGGTGTTCACGGCAATTTTCTGTCTTTTAATAGTGTTTTTGCGGTAGCGCGAATGCCGGAAGACTTCATAAATTGTTCATGGCATCGTAAATCGGAAAGTGTTTAACAATTTCCTAGTGTAGTCTTGACAAAGTAAGATGACTTTCTACCAGGTAATGCCTATGACTAAAGATTTTATCTTTATTGTTAGTGCTGCATTCATTTGCAATGAAGCTGCCGTGTTTTCCCATGAAGACTTGGCATCCCCATCAAAAGTCCGATGCAATCTATTACATGAAATGTATAAAAAGATTGATGGTCCATTATGCTCAATATGCTGCTTTGAGGAAACTAAGTAGCCATTCCTCTGCAGAGACAGAAGTAATGAGCATTAATCATCATGCTTCCTAATGCTGTCTGGGGATTTCAGATCTTAAAGACCAAAGTTTCACCGTAAACCAGTGTCTTAATTTAGAATGAAAGTTACTCTGACGTTGTCTTCTTAAAAATACAATGGTGCACAGGCGACGATAACCGACTTTTAATGATTTTATATCTACTGAAAATCACGACTAAACGAGTAGTGTTAATTCTTTAAAAAAAAGTATGTTAAATTAGAGCATCTTCTTAATAACTTAATATAGGAATATTTTTGATTATATTTATATTAAATAACATAGTGAAATTAATTTGTAAAGTTATGTCTAACGCGGATAAAAAACTTAGAATCACGCAAAATCTATCAAGCGTATTTTTCTGAAACCATTTTAAAGATAATTTCAATATAGAGCTTTTAGTATACGTGTTTTATTAAAATACCTTTTGTTTTATGTATAATAAATTAATAATGCGTCTAATTTGGGTCAGTGCTCCTTGATAGGCGAGTCCTATTACTGGCTGGACGTACGACGCGTTGCGGGAGTTCAGTACAGAACACGCAAGGTACCACTCGAGGTCACTGCATATATGTAAAATCCAGCCGGGTTTTATACCGCAAATAAAGCACTTCTAATGACCTTAAAAATAACTTAGTGCAAAAGATTCACAATGATACATATCTATGTATATTAAAAAGCAATTATTTCTCCTTTAAATATGATCTGAGCCACAAACTGTAATCGTATGCCCCAGTGAGTGTAAGACGACTGCATCGTTTTCTGATGAGATTTTTTGCTTGAACTAACAGTAACCATTATCATTGAGCGGTGCCCGTCTCTGGTTTTAATGATCCTCTTTTTTTTATATTATGGAATGGAAATATAATTGAGTAACCGTTGTCAATCATAGGCGTGAAATCGTGAATATTTTCGGTTTTTGTAAACTTGTAGGGTCATTTGCGAATTTTGAATTTACCGGTAGGTACCCACTTTTGTATAAGCAAGGTGTATCGATTTTAGATTCTGCTCTGTGTATGCTAAAGTTGGTAACTTTTCGGGCATTTCTCTTGGTCTCACATCAACGAGAGCTATGCGATAAAACCCAAAACGCTTTAAGCTGTTTTCAGACCAGCGCAATTTGTCACCGGTTATTGTTATACCATGAAATTTTGTATTGTTCGTGTCGCGTCGCGCGACAAATCGCGCTGGTCTGAAAACAGCTTTAAAGATTTGAACACGATTGAAGCCCAAGAAGATTTTATTGCACCTTCTTAGCACTGCCTTTAGGCATGGCTCTTGTATTAATTCCTTCTAAAAGCATAGGAATAGGAAGATAGAGTATCTACTTATTCAATATCCTTGTCATTCGAAAGCTGGAGGCGTTGAACTAGATCTCGCCAACACTTTATGTATTGTATTTAATCATAATGCATTATTATATTACGTTTGCCTCAATTTGTACTCTCACATTGTATTAAAATTATTGCATGTTGTTGTCTTTTTAACCGACTTCCAAAAAGGAGGAGGTTCTATGTTCGACTTTATGTATGTTTTTTTTTTTTTTTATGTATGTTCACAGATTTCTCCGTCATTTGTGGACCGATTTTAAAAATTATTTTTTTGTTTGAAAGGGTAAGCTCCCGAGGTGGTCCCATATGAATTTTATTAACTTTGCTTGGATAGTTTTTGAGTTAGCTTCAAGAATACGTATTTTTTTCACTTAGTTTATATCGATGATATGATGATAACTTCCTGTCACTGTTATTTGCATATCAGGCAGTGGTATTCGAATGTGTGTGGGGTAGGTACCACAACTAAAAAGTAAAAAATAAAAACTTTTTACAAAAAAAAAACAACCGACTTCCAAAAAAACACTACAAAGTGATAAATAACTTTCATTTCGGAAGTCGGTGGCAAAAAACGAAAATTCAAAACCAAAGACACCGACTTCCGAAATGAAAGTTATTTATCACTTTGTAGTGTTTTTTTGGAAGTCGGTTGTTTTTTTTTTGTAAAAAGTTTTTTAGAGAGTACTGTTTTATTTAGAGCTTCGGGCAGCAAAGCGATACATTGAAATTGAAAATACTTTAAGTTTAAGTATGAAGAAAATTGCAATGATACTATCTTAAACATGACTTGAATTTAAATACGTCATTCGTCAAAGGTCCATTTGTCGTCATATTTACTAACAGATGTAAAAAGGAAATATATATAATTATGAAGTTGAAACACCCATTCAAGGTTAGCTTCGCACAACATGAACTTATTGCAAGTAGGTCATGACACGATCATTGAATCATTCAATAAGTTTCTATTCATACCGAGAGACACACAACTCTAATAATATTTACTGCCATTTATTTTAACACGACAACTCTGAGAACGAATGAATGAACCCTCACCGGAGCGTCTCAACTACATGTAAATATTACGTAAATAGTCACCGAGTAACAATGGCTACACATTATCATTTCATACATAATGCGAGTTTTTATCGTGCCGCGGGAGGGTCGGCGAGCGAGGAATTTGTTTTTGTACAAGTTAATCGTATAGATAACGGTACTACATTATCGACAGTAGCGCGACAGCGACTCGCCGACCGGTCGTGTTTCATTCTGCACTTAATATACGTTAAAAATGCTCAAACTAGTCAGAGGGATACGGCGGTTGAACCAATGCCGGCACAATCACGCTACCGTCATCGGCACCGAGCCGAACAGAACCGATCCTTACTACCAAGAGAATAAGGACAGAATGGATGAACTTGTCGACGAACTACGGCAGAAAACAGGTGACACCATCAAAGGCGGCCCGGAGGAGGCCGTAAAGAGGCACACGGCGAGAGGAAAACTGCTCGTCAGGGACAGGATTAACCGGTTGGTGGACGAGGGAAGCGACGTTTTAGAACTGAGCACGCTGGCCGCCGTCGACATGTACAAAGGGCAAGTGCCGAGCGCCGGCATCGTCACCGCCATTGGCAAAGTTCACGGTCGTGACTGCATGATTGTGGCTAATGACGCCACTGTTAAAGGAGGCACTTATTTCCCCATGACAGTGAAAAAGCATCTGAGAGCTCAAGCGGTGGCGCAAGAGTGTCGTCTTCCGTGCATTTATCTCGTGGACTCCGGAGGCGCGCATTTACCCGACCAAGCCGATGTCTTCCCGGATAAAGAACACTTCGGAAGAATATTTTACAATCAAGCTAACATGTCCGCGGAAGGAATCCCGCAGATCTCCGTAGTTATGGGCTCATGTACCGCTGGAGGCGCGTACATTCCCAGTATGTCCGACGAAAGTATAATAATTAAAAATCAAGGAACTATTTTCTTGGCCGGTCCACCTTTAGTGAAGGCTGCTACAGGTGAATCAGTGTCTGCTGAAGATTTGGGTGGTGCTGACCTGCATTGCCGTCAATCTGGTGTAACAGATCACTATGCTCAGGATGATGAGCACGCTCTACATTTAGCTAGAAATGTCGTTGCCAATTTAAATTGGAATAACGAACAGAGGACAAGAATACATGCACCAAAAGTTGATGACCCTGTTCATGACATTAACGATCTTCACGGCATCGTTGGAGCCAATATCCAAAGACCTTTCGACATTCGCGAAGTTGTCGCTAGAATAGTTGACGGAAGTAGATTCCATGAATTTAAACAACTTTACGGAGAGACTTTGGTATGTGGTTTTGCATCAATGTATGGACATCCCGTCGGAGTGATTGGTAACAATGGAGTATTGCATTCAGAGGCAGCTTTGAAAGGATCTCATTTCATTCAGCTTTGCGCAGCTAGGAAGATTCCTCTACTCTTCCTTCAGAACATAACTGGTTTCATGGTTGGCAAAGACGCAGAGGCTGGAGGTATTGCTAAAAACGGTGCCAAGATGGTGACAGCAGTCAGTTGTTTCAAAGGGCCTAAGGTTACAGTGTTGGTAGGAGGTAGTTTTGGTGCCGGAAACTACGGAATGTGCGGTCGTGCGTACTCTCCCAGTTTTCTGTACATGTGGCCCAACGCCAGAATATCAGTAATGGGTGGACCTCAAGCTGCTACAGTGTTGTCCTTGGTAGCTAAGGAGAAGGCTCAGAGGGACGGAAAGCCTTGGACGGATGAGGATGACAAGAAAGTGAGAGGGCCTTTGGAAGCCCTGTTTGAGAAAGAAGGACGCCCATACTACAGTACTGCAAGACTTTGGGACGATGGAGTGATTTCTCCAAAAGACACAAGAAGAGTGATTGGACTCAGTTTGTCTGCGGCATTGAACGCTCCATTTAGAGACAGTAAATTCGGTGTGTTCAGAATGTGAAGTGATAAAGACAAAGTCACTGTATGACGAAACTTCGTGTTATCAGTAATTAGGCGTATCGCCCACACTGATTTTATTATTCAGAGTTTTACAAACTTATTATTACCATCGTTTACCTCTTAATTACTTGTGATAATGTTCGGCTAACGATTTTATTAACTGTATAATAAAGTTTGTAGTTATATAATGTGTATCTTATCGGTCGCGATAGTGTTGCTAACTTTAAAATCGTTGTGATTAGTTGATAATTAGGCAAAATAATGATTCTTAGTTAAATATTGATTCTGCCTTTATCGTGGCGAATTATCTGCGTTGTTATCAAACACGCCTCCGTTTTTGTTTAAACGTCGTACATTGGTGGATATAATAATGCCCATGAGATAGTATCTGTTACACATTAAGACTTTCTGTTTTAAGGTCAGTATTGGGGTCAGTTTTCAGTCTATCGTTTGTACAGCGAGCAATTTTGTAATCCTATTTACCACAAAGTTTATTTTATGTATTCGAGATTCGAAATAGCTATTTTCTTTAAATAACGTTGTCGAATCTATTGCCTTTTGTTTTTTCTATTGTGAGAACCACAGAAATCGGGCAATAAAATCCTAGTGCTCAACTGTTAGTCATTTGTTTTTTTTTTGTTAGTTTGTCTGTGAATGAATGTCCTGGCAGCATTTCTCAAGGTCTAGCCTTAGGAAGGCAAACAGGTTATCAAAACAGTCTCAAGTTGTTGTATAATTCAAGAAGACATTCTTTACTCAATATTATCACAGATGTTTTTTCAATGGCAGCGTTTATGTGTTAATACGAGATAAGTATTTATTTTTGTAATAAAATATTATTTTTCGATTTTAATCTTTTTTTGTGCTCTACCTTGCAGTGATAATAAAATTATGTAATTTCTAAACATTTTGGTTAGGTAGGCAGAAGTCTAGATTAAGGTTTTACCTAAGTAGATTAAATTCCTATACGAAATATCAGTCTTATAACTGAATTTTATAGCAACAGCTTTTGTCTTTGCCCGACTCTTATTCGGAATTAGAATTTGGTATCTACTTAAATTACATTTCAATATTATGAACATTTACAAAACAATAGGTAGGTAAGTGGTAGATTACCGGTGAGGAGGGTTACCTATTAAATATTCCACAAAATGCAAATCATACATATATACCATAACCCGAAATGAATGAAGCTAAATCTTAAATAAGCATTCTAATTTTCCTGTCATTCTCATTATTAGCACAAAAATAACCTAATGTGTTCTTGATTGCTCCTTGGTAAATAATTATAATCATTGACAAAATATAAATCTACAAACTGTGTAATGTTTGCAGTGACGATAGATCATAGCCAGTCTTATTACACGGAACAATAGCAATAATATAAAGAGACCGTTGGGCTATTAGCATGCAAATGTAATACAATGACCCGACCGCCATTAACAAAGTTCAAGTTTAACAATTGGATATCAGCCACTCACTTTTAACACCTAGTCTAGATGACAAGGCCGGCTTTATATTGATAATACCTGCGTCAACTCCTTCTTTTTCAAAATGGCGAAACTGTCAAGGAGTAAATGGCGGGAACTGGGTTAACCTATCACGATTTAAGAATGTTATTTTTTTGATACAGATAATATTTTCAATTTATCTATCGCGCTACATATTACAGTTTTAGACATAAGTATTGTTATTAACAAAATGTAGGTTATGATCATGATCCGTCTCTCGTTTTCTTCGCCTTACATTCACAAGGCTAAATTGGCTTTATAGTATCCAATTTCACTGTAAATCATAATAATAAACAATTGATTGGTAACAATATGTCCGCACTTACGATCGAGGCTCGCCATTTTACGCTTTCCAGTCGCAACGGTCGCCGCGTGCGTGATTTTTTTCTAACTGGAATTCTTCACAAGAAAATCTATCCGTTGGAGCACTGACAGTCTATTAACAGAGTTAATTGCCTGTTTATGTGGCGGGTACACGGCGTTGGCCCCATTTTCAAAACATTTTTCCTCCTCTAATAACACCATATTCCATATTCGAATAACAGCAGGTCGCAACTCTTGATTGTGTAACCAAATGTAAGGCAGTTCAGAGAAATACTTGATCTCAATGCCTTTGCTATAAAAAGTAATAAAAACTAAGACTAGATTGTCGTTATAACCGGTAAAGTCCTTCGCGATCCCAATAGTGCCGGTTTCCACTCGTTACCGTCAGGCCCCGCCGGCGCCAAATGGTGCCACGGGCGGCGCCACCGTTAAAATATTATTTTTGCATAATATATTGAACTAAATCGATGCCGAATATTTTTCTTACACTGGCAATAATATTTGTAAGCCATACACAATAAAACATACTAAAAAACTATTTGACAACACTGTCAAAAAATAATATGAATGCATCGTTTTAGTCTGTGGATTTTAGTCGTGAAACGTCATGAATCAGTGCTGGTGTCGTGTTACAATTGTTGTTATTGTGAAGGATTCTGTTTCTGAAACCAAGGTAAGTAAATGAATAATCATTTATTAGTGTATAGTTCAACTCTGTAGATAATCGTTTGCGTGAAACAATGTAGTAAAAAATATTTTAGAGCCAATAAAATTTTACGTAATTTCGATTTTGTGACTCGCCATTTTTCGTGTGTTTGTTGACTGTTTTACAATGAATTTGTGTCTGTATACGGTAAATAACTATGCTAAAATGAATTCTAATTTATTATTTCATGCATTCGAGGCGCATTCGTTCATTTTTATCCATATTTCAAAGATATTTCAAAGCCTTTTCATTTGTAGGTAAATAGGGTAAAAAGTATGGCTGACGCAGTCATTGCGTAATTATTGTTGAAATAGTATTAAGCACGGTTTCCACTGCGAGCGGAACGGACCCATTAATGACTTCGTTTAACTCGCAAACGCAAACTGCATACTTGTATTTCCACCAACAAATAGTCGCAAAGTATGCAGTTTACTCTTGCGAGTTAAACGAAGTCATTAATGGGTCCGTTCCGCTCGCAGTGGAAACCGTGCTTTATAATTGGTGTGTAATCATCTGATAACTAAATGAATTATAATTGACAAGTGTATAAGTTATGTATTTATGATTAACATTTGCTTGAAACAGTATCATAAGATATATTATTTTGAGTCAAAATGTTCGACCAAGTCGTCGAATTCCGCTAGTTTAGCCATTTTGGTATTTTAGCCATTTTGGTATTTTACAAATTATCGTAGCATATTTTTACGATTCATTGATAGCAATCAGTCGAAGAAGGTATAGGTAATATCTTAGAAAGATTTCATATTGATATATGCCCATGATAACTCGGATGATCGTTTCCAAAATCATGAATTGAACTACGCGAATCAAAATTATAGCACCGCGCGCTATGAGGTTTGAGTTGGAATAATACGGAAATATTGTATGTAAGACTAATAAGAAAAAAATCTAATTAGATTATTAGTCTATTCATGATATTATTTACAAAATTTTGTTTAGATTGATCCATTACTTTTGCCAGAAATCAACATAATACAGCGACAGATCGGTTTTCGGCCAATGTTATGTTTATAATAGGATGTATAAAATACTAATGTACGATTATGAGTATTGTTTATATTAACATAGGTGGCCTCATTGTTCATGAATCCGAATCTGTTTACAGAATGTAAATTGAAGCAATAGAAACGCCGCTATAGCGTTTTTTGTGAGCGGGGTCAAATTACATCGTGATAAGCCGTGCTAAGCGGTACTTGAAGGTTTTCGCGCGCATTTTTTTGCAGGACAAAACATTTTTCCTCCTCTAATAACACCATATTCCATATTCGAATAACAGCAGGTCGCAACTCTTGATTGTGTAACCAAATGTAAGGCAGTTCAGAGAAATACTTGATCTCAATGCCTTTGCTATAAAAAGTAATAAAAACTAAGACTAGATTGTCGTTATAAATAAAATCATCGGTGATCAAGATCCTACAGAGATGACATAATATTTTTTTTAAATTATGTTTTATTTAATAAACTATTGATAAGACGGTATAAAAATTCCAAGTTTTATGCTTCTACATTTCATATTCTTCTACTAGAAGATTACTGAATCACCAAAGATTCAAAAAGGCCTGATTTCAAACAATTATACTTTACGAAGCTTGAACTCTTGAACAATATGTCATAAATTTTTATGCAAGCCATGGAGTTTACAGACAGGTGCTTGAGAATTCTTAGAAGCATGCTCCCAACGCTGTGGGTTTATGAATAAGAAACCAAGAATTACGACTCATTCGATTTTCATTGCTTGTCTAACAGCAGCAGAGTTTTTTAAAAACGATAATTATTATGTTGCAGGTAACAGTTGACAGTACCAGAGACTAAACTTAAAGTGCAGATACTCATAGCAGTACCTACGTTCTATAAGTACCTAGCTATGACTAGATTTGGTTTACTACTGACCTACTGTAATATGTGCAGTGCCCATATAGATAAAGATAGATGCCCTATGTCCTACATCTAGAGTAGGTACCTACCGTGTTGTGTTTTATAGAAAGACTAACTTTGTCCTCATGACCGAGTTAGGTCCGATTTAACCTTCTCTTAAAGAGTCAATGATCACATTACTTCAAGTGCCATAAATATAATTCACTGCTTGGAACAATAATTTCATGCAATGAAATACAATGCATGTTTTCATCAGTTTCAAAACAAAATAATTACCTACCAACTTCAGGGTTGTCACTCATTCTTAAAAACATCAACTTCAGTAAGTTTCACTAGCAACTTGCATTGTATTGTATTTCTGTCAATCTTCTTAAAAGAATGCTAGTTTTAATTTACATGCATGCATTTAAGTTATCATTATCTCATGATCTCATCATCTGCCTAACCTTTTCCCAAAGATGGTGGGGTCGGTTTCTAGTGTAACCGGATGCAGCGCAATACCAGTATCTTAAGGTACCATTCCGTAGTTGATCGCAAGCGGCAACTGCAGTCGGCTAAGGAATGGTACCTCTACATGGATAAAGTTGTCCCGGAGTGTCCCTCTGTGCCCTCTGCCCTTTGCTAGCTCTCAATGAGGGAACCGCACCGGACAACGTTTGTTAGTGTGTAAGCACAGTGTAGGTTGGTAAGAATAATGAAAACAGACTGAAGATAACTGTTTAATAATTCAGTACATTACATGTATATTATAAGATAGTAGGAAACTGTTTAATGATTTGGCACTTTACAAGATTATAAAATTATATCTGTGTTGCAGGGACAATAACGAGCCTCAGCAAGCCAAAGATGGGGTGACGATCAGACTGAAAAATGAGAGTGCATGAGAGTATGTGGCGTTCTGAATTTGAATTTCAAATAGAATGATGATGTGGTTTGACATTTGGATTTGAATTGACCTGGGTTTGACCTGAATTTGAATTGAGAATTACATAGAATGATGAAGTGGCCTGACATAAAAAGATTACCAGCAGTAAGTGATCGGATGAGTAAGGAAGGAAGGACCTCGTCACAAACTGCTTAAGAATCTGACCTTTACTACCAAGTTACTGGATTACACGATACCCCTTGATATTAAGACTGGTTGTCAGTCTTTCGGGCTTCTGACTACCCGTAACGACTGTTAAAGATCTACAAATGACAGCCGGGACCAACGGCTTAACGTGCTTTCCGAGGCACGGAGTCGGAGGGGTGTCGATATGTAATGGATGGTCACCCATTGATGATAGCTTATCCTGTGCGGCTGGTATTATTCAACCAAAGGGACGCTGCGGCGGTGGTCAGGACGCTAGGAGCATGTGCTTTTGCTGCGAGTGCTGGCATGGCGGGCAAGTCGATATGAGCCGATGAATAGAAGCCAGTGTACATGTACGGATACTCGAGCTAGCATAATTATGTAGCGACGTATCTTTTGAAATAAACACTGGGCAGCTCGGGTATGTGTGCAGTTGGGCGTGGTGTGGTGCGTACGTCTGTGTGAGCATACGGCGCACTAAAATACAAGGCGATGTGTCTAGTGCCTACCTCTTATCATAATAAAACTGTGTGTTCCATAGAAATATAAACATTCTTATATCTATGATGTGTTCCCTTACCTCTGTAATAATGCAATATTAAGTAAACTAAGAGCTGAATACTACCGATAAACTGTCCTGCAGTTTGGCAGAAGATTTGTGAAATACCCACTTGTGTAACATTTTTTAAATAAAATTATTTAAATAAAAAATGATGTTATCCAGCCATTGCACAGTGATAAAAGTGCAACAGCGTTAAATATACAGTTTCCCTGAAACACGATCTCATGCAATAAATCTCATCTCATTGCGAGACATGGTATCCCGTTCTTGAGTTAATAGATTGATATTTATGTGAAATTGCAATTTTGCACAATTGAGTCAATGGTTTACTTGGCGAGGACGTTGTGTCCAATCCGGTAATCGTTTAAATTGATTAGGTGTTTTATGGTTATAAATAAATTGATCAGGATTTAATGGCTATCGATGTAAAAATTGCTTCCCAAGAGGTTAGACAGAGGTGATGGTGCTGGTACTCTAGTACATGTTTAGCCATAACCGTTGATTAAAAAAAACGGCCATGAGCGAGTCGGACTCATACATGAACGGCTCCGTACCACCGTACAATATTTAACACTACATACATATTTAATTAAATACTTTAGTAAAACAACAAGTTTCTTGTATGGGACCTTTTTTAAACTTAAACTTAATTTTATTTTTTATTATAGCGGCAATAGAAATACACAATCTGAGAAAATTTCAACTGTCTACCTATTACGGTTCGTGAGCTACAGCCCACTGACAGACAGACGGACAGCGGAGGCTTAGTAATAGGGTTCCGTTTGGCACCGTTCGGGTACGGACCTCTAAAAAAGCTAGGTAAGAAAATTTCTAACAATATAAAGACAGTCCTGAAGATCTTGGTCTTCATTATTGTTTAATTAGTGATGTGTTTATTTACAGTTTTGCCTAGTGTTTTAAGTTGAATGGAGCTCCTCTGAGCCCATCACGTGATAAATTCCCACGACATTTAAGCCCACTACAAAGCCACATAATAATAGTGTATTTTAATTTTAATTCTACCACGTCTGGTAGCTCATCTTAATTTTCCTTCTTCGTAATTGAATAAACCTATAGCCCATTACACAAGTAGGAGTAGCTATAATATATAGCAAGACATATTACGATATATTTTCCGTAGTATCTTCGAGTGACCTCAGACGAAGCTAAGTAAGTATATATTTCTAGTACCTACGCACCAAAAACGACGCAAAAAAAAGCAAAAACAAAGTTTATATTATAGCTACGTCTGTGAGCTCTATGGTTTCATTGCACGAAAATGACGTGTCCACTTTCTTCGGCAAAGGCATTTCCCTGTTCAGCCACATGCTTGATCTGTTGCGTTCGGTTACACAATCGCTCGCCAATCAGACGCGTTCTTAATTAACAACTTTCTATCTGCGAGTCAACGAACGAGGTTGTAGGTTGACTTGACGTTGCCTTGTAGATTAAAAAATATAATTAAAAATGTTTGTTACATGTTGTCTATTGTTTTCGTGATGATGAGAAATGGCGCGGAGATTGCTTTTTCGGTTAAATGTCAGAAATGTTCCTTTGATTGTTTGTTTTCGATTTTTTTCAAATGAAATACGATATTTGAGCTACACTTATTCCACATTACTGGCTCTTCTATACAGGGTCAAATTAAATATTCACCTCAGCACCTCAAAAAAGCAGGTTTTGCTGTTTATAGACAGTGAGCAAAATGCAATTTTGCTGCGAGTGTGAGACAAAGCTTTTAATGCCGGGAACAGTACTGGGTCTACTCACAAAGTTCGAAAGATTTGAACTTCACTTTATTCTGTCACTTTCACTTCGATACGCAAAAAGCGAGAGAAATAAATCGATTGGAAGTTTGGTTTTAAAATTCTATAGGTACCTAGTACGCCCAAAAAAGAAACAAACAATAAAACGGCTTATTGGTGACTCGCCCGAATTAACTCGTCCGAATCCGGACGAATCGACCATTTTAATAAATATTAATTTTTCTTGAGGCGATTCGTACGAATTCAATTTATTTGTGTACAAATCGACAAATCCTGCAAAAAGTACACTAGTGCACAAAAGTGGTTAGGGTACAATATAATAATATTGAAATAAGCAAGATGAAAACTGAATGAATTATTATTCAGATTAAAAGCATTAATTAACTTGAAACTGAAAATAACACAGGGTGTCGATTTATTCACTTGCATCCGTCAAGGGGGTCATTCTACCTGTCATACTGAAAAACATTCGCTACGAAATTCATAAACGACTCGTAAAAAAAAAATGCGTCGAAATAGTCCTGTTGTATAGGAATTTGTAATTATTTTCCCCCAGTCCGATATAAGTTTCATAGTGAAAGTTGTTTAGTATGACGTGTAGAATCACCCAGGGTTGAGATGATTTTAATCAGTCATCCATCAAGGGGGGTGATTCCAGGGTTTATAAAAATTATGACTTTTTCAATAAATTCAAAATAATCGAATTTTATTTAAAAATTTGATTAAAGTCAGATGTTTTAATTTATTTACATATATTATGCCAATCTTTTTTCATTTGGAAGTCGGTTATTATTTAAAAAACATCCCTTGTTTATATTAATTATAAAATAAAAAATAATCAACATTGCAGTTCTTTTAAAATTATCAATATTAGTCTCATTCAAACAAAAAATCAACAATGAAAAAATTGTCATTAACCGTTTGGGTGTTGCTGCAGTCACAGTCACTTAACATGTTTGGTTGTGTATGTTCTTACTGGTTACCTACCACAGCTTTTTAGTTGTATTCACGTTTTCACTAATCAATCACGAATGACCGAGTGAAAATACAACAAGTTCCTTGTAGATAAATATAGCATTGTACGTATGTGTGCGCCGTAGTTTTTGTCGGAAAAGCCCTTTGACACTTTTTGGTTGATTTTGTTGCATTAAAAAAGATCCTAATTTACATCAACGATAAAAAGAAAATGACTTGGTGATTGGTGATTAAAATAATATCAACCCTGGGTGATTCTACAAGTCATACAAAACAACTTTCGCTATATGAAACTTATATCCGACTCGGGGAAAATAATTTCAAATTCCTATACAACAGGATTATTTCGAGGGTTTTTCTTGTCTAGTCTGTTATGAATTTCATAGCGAAAGTTGTTCAGTATGACGGGTAGAATGGCCCCCTTTACGGATGCAGGTGAATAAATCGCCATCCTGTATTATTTTCGCAGTTTCAAGTTAATTATGCTACCTTTAATCTGAATAATAATTTATTCACTTTTCATCTTGTTTATTTCAAATTTAAGTATTCATTTTTCATCTTGTTTATTTCAATATATTATATGTATTTTACCCTAAACACTTCTGTGCACCAGTGTACTTTACTACTACGTATTGCTGGAGTTGTCGATTCGTCCACACGATAAAAATTCGTACGAGTCGCCTCAAGAAAAACTAATATTTATTAAAATGGTTGATTCGTCCGGATTCGTACCAGTTTATTCGGGCGAGTCACCAATAAGCCAATAAAACGTTCGGAATACACATAGAACCATAAAATTGCAATTAATCATCTGATATGGTTTTAATCATTGATATATATGTTACACTAGATTAGTAATAACCGCGCCAAGGCGTTGTCACTGGACATAAGGCCACAGCCAATAGAGTAGCTAACGTCAGTTCAGTGCTCTGTGTGGCGCCAAACGAAGTGAACCGAGTGACATGCGACAAAAAATATTGCCAAAATGGGTAAATGCGTAGTGAAAGCGTACGGTTCAAGATCACAAAAACACAATAAATTAACCGGAATTACTTTCCACACGTAAGTTTATTGTTTCTGTGTTATATCAACGTAAAAACGCAATAAAATAAATTAAATGTCGAATTTTTTTAATTAGGGTCAGTGTTACCACTAAAAACTTAGTTTTAGTTTCCCACATTTGTGGGAGTTTTTAATTTATGGAATAAGTGATTTTAATATTTTTTTAATAATAATACCGTTGCAGGGTGCCTAAAGATGAAGCACGCCCTGATAAATGGGTGGAAATAATCCGATTGCTGAGAAAAGAGACTGCCTGGCTACCTACAAAATCTACTGTCAATTTTGTTCAAAGCACTTCCGTGATCAAGACAAAATTGGTCCAAAAAGCGAATGCGGCCGTGTTTATTTGTCCAATGAAGCAATTCCAATGCTTATTGTAAGTAATAATTTTATGCGGTAATTAATATTATCAAATTATAGGTCAGGGTCAACAAAAAATGCCTTCCCATTGAATTCAAACTACATTGTGTACTGGATGCTTTTAGTTTTTAGATTGTAAAAAACTGCTTTGGTTACAAAAAAAAATTAAATTTTTCAGGACAACCGTTATTCCAAAGAGCAGGTGGAGCTTTCAATAGAAGAAAATATGGATGTGGATGCTGTGGAAACCGACGAAGAGATAGACGAACTAACTGAAACGCCGCGAAAGCACAAAATGAGGAAAATAATTCACCGTTTGAAAAATGTATCGGCTGGAAGACTAAGAAAAATTAAAAACATATCACAAAAAAATAAAAGATTAGAAACGAAAATTTTAAAATTAAAGAGGAACTGAAAAAAAACATATGTTGAGCGAAGAAGATGAAATGCAGCTAAATTTAAATGAAGAAACACTGCAATTGATGGAAAAATTTAAAAAAACCTTCAAAAAGAAAAGGACTTTAAAAAAAAAATCCGTATATCCTAAAAGAATTTTATCGTCAATACAAGTGGATCATTCCCTTTTATTAATAAATTCCATTACTTATAAATACTTAAAAATAAGATTGTATCATGAAAGCAAATTATTCACTCAAACTTACAAAAAGAGTCTAAGGCTACGTTTCCACCAGAGATGAGCGAGGATGCGTAGCGAGGGATGTGTGTGGAACTAACCAATAACAATGCTAGCTTATCTCAAACTATGACAGTGAAGCGATATTATTGGTTAATTTCACACACATTCCTCGCTACGCATCCTCGCTCATCTCTAGTGGAAACGCAGCCTAAAAGGCAATATACAAAACTAATGTTACATAGCGGAGCATGATTTCATTAATAATTAATAAATAAATAATATTCAAAAAGAAAATGTATTAATTATTTTCATTAGTGATAAAGTTCTAACGTATTTCTTTGAGTGTACCAAACTGACGAATCGACGAAAACTGGCTAACACTGGAAACTGTGAAACTTGACAGTTTCCAGTGTTCGCCGTCAACTTGACAGTGTCAAGCTAACGTAACTGTCTAATCGGCAAAACTGACTAATCAGTGAAACTGACTAATCAACGAAACTGGCGAATTAAATAAACTGACGACTAAGCGAAACTGACCAGTGATACGCGGACACTAATACACATCCAATAAGAAATACATAATTCAAATGTTTTTATAAATAATTTAACTTAACGTTTAAAAAAACGGTAACGTAACGTTATTTATGGCTTAAAAAGTTGGGCAAAATTTCGCATGGGTAGGCAACCCCATCCCGCCAGTTACTGTCATTACATGTTTATATTGTGGTCTTTGTCTAATCTAAGCGTCGGTATTATTCTTGCAACTTGTGTGAGTGAGACAGATATATGTTTACTTTTAAATGTTTAGTGGTTTCAAAGCTACGTCGTCGCGTTTAAATAGTGGCTACACTTTTTTGACACATTTTAATGAGGTTTGCTTCTCTAGTTATTTAGCTCAATGGTTTTAATTAAATGTTATTACATTTTTTGGAACTTAGTTCTTTAACGCGGCTGACGGTAAGAGTGCACTGGCAGAATTCGTCACGCAAAAAGGTGCTTGTGACTGTCTTTGATTTGTTTTCATAGATTTCGTGAATGCTAAAGCCGATCGTGAGGTCAAAATGAAAATCCAAGATGGCGGCTGCAAAAATTTAAAATATTTCTTCATGGGCGTCGTTTTCATAGTTTTCGAGGGTGCAAAGCCGATAGTGACATTAAAATGTAAATCCAAGATCGTGGCACTGAAAATTTTGTTTTTGTTTTAAATCATACGTGAGAAGTAACTTTATTCCTGACAGGGATCCCCCGATCGCACACGTATTTTACTAATAATTGAATTAAGTATATATTTTTAATAATCAAATATGTTGAAAAACATGTAACGAAGTTTATCTATTGTAACGTAACGCTTAGCTCCTCGGAGCTAAGCGTTGATAACAATTAAAATAAACTGTAACGCAACGCTTAGCTCTTCGGAGCTAAGCGTTGATAACACTATCTATCTAATATATTCTCGCTGCTGAAGTGAAGAGCTGTACGATGTGTTACACAAGACCAAAGTTATTTGCATCACGTGAATCTTTGAATCCTTCGCTTTTGAATCCCGAGTGGATTCAAAATTAACACTCGCAGCAAAAACCAACTTTGCTTTCTTGTTGCACAAATAACTACAGCTAGCTTATTTAATGTTGACTTCGTATATTGTGTGTGTATTCCCCAACAGTACCTATTGTTTGTTCTGACATTGGGTTCCCGTTTATATTGCCACGGCTCGATATCGAACTCTATCTTTCACCTGCCGACCACTAAACCATTGGGCTATATTGCCGTTTCAAGTGATGGCTTTTACGAATCGGAATCATCAATCTGCCTAGCCTTTTCCCAACTATGTTGGGGTCGGCTTCCAGCCTAACCGAATGCAGCTGAATACCAGTATTTTACACGAAGCGACTGCCTATCTGACCTCCACACCACAACCCAGTAGCTGGATAATACGATAACTTTTGGTAAGACTGGTTGTCAGACTTTCGGGCTTCTGACGACCCGTAACGAATGTCTAAGATCCACGAATGACAGCTGAAACAAACGGCTTAACGTGCTTTTCGAGGCACGGAGGAGTCTCGGTATGTAAAGGTCACTCATCGACGGTCCAACCCCGGCAAGAGCAGCTGAACCTGATTGATCAACCTGTGCGGCTGTTGTTACTTAGCCACGAGCTCATTTTAACAGAATGTAGAACTTGATTCTCGTTGACCCACACAACGAATAAATGACTAACCCACATTAATTCCGCGAATCTCTGTGCATCAGCAATTTCTTCTTTAAGCAGCAAGAAACTAATTACGATGTAAATGGTCGCACAACTACCTTAGCTAAATAAGCTGGTGACATGATAATGTCCCTTTTCTATCTCTGATTATTCTAATTTTCTCCATGCAACGAGATTATGAATTTAATCATATATAATATAGCAAGTAAGTGCTCTGGATGTGGGACGCACAGAACTGGTCGAAGTACCGGTGCTAGGGCCCGGCCTAAGTCCAGCAGTGGACGTCTTTCGGCTGAAATGATGATGATAACGATGATGAATAGACAAAATGACAGATATACAATCACAATCTGTCATTTTGTCTATTCTTTCGTCGACCAAACCCGTACGTACACTAATTAAAACAAACACGATCTATCAGAATCTGAAATCGTTTTGAAACAGATTGCTAATCCATTGCTTCAAAAGTTCGAAAATAAATTCTGCTCAGCAACGTAAATAACGCAATGAATGTTGTTTAACTGTCAAAATGAGACATATTAATCGGAATCGTTTACAAAAATGTGTTGCGTAATTAGATAGCTGTTTCTATTGTGCTCATGCTAAGCGTGCTGAGCTCACGCAGAAAATAGTTAAGAAAAAAATGGAGTTCTAATCAGTCAGCTGCTTGGTTACCTACACGTAACTATATCATTTCATGACTGTTCATAATAAAATGTAATTAATATGGTGACTACCCAATCCGACTGAGTCACGTTTCGAGGAAACAGAACAGATACTATCGCTGGTTTCATCTGAGTAAACTTGGTGGTCCAGCATAATGCAGCTAAGACAGAAGGGCCACCAGCCTTAGAAGGCAAAAAGGAGTTATTTGCTCTATATCATATGGATCAGAAACCTATCAACCTACTTGTGGATGCCAATTTGTAGTGCCCAGCTTACACATTCAGTGCTTAGATTTGTTTATATATAAATACTTAGAAATTCTAATTTTAAGTCACCTTAAGACGTATAGAGGTATGAAGAACAGGGTGGAAAGTTCACTCATTCTGTATAGAAAAGGGAGGATTGTTCGACCAGACGGGTGTCGCTCACGCGTATTTCCAATCTATACAAGGTCAGAACGCAGCCATAGGAAACTGCTCGCTTAGACATTGTTGTAACGCTATTATTGCATTTTTTATTACAATGTATACTCGAATTTTGCGTACTGCTCGTGTATAGTTTGAAACGTGGACGCGCGCGTCGTGGTTTCAAACTATACTACAGCATTTACACGTCTTGACATGAGTTTTAAAAATATAGTAAAAAACCAAAGTGAAATGAAACAGATAATGGAATATGAAATGGGTTATGTTAGGTTAAAACAGTGACGCGGTCGCGATCGGTGGTGCCGCGGCAGTGGCCGTCGAGCGCTACTTCTAGTTTGCTCGCAGCCAGGCAGGCTATTTACCGCAAGGTGCATTACGTAGCAAACAAGTTGGCTACCAGTTCACAATTTGTCGCAATCTATACACGATTAGTCCGTATGCGTATTGGCATTGTATACTTTGAAATAAGTTATATATAGTTAATTAGGTCACTACGAACGCGCGTATTATACTATACGCGAGTATTTGCGTACTACTATTGTATAGATTGGAAGACCTTAGCAAAAAAAGTGATTTCCAAACTATACGCGAGCAGTTTCCTATGGCTGCGTTCTGGCGTCGCTCACTAGGCATCTCACCTAGCAGGGGCCAGGTCGCACGGGCATCGTGAAGAACTTAGGGCGCTCCCACAGATACACACCCCAAAGTGCTGAGGGGTGGTAAGCCCCTCGGCGAGTAGTTGTGCAGTAAAGCACTCCCTCCTAGGAGGGGGAGGACCGGCCCCCGATTTCGTGGGCCGGGAGTACAATCCCTAAGGCAAGGGGCCAAAAAGCCCCAAAACCAATTCGTCGCACCCCATTAGGGAGCGCAGATACCACTATACACAATCGCCGGGCAGTTGCCCACCAGACACAACATCCGTCTGGTCGGAGGATCCCCCCTATTTTATAGAGGATGAGTGAACTTTACACCCTGTTCCTCATACCTCTATAAACCCAAGACTACCACTCATAGCTGTTAAAGTAATAACAGGCAATCTATGTACAAGTTTTGAAAGGTTGATCAAATCAGTCGAATCAATGCGGTCATAGATATCGCGTGACGCAACGGTAGTTATGGATTTAATAATGCAGCTACCTGTCTGACAGGTTCAGACAATCTCCGCTCTTACTTTCTTCGTCATACATTTAAATAGCGACGACAGTCTTGTCTAGGAACGACTGTTAATCACAAATGTCAAGCAAAACTAGAAAAGTAAGAGTTAGTTATTGATTTGATCTATGCATACAATATTATACAATACAAATATTATATGTAAATAAAAATTGAAGTGTCAAAATAACAGCTGTTTACTAAATGCCTATGGAAGTATAAACGGTATCAGTATGTCTGTTTGTTCCGGCTAATCTCCTAAACGGATGGACGGGACTTTGCAGATAGCTGATATTTTAAGGAGTAACTTACTTATTATTTATATTAGAAAAGAATTAGGGTCCACACGGACGAAGCAGCGGGCAGCAACTAGTTTTATTATTTATAGTTATTAAGGCTTAAATTAATCATTAAAAAAACTCTTTGACTTATTGGCTAAATAATAGCCGCCCGGTCCCTAGATGGGTGACCATCTAAAACACATAGATGGGATTCGTGCCTCAGAAAGGACGTTAGGGTTGGTCTCGGCTGTCATCCGTAGATCTTTGACAGTCGTTACGGGCAGTTAGTAGCCCTTCAGTAGCCCGAAAGTCTGACAACCGGGTTGTGGAATGAGATGGGTAGTCGCTTCATGTAAAATATTGGTAGATTTTCATCTACATCCGATTAGACACCACTGAAAGCCAACTCCAACATAGTTAGGAAAATGCTTCATCATGAAAAACCTTTGGGATATACTCAGGCGGTGTTTCTGCGAGAGTGCTCAGAGTTGGTATTCTGTCCTCATCTGTTTCGTTACAGGCACTAGTGTTTCCGTATTATAACTGTTCTATTGTTGTATTGTGCTGATTATTCACGGATTTGTCGGAAAAACTCTCCTATTTATAGAGTTGACGGCGCAATGTATACGGTAATGGTGGCATTTGGCTTTTAATTCATTTTTTGTACACTTGGGTGCTAGTATATTATTATTTGTAACGATAACATTTTGTCGGTTGGGGATGCAAGTCGGGCATTTCATATGCCTATAAGCTATATCTAGCAAGAGCTAAGGAACAAGCAGGACACATTAAAACAGAAAACATCAAATACATTATGTCACCAGCGGTTTGCTTATGTTTAAAAAAAAAAAAATCGCTTTAATCAAAGTTGACAGTAGATCTATTAAAATTATTAAAACAAAACTGCTATCTAATTACGCAACACATTTTCCTAAATGATTCCAACTACGACTAATCAGTTTCTTTTTGACAGTTCAACAACATTCATTGCGTTAATTACGTTGATGAGCAGATTTTTTTTCGAACTTATGAAGCAATGGATTAGCAATCGGCACCCTAATTACGAAACGCAAACTCAATTTTAAATTGAAACCAATTGAAAAAGATTGTCAGTCCATAGCTTCATAAGTTCGACAAAAAGAATCTGCTTAATTTTTTTTGTCGAACTTATGAAGCAATGGACTGGCAATCTTTTTCAATTGGTTTCAATTTAAAATTGATATTGCGTTTCGTAATTAGGGTGCTGTTTCAATACGATTCAGATTCTGATTGATAGTGTATTACGTAATTAGGGTACTGATCCATACACCAATTTATAACTACAAAACATGTCAATCCCAACTACAAAATAATTTAAAACTAACAGCTCAACCTCGTATCCACAAACGTGACGACTTCTAAAGCAATTTCCTTCATAATGAACAAATACGGTAATCCGCTCAGCCGGCGCACGCGCACGACACAGCAATTCCCAAATTAGGAGGAGTGACGTCACTCTGGTACGAGCCTTGTAAACGCCCTACTAAGAGAATGGGACATAGCTTCATTAGGAACAAAAAGTTTATTATATTTCAATTGATTAAGATAACGGATTGATTGATATCCTTTAGAATAATATATACGGTATCAACCGTAGAATAATGACATAACGTACAGAGAGAAAAAAGGCCGAGTTGTGACATAAAACAGGAACGTGCATTCATGAGAAGTGGTTTATGTTTCTTTAATAAATCGGTATTTTTTTATTGCTTGATGACAGTATTTACTGTTAACAGCTGCATATTATTAAATGTCAGTCACAATTCTGACTGACATGGTTAAACTTTTATGAACAAAGTAACTAAGTAGAGTGCACGCCACGAAAGAAGTCCCGCGGAAAATTATGGAACTACATTTTTTTTATGCAATGTGATGCATTGACTTATGACACTAGCGCCGCGTCAAATGGACTTCAGTGGGGGGCGTGGACTCTATTGTGTGAAAAAATGGGGTTTAAAATTATTGGAAAATTGCCACAATATTTTAGGTAGCACACCACTTTCTACTTTCGGCTTTAAATAATGACGTATTATGACGGCTCCAAAAAGTCATAGACAAAAAATATCAACACCACTAAACTTGAAAGCTATAGTACCTTAAAACTACCTTAAAGTGCCTACTACACGGTTGCCAACCGAGTCCCCGACAGAGGTGACCTTAGTATATCAATTAAGTCACCGTAACTTGTCTAGGGAGAGTTATGTAGGTAGTATACACAACGCATTACACCTCAGTGTCGCTTTGGACGTAATCAACGGACCGACATGGTCCGCTAGTGTTTCCTACTATGTTAGCAGTATGTGCAAAGTGACCAGGTTTGCTGGAAAACCGGGACACACTCAAACTGTCGACGAATAAGAGCCATAATTCTGTACCTATGTCCTTTCTGAACATTCAAACCAAGTAGTAATCGAACTTTTCCTTATGTCTTGTATGGTGTGAGTGCGTACCTTTTTTTTTTTTTTTTTTGGGTGGGAATTCATCCAATGACTTCTTCCGCTCTGGGCGGAGCGGAAGGGCGTGTCAGACTTTTACTGACTAAAACCCACCCGTGTTCCTTTCCTTTCCTTCCCGTGCTCCCTTGCCTTGCCATGGGCCACGGTTTCCCCTTGGGACTACCCGCAACCCCGGCAGGGTGAGTGTGTACCTATGGTTGGTTTCAGCTTAAAAGATAGGACAGTTTAACCCGATAGGTGGCGCCGTTGTCGAAAGCTCCCGTGCAAAGGAGGGGCGGGTCGATAGTAGTATTATAATAAAAAAATATATAATTAGAAAAATGTTCTCTTTTCCACTATATTTTTCTTCTTTAAGTTAAGTTTCTCGCTCTATTATTATTCTTTCTGTAGCGTAATAAGAGCTCCCGCAGACATACAATTTTATTGTAAGTTGCCCAACTATAGTAACTTACTAAGATACAGATACAGATATAGTTGGACAAGATGTGCGGGCTAGCATATGGCACTATACTTATTGATATACTCTACGATTTGTGTTAGCCAACTTACAATTTTATTGTATGCCGTAGACATACAATTGTAAGTTGGCCAATTAAAGTAACTTACTAAGATACAGTCTATACAGATTTACTTGGACAAGATGTGCGGGCTAGCATATGGCACTATATCCATTGGTATACTCGGCGATTTTGTTGGCCCATACAATTTTATTGTATGTTGGCCAACTATAGCAACTTACTAATATACAGTAATCTGTATCTGTATCTTAGTAAGTTGCTACAGATACAGATTCGTTAGAGTAACATATGCTAGCCCGCAAATCTTGTTCAACTAAATCTGTATCTGTATATTAGTAAGTTCCATCTAACAATTGTGCGTCTACGGCAGCCCTGAGGCTGCGTTTCCACCAGAGATTAGCAAGGATGCGTAGCGAGGGATGTGTGTGAAACTAACCAACACACACATCCCTCGCTACGCATTTCTACCAGAGATGATCTGGTGGAAACGCAGCCTAAATCACTCCCAAAAACCTCGTGCAAACAAAAGACCGTCAAACATGGAAACTCCTTCAAAACTCGTCAGTGCTGCACACCCTGCCATGCCGTACATAATGGCTGATGCAAATTATACACCGCTACACACTGTAATGTCAGTTTTTGTCCGTACTCCGTATGAACGTATGTATTTAGAAATCTTATTTGGATCACGATGTCTTCGGGCCTCGGGCTACGGGCCGTTAATATGGAGAAGTTGAGTTAATGTGCCGTGTAATTTAGCTGTGTTGATGTGTGGCTGAATGGTGCGAGAATTAGTTAGCTGTGCTGTTGCTGTTGTTTTTAGGACAACGTAGCATTTCGTCACATGGGTATTATTTTGCAACTTTGCAACTTGTTTTGTTTCTTTAGCGGCGTTGTGCACTTTTTTTGGGATGGGTTAAAAATTTTAAACTCGCGTCAGGACACGTGACCTGATCGAAAATTTGTAAGACTTTCAAGTTATTGTTGACAGCGCACTCTGTTTTATTTTTTGTTTTTTTTTAATGGAGTTACAGCTTTCGTTCTTGTACTGACAGCAAGCCACATAAATTCCTGATATTTTCGTTAGATGGCGTTTCTTCGTTTTCACTTCAATCGGCAGTCCCAGACTGCCTCGTTTTTTTCTTTTTTTCTTTTGCTCTTTGTCCTATCATTCCGAGTGTATGACTTAAGGGCTAAGTTTCTAAAATTTTAGGATCAATAATAATCGATACTCTTCTTCTTATTCTGGTGTGGCCTTAAAGCTATTCCGTTAAGTCTACTTAGTTTCGCTCATTTGCCCCTTAGTGCGGATTTCAACAATGAAAATGAACGCGTTCAGCACATCTTAACTCGTTCAAGAGCTGTTAGTGTACACTATTCTATAACAATTTTGACACTGACAGCTCTTGCGTTTAAGAAATACTGATCCAATTTCATTGGTGAAATCAGCCCTGAATCACACCTGCATAAGCATAGCATGATCAGCCTATAATGTTCCCACTGCTGGGGCTCAGGCCTCTTCGAGAAGGAGTGGGCTACATCTATCTTACCTTATCACACCTATCTTCTTTCATGAAACGATTCCTAAAGCTTAGTTGAATTATGCTTTGTAGATGTTCAACTGTCCGCAAGACTGATGCAGCTCGATAACAATTAAAATTTTATTGTGTGTCATTAGTGACAGAGCTGGGGGCTTACCATGCACTCTTATAGCAGGTCAATTTTCGACAGAAAGTGAACTGTCGGGCTATTTAGTACCATGAACACGTCAAATAACAGGCGAGCCAGCGATCACGTGACTAAAGCCGCTCAATGGTCACGTGACAACATTTCACTGGTCTGACCTGCGATAGGCTCTACCATCAAGTCATTTTTGACATGTAAAACCTTGAAAACTGAGCTGCCCTGCTGTCATATTAAGCAGGCATGTAAAACTTACTTTTATTGAACTGTTTTCTTTAATTTAAAATAAAAAACGTAAGTATATGTTAATTTGTGAATATAATACTATTGTGGTGTTATTTAAAATTATAGACCACAAAAAACACGTCTCTTTGTCGTCTACTTATGTTGTAGAAATGGTACGAGTGAGTAGATGTGAAAGAAATAGAAATAAAGAACACAATACACATAAATAAAAACCAATTTAATGTTTAATAGATGTTTTGGGTAAAAACAATATTCGTAGTCTTAGTAAAAAAACCAACTACAGCTACCCAGCCTCTTGAATCATCGATAGCACTGTAGCGGTTACACCGTTACATACGAACTACGCAGTAAGACATGACGTTACAAAAATCTTGCATGATAAATTTATAAGATTATCCGATAACAACTTTCGGGCAGTTCCCCGTCAGACATAACACCCGTCTGGTCGGAGGAGCCTCCCATTTCTCATGAGAAGAGTGAACTTTACACCCTGTTCCTCATGCCTCCACCAACAATAGAATTCACATCATGTTCCAATGTTCCGTCACTTCCGTCCACAATCTGCGGGACATTTCTCGAGTTTGAGCCCTTTTTATGTACCTCATTGCAATCCTTTTGTGATTAAGTATTAAAAAAATCTAATATTTTTATATTTCCAATTTTTTTATGTCATCAATAAATATTCTTGTCTTGTTGACAATTTATTTGACACGCTGTCGTTCGAAAATAGCAATAGCTTTAGTAAGTTTTCATTCAAGTAGGTTGGTGTTGTTGGTGGTACCTTTATTTTACATCTAAAAGGCCTCCACGTCATAATCGTGTTACATAAGGGTTTTTGCTGCGAAACATAGTTGTATTTATATTTTAGTTTATATTTTATTTAATTTTTTTGGTCATTTTATACTGTTATCAAATTAATTTTATATAACCGTAAAACCGGTAACATTCCGAAAAAGTATTTCCGAACGTTTGTTTATAATATGACGTACCGGTCAACGGTAGCGTAGCAGGTCTGAAGTTGATACATTGCAGGTCAGACTGAAATGCTCATGGTACAAATAGAAAACCTGTCAGGTTAAAATGCCAAGTTGACCTGTCCTGTACTTGGCAAGTATTTAAAATGTTCATGGTACGGCCCCTGATATGTCGTTAGGAAAGTTTTGAGTATGAATCTGAATTGCTATAAGAGTAGGGGAAGACCAAAGAAACGATGGATGGACTGTGTGAAAGATGATATGGCTAGAAAGGGGGTGAATACCGAGATGACGACTAATAGAGAAGTGTGGAAGAAAGGGACATATTGCGCCGACCCTAAATAAATTGGGATAAGGACTATAATGATGCGGTAACAATATTTCACTTGTTAAAACCTATACAGGGTGTCCAGTAAAGAATGGATACCTAACCTTGAAATAGCATAGAGTAAACCTTCATCATCATCATCATCATATCAGCCAAAAGACGTCCACAGCTGGACATAGGCCTCCCCCAAGCACCGCCACTTTGACCGATTCTGTGCTTCCCGCATCCAGCGGATTCCTGCGGCCTTTACAAGGTCATCGGTTCATCTTGTGGTCTTCCAACGCTACGTCTTCCGGTACGCGGTCGCCACTCCAGAACCTTTCGGCCCCATCGGCCATCTGTTCTGCGAGCAATGTGTCCTGCCCATTGCCACTTAAGTTTGGCAATTCTTCGGGCTATGTCGGTTACCTTGGTTCTCTTGCGGTTACCTTGGTTCTCTTCATTTCTGATTCGATCACGTAGGGAAACTCCAAGCATAGCCCTCTCCATTGGTCTTTGGGTGACTTTTAGCCTAATGCGATTACGGCAGTAAACCTTAAAACGGTTATATAAAATAAAAAAAATGAACCTTTCTTTTTTACCTTACATTATTCGTCACACACGACCACAAATGAATGAATTCTATCGGTTATGTGTTGTTGTAATATACGTTGACTATGCTGACAGAGACGCAGTAAATGATGTGACTAGAAATTGCAGTTTTTTTTTAGGTAGGTACTACCTACTTGGGGTATTTTTTTTTTAGAACGGTCATAATGTCCATTATATGCTAATTCAAGGTTGTCCATTCTTTACCGGACACTCTGTATAATCGTCTAGTTATGTTCTCTATCTAAGATTACGCCTTCGCCTACCATCAAATAAGAATCGCCAATTAAAAACCAATAGA
Source organism: Conistra vaccinii (assembly GCA_948150665.1). Classification (NCBI taxonomy): domain Eukaryota; kingdom Metazoa; phylum Arthropoda; class Insecta; order Lepidoptera; family Noctuidae; genus Conistra; species Conistra vaccinii. The sequence goes on from OX411327.1 coordinate 18,549,367, forward strand.
ATTAAATCCAGTGACATTACGTCATTCAATTAGGTAACACCATAACGAGACAATAATATATTCCAATTTGTTATTTTAATCCTATTTAAATTCAAACAGTCCTGCCCATGCCGCCAACCTACGACAGTTTCAGTATATTTAATGAAAATCTATGCGCCATATGTAATCTCCATGTGCTGTCAGTTTAACATCTTATGTTAAATAGGTACAGTTAACAAAAAATTTAAGAAGATTTCAAGCCCTGAATAGAATACCTAAACAAGTTAGTTTGTCTGCGACATTCCAGCTCCTCAATGGATCGACCGAATTCAATGCGACTTTTTAACCGATCTTGCGCGTACGCTGAATATAGTCAAGTCTAAGCCAAAGATGTTCATTTCTTGCCTGCATGCTAAACTGTTTTGTTAACTCTACATGTGTGGGAACAATGTAGGATGGCAAAATTAGGTAATTTATAGCTTTCTGGCACACCAACTTGGCAAAAGAATCTACCTATAAATAGTGGGAAATAGTCAAGAGTGGGATTTGATGGTCCTATGTGGGTTTTATCCTAGTTTAATGCTTGGAATATAGAAAAACATGATTTACCTTAATTCTTGAAATAGCGAACATAATGTTAAAGTATTTGGAAGTTATTCTCCATCATAAGTACCAAGTCCTAAACTTCGCGTTTATATTTGACAGTGAAATATATGTATAATAATTAAGAGCAGTGGTGGCTGACTTACGAGTTGTATGTCGTAGGTTCGAACCCAGGCAGTCGCTTTACTTTGTGTAAATAATTTCATCACCACTGCTCTCAAAACGGTGAAGGAAAACATTGTGAGGAAACCGACATGTCCTAGAACCAAAAAATTAATAGAACGAAGACATGTGACATCTACCAACACGCACTGGGCCCGCGTAAATGACAACTCACTCCCGCTCGAAGAGAGGACGCCTGTGTCCCAGCAGTGGGAACTTTATAGGCTGATTATGTTTTATAATAAATATAATAATCATGTACTTTATAACCAAATATTCTTAAAACAATGAATATTATGTAGGTACGTACCTGCATGTATCAAAGGGAAAGGAATCATAAGGCGTCAAAAAAATATTGCTTCATTAAATGAAAATGTCGTCGCAACCACCACATTCAGGGAATTGATAATTTCGATTTCCTTCCAAGAGGTTTCGTCAAAACGGGATAATATCTTTAAAAACCTGTACCAAGTATCTGACAAAAGAAGTGAAAGAAAATATTATGAATATCTTTCGACCCGGATATAAATGAACACAAACGGTATTAACTATTCCACGGTAACGTGAGAATGTGCACAAAAAATTAGAATTTTTGTAAGTCAAGTGGGTTTTCCAAATATTTGTGGTCTTCCGAAAAAAAAGTTATTTATTGCGTACGCCGCTAGAAGGTAGATGACTGTTTCTGGAGGTTATGCCTATAGGCACGCACTTTAAATTCTATCCAAGATTTTCTAAAAGACTTGTGGAATATGACTTAGACGCCTAGTAGAGCACCTAAGGAAAGCCTTACCGACCTTTTTTGAAAAAAAAATCTACTGGATACACGTAGTACATACGCTACTGAATACATTATCATAGGTACTATGCTTTCCATTTCCGCTTCTCAAGCCCCAAGAGACAAAACTTTGAAATGGTGATGAGCTTTTTGGCAATTTAACAACATTCATTACCTACGTTATTTACAAACTTATGGATAGGGAATTTCCTTCAAAATCCTTTAGATTGTGATAACATGTAAAAAATTGTTTGGAAAATCCAAAAGTGCACGCCTCATACTTATCACTCATTCATAAACGAAAAAGAAATTCAAAACAGTTTAAAAATGAACAATTTATCACTTTTCATGAAGTCGTAATGTCAACGACTGACAAAGATATTTACTTGGCGGTTGCTAGGCAACTTCAAGTCAAAGGTAAAATATTTAGCTAAAGATATTATATTTTAGTTAGTATTTTATTAATTATAATTAAACTACTTTGAATAAAAGAGCCATTTTTAATTGGGTTCCTTCTACGGCTGAAACGAATGTATAAAAAAAAATTGACTCAATTAATTGATTTTATCGCAAGCTACAATGTTTTCAGGGTTCATAAATTGACGGACAGGAATTTTTTTTCAACAATTTTCATGCTTTTTCCATTTCTGCTGCATTAAATCAATTGTTAAAAAGAACAGTATTAATCTCCATTTAATCATCTATACAATGGTATATAAATTAAGTAGGTTCTGTGTACTAGCAGGAGTGTAACAATAAAAACAGTTACAGAAATGGGGCAAAATTTTTTTTTGATCGTAGAGCTCACTCTAATGCTTCGCATTAAGAGTCGTGCAATACGAACAGTAACACAATATACGCAATAAAACAGGAAAAAAGACGTTAAATGGTGATGTTCTTCAGAGAGGTCAGGTGCGTAGTATCTACTCGCAACCGACGTGCGTGACCAGATGTATGAACGTAAATGAAGCAAAAGGAGTATGTAAGGAGCGTAGCAGGTGGCGTTCTATAGTTTCTGCCTACCCCCATGAAAAGGCCAAATTTTATGTATGTAAAGGCGTCAAAAGCTGTCGATAATGGTGACGACAAAAAGGACCCGGAAACCAAGTTTATCAACACACTCAAAATCTTCTCATGCTCTTTTTATTTACACTTGACGCTAAAAGCTTTGCGAAAACAGCGCACACTGTTAACAGAACAGTTATTAGTTATTCTCACGACGAAGTCAAGTGCACAGACTGCACTGTCTGTACCATAGATATATTATATACTTAGACAGGCAACAGTCATAGACAACGAGACCGAAAAGGATAATGTGGTGATTTAAAGGTTTCCTGCTTGAATGCAGCTCATCTGTATTAAAGTCGTGATAAAAATTACACATTGTTATGTTTTTTAAATAGTCCGACATTACTTTTAATTAGTTATGTGCAAGAATAGGGGAAGATGAAAGATATGGTGGATTGTCTGTGTGAAAGATGCTAGTACTAGTGAGATGACGATTAAGAAGGAGAAGAAGGAAGAAGAAGATGTCTTCTTCTTCCATAGATACTTCTCTATATATTTGTGGTTGGCACAAGCACATGCTTGGAAGTAAGTAAATATATACAAATAGTTTCAAATAAGGGCAAGCAAAGGAAATGAAATAGACCTGCGCGGTAATTGCGTCACACATGTCAGTAAGGAAATGATTTTATTTTTGACAGTTCAACAACATTCATTGCGTTATTTACGTTGTTGAGTAGACAAATTTTTCAAAATATGAAGCAATGCATGTTCTGCTTTAATTTTACTTTGTTTTTTCTTTTTTTAATTGTTTTTGTTATTACTTTTTCTATTTAGGTATGTTTCTATGAGTGTGTTTTAGTTTAATTTGGGATCTCCTGTGCCTGTCTCGATAAATACTTTTTCTTTCTTTGTTTCTTTCAATGGATTGGAAATAACCTTCAAAATCTTTAAGATTATGATTGAAAGCGTGTTTAGGGTGCTGCTGTCGACCTATCTCGTTCTATAACACGTCAATCATATCTTCCCTCCTTCACATTGCCAATCTATGCAATTATAAATCTATGGTCTGCAGTGCCTGCACTCTCGCTAATCCTCCTTTTACTTTAGAATCATTCACTATTGTTTATAAATGACGGAATGATTTATTGTCTTGCCTGAATCGCTTTGAACTTGTGGGAACCCGCGTCTGGTTGCTACTATTTATCTTTATGTAATTGTAAGGCAGACTTCTGTGATTATAGTCATTATTTTTGTAGAAGGTGGTCATTTGGAGCTTATGGCTGCTGTTGGTAGTCAACGAGTCACGACGAGTCCCTGAACGGAGTGGAAACCAAAACGGATGCTTTGGCAAAAATTGTAAATTACAATAATTAAATACCAGTGCCCCCATATTCTCAAAATCAAGATTATAAGACTGAAAAAATAGACTTGAAGATTTGCAGCACGTAGACGAAAAACCGGGTGTCAGGAATTAGGATACAGTTTTGAAATTTAGTTTAGCACAAGTAAGTAGGTGCCATGGGTAGATGGTTTGTGTCGAGAGGCTAAGCTATCTCTCTGTTATGCTACGGTGGCTGCAATATAACGTCCCTTGACGACTTACAATCTATTTAGTTGGATCTCGTTTCCACAAATGAAGCAACCAACGTACCATTGTATACAGTAGCTATTATAATCTCGGTAACATTGCGAGTTGCGACAGTTCCTTGATCTATTATGCTGCCAACTAATTCACTACCATTCTACTTTGATATCAAAGGTAGCTCAGAACTGGATAAAGTGCTTTTCGCGATAATATGATAAATATAGGGAGTAACTTCAATTAATTTAAGTCAGGAGGAGAAATATGCGATTCGGACTAAGATTGGCTAATCAAGTACTGTAATTAATATAAAGCGGACAGCTGTAACGATTGCCGATAGTAACAAAGTTTATATCGGTTTGTGAGAGTCATTTCAATTCAGTAGCCTTAGCATACTTGGTTATTGGTAGCACAGAACACTAAGTAGATACTTTTGACTAATTTCATAACATTATTAATGTCTAAGATTAACTGTGGTTGTAGAGAACGCAGCCCGCCATTCTATTCTGACAGAATGTTTAATTTATTGGTTCCATTCTTTAATAAAAACATCTTAATATAAAGAAATATACCTACTTTTAGATTTATGGCCAGAACACGAAAATTATATCCGGTTTCAAAGAACATACCAAGTTCTAAGATTGTTAAAGATGAAATTATGAGATAAAAGAATACATTTCAATCTCTTTTGTGTGAATTAAGTTAAGCTTATCTTGGTGACCTAAAACTTAAACATTGTGTTAAATAATGTTACGGTATATTTAATACATACAGACGTGAGAACTTGCGGTGCAGAAGGTCACCGGGTCACCAACCTTTTCAAATGATTCAGGTTTTTGGCAACTTTTCCCAGTTCGGTTAGTGCACGTAGGTAATTGTTGTTCTAATTACAACCCGGTTTAAAACATTGTAATCAGACTCTCTAATTGAAACAACGTAATTTCAGTGCTACTCAACCATTTTGTGTCAAATAATTTCGGTTATATTTTTAACCGACTTCCAAAAAGGAGGAGGTTCTATGTTCGACTTTATGTATGTTTTTTTTTTTTTTTTTTTTTTTATGTATGTTCACCGATATCTCCGCCAATTGTGGACCGATTTTGAAAATTATTTTTTTGTTTGAAAGGGTAAGCTCCCGAGGTGGTCCCATATAAATTTTATTGACTTTGCTTAGATAGTTTTTGAGTTAGCTTCAATAATACATATTTTTCCCACTTAGTTTATATGGACGATATGATGATAACTTCCTGTCACTGTTATTTATTGCAGTTAGTGGTATTGGATATTGTGTGGGGTAGGTACCACAACTAAAAAGTGAAAAATAAAAACTTTTTACAAAAAAAATTAAAACCGACTTCCAAAAAAAACCACTACAAAGTGAAAAATAACTTTAATTTCGGAAGTCGGTGGCAAAAAACGAAAACTAAAAAACAAAGACACCGACTTCCGAAATTAAAGTTATTTTTCACTTTGTAGTGGTTTTTTTTGGAAGTCGGTTTTAATTTTTTTTGTAAAAAGTTTTTATATCTGTGGCCATCCGCCATGATTAATATAAACATCTGTCAAACTATTGGCGCGAATTAACGGTGAGTTGCCAGTTTATTATAAATTACAATTTGTCTATAGGATTATTAATGAGGTAAATTAATTGTCTTCTTGTAATATTATGTAAATAAGCGGAAATTAAAATAGATCCTACAGAACGGTTTAACTATAAATCTTGTAAGAAGATGTCTGACAACTTGATCAAATAGACTTGACAAGCTAAATTGGTCGTGACAAATGGCGTCTGTGATACATTGAAATTAAATGTATCAAATATCTTGATTCTTGTCTCGGACAATTAATTGTTCAGAGTGTGTATGATGTGTTCTCATGCAATCGCAGAGATTTATGTTCACATACATATGTATGATTTAATATGAATGATCACCAATTTCTAATACTTTTACTAGCGTTTCAGCTTTCACTTGTCCATCTGGTCTAATTTAATAGCCTTTGTCATTTCAGTCGCGTGCTTCAATAGTATTAAAACAGTTTTCATTGGAATTATTATTTTGATTACACGATTCAAATATTAAGTTTTTGTTAAGAGCGATTTTAATTAGATGTTGATTAGGTTAGAGCGAGTACTATAAGTTTTCCCATTATTAATTATTTAAAAACTTAATATTCCGTTAGTTTTTCCCATCGCTGTTTTACAGCCAGAATGATTTGCTGTCATCCATGAACTTGAACCAAAACATAAAGAAAATATGATGGTTATTTAATAAATAGTCAGGCTTAGAAGCAGAAAGCAGTGGTGGCCCAGTTATAGGTTGTGGGTCGAAACCCAGTCAGGCGCTTTACTTTGTGTAAATTATTTCATCACCGCTGCTCTCAAAACGGTGAAGAAAAACATCGTGAGGAAATCGGGATGTCCTAGAACCGAAAATTTGAAGACATGTATGTCATCTTCCAACCCGTACTGGTCTCGCGTGGTGGATTATGGCCCACTCCCTCTCCAAGAGAGAAGGCCTGTGTCCCAGCAGTGGGAACATTATGGACTTATTATGCTGTTATTATTATAGGCTTAAAACGTCCTATACATCGGCAGCAAATCTATAGTAGGTATAAATTGCACAAAGAAAGAATAAGTACGGTACCTACACCTTGTTAAAACAAGATAATAATTAAGGTAACTCTATTCAGAAACAATCAAACCGTAGGCCCTTTAAAAGCCTTTCTCTTCTCGTCAAAGAAAAAAAGAATGTGTTGTCTATGATGACTACACATCTTGCCACACATAGCTGTCATCCTAGGCATGTACATACGTTTTTAATTTCTCTCTAATAAGCGTTATACAACTATTCCCATTGTGGCCCTGTCTTCCTTACGATAAAACCACCTTCCGTATCGACAATGAAGATCCGTTATCTCTTTCACACAATTCAGAGCTTTCATAAGAGGAAATGAGACGGAAATAGGGTATTTAAATGACGCTGCAAAATTATTGGTTGGAAAGTAAGAGTTGTGAGTGTTACCAAACAGTTAACTCGTTAGTTGTTAGTTTTATATTCTAGTCATTGTGGACAATTTCTAAGGTTGTGGAATTCAACACCGTAACGTTTATTAGATGCAGATATGCTCTACGGTTTCCTAGGAGAGCGGTGACCGCCAAATAACGCAGTGACAGCTGTCGTGAAAATGGTGGCACCGGGGTTTGACTTTACGCTAGGGTTGCCATCCCCAAATTTTGAAAACCAGGATTAGAAGGTTTAAATACCAGGACACTTCGAATTAAAAACAGGACGCAGTTTATGAGCAGTAGTTAAAGCACGCAATGAAAATAGGTTTAATGAAATTCAATTTTAGTACTACTATCTAACCGTTGGATAGAGTAAGCTCTAGTGCGCGAAAATAGTAGTGACAATAGTATTGCACGTTACATCTTTATTTTTTTAAAACATGCCGCGCGCCCCGTGTTTAAATGTCATAGAAAATACTTTTCTATGACCTTCAAACGCTGGAACGCAGGGCCTACTGATAATAGTAAGGTTGAAGGCGCGAAATTTAAAATACAGAACTTTACCAGGATGCTTTAAAAATCCCAGGACGTTACTTAAACACTATCCAGGATATCCCAGGCCATCCCAAAAAACAGGACACGTCCTAGGAAAACAGGACGATTGGCAACCCTATTTTACGCTGTCAAAAAACGCTCTCTAGGAAAACACACCAACTTTCATAAATAACATTTCAATGACGTCATTCGACGGTAAATTGCGGACCTATGTGACGGCCACCGCAGTCTTAGGAACCCTGGCTTAAGCAGGTATCTAAATTAGAAGGAATATGTTCAGTACCAGTGGTCCTCCTGCTGTTATCAGCATTACTTTCAATAGCTAATAATTCGACAAACTTAACAGCATTGTTGTGTTTCGGCAGTTAGCGGTAAGATAGCCAGTCCCTCTGAAGTTGAGGATTCCGGGTGAAGCTCGCTCCCGCCTTCGGCCTTATCAACACTTACCATCAGGTAAGATGCAGGCCAAAAGCTTCACGTTGTGGTAGATATTTTTTTCGAATCAATAGCAAATAGCTCTATCAAATACATAAATAACAGTTAAAATACCTGAGAAACCAGTTCTAATAAACTTATACCTATCATCAAGACTAAAATACCAACGAAAAATATAAATTTGAGACGGAAAAACTGATGGAAATAACGCATCAGAAATCTCTATCCAACAACGAAGTAGTCGTAAATAGAAAAGCAACTTGACTCTATGACATTGTAAAGACGAGTAAATCCCGTTTTCTTACAGCGACAAGAAGATGCCCACGTACAATAGCGGGGTATCGCTTACGCTGCGTGGGCGCAAGGCCGGGCAGTGCAGTGTGCACCCGACACTGCCATTCATAGAGCTGACACCGATCTGAGGTAGGTCCAGTGCTAGATTTGTTGAGTCTCTATATACACTAGAGATTAAAGGTCACTATACGTCATTTACTATAACATTGAACAAATAACGCTAATAATAACAAATAACGTTTCGTTAACACCCTTTCGTTATTTCGATATAAACGTTTAATAAACTTCGTTATTTCACGAAAAATACAAAGCAAAGTAATCTATTTACCATTTACATTTAAAAAATCCTGCTAATATTTTTTTTTGCAGTTTTTAATTAACTGTCGTTTTTTAGCAGTTATTTGTCTAATTTGTAAATGGAGTATAGATTCTGCATTTAGGACCACAAAGTAAATACCTAGTACCTAAAGGGTACCAGATACCTACTTGTGGGATTAGGTATGTTTGATGGGCAGTGTGCATTTTGAACTTCAGGCTACATGTTTAGGAATCCATAGCCGATTTCCGGCCACCGTGGGCGCGGGCTTGCGGATGCAGAGCAATGGGTAGCTCGCCTTACGATAAGGACCAGACCCGGGTCGACGGTGCGTTGTGTTCCACACGCGCCTCAAAGAGATGTCAGCACAACTCGGTCGGCTAGGACTAATGCTGGCCGGTGTTGCGGGAAAGTCCTAAAGGGTTACCGTGGCCCGTGGCAACGTACAGGCAATTGAAGGAACACGGGTGGGTTTTTAGCTATTTAGTCAGTAAGAGTAACCGTGCAGTTTCTTGCCGGCTCTTCTCCATAGGAAACGACCATTTGGAACCGTGCACCTAGCTTCTGACGTTTCATAAATGCTCTTGTAGGTTTATGTGAAATAAAATATTTTGAATTTGAAGAGTCTGACACGCCCTCCCGCTCCGCCCAGAGCGGGAGAAGTAATTTAATAATTTCCAAAAGAAAAAAAAGGGTACATGTTTAAGTAACAACGAATCAATACAAATACAGGAATTCGTAAGAACTTACTTTTTGATAATTCCATAAAACACTAATTGGCCTAAGAGCTCCTTTGTAATAACTATTTGTCAATACTCAGGTCAGACAACCCGCGCTGTTCAATGTCCGAACCTACTTTGAGTTTCACTATGCAAGATTTTTGCATGCAGCATGTTTCAGTTTCGAGTCAAAGTTAAAACCTAGCGCAACCAAACCAACGACCATTCACTAGAATTTCATTTATTCGTAAACGTTAACATCTCAGACGTTTGCTAGGCACTGCATCATTTTGTTCTCCTATAAATACATTTGCAGAATACAATCAGCAGGCCGATATGTCCGGTTTTCACCAGCTCGTGCCAAAGGAAAGGACATGGATGGCCTCGATCACTGCTCATCCGCACACTCTGGGTCATATTATGTTTAATTCAGCACGTGACGCACTGTCGATCGTACTCATTCGGACTTTATAATATGGAGTTGGTGGTTTCATTGTTGATTTATCTTAAAAGGCTCATGACCAAAATAAGTGGGACTTTGCTTTAAAGTAGGTCTGACGGACCCTGGATGGACTAAAGCCCCTTGTTCAGTAAGGCCCGCTAGTCATTGGTTAAATGGCTTTCAGAAAAGTGACAAACTGAAAATGAATGTCGTTGTTCATCCTAGCGCTAGTCTCTGGCTGGCTCTGTCTCGCATAGGGTCGCAGCATTATTTTGAGCGATGACTGTTTTGCGTGGATGTGACGCATATTTTCCCCTAAATTGTTCTTTTTAACCGACTTCCAAAAGGAGGAGTTACGCGATTTCTAAAAAAATAACTTTAATTTCGGAAGTCGGTGGCAAAAAACGAAAGTTCAAAACCAACCGACTTCCGAAATTAAAGTTATTTTTGACTTTGTAGTGTCTTTTTTGGAAGTCGGTTGTTCTTTTTTGTAAAAAGTTTTTATTTGTTTTGTGTTTTTCTTTGCGTCATGTTTACCGGAAATAATCGTATTTTTTGTTGTTGTATGAAATGGCCAGGACGAGAGAAGGAACTTTAGTGAGCACCGCGATTTTCTTCATATTTCGTGTTTGCACGAACTTTTCTATAAGCACCGTAGTCAAAGTAGGAACTGAGGTGATGGCTGGTCAAGATGTATGGTAGAATGCCAACCTGCTTCAGCGACACCAAAAAAGGGAAGCCAAGGCAAATTGAGACGACAGCGAGATAAAAAAATGTAATAGAAGAACTCACAAATTTTTTACAGGGTATCTAACTGAACAATAGTATCTTAATGAACTGCGTGATTCAAACCAAAGCAACAACCATATTCGCTACTTCATTGCAAGGGAAAACTCATGAATGATATTCACATAAACTCAGATTCATTCATGGGAAAGATTCGCTTGTACTACGTAATTTCTAACAACAATTCATACTTTTTGCCTTCAAAAGAACTGGGTCTGCCGTAGACTCCCACTCTTCGGTAACAGTACAATGATTACGTAACTAAGAAAATCTTCCCACATGCTGTGTCAAAGAGGTTGGTGGTACCACCATTTATGGGAGGCCACCACTGGCGGTCGGACTCAGTAATGACCATATATGATTGATAGGTGAGCAATAGTTCCAATTTTATTACTGTTTTGTGCACAGACTGTTTTGGTGGTTATAGTGTCCAGAATAGGCACCGCTTCACTAGGACGTGTCGTAAAAAGCAACTAAGGGTATGCCAAGGAAATGGGGAAGATGTCTTCTTGCCATGTTATTCAATAACAATAAAATGTCTAATCTTTGATGATTACGGTAATGCCCCTTCAGGACTTTCATTGGTCTTCAGGAATCTTCGTCTTAGCATAGCGATGGCAAAAACTTAAAATGTGTTTTGCCCAAAATTCAGCGAAATCGGATCACTGTCGCGGCATAAGGAGCAATCAATCTGCCTAGCCTTTTCCCAACTATTTTGGGGTCGGCTTTCAGTCTAATCGAATGCAGTTACCAGTAGTTTACATGGAGCGACTGCTGACCTCTACAACCCAGTAACTGGGTAATACGATACCCCTTGGTAAGACTGGTTGTCAGAGATTCATGCTTCTTTTTTTTTTACCCTCAACTGGGAAACTCTGGCCTGCATCTCACCTGATGGTGAGTGATAATCAGGCCGAAGGTGGAAGCGAGCATCACCCGGAATCCTCAACCACAGAGGAACTGGCTTATCTTATCTCTAACTGCCGAAACACAACAGTGCTGTTAACATTGTTGTTATGGCGACAGACTTAGATAAGATGGTGGTAGCTAACCAGGCGGACTTAGAACAAGCCCTACCACCAACCAAAACCGGCTTCTGACGATCCGTAACGACTGTCAAATATCCACGAAGGATAGCCGGGACAAACGGCTTAACGTGCTTTCCGAGGCACGGAGTGGTCTCGGTATGTAAAGATGGTCACCTATCCACGGACCAACCCCGGCAAGCGTAGCTTAACCTGATGGATCGATCCGTGCGGATGTTTATTAATTTACGGCTTAAGGAACAATAAGCTGGAAACGATTTACTGATCTTATGGCATTTCTAACACTAGTAGAGGAAATGGAGAGGCAAGAGGACAAGAAGAAGCATATTGCTGCATGATGTCAACAACAAGACATGGAACTCTCACTGAGCCGATAGTGATTACGTTAAGCAGTGAAAGCTTTTCCCTAAGCTGTTATCATAGTAATCACATTAACTTGGTCTCTTATGAAAAGCAATCCCATAAGGATATCCTACCATAAAGTTAATAAAGGAAAGGGTGCTGTAGGTGGACAGGCAAGTAGGCTATAAAATTAATATTGAACTGAAGTTTCTAAATCTGCTCGTAATTATTGTTGCAGATTTGTGGAGCGATCGTGAGAAACCATTGCAAAAAGCAAACCTCGTTTCGAATTAGAATATTTATTGTTGATTACAGTTCCTGTGTTGAAGGGGTTATGAGGATCTTTTAAATATTATATTTGCCAAAAAAACCGATGGCTTTTGGTAACTGTGTTGATATATGAACGTCTAGTAGACTGTACAGTTCACTCATGCTTTACAAAATAAATAAATCTTTAGCTTTAAGATACCTCGACAATACTTTCATTAATATCATCCTATATACATAAACTCACCCATAGGGGGTAAGCAGAAACTATATAGATCGTCACCTGTTGCTGCTGCTAATATCATCCTAGGAGTCTTTATTCCAATTTCATTGGGGTAAGCGAAAAATTTACCTTTCTTACGTCTCTGTCTGCCGTCATCTCAATATTTACTTTCTTTCTATTCATATCCTCGTATATATACAAATCAAGTCATCTTTTCTTTTGGCCAACCTCTTTAAGTTATTCGACTTATTTATAATTTTTGTTTTTTGCCGAATGCTGACATACCGACTCTATTACTCCTTTTGTCGATACCATAAATAAATCGTCCGTCATATCTATAAATGTATTGCTTATTAAAATGTTAATCCACTTGTTTTCTAACACATACGTGGCTAGAAACTCTATATCATATCTTGTATATAAACTCTTATGTATATAGAATACAAAATAATCTTCGACGTTTAAGGCGTGGACTGATAGAAATGTCAATCGGTGAGTCACGTCGGAGGTAGAAAGGCTATGCTAAGTGTGGGTGTTATAAAATTGGATTGTCCAGCTCAGAAATTATAATAAAGATTACGTAAAATCTTGTTTTGTTTCTAATCAGTTTCGCATAGTCTTCTATAAACTTTGCTGTGAAGTGTCCTGCTAATCCTACACCGTAATTTATCCGTTCTTTTTACATGTAGTTTTTCTAGTTATCAGCTGGTGTGTAAAGCCTTGTACAGTCGACTGCACTCCAGTGGTAACAAAATCAGTATAAGCTGGCCTCGTGTCCTTTTACCAATGACGTGTGGTCGACTGTACATTAACATACACCTTGGGATTACTTAAATACAGTTGTTGCAAAGTACAAATTGCTAGATCAACAGGCAGGGTGGCCTGCTTGAAAGACAAAACCACAAGTTCTACATCAACTTTAAGATGACCATCCATTGGACAGTCACTCATTATCCTGCAGACAACATTCACTGCCTCATTATCTACATTTTCAAACAACCTCTTAATAACCAGTGAAGCAATGGATGCCCACAATGGCCCGCAGTGGCCCCAGGCGAGTAAAGGGGCGTTGTAGTACCTGGCACAATAATTCCTTTGTCTCATCAAGTATTATCTGCGCTGATCATTCGTACGTAATCGTCGAGTCACGGCAGATTTCTCGCTGTTTATAGATGGCTGCCGATTCGAGAGAGCAGCTTTGTTGTGGTACAAGTTACAGGAGATAACAGGGTTCGTTAAAAAAGTAGGTACCTACTTAAACAATGTAAAAAGTTTTTTTAAGTAAAACTAAAAAAATAATAATTTTGGAACAACAACAAATTGACATTTACTTAATACTTTTAAACAATGAAATTTAAAATAAAAAATATTTTTGAAACCGGAGAAGGATTCATTATTTATGATAAAGAGGCAAAAAAATGCTAATAAAATATCTTAGTGTGCCAGAGTTTTCCTCAAATAATATAATTGGATTTTACATAATGGCTACTACACACAGTGCCGGCGGCAGGGCCGCCGGCACTGCCGCACAAAGTAACGCAAAGGAAATGAAGGCGCAAAAGCCGGAGGCACGTGCCGCGCGGCATAAGCCGGCGGCCATGCCGCCGGCATGTGTGTAGTAGCCATTACGTACCATCAGGCCTGTATTTCTTTTCATACACTCACATTTCGCCAGTCAGTTATTTAAAAGTTCCTCGTAATAGGCGGCGAGCCTATTGCCAAATGGGAATTAATCGATTCAAAATTATGCAGTAATTGAAACAACCGACTTTATAAATGTTTTCCACTGGATTAGCAACTTACAATACACACGCATTGCGAGCATTAAGTGCGTGTATTTCATTGTAACTTACGCAATGTATATTGGTTACATTTGCATTAGGGACACTTGTAATATTGCATGTTACAATCGTAATAAATGATTGTGAACGAAAATAATGATTTCACACAATGTGTAAGTATGTAATCGTGTTGCTTGCACGCATGTTTTCAAACATGTAATCGTACAAATTCAGAAGCAGTATCAAGTAAATTAGTCACGCGTAGAATAAGATGAAATTAAAATGATTGAAATGTGTAAAGTTTTGCACAATACGATTAAGATCATAGTTAGCTATAAAACCAACCAAACGCCGAAATAAACAGGTTTCTTGTATAAGGACCCCTCTTAATTATTAGCTTTATTTCTTGTTTGTTGTTATAGCGGTAATAGAAATACATGAATCTATGAAAATTTCAACTATCTACCTATTTTGGTTCATGAGATACAGCCCGGTGACAGACTGACGAACGGACGGACAGCGGACACTTAGTAATAGTTCCGTTTGGCACCCTGCGCGTACGGCACCCTAAAAAGCTACCCACGAACTATTCTGGCTAGCATTTCTTCTCTAAAGTAGGAGAGAATTTTACACTAGATCATCACAGATGGATTATTATTTAGGTAGTTATATGCACTCCAGTCAACAAATTTGACAGAAAAAACTAGGTACCTACAAACGCTAGAGTATTTTTCCCTTTGACTTAAGACTCGTACTTCTCTTGTAACTTGGGCCAAACAGCTCAAGCGCACATTCCATGAGCACACGCGATAAGTTCTAGTCCAAGACACAGGAATGCGAGGCAGATGTGCCGATATGGCACCTCCTCTGAGGAAAATAAGCTAAAATACATAATTGGTGGGGAAACATCGCCTATTCATTGTATGTTTATGTGGAACCGGTAATCAACACTGTTATAAAATTATAGCCAGTGGCATTCGGACACGGAAATACTTTCGCACAAAAAACGAGGAATTTGATTGTTTCGGCATTTGTAAAGGTAGTAATGATACAATTAAGATATTTTAACGAGGTTTTCCTTACAACACAGTTAAAAGAAAAATAAAGAAAACTACGAACAGAAGTTACGTGTATACTACGCTTTTTGCTGGCAACAATTAGATTGCATTTCTCACAAATAATTTTAAGGGCTACAGTAACAATGCCCTTTAAAGCAACTATTTTTTGTTCCCCACCAAATTGGCATCACCGCTGATTATCCAATTAAATTGGACCGGTCATTTCGTAAAACCACAAAGATTGTGAGTTTACCAAACGGTTGCAATATCAACTATTACAATAATAACAACTATTGTAGCGTGGTTAATTTTATTGCCCTCGTCATGCGAAGCTAACTGTGTGTTGCGATAGGTTTGTGCGCAACCGAATTCGATTGATTTGGTCTGTCAACACGAGATGGATGAATGAAGCCATTGTAATTATAATTAGCTCGGTTATTATTTCATATTGTAGTCTATGTTCTTCTGCAGATGCCAGCAAAGTCTTAGAAAGATTACGTCAAACTTGGCCCGGCATTTCGCATCTGGAATGTATTTTATTGGGACTAGCCTCATCTACATGTAGGTATGATTCCTGTCCTAGTAATGATTATGAGTTGTTTCTATCTTCTGTACCCCCGACACATGTTGGCAATAGTTAGGCTCCCTCAGACAGGCGCGCCGCGACACCGTTAGAACAATTCCCGTGCAGTTTTCTTTCACCAGAGTCGAGTTGCGCCTGTCTGCGCCTTTAACGAAGCTGATAGAAAATAACAATCAAAAGAAATATGACTAAAGTCAAGTTTTCTTTCGCAAACGACAGAACCAGTTTCACATATCAAACTTCTAAGCGGAATCAATCGCAGATAACCATCGTTCGTCACAATGAGCGTAACATTTAAAGCCACATAACAGCCATTCATTATATTTACATATATTCCTACAACCGGTACGCTAATACCTGTACTGGGTTGAGCAGTAACGGTGGTTATGACCTTGTGAACCGGTGGCATCTACTGTGAGGCCAGCGAGATTCCACTCTTCAAGTAAGCTTAGTTTAAGCAGTTTGTGTTATGAAATTTGTGTCATAGATTAGTTGTGTTTTTGGAAAAACAGTAGCTTGATAACTGTTGATATGGCCATGTTGATCACATTTCCGCAAATATTAGTTTTGATCATATATACCAACCGTAGAAGGTTATTAAAGCAACCAGGGGGCCAAGTCTACTAATTTACAAACGTCACAATGGTCTCTCGATGGTGAGTTTTTGACAGATTTTGTATGGTAAATCTGTCAAAAACTAACAATCGAGAGACCATTATGACGTTTGTAAATTAGTAGACTTGACCCCCTGATCCTTCGGACTCAGAGCAATTTAAAGAGTTCTACAGGATCATAGGTATTCATATCTAAACTATGAAGCCTTAAATCATCGTTCAATTTGGCGATGCAATGTGTTTCCTTAATGTGGTCGGTAAAATCGAACAAAAATTACCTATCACAAGACATTTCGTTGAAAGGAGAGTAATTTTTTTTCTTATCATCTATTTCACTTCAAAAATCATTTTATGAGCTTCCTAATCTGTCGTAGACGTTGGAGTCCGGAGCTTTTTATCGAAAAGGAATCGTCAAAATCTACGACTCCTAAGTAATAAGCTATGCGTGGTCATTCATTAGAAGAAAAAAAGGTTTATAGGATTCCACGATTTCTTTAACATTCTAAACTCACCAGATATGCATCAATTGGCTTCTCCCTGGGTCTATGGTACGCCTTCTGCAGTTCTGTCTGTTTGAGCGCATGCGCGATGTGCAACGCGCTGGCGTCGAACCGGCCATATTGGTAGTCGGGCGTGTCGCGCGACAACTCCCGCGCAGGGGACGCGTGCGCACTGCCGCCATTTGTGGTCCGTATTGGTGATACTGCTGACAAGACTGGAAAGATAAAATTATAATTAATTTTATATATTTATAATAAGCACACAAATAGCACAGTCATTTACAATGCAAATAAAAAACAGCTTAAATTGGCATTTCAGTAACCTTACCAATAACAGGTAGGTACTTATGTAGTTATGTCATTGACATAATATAAAAGTTAGAGACAAAAGAGAACAAAGTGTGTCAAAAGACATTTATTTTTCACATTTATTTAGAAACCAGTTTGAATTGAACAACATAGTCCTGCATTGTTTGCACTAGCTGTTTAAATATGTAACGCTATGCCAATCGTATCTCGTAGAGAATTTGAGGATCGCATATGCATAATCAGCCTTTAATTTTCCCGCTGCTGGGACACACCTGTTCTATGTTCTATGTTAGAGGGTTTGGTTGCCGCACTTAGTCCTTCAAGTGGACCATTGTGCGTGGGCCATGGCGGCCGCTTGGGGGGGTTATTCCAACCAGCCCACCTCCCTCCAGAAGCTAATTAAAGCTCCTGGCCTGTTCAGAACATCCGTGAAAGATCTGGGTGACCCGAGGGTTTGTGTTCTAATCTGGGTGACGCCTGTGCATTCAAAGAGCACGTGCGCGACGGTCTCCCCAGCCTCCATGCACGCCCTGCACAGAGGACTGTCCGTTATACCTATTGTGTGGAAGTGTTTGTTCAGCGAGCAGTGTCCCGTGATGGTCCCCGTCACCAGGCGCAGGCCGTTCCTGTCCAGGCGTAGTAAACGTCTGGTTAGTCCGCTATCCACTGATGGCATAGCTTCCTTGGACTGCCTGCAGCCCGGTGCCGAGGTCCACCAGTACTCCGCTTGTGTGTTGGTGAACTCTTGTAGCCACCTGCGTATTTGGTTGAAGGGGATGGGTATAATAGGCTCGGGTCCACAGACTGCCGTGCTAGATCCCCGTCTAGCAAGCTCGTCCGCTGCGTCGTTGCCTAGCGATCCGCTGTGTCCTTTTATCCATTGTAGTGTCACCGTGTTGCGGCCAGACAACGTTATTTGCTCTAGAGCATTGTGACATTCTAGTGTTAGCTTTGAGGTAATACGTTTTTTCTGTAAGGATTGGAGAACTGAGGCGCTGACACACCTGTTTCTCTTCGAGAGGGGGCGAACTGTAATCACAGAATCCACCACTTCGATTTTCACAACTGTCTTCGATTTTTGGCTCTTCTTTTTGGTAATTCATTGGAGAGATTCGCTTAAAATAAGGGCAGATAAATTTCCTGTATTTCATTTCCAGCCACGACCCATTGGTCCACCCTAAGGTCCGGATTAATATAACAACACAATAGGGACATTATGTTGCTTAAATTATAACAGTACAATCGAGATATATTTTACTTAAATTGTAATTTATTTACCAGGTCTCAAGGAGTTTATTTTATTACAAGAAGATCTGGGTTACTTGGACGTTGCATTGATTACATTGCAAGTGCCAATTCTGGGTGTAATAGACTTGCATAATTTAAGGAACTTTGCCAAACTTTTTTCAACTTCGGTGGGAGAGAGCCTAGTTTCGGTACTAGTAATTTTATTACGCATTAGAGCAGTGGTGGCCCAGTGGTAACGGCCGCGACTTACGAGTTGTAGGACTTGTAGGTCGTTTGTTCGAACCCTGACAGGCACTTTATATAAAGATCATTTGCTATAAATTAACATTCACTATATTAAACTCTCTATGAAAGAATCTCAATTCATAACAGAACGACCAATCAGAGCCGCGGTCTACACTAACGGAAAATGCAATAAACGACTGATTAGATCGTACGCACAACCGCCCGTGTGTATCGGACCGGAGACCTCTAGTTAAATTAACTGGAGTTTGTGTACAACCCATTATAAAGTGTTAATTCTAGAAATTATTGACCAATCACTCAATTAGCTTCAAGCTGATCCAATAATAATAGAAAATTATTGAACAAGCAGTAGAGCGTTGTCGAATTAAAACAGTGAAAAGCGGAAAATCTAGAAAATACTTAATTGTTAGAAGTAAAGCAAAGAAGGAACAATGCATTTTCTTCTTTGATTTTAGTTCTTCTTATAACAAGCCAAAAAAAAAAACAAAATACTTGCGGGAACGAGTGCCAAATGCTCTAAACTTTAATACACTTGAGTCTCTAAGAACTCTATACAGGGTAGATTTTTGAGATGGGGCTGTAAGGGCAGGTACATCAACCATTGTCGCTACAAGAAAACGGTCTTAGGAGACTGTCCTTAACTTTTTGAGACATTTTGATCTGCATTCACACATTTTGGAAAAAAAAATCAGTCAACAAGAAAATGGACAGGAAAATGAGCAGGAAAATGGACAGGAATATGGACAGGAAAATGGACAGGAAAATGGACAGGAAAATAGGCAAGTTTTCACAAAAACTTTTGATGATGCCAATCGATCCAGTTTCTTTTATAGATCAAAAAACACTTTAGGACCTACTGAGGTTTGAGTACTAGAAAAATCAGAAATCGCAATAAACTTTTCCCATACATTGCGGAGGAAAAGATGCTGCGGCATCATGCTGAGATAGGAACCTTTTGGCCTCTTATAGGATCTTCTGTTTTTAGCAGAATGCCCCAGAAGGAGGGTAATATTTTTACCACAAGTTGCCCTTTATATATGTGTTATATACTTTGTATATCCTTTGTATATCCTCCATATAAATAAGAATATGGATCTCCAACTGCAGAGAAAACAGAAGCTGACAAAATATTGATGATATCATCGGTTTCGTAAGAAGTAAGAATTCATGGAAATTAAGTGGCAGTCGTCCTTGCATGCAGTTGGCAATCTGCCACATCTTAATAATTATGTGCATCTCTGATCTTTACACCTAGCATTTAATGTGCACCTAATTATTCATTGTTAGAATACATTCACGCTATTCGTGATATTTTAATCATCTTTGTTAAACTAGCTACTGCCCGCATCTTCGCCTGCTTAGATGCTGCTTAGATAAGATATATAAGATTATAATAAGATACGACTAGATATGATAAGACAGGTAAGAGGATTAAAGGAGTTTGTGGCTAAGTAATAACAAGCCGCACGGGTCGATCCTTCAGGTTTAAGCTACACTTGCCGGGGTTGGTCACTGGATGATCTTTACATACCGAGACTCCTCCGTGCCTCGGAAAGCACGTTAAGCCGTTGGTCCCGGCTGTCATTCGTGGATCTTTTACAGTCGTTACGAGTCGTCAGAAGCCTGAAAGTCTGACACCAGTCTTACCAAGGGGTGTCGTATTACCCAGTTACTGGATTGTGGACGTCAGATAGGCAGTCGCTCCATGTAAAATACTGGTATTCAGCTGCATCCGGTTAGACTGGAAGCCGACCCCAAGATAATTGGGAAAAGGCTAGGAAGATTGATTGAAGATTGATAAGACAGATAAGATACCGTTCGAGTGTCTAATCAGTTAATTAGAATACACGATTCAGTAACTCACAAAAGAAAAACCTAGCATCGAATTACCCTAGAAGACACTGACTGTTGCGCCACTTCTTCTTTCCTGCTAAAGCACTAGGAAGTGGTGAAGGGCGGGCATTTTTGGGGGACTGTCATTTATGTAACTTTGACGTTCGAAAAGTGCTGATTCTCGGCCTAGTTTGAATAAATGACTTTTGAATTTGAATTTGACTACCAAAAGAATCAGAAGAAACGGTCGAGAATTGGATGCAATTCTAATACACCTCGCATAAAAGACGCGATTGTGAAGAAAATCAGCGATGTACTTTTTAAATTGCATCGTTGAAGAAAAAACGACCTACAAGAAACAGCACAGCTCCTATTGAGGACGGTACCGCCCATCCCCTTGAAAGATAAGATTTCTTCCATCTTATCTCACGCAAAAACTCCTCACATAAAGCTTCATTGATTTCTTAAGCAAAACATCACCATAATCAGATAAGCAACGTAATAGCGGGTACAGTTGTTCATTCAACATTAATTGTAGATAATTTAGCATAATATTATAATACTCAAGGTGGACCAGACCAGAGACACAATCAATATAGATACGTGCAGAAGGTCGGCTCTATGCAATTAGCGAAAACGAACGCACTCATAGACAGACTTCACATACAGCGAGTGCAGGGGCACTCGCGACTGGCATTCGTTTGAGTCAGTTTGAGATCTTCGTATCATCGCCGTGCAGTGAAAACCTCGTAAAGAAATTTTTTTTGTTTTTATTTATTTGTTGTGAACACAACCCCACCCCTAGACCGTTACCTGAACTTCTGAAGTCCACTTTCAAATATCGCGGGTCTGGCACTGGATTCGTGAAGACCAGTATTTCTGAACAAATGTGCACAGCTCTTAGATGCTACTTATGCCTTTTATTGATGATAATGAGAACCTCGGAGAACGTCAATGACGGCCGTTTTTCAGACAGTTTTTAAAGTGAAAACTTCTTTAGGCGAGTTGAGCACTTTTTGGGTGAACAAAAATAATGGAACTCGCGTCCTCGTCACCGAACGCTATATGTATCGAACGAAAGACATCAACGCGAGAATCAAAAAGTTACTTACTTTTCACTTCTATCGGCAGTCTCCAAAGACTGCCGATGATTTTTTTTATCTTCCTCTTAAAATAATGTTTATAACAATCACGAGGGTTTCATTGCACTGCGACGGCCTATGCGTTGATGTGTGCGTGTGATTAAATTTCCCTCGTCGCGTGGAGCCAAACTTCTGTACCTAACTATTTTGTGCCAGAGATCAAGCATTCTCAACATGCAACAGAATAGATACAGAGTTTGTAAACTTTGGTTCATAACATTATTTAAATATGGTTGTGGGTGGTGTGCTGTGCATTCAAACTGTTAATTGATTTGTTGCTTTGCTGTTATGTTTGCCGACGTAGTGAAGATGCTTATCTCATTAATTTCAAGTATTGCAGCACGTGCATGGGTTGTTGAGTAACCTTCCTATTTCATCATCATCATGCCCTTTAAAAATCTATTTGTGGTCGGCGCAACATATCCTTTCTTCCATACTTCTCTATTACTCGACATCTCAGTAGTCACTCCCTTTCTAGCCACATCATCTTTCACACAGTCCATCCATCGTTTCTTTGGTCTTCCCCTACTCGTATAATAACCTTCTTATACATCACCATTATATCACATTTATATGAATAGTGATGATTATGTCAAGTAATTTGATGGTATAAATCTTCATAGCATTAGGGTCTTCATAGTATTAGGTATTTCTGTTCGTTTTCCTTTGCATATGTTTTGTCAATTGCATTTCATCATTATATGCCTAGCTTTTCCTTATTATGTTGGGGTCAGCTTCCAGTGTAACAGGATGCAGCTGAATACCAATATTCACGGGGAGCGACTGCCTATCTGACCTCCACAACCCAGTTATTGGGTACTTGTCAATTTCAGCATTATCTATGGCCTCTATTGACCCAATTGAATGCTGTACCTACATAAACGTTCAATATTTTTCCAATCCGGCTTGTGTAATAAAATTTACATCTGATCGAATCATTTTGGGGAACTTTATTAACTTTTAAGTGTTCAATAAAAAAGAATAATCTTTAAATGAATCTTGTTTTTGGTAATTTAGGCTGATTATCTGTAATAAATTAGGTTCATCTTTATTATTTATATATTAGTTACTACCGTCTAATTACAGCATTAGTTTAAATAGCAGGATTATGTCCGACATTAACATTCTAATTCATATTTTAATGCCTACGTTGGGACCAACCAGGTGTCTTTACCAATAACTCTTTCAATAATAGCTTTCAAATATAAGCCTCTATCAAAATCTACTAGTAAGACCTCACATTAAGAACCTTTTTTTAATTAACTACATTATCAATATTACCATATGAATCGGCGTTATATAACACAAGACCAACCAATGGAATTTCAGCCTTACCACTGTAAGTTAAAGTTGGAATTTCAACGTGTGTTGGAAAACGTTGGAATGGTGTCAATGACCTGGCTTACTCCATAAGTTACACACTATTTGGCGAGCTAAAGTGTAGGTACTTGGTAAACGGCGCAAAGAAAAAAGTGGGAAGAACGTTATTTTACGAGTTACTAGTAGAAACAGATGCGCCGCGAAGCGTAATGTATTAATATTTAAATTAACTGCTTGTGTTTACATGCGAGGTTTACAAGAATGTATCACTATACGGATTTTGTAATGGTGAAATAGAATTTTTAAGACTGTTTTTATACCTGATTTAGGCCCACTTGCGCGTTCCTGGGTTAGCTAAATAACTCGGATTTAACAGCTAACTCAGGGTTTATTCAAAGAGAATTATTGGATTAACCCTGAGCTTTAGGCATATTTCATACAGAGATGTTCCATCATTATGCTATTTGTCATATATATCTATATTTCCGTGTCCCAGCATCCATAACCAACATTCATGTTATTACTTTTAAGACCTAGATCTAGTAACCAGGTCTTCACAATGTAGAGGAACTAGTTCTAAAGCTTTCAAGTTGCTTCACAGAAGTCTAAAAACATTTGAGGAAAAAATTACAAATAAGAGGCGACAGGCAAGGAACCTCTAGTGAATACACGTATGCTGATCTAATAAACCAACTTTGTTAGGTAGCCAATATAAATCCATATTAGGAGAAAAAATTAATCATCATGAATATACTCGTATTGAAGAGAACACAGAACTTTTAATTCAGAACAAAGTGAAAGGGTAGCCCGACAGAAGTTCTGAGAAAGTCTGGTCTTTCCTACCAGTTCTATTGACACTGTCGTAGAAGTAGAGACATACTTATTGCAAGTAGGCATGGAAGTCTGTGACGAAGTCAGGTCGCAGACTAAGTCAAGGTCGTCATGGTTCAGCAGAAACAATGAGGCATTATTCTTTAGGACACCTAATAGATTAGTCTGTCACTGTTCCAATAATTGTGCTTGTTCGGATGTCCGTTTTGTTACTTGGTGTTTCGGATTTTGGTCCTCGGAGACGGCGAATTTAGAATTGTTCCTAATGGTACCTACATTATAATTATAAGACTGACTGACTGAGTTGACCGCCTCGATGGTGTAGTCAAGGTCCTGGGTTCGATTCCCAGTTCGGGCAGTGTTATCGGGTTTTTTCCATCAGGGATTTCTCAGTAGCAGGCTGGAGTTTGGATTTGTGCCCGGTTGATGGCAATAGACTCGTCCCCTATTACATGGGACTGAAATATAACTGGTGAAAATTATAAGATAAAACAAAAATTGCATAAAAATGGAGGGAAAAGCTCATGGGCATAAAAAATCGTCCGCATCGCTTTCATATCTGATAAGTAACCAAAAAACAATGGCTAATGGTTAATGTATTGTTAAAAAGCATGTATGTATGACCTATATTTTGGTTATCGGGTCGAACTTAATGCTTGCTACCATTAAGAACTTTGAGGACTTTTAAAAGATTTGAAGTGGGAAGAACCCAGGAGAAGGGAATCAGTCTTCACTAATTGATCCTTCATGGCTTTGATTACAGGACCTACATGAAGCCTCTACCCTAAGTTCACAGGAGAATTTGCAAAAACACCATTCATAGCGCATTCAATCATAACAGCATATTTATTAGAGAACTCTAGCCAGATGTTCGAAGCAAATTGTATAACACTTCTGATGCAACTACCTCAATTCAATATTGACACATACTAAAAATATGAGCACAGCATTCCACTCAAATTCCATAGTATAATAAAACGTATGTATACGGAACTGCAGCACGCATGCGCACAGCATTCAACGCCTTTCTCGGCGATTGCGTTATGCAGAACGTTACACATAGCTGTTACTGCTGCATTGGATGGCGCAACAGCGCAACAGTTTTGTGTCGTTTATCCCTAAATATGGCGATGTCAGCTAATATGGGTATACTGTAGGAAAGTGTTCGGCCGTGGTAAGATTAATGGTGGTTTCGACTTTGGAGGCAGTGTTTTTAGGTTTATTTGATACCTTTGCGATCTTGGGTAATAGAGGATGTTGTATTTACGGGTATAATATTGGTCAGTTTTTTTGCGAGCTGAACTATTAAAGATAAGTGATTACCTACAGTACAATAACGATATATTTGGAATTTTGTAGATTTTCCGTCATGTGTGATACTCGAAATGTGTTTTATACTATTGTAAGTCATGTTTTATTTTTATTCTTATCTTCTATTTAATTTTTTCTCTGTTTTAGACCTACATAATATTTTGTTGAGACTACAACAAATTATGTAAGTCCAAAGCAGAGAAAAATTAAATACCTTTTAAGGGTCCGGCGAACACGGCTCGCAACTGCAAGTCGAGATGGGAGGAAAATGCGTTTGGAATATTGTTATCTCTGTTCTGTTGTGTTGTTGTTGTTGTCTGTGTCTGTTGTGTGTTATGTGTGTTGTGTGTTGTTAGCGTTGTTACGAGCTATCGGAATTTATGATAAATTTGGATGTGTTCCGTAATACCAAAAATTATGAATGAAAACTTAATATTCTTTCATAATTTTTTCTATACTTTGTAACTTGATAATATAAGCTATGCTCCTGCCGAAACAATATTCCAAATATAGTTGTTTATAATACAGAAAAAACAGTATGAAAACATGTCATTTAGCTGTAAGAATGTGCGAAATCAATTCGCTTAAACTTCATTTTAGGTAAGATTTTGGAAAAAAATTAAGATGTACTAGGCTTGTACATCTTAATTTAAAAAAATACTGTCTAAATCCGAATAATAACATAATATGATGGAAATATGCTTAAATTGCAAATGATTTAGGTATTACGTTTGTATGGACAATTCAAGGGTCGTCGCCGTCTTAAGAACTAGAACTAGCATTAAAGGCTACGCATTAAAAACAAATAAGCCAGCCACTAATAAGGAAATAAGATACACTTAAAAAACATACATAGCACCACATTCATTACAGGAACTGAAGAAATTTCTACCATTTCTGGCGACACCAATATCTAAGTAAGTTCTAACAAAAATGTACTTAGTTACCATGTCCATTACATATTCATGTGTCGCTATAAATTTCTCAAGTTCCTTGTAACTGACGGCAACGGTGCGCACGATTCGTTCGGGATACCTGCGCGTGAGTTGCGAAACCGTCGAAGTAAGGTATTACGTCACTTCGACCTTCTTAATGTCGTTTACTTGAAACATTTAGATTAGAAACGGAGTAGGCCTAAGCTAAATACTTAGTTTAATTGCCTTTTGACGCAAAGTGGGGCTATATTGGATGTGTATGGGTGTTAAAGATAAAACGAAGGATAATTGTTGACTCATTGATAGGTTATTTAAACTGGTACCCTGAGACAGTGAGGCGGGGTCGTGGCAGGCCACGTAGGAGATTGTGGCACAAGCTGGATAGGTTCCGTCAAAACTGGAAGGACGACGCGTGGGCTCGAGAAAGATGGAAGAATTGGAGGGAGGCCCTTGCCCAGGAGTGTGATAGCGCGAGGTAGTAAAAAATTTAATATTATATGTCTTAAAGAATAAGAGATGATAGATAGGGTCTTGAAGTTGAACTGACTAGATTTAGACACATTACATAAAATTCCGCCTCAACCGGTGGGCAATGGTGATGATGCAAAGAGTCTGTTCAGGTTCATGGCCTAAATGTAATTCGTAGCCGTTTGTATTCAGGGTACAATAGGACTGTCATACACATTGCGATTATGCTTGATCAGCCTATGTTCCCAATGCTGGGACACAGGCCTCCTCTCTCTGAGAGGGAATGGACCGTAATCCACCACGCGGACCCACTGCTGGTTGACAGATATCACATGATATTTTCCTTCACCGTGTTGTAAGCAGTGGTGATGAAATTATACAAAGTAAAGCGTCTGTCAGGGTTCGAACAGCTACGTCCTACAACTCGTAAGTCACGCCGATACCACTGGGCCACCATTTCTCTCGTGGGCCACCACTGCTCTACTGGGCCACCACTTCTCTACTGGGCCACCACTGCTCAACTGGGCCACCACTGCTCTACTGGGCAACCACTGCTCAACTGGGCCACCACTGCTCTACTGGGCCACCACTGCTCTACTGGGCCACCACTGCTGTACTGGGCCACCACTGCTCTCTGTGGGCCACCACTGCTCTACTGGGCCACCACTGCTCTACTGTGCCACCACTGCTCTACTGGGCTACCACTGGTCTATTGGGTCACCACTGCTCTACTGTGCCACCAATGCTCTACTGGGCCACCACTGCTCTACTGGGCAACCACTAATCTATTATAAAAACCCTAATTCAATAAATAACTTTTTTGACATAAGGCTGCCACGATTCTATAGCGCATCAGGGAGGTTTGCCGAGTCGCAAGGATACTGTTTCTATTCTACAATGCGAAAACGATGCACATCCCGGTGCGCAGGGCTCGTCTATGATCCTGTGTTTTGTCGAAATAAACGTTTCAATTAATTTGTTTATTACTAAGGAGGTGTGGTCAACGCACATATATTTTCACACATGGACACTATTTCGCCAGAGACACACATATTAATATGTATAATTATGCCTTTTTTGTTAAACTAAACGTCAGTTTTGCTTTGGTAATGACTAATTCCGGTTAATTAATTACGGTTCAGTTTTTTGTTGTACGGACCTCTTTTTACGTTCATTACGAATGTAAGAAGTTTTTGTGCAGTCGTCGTTGCCTTAGTTAGTAAATTAATTAGTGGAATCTAGTTTAGCTTTATTTAGTAACTAAACTGTACTTAAAATATGTAGTAATGTTGCAGATATTGTCTATATTTACGCTAGATTCTTGTTGTAGAATTACTCAACATGAAAGATTACGACATTTTACAAAGATCATCTACATATATCTATATAATATTTCAAAAAGGTATTTGTTTGTCTGGTTGTTTGTTTGTAAGTTTGTATTTATGGGGTAATCTCCAGAACTATCAGTCCGATTTGAAAACTTATTTTTCTTTAGCCCAATTTTTGAAGAAGGTTATAGGGTCGCGACGAAGTCGCGGGCCGAAGCTGATAATTACTCAAATAATTTTAATAGGCGACTCATTTCAGATTCAAATATACACAATTTGTATGCGGGAGGCGCAGGCGCATGTCTGGTCGTTTTGGTGATACCAGGGGGTTGTCTTTGTCCAGCAGTGGACGACTTACGGCTGGATGATGAAGATAATACAATTCTATTGTAGATGCAGACAACTAGTTCCTGTCCGCGACTTCGTACGTGTGATATTTCTTGTTTTATCATAAAGTTTATTCGGCAATACTGTAACTTCCTATAGTCAAAAGAATTTTTGGAATTGGATCAGAAGTTCCAAAGATTACCCTCTAGGCCCTCCACATACAACCTCTATATTTTACCTCTTTGTAATAACATAACATTACGCCTTGTTTCCCCGAAAGGTTAGGCAAAGGTGTAGTTGTAACAGGTACACCCACATTTCACCAGTTATGTTTAAGTCCCATGTAATAGGATGCGAGCCTATTGCCATCAACCGGGCACAAATCCAGAGTCTGGGCTGCTTAACACTCTGCCCGACCCGGGAATCGAACCCAAGACCTCATGCTCGTTTTACTTTTCTTTTTTTTTTTCTGATTCCTTCATTTTTTATTCTTTCTGCTTCTTTCTTTCCATCTTTTTTTTACGAGGCAAAGGAGTATGTAAGGACCCTAGCCGGTGGCGCTCTGTAGTTGCTGACCCATTGAAAGAAGGTGACAGTTTATGAGTTTATGACATGTATGTATCTAATTATTTCTATTCGTTTTATTTTTACATCGAGCCAGCTTCACCATTCATGTAATTTCTTATTCAACCGGAAAATGTAGAAACAGTTGTCGTTTATGGAATTCCTGTATCGCCTACGACAGACTTAATAAACATGGTTACTGGTGTGGTTACTGAATAAGTGAATAGTAAAGTTAAATAAACTAACGATGTCGGTTCAAGTTAAAATATAGGGCTGTATTAATAAATCTTGTTTATGTGACCTAAGTGATAATATACAGGGTGTTTGGTAGAATAACCGACACAATTTTTTTGAAGGTATGGTGATGTGATTTCTAGCTGTGAAATTGATTTATTTTACATTTAAAAAATTAATATTAAAATTGTGTTTTTTCGTACCTTAACACAATTTTACGACTTTAAGCACTCAAATAACTTTCTAGAACCAATTGTACCAAAATGTACATTGCAGATAACACCAACAATCATTACCTACGTTTTATGATGTAAGTACCAACAAAAAGTTGTGTCGACATTACAGGTGAATAAAAAAAATCACCAAGACAGGTTTTATGGGTGAAAACTAAGTTATTCCGGCCCCTATCCCTAAGGAAATTGAGTCGGTCCTTCTTCCAAACACCCTGTATCACCCTGTACCATCGAAATTTATAGTTGTGATTTAGATTTGATTCATAAATTCGTAAGCTGTCAGCTTTTGTACCCGATGTCGAGAAGGTGCTTTCAAGTTATTTCAAATAAACTGCTTTTAGCTAAAATCATTTATGGATATAAGTATTATTTTACTTAATAACGACATAGGTTTAGGATAGAAGAAGGTTGCATTTTAACTTGAAAGCTTTCGCTCAAAGCAATATTGCGGGCAATACCTACAAGGCTCGTAAACCGTATTAGTAACAAAATCTGCGTGAGAACAATGTGCACTGTAGGTGCATATTGACAGCTACATAATAAATTTTCAATTTTATGGAAACAATAGACAGTGTTGGCGTAAATTAATGGATTGCTCGGTAAATTGATGGATATAAAGTTATAGTATGCCAAACTTTGTTTACATGATGTTATATGTTATAGGGTTTGGTTTCCGCACATAGTCCGTCAGGTGGAATATTGTGCGTGGGCCATGGCGGCCGTTTGGGGGGGTTATTCCCACCAGCTCACCTCCCTCCAGAAGTTAATTAAAACTCCTGAAGGCCAATTCTCGTACATAAAAAACGTTCAAATTAAAGTCGCAATCTGTCAAAGTTGTCAAAAATGTTGGTAAATTGATTGTATTTTTGACAGATTGCGAATGATATGCGAATGTGAACGTTCTTAAAAATTACAGGAATTGCCCCTCTGGTCTGTTTAGAACATCTGTTTAAGATCTGGGTGACCCGAGGGTTTCTGTTCTAATCTGGGTGACGCCTGTGCGAAAAAAGTTCAAAGAGCACGTGCGCGACGGTTTCCTCAGACAGCCTCCATTACAAGATGTTATAATATGAGTTATATTGGGGATGCGTAAGTTTTGAATTGGTCTGAATTTTAAGAGCGTATCCGCCATTTTGGACCAAAATCCGACAAGTTCTTTGCGAGTTCCTTGTGGCCCTTGTTGGTCTAGTGGTCGCAAGAGCTTCTGTTGAGCATGATCTGCATGATGTCCTAGGTTCGATCCCCGGGTCGGGCAAAGTGTTATTGGATTTTTTCATCTAGAATTTCTCAGTAGCAGCCCGGAGTCTGGATTTGTGCACGGTAGATGGCAATAGGCTCGCCCCCTAATTCATGGGACTTAAACTTAGCTAGCGAATTGTCTGTACTATTATAAGTAGGTACAGCCGCCAGCACATCAACCTACTCCAATCTGTCAAATTTTCTCAATCAACATTGAAGCTTATTCTTTAGCGATAAGGATGAAAATCTGCAAGAAATTGACATATTGTAGTAACTTGACGTCTGTACCAAGTTGGTCACCATGAAAAGACTTGTATGCGCCACATAGGTCTAAAATACTATGAATTGCTATAATGTGACATTAAAACTGATTGCAATCGCCCAAAACAAGGAAATTCTGTTTTTTTTTTAAACTCGCAGATAAAAATCAAAACGACATTGAATTAATTACTACCAAATGAGACTGATTCTTTTCAATTTAAACAAATACACCTTTAATCCTTTAATATCCTGAAGCTGCATTTATCTTGTCCAACAAAGTTTTATTAACACTTTATCAAACTAAGTTCACAATAGACCTCTAAATTGACAGGTTTAGATTTAGAATCTATAATAATAGACTAAACTCAGTCGTTTTGGTTAAAGACCTTGGAAATCCATCGAAGTGACTGCTAATGACTATAAAATACATAAATACATGTTATAATAATAACGGGCAAAAAGACGCGTCGAACTGTGATGCAACTAATTAGCATAGGTAAATAATTGTTGACGCGCGTCATTATGTAACTTGCATAGTACGTCAGTTCCGAAAACGGTGTACCGTGTACCCGTTAAATGTAAGGAGTATTCCTCGAAGCGCACCAAAATCATTTAACGAAACGCACCATTCAGGTGCGCTAACATAGACAGCGCTATGTCTTGGTTTTTTATTTGGTGTGAGGTGAATATAAGTACCTACAAGATATTTTTCCAGCCTAAAATTTATTTATTATTACAGCCTAACAGAGCAAAAGTTTCTTCCCCCAAAGAAAAGAATATATGAATTACCTACAATTGAATCACTGCATGCTGGCGAAAAGACAATTTCGGGAAAAAAAAAAAATTTAAGGGATTATTTTCAGGGATTATTTTGAGAACAGTTCCCCTACCTATGGATTATTTTTCAGTATAAAAAGCTTTTTCTAACCAATACAATTCTGCTGCTGTCTGAATCTGAATAAAAGCTCACTGAAATTCAGACTCCTTGTGTAGGGTACAAAGTCCATTCAAAAGCTTTAATAATCCAGTACAACTGCAAGTACTTTTAACGTAAGCTCAATTCGTATAAGGTCCAAATGGTACCTGAGCTTTAGTTAGGTCACTGGGCTGCGTTCAGCGGAATGTGACCGGTTGTTTTGCAACAAGTTCTCCCCTCCCTCTCCCCCACGCACCTACCTCTCTCTCTACCACACGAAGTTACCCGAGGTGTGCCGAAGTTCAAGAGCTTTCGCGTAACGTCGTGCCTTCTTCGGAAGTGCGACTGGATTCTTACAAGTTTTCGTTGTTATTTATGCCTTTTTGATGCGGATTTGTGATAGACGTTTTAGTTGTTAAATAACGGAATCTTGTACGAGCTTTAGCAAATTCCTGTTTAAATTCTTTGGGCGTTTATAACCGAGGTGGGTTAACAGTTTGGTGGTTGCTATTTGATTTTGTAACTTAACTTTTACTTGCAAGCAAGATGAGTAGTGGCCCAGTGGCAACGGCCCCGACTTATGAGTTGTAAGTCGTGGGTTCGAATCCAGGCAGGAGCTTTAAGTTGTGTTAATAATTTCATCACCACTGCTCTCAAAACGGTGAAGGAAAACATCGTAAGGAAACCGACATGTCCTAGAACCAAAAAATCGAAGACATATACCTATGTGACTTCTACCAACCCGCACCGGTCCCGCATTGTAGAGCCCACTCCCTCTCGAAGAGAAGAGGCCAGTGTCCCAGCAGTGGGAACATTAAAGGTCTGGTATTCCTTTAGATCTACCTGCTAACTTATAATAATTTTTGCAAGCACCTATGACATACCTACTAATATTAGAAAAATCTGTTTTAAAAGTGCTTTGCATGCAACTATTCCAACAACCAAAAATTAATCCAAAATCGACCTTATCTCTACACTTTCTGAGGTGTAAAACGGTTACGATAATATAGGCTTGGCTCGACCTCAATAATAGTACGTTCATGTTAAATGACCACAGAGTGACGTTATTTCGCGCGCATGACGTCAGAGCCGCACGCGCATCGTAAGGCCTCGATTCGGCTTGACGAATTTAATGTCAGTTGTGAGGTGACCTGTGGAACTTCGAAGTTACTTGTTTGGTATAATAATAGTAGGTTTGGTACAATGTTGTATGCACTACCAACATAATTATTATACAACAATGTGTAACTATAATTAATTTAATTACATGTTCTGCTTGGTTTTAAAAATATAAAAAAAATCTGCTTTGTTTAACGTCATTCGAGAATTTAATTGCTAACTGAGTAATCTGATTGAATACCGTATTAAGGACTAATCAATTTCTGCTGATAGCTTTTAGTACCCTAATCTTAAATCAACGGAAAAAATTCAAAGTTTTCAAAGTCAAAGTCAAAAGGCATTTTACTACGTCAACATTTATAAGAAAATATAATTAATCCTAGATGCTCCTTTCAACAGTTTTTTTCATAAGGAGAAGAATGGACAAGATGTCTCCATAGTTACTCTTTTGACATGTTTAAGTATAATATATTTTGTATACAGTACCTAATTATAATAACATTTATTTACTTCCTTTAAATGAAAGGGCATTGCAACTTGTTCCTAAGCCCTAGACAAAGTCAATACAAAACTGGTTGAATATATCAGATCGAATGATTGATTGGATGCAGCCAGTGATTCGAACCATTGTCTGATTGATGTCTGATTGCATTTAAACAATGGATGCCCTTGCACGATGGCATTGTCCTGGTTTGTTGACCACTGCCATAACTTTGCTGGACTTTTGCAATATTTATTTATATTTCTTGTAGGTACGTTTTGAGAATTATTATTTGTTTTGAGTTTGTACTTGGAAAGATTTAAAAATAAGGGACACATTTTCAAAATATTTGGATTTATCTGTTTTAAAATGTCGAGTGAACTAGATTTCCATACAAATTGAGAGACACGTAGCTTTTGCCATTTCGATCAGAAGGCATATACATTATTTTCTGAGTAAGATATTTTTAGGTAAGTATTTTAGAGGCATCAGGAAAAGGGTGTAAAGTTCACTCATCCTCTAATCCTCTATAGAAAAGGGAGGATTCTCCAACCAGACGGGTGTAGTGTCTGGCGGGCAACCGCTCAACGATTGATGTTGGGGAAATTATAAATATATGCTGTTTGCGCGGTAAACTCTAATTATGCGATGCAGGATTTGTGTGACGTCAGGTCTTTGCTGCGTAGTTCGCCTGTGGCGGTCTAGATACCACACACACAAAAACCCCACAGATCTGTGATGCCACAGTATCAAATTGTACACAGATATGAAGCTTTACCGCAGGTTATTAAAACTGTTTACGAGCCCGCAACGGTCACAATGAAAGAAATTAGTAAACAAATGATAGGATTAGAAAACCTAGGTGTTAAAAGATCTAGTAAAAATGTTTGAAATGCAATAGGTACTCACATTCAGTGTCATGGCTATTCCTGGCGAGCCCCCGGATCTGTTCGTTGACATAGTTATTACTCTTGGGAACGTTGAGCGCACTGCGGATCCCCACGGAGGAGTTGTCCAGGTGTCCAGGTCCGATCTTAGGCACGTGACTGGAGCAGTAGACTTCTTTGTCTTCCGTCCAGTGCTGGTTGTTGTAGTATGTCTGGGGAGGAAGAGAAGTGTTATTGGTCATGATGAAATTAAAGGCATTTTACTGGGTGATGAGTAGTGATCGGATATTCGGATGCATATTTACTTAAAGTTACGTTTTGGCTAAGAATTTATAGAAGTGGCTTTAAATATATATTTTTTCTTTATATAAATCCCGGATTTGATTAAATTCCGGGATCAGATACATGGTATGGAAACGACTTATCAGGCCTCTTATGAAGGTTACTTTTGCGGTGTTAATATAAAAATTTATATACCTACTGTAAACATTTTTTAACAAAACTCAAGGCTCCCGAATTGTTTGTGGCTATGTGCTATGCCAATTTGGAAAACTATTTTACAACATTAGCTAGCAATTTTCTATAATCAAAAAGTACGAAACAAATCGATTTCGGAATCGCGAGATTTTTGCGATCGATACAAAAAAGCATTCCATATTAGCCAACACCTTCACGTAAGTAAATATACATTCGATTCTATAACCAGAGCTCAAAATTTGTCGATCCCGGAATCCCGGGATTTCTTTGGATACAAAAGTGCTTTCCATTATAGCCAACACCTCAACTTTAGGCAAATATGCATTTGAATATCCGATCACTGGTGATGAGTTAGGGTTAGCGAAAATAGAGCATCAAAATTCCAGAATAGTATAAATTTATAGTGAACTAAATCACTGCTAAAAAGTTACTGCTAAAGAGTTCATAATAGAGAGCAAAAGATGAAGATCTACGCTAAACCTTAAAAGTGGAATGCTGGTTGAAAATTCTTAAAGTCTTCGTGAGTCTTGCAAAAGATAGTTACCAATTTAGCTATTGTAACTTACGTTAGCTGGATCTGGATTGGTAACTATCAAAGTGAATTATATAATTATAACTCCATCTAAGGGTTTGCCGATCTTATAAAAGAAGTTGGCTAAAAAAGCCAATTTCTTTGGTATCTCGATCATGGTATTGCGATGACTGCTAACTACAATTTTACCAAGACTTATAAGTTAGTTGTAAATCGTGTTGTAAGTACTAGTGATAAGTTGCAGTGCTTATAAAATATGCTCTCATTTAATTTTCAATAGAAATGTTGTAGGGGTGGGTCGATACGTGATTTTCGCGAAACGTAACGTAACTAGTGAATTCGAACGCGTCACCTGTTTTGAAAACTTAAGTAACTAGTTATTTTTAAGCTATTGCATAGCTTCTATCGCGGGCCTTGAGCGTGGAGACCTAATCCAGAAATTTCGTAACGAAAATACTACCTAAGAAAGAGTGTTTTTTTGTATTGAAAATTATGTTTAACTGCTTGACAACAAAGTTCAAATTTACTTAAACGAATGATACGAGAGTGTTGTATTGAAAATTATGTTTAACTGTTTGACAACAAAGTTCAAATTTACTTAGACGAATGATACGAGAGTGTTGTATTGAAAATTATGTTTAACTGTTTGACAATAAAGTTCAAAGGAGATTGCCACGGAGCAGGTCCCTTTTGTGGTATCGTGTGCCTGATTTTAATAATAACCTAAAAATATTAATATTTTTTTTGTGTACAGAGTATTTTTTATACGATTTCTTTCACCCTGGGAATAATGTTCAGTTCATTAATAGTTGTTAAACATTACGTCGACATCCGTTTAATTCAATATAATCTGTGGTTTGATTGGAAAAAAAAGTTGCCAGGTATCAAATAATTAAATAATTAATGCCATCTTTTAATCAATTGAGTAATCGATATCAAAATAAAACGATTAAATAATAAAAAATACTATTATTTTTATTTATAAGTATATATTATAATCTATAGGCAGTTGTGCGAGGCCAAAAGGCTCCTATCTCAGCACGATGCTGCGACATTTAATAAATATCGCAGCGCTGGTATTCTGATAGGGCCCGCAGTGATGTCACGGATAGATAGATATATATATAATAAATAGGTACTAAATAATAATAAATAAATTGTA
Source organism: Conistra vaccinii (assembly GCA_948150665.1). Lineage (NCBI taxonomy): Eukaryota > Metazoa > Arthropoda > Insecta > Lepidoptera > Noctuidae > Conistra > Conistra vaccinii. The sequence continues at coordinate 18,585,847 of OX411327.1, forward strand.
TGTATTAAATATCAAATACATAAAAAATTTAAATAAATGTACGTAGTCCGCGTGTCTGCACCCGACGTAACACCGATTACTTGTCTATGCCTTTAGTGTCTGTGGTGTGGTACTCTATGGCATGGTTGTGACAAGTAAAGGGACGCAGGCGCCGACACCGGCAAAAAATTGTTATACATTACCATCAGATTACTCATCATCACTGCTCATAGTCCATGCGAGTAAAAAAGGTAAGGTAGTAGAAGTAGGTACTTAATCTAAATAGAATAAGGAGGAAATGTCAATGTCAATTTCTAATTATAACCTAGATTTTTACAAAAGAAAAACAATGATATCTCTTGAACCAGGGTGAATAAATGAAAAATGGTTTCTGATTATGAAAGTACTATGTTTTTACTATTATTTAAAATAAAAATCTTTAGGGCACAACAATTTTCCACTGGGACCCAACTTTCCTTACAAATCGGGCAATCTCCTTTACTTAGACGAATGATCAGTTAAATTAAAACCTTTTTATTAGTTTGATGTTCCCATTACGTTGTGTCAAGTTTTAAAAACTATAAATGTGAATAACAGTACCTGTCAATGTCATCATTGCTATTTCTATATAATAGATTATGTATTTACATGATTTAAAACCTAACAGACTTAAATATATAATAATAATATGTACAAGTATTGTTACCGCCGGGGTGCCAGCTGTTTTAGAACCCAATGGCTTGCCACGCGACGATGGGAAGAGACCAGACGGAATGACCATAATGCCTTGGAAGGTAGGTAGGCCTTTGGTGTGGGATGCAACGTGTGTCGACACCCTTGCGCCATCCCATCTTCCTAGCACGGCGAGCTGTGCTGGGGCTGCTGCTGCAGGTGCGCAAAACCTCAAACGGCGCAAATATTCCAATCTTATTGGGAATTATATGTTTGAGCCGTTTGGGGTTGAAACACTTGGTCCATGGGGTCCGAGTGCCCACTTGGTTTTTCAAGACATCGCCAAGCGGTTGGTCGACTCTTCACGTGACCAGAGGGCTGGCCTATTCTTCGGCCAAAGAATAAGCATTGCCATACAACGTGGCAATGCTGCCAGCCTTTTGATTGCGTAAGTTGATATAAAATGCTATGCAATAGCTTCGCCGCGGCAGTCCCCGAGTGCCACACGTCTTTTTTTTCTTATTCTATTCGGTTATTCAACGCCTATTCAACATGGTGATTCTATCGAAGTATTACAGTTATTTGCGAAACGATAATATAGATGATTAGGTACCTACGTAAACGTTAGGTACATATCACAAGGTTTAAATTTTTGGAACTAATAAGTTTTTGTAGCTACATAATGCAGTTACATCATTAACGTAATACTAATACAAATAAACTTCCCTTCATACTTTAATCAGGCTTAGGACGGTTATTTTGTAAGCATTTTCGATGCAGTATCGTAACTGAAACTACTTACAAAATAACGTGTTTACAGTTTGACTTGAAACTAGTTATTCGGCTACATGCTCCGTTGTTATTGTAACTACACACATCAAAAGTGTCTAGGGATCAACATATATTTTTGCAATAACTTTTCTCCTGATTGATATTAATTAAAATTTTCTTTAAGGATTCATCAAATAAAGTGTTTTCGTTTGTCACAGTAACGATAAACCAAGTTACCTTTGCATTAATAAAGAAATTTGCCATTTTCCTAATAAAGGGATTTTTGACATTTGAACCACTAACATTAAAGTTCGAAAAAAAGACTGAAATAACAGTTTTCTTTAAAATTTTATTGGGTAACTTAAACAATTAATAATCCGTGTTTCTACCGCGAACACTAACAACACAAGAACATCGGTTTGGCATACTCAAAATGAGTTCATCCAAATCACGCTGTGGAATGGCCGCCCATGTTCGTTGCAACAACAAAAAAAGGTCTTCTTGCGACTGGATACCCTCCATATTCGGCAGAGCTCTTCTCTGTAGCATATCCCATGCATGCTCAATCGGGTTCAAGTCTGGCGACTGAGCAGGCCAGGGCAGGACATTGATGTTAGCTGCGGCGAGAGTCTGTCTTACAACTCTTGCGGTGTGCGGTCGTGCATTATCATGCATTAACTGAAATAAGGGACCGATTTGCACTTGTAGAGGAACGATGACGTCTGATACAATCGTCTCAGCATAAATTTGAGCGTTGAGGTTGCCTCTAATCCAAATCAACTCAGTTCTTCCGCCGATCCAAATACCCGCCCATACCATGATGGTTCCACCACTATAAGGATGGACTTCCTGGCAGGATTTTAATCGCTGTTGGCGTCCAGGGGTTCTCCAGTGTCGTATACGTCTTGTATCCGGTCTCATACCAAAACGAGACTCATCAGAAAAGCACACGAAACGCCATTGTTCTTCTGCCCAATTTCTGTGTTCAAGAGCCCATTGATATCGAATCCTACGATTGTGCATTGCTATAGGTGGTACCCGTAGCGGTCTTCGGGAATGAAGGTTCACTTCATGCAAGCGGTTTCTGACTGTTTGGTCGCTAATTAAGTTCCCTGAAGAGTGATGAAGCCTCACGGCTAACATCATGGCGGTTATTGTTGGAGCTCTTCGAGCTAAGATTTGAATGTATCGGTCTTGTCTCCGTGTGGTGCAGCGATACCGTCCTCCATGGCGCTCAGCCACGGTACCAGTGCTTCGGTAACGTGTCCAAAGTCGACTGATAACACTCTGACTTGTATTCAGAGCTAAAGCCACAGTACGTTGCCGGGAACCAGCTTCTATCATTCCCACGGCTCTGAGCATTTCTTCCCTGCTTAAATGACGTCGCTGCTCCATAATAACGTTGGTTTTAATCAGTAGTAGGGAAACAGTAGCACTAATAATGTCTTCAATGCGTTGTATGTTTTTATAGGGAAAATATTGACAGCTGATTTTCATCTTTTACTCGAATTTGATTCACAGTTCCTGATTCAAATTATGAAATGCACCAAAAAGGATCCATATAAATTTATAAAATCATAAATTTATTACAAAGCCACATCTCAATCTCAAGAAATCCGCATAAAAATGCTTGATCCCTAGACACTTTTGATGTGTGTAGTTACGTGAAATAACGCCCATACCTAAAAAGTTGTCGTTCAAAGCAGAACAAACAATAGAAATGTTACACTGCTTTTTCACCCTTTTATTGCCGAAGCTGATTCATTTTACACAAATTATAGGAGGCACAATAGAAATAAACCAATGTAAAATGATCCATGATAATTCATATCATAAAACAAAATGAAGGATAAAGTTAGAATGGCTGTTTTTGAATAGATGTTCAAATCTATGGTCAAAGCGATATGGACAGTTAATTTGTGACAAAGTGAATGTTTTTATTCAATTATTCATTGCAAAGGTCTATGCTTTGTCTGTATAATGTATAATTTTCCACTATTTTATTGTATTTTTGTTCGTACAGATGTATTTATTACATAAGTAGGTAACTAATACACCAATCAATATTAAAACTGTGACAGGCTGAATGTTATTCTGCATTTAGGGGTTTATTATAAACGTTTTGAATTTCGATTTGCCAACTTCCTTCATGCCAAATTCATGCAGTGTGAGTGCAATGACTCCTACTCTAGGAGAGGAGAGAAGCTTGTGGCTAAGTCATTTTCATTTCATTGCATTTTCAAATATCTTTATTAAACATGGTACCTACATGAACAAAATGCCATTAACTCATTAAAATTAAAACACTTTATGAGGATAGCGATTCACCTTTCAAAGCATAACGGATATATTTGTATATTATAGCTGTTAACAACATAAAAATAACACTCAATAATCATGGGTGCATGATGACAGTTACGCAAATTATTTAGCTAGTTATAATTTACTGATTGCATGTAGGTGTGACAAGAACAAAATATTTTAAATTGAGTTAGCTTGTGGCTAAGTAATAATAGCCGCACGGGTCGATCCATCAGGTTAAGCTACACTTGCCGGGGATGGTCCATGGATGGGTGACCATCTTTAATACCGAGACCGCTCCGCTGGTCCTGGCTGTCATTCGTAGATCTTTGTTAATCGTTACGGGTAGTCAGACCCCCAAAAGTCTGACAACCAGTCTACCCAGTTACTGGGTTGTGGAGGTCATATAGGCAGTCACTGTATGTAAAATACTGGCATTCAGCTGCATTCGGTTAGACTGGAAGCCGACCCCAACATAGTTGGGAAAAGGCTAAAGCAGAATGATTGCTGCAATGACTCTTACTTTGAATGCTTCTAATTAGGTCGTAGAGGTTAAATAGCAGTTGCTCTTCGTAAAAAACTAATATTAATTAGCCAAATCTAGCTGGGTAGTCTAGTCTGGGGAATTGGGAAAAAGAACATGTTGATAAAACTGTGCGTTTGCACTGGCGAAACATTTACAACAAAACATGTTGAAATCTCTATTTTCTGTCCATACAGTGTTTGACAGGAACTAGAGATTTCAAAATGTTTTGTTGTGATATTTCGTCAGTGCAAACGCACAGTAACTCCGAACAGCTTATAGAAATAAATAAGAAGACACCAAACACTGTTTGGGTTTCATAGCCTAGTATTTCATAGCAAAAGATAAGATTTTTTTTTTTTTTTTTTCATAGCATTGCTTCATTTTTTCATTTCATAGCATAGGTACTCAATCTGCCTAGCCATTTCCCAACTATGTTGGGGTCGGCTTCCAGTCTAACCGGATGCAGCTGAATACCAGTATTTTACATGGAGCGACTATCTAACCTGAGAGCAGTGGTGGCCCAGTGGTAACGGCCCCGACTTACGAGTTGTAGGTCGTGCTCGTGGGTTCGAACCCAAGCAGGCGCTTTACTTTGTGTAAAAAATTTCATCACCACTGCTCTCAAAAAGGTGAAGGAAAACATCGTGAAGAAACCGGATGTCTTAGAACCAAAAATTCGAAGACATGTGACATCTACCAACCCGCACTGGGCCCGCGTGGTAGCTTACAGCCCACTCCCTCTCACAGAGAGGCCTGTGTCCCAGCAGTGGGAACATTAATAGGCTGATTATGATGATAAGCTGACTATCTAACCTCCGTAACCTAGTAACTGGGTAATACGATACCCCTTGGTAAGACTGGTGTCAGACTTTCGGGGTTCTGACGACTCGTAACGACTGTCAAAGATCCACGAATGACAGCGGGGACCAAAGGCTTAACGTGCTTTCCGAGGCACGGAGGAGTCTCGGTATGTAAAGATAGTCACCCATCCACTGACCAACCCCGGCAAGCGCAGCGTAACCTGATGGATCGACCCGTGCGGCTGTTATTACTTAGCCACGAGCTCCTCATAGCATAGCCCATACTAATATTTATAAATGCGAAACTTTGTCTGTCTGCAACCTTTCCACGTGTCAACGGCTAAACGAATTTGGCATACGAATAGTCTGTGACCTGGGTAAAAAGTGGAAGAACATTTTATCCCGATAGTGCGTTCCCATGGGCAAATGTTTAACCTCGTCGCGGGCGAAGCCGCGGGCAAAGCTAGTATTTAATGAAACACAATTTTATTGTGGAAGTGGAAACTTCTTTAGCGGCGATGTGCACTTTTTTTGGGATGGGTAAAAAATGATAAGCTCGCGTCAGGACGTGACCGTAAGATCCGTTGCCTAACAACCGACAAAGTAAATATCAAAATAAATAGTCTGACATTACGCAAAGATTGCGAGGTAAGAAATTTTACCCATATTGATGGGTAAAAAAAAAACAGTCAAAACATACTTCATGAAATGTTTAAATAAATTGTTTATTTTTGTTAGACTATATTTTGAAAATAAATAAATTACTACTACTACTAATGAATATTGTATTTAACCACATATATGATAGTACTTTTATACTGATAAATAAAGCAATTCGTGCGAAATTATTCCCTAACCATTCCAAAATATTCAAAAATGCACAACGTTAATGTTCAAGTTTTCACTTCTGCCGGCACTCCCTGAGTGCAACCCATTGTTTTTTTTATCATCCAAATCTACTGCTAAAAAGGCCTACATTCAAAATAAGCGAACCTAGCCGTATTTAAACCCACCAACAGAACCAAACAAGTACAAACACCTGTTGTATGCATTTCCCATAAAAAAGTACGTCAGCTAACTGTTAATTATCGCATACACATCAAGCTGTTGTATTAGAACAACAGTTAGAAGCGTGTAATGAGCAACTGAACCGAATAAGGTCGTATCTCCTGTCCGCGGAATAAGGACGTAATGTGTCATTACGACCGTTTGACACGGATGGGAAGCTCTAATGTGTCTGTCATTCATTCATTCATTCATTCATATCCGCATACGTTCATGGCTTCAGAATGACCGGTATGATGTTATGTCATAAAGGATATTGTTAATTAGGTACTAAGCTGGACAAACGATTTGGTGGTTTTAGTTTATAAATTGTCATAAGAACACTTGACAAGAGTGCATTACATGAATCTCTACCGTGGACATACAATGTGTAAGTTAAACGAGTGATGTATCTACCTACTTTAAGAGAGTGGAGTACTCAATGGAAATGAAATTTTACTGTGGTACCAAAACTGACCAAAATCGCCAAAACAATATCAGCTGCTCCCATCATACATTTATGTTTTTCTATGTCAACAAACGGTATAACAGCTGTTTTTTTTACATATTTCCAAGTTGGTCCCACGTAAAAGTTGTTCATTTTCATGAGTACCTTGCACTGCCTCAAAGTACTTATGTCTTTCATTTAACCTAACACACTGTGTAGTCGGAGCTGACTAATTAGTCTATTGACCGCTTGGTTTTACATCAATTGCCGTGCCCCCAGCAGCGCCCAGCTCATAAATCGACAAATAAATATCACCAAAAATAAGGGTCGTGCAATTAAATAAAAAACAAAAAACGAACATAGGTTCTCAGTCGTATAAATACGACTGAGGCGGCACGGGCACGAAAACATTTGTTGTATTAATCCGACCGGGGTGGTCAATGGCCACTTATCAACACCAGCATCACCATTAATTCCTGCCGTCATACAAAATTGGGGTTGGCGCATTTCATCTTTTTCCATATATATCTATTAGCCGTCATCTTAGTGTTCATCTCCCACACTCTGACAGTCGTAGAAGCCATTTAAATGCACTTTGGTAAATATAACAACGTCGTGTCTTTCAACATCATCATCTACAGCCCAACATCATCCATGCCAGGAATAGGCCTGTCCTTTCCTGTGCCAATCCCCACGATCCTACGCCAGCCTCATCCAGGTTCTAACTGTTGTATTTTTAAGCTATTGCATAGCTTCTATCGCGGGCCTTGACCGTGGAGACCGAATCCAGAAATTCCGTAACAAAAATACCTAACGCCTAACGAGAGTGTTGTATTGAAAATTATGTTTAACTGTTTGACAACAAAGTTCAAATTTACTTAGACGAATGATCTAACGAGAGTGTTGTATTGAAAATTATGTTTAACTGTTTGACAACAAAGTTCAAATTTACTTAGACGAATGATCCTTGACTATTAATAGTTAAATTAAAACCTTTTTATTAGTTTGATGTTCCCATTACGTTGTGTCAAGTTTTTAAAACTATAAATGTGAATAACAGTTCCTGTCAATGTCACCATTGCTATTTCTTATAATCGGGTTAATATTTTACAATTGCGTATGTTAATAAAAAATGCTATGCAATAGCTTTCCCGCGGCAGTCCCCGAGTGCCACACGTCTTTTTTACTTTATGACAAGTCCTATTATTATGTTAATGGAATAAGGTCGTATGTATTCATGACGCATCAAAACCAGATCCCCAACTGTAATGACTCATTATTTGTATACAAATAATTTATAGCTGTGTTATTACACGTTTGTTTAAATATGTTGTTCTTTAATGAACTTTATATTATTTCCCTTGACCTTGGCTATACAATTGTAGAATTCGTTTTAATCATGACGTATTCTTATTTACTTGGAGGAGTTAGTGGCTAAGTAATTTGAATTTGTATTAGCAGCCGCACGGGTCGATCCATCAGGTTAAGCTACTCTTGCCGGGGTTGGCCCGTGGATGGGTGACCATCTTTACAAACGGACACTCCTCCGTACCTCGGAAAGCACATTAAACCGTTGGTCCCGGTTGTCATTCGTAGATCTTTGACAGTCGTTATGGGTCGTCAGAAGCCCGAAAGTCTGACAACCAGTCTCACCAAGAAGTATCGTATACCCAGCAACTGGGTTGTGGAGGTCACATAGGCAGTCGCTCCATATAAAATACTGGTATTCAGCTTCATCCGGTTAGACTGGAAGCCGACCTCAACATAGTTGGGAAAAGGCTGCGCAGATTGACTTATTCTTATTTATTTGTCCAACTGCTAGGTTATATCCTCCTCTCTTTATCCCAATTTATTTGTGCTGAAAATCTTCTTCTGCCATCTCTATCAGTCGTTATCTCAGTATTCTTCCTCTTAGCACAATAGATATATGGACTCTTAGGGCCCTCGCCCACGGCGACTTTTTGTAGCGATGCAGTAGCGATGCTGTCGCGCATGTGTATCGATACAGCCGCGATGCTGTAATTATGTATGAAGAATCCTGCGCGATAGTAGCGATGCAGAAGTGCGTTTACAAAACGCGCGACAGCATCGCTACATAAAGTCGCCGTGGGCGAGGGTCCTTACTAGCCAAGTCATACATAAATGAATAAATATGTAATTTTGAGTCAGAAATAAAAAATAGAAATCCTTGCTTCAGAGCTAGGTTAGAGTAAACATACAGTACAGGAGCCAGAGTCATCTTCTAATGAGGTTACAATTAAGCAAGTTATTAAAATAAGTTTAATAGCAAAAATCTGAAATCTGTGTATCACATATCCATCGATTGATTTTTTTGGCATTTGAATTATTTACAGAAGTTTTCCTAAAGCATTTGGTTTATTCCTCCACATCACAAATCATATTTAGTGTGCGTTACCCCAGCAAGAAAATCTCTTCTAGAATGAATTGAGTTTAAAAAATATTTAGAGCATAATGTGCTGTAAATGTGCGCCGAGTAAAAAATTTGTGCGTGCTGTAGTTTTGGAAAAAATACGGAAAAACGAATTCTGCTGGAGTAACAATTAGGTATCATGACTGATCGTTCTTGTCTCTTCCCTCTCATATTCTTTTACTCTTCTCTTGTTGCTATTCTGGTTTCCAATTCCGATAGAAGATCGCTGTATGGCTTTATGGATTAAAACTTCATCACCATCCTCAGTCAATTGTAGTCCCCGGCTGCACAAAGGTTTCTCCAATAGGACACGATTTTACTCCTAATTACATTTTACAATATTTTCTACACTTTATTCCTAAGTTTGAGCTGTGTAATTGTACTGGGTACTTTATATCCTACATAATTTGTATAATAAAGCGCTTAGCTGCATTCGCGTCATAAATTAAGCGCTGAATAGTATTATTAATGGTGTTTGAGGCCATCTGCGGCTATAATGCTATCACTGCACATGGCTTAGTGCTGTAAGTAAGACTTTATTTAATGCTGGAAGAGTCTACACATATACAGAAATTATAGCTTTACTAATAGGGAGCTGAGAACAAGGGTCTGAGTTCGATTTCTAGGTCGGGCGGGGCAGTGTTTTCACATCAGAAATTTCTCAGTAGCAGCCGTGAGTCTGGATTTGTGCCCGGTTAATGGATAGGCTCGCGTCCTATTACCTAAATGTGACTTAAGACTTGCGGTTAGCTTGCGTGTTCTGTACTGAGCTCACGCAACGCGTCATATGTCCAGCCAGTAATAGGACTCGCTCATCAAGGAGCGCTGTCCCCAATATGACGCCTTATTAACTTATTATGCATAAGACAAAAGGTATTTTAATAAAACACGTATACTAAAAGATTAATATTTTAATTATCCTTAAAATGGTGAAGGTTTCAGATAAATACGCTTGATAGCTTTTGCGTAATTCTCAGATTTTTCCTGCGTTCAATGTGAAGTGATATTACAGGAACACTGGCTATTTGATGGAGAAAAACGTATTCAGTGTGCGCACTCAATTCGTACGACCACGATCGTACGTTTACTATACTAATTCGTGTCCAAAGTGCTCGCGGCGTGTAGTTAAATACATAAGAACCTCTCTATTGCCTTTAGATATCCTGTTATCATTATTTGTGTTGGTAAATAAACACACCAGCAGGGTAATTGCGTAACAGGCTAAAATGGCAATCGATCGCAATGCTTTTCATTTTGACATTTGCGTTATTTGTGTTGTTGTTAAGAAGACGAATTTTTAAAACCTATGTATATACCTAATGGATGTCAAATTGTAAGGCATTACGATCGATCTTCATGTTATAAGTAGGTATGTGTTTTACACATTTACCCCGCAGTTTATTCCACCATGTCACCAGCAGATCAGAGACCCGCTTTAGGGTGACTGTCAGTGTCATCATTAATCAGTGTTATCTTATACTAATTTATTTTACACATGCACATTGCCTGCTTTCGTTGCTTTACTTTGTGTAAATAATTTCATCACCACTGCTCTCAAAAACGGTGAAGGAAAACATCGTGAGGAAACCGGCATGTCTTAGAACCAAAAATTCGAAGACATGTGACATCTACCAACCCGCACTGGGCCCGCGTGGTGGATTACGGCCCACTCCCTCTCACCGAGAGGAGGCCTGTGTCCCAGCAGTGGGAACATTAATAGGCTGATGATGATGCACATTGCAGTATAAAACTGATTTACATCCGTCACTTCACACTTCAGGTTCAGTTGAAAATCAGCGTCAGGCACTAGTTGTCTTGATTGTTGTCATTGTATTAATTGTTGTGGAATACTGATACTGAAAGCTCTTGAACGCAGTTTAGATATGTAGATAGAGTTCAGTCTCATTGGTAAAATCCGCACTCAGTGTAGCAACCTCTTTACATTTTACTTTGTTGCAAACAAGATTCAAGTAAGCAGAAGAAATAAAGAAAGACGTTACCTACTAGATTATAGATATAACTGTCAGATGCTTATCTTCTTACATACCTAGGTATTAGTTGGCATTTCTTGTTTGTGATGAGAGAGGAAAACGCGTTTCATACAACTGCTGTATGGATCCTAGATAAAAAAAGTTATAGGTAAGCGATCGCACGAATCAGGAAAATATCATAAAAAACCTTAACAAAGAATTTTAATGAAGTCACAAGACGCGCCTCTCTGTCTGCATTTGATCGTTCAAATGTTTATTAAGTCGATTTTATTTACTTTACAACTATTTTCACTTAGGTATAGCGTTAAACCACATTACTGTGTCGTATTATGTCATGACGCGGAATACACCAATCAAACGAATCTGTTCAGGACTATTTCAACTCACAACGTGTTTTGATTGGCTAACACTACGTCAGGAGGCGTCACGACACGACACAACACAGTATTATAAATCCGGCTTTATTCATCATTGTGTAAAATGCACTGTTTTATTCAATGTGGGCATAAATGAATTAGCGTCTTTCTTATTAGTCTTCAGTGTCCCATTCACTCAAATTCATTCAGGCACCCCTTTCCAGGTCAAAACAATAGCTATAGCCCCTAAAATAGTCCCCTTTGCTGTTTTCTAGTTTCCGAGCCGACAGCAAACTTCTTAATGGCGATTAGGATGTAAAACAGCTAAGTAGAAGAATGTCTGTGAATCTCATACATGCGTATTCTACCACATTTTTCTACTAACTTGTTTTGCATATTCATCTTGTGTGGTTAATTTTATTGACGCCAAACGGAACTTGTCTATGTGAGGAATTTCTTTTGTACTTGTGTTGTATTGTCTCGTCAAGCTTCAGGGGAAAACTTTTCTTCTCAAATTGTCTCGTCTCAATTCGCCAAAAAAAAATATTGATGGGTTTATTTTGTTTTATAAAATCCGTGTTGTGTGTAAAATCTGTCGGAATTTAAGCGTTAAAGTTCAAACACAGATTTAAGGATGATTTCCACAAAACGGCTCGCATCGCACGCGATCGGCTGTCGCCGCATCCGTTCGCATCCTTTCCAATCCGATGCGATGCGAACCGTTTATTAATCATCCTTAATACAGATGGAAGAATACTTAATATACTTTGCATTTTAGGTATGAAGCTAGAAGCTAGAAGTATACGGCGGGCTTGTCTTGTCGGACCAATTGAGTTAGTGTAACCTAGTCAGAACATCTAAGAATTATGCGATAGAAAGAGAGGCAACTTCCAGGTGAATATAACTGTAGGTTATTAGCGCTGTCCGACCTGAATTGCACTTTATTGTGTCGTAGAAAGAGTCGCTTTTTATTTAAATGATTTTGCCGAGTGAGCCATCTGTATTAAACTATGGTTCAAGATAAATTATTACAACCTATTTTTTATTACCTAATTAGTTTTACGACAATTCCCTTCACAGCTACTACGTCAAGAAATCCATTTAAAAATACCGAAAAACATAAACTTTATCTGCCTAATTATACAAAAACAGATTATACGAATGTCTTTTTAAGTTTTTATAGTTGGTTCCTACTTTGCAGCAAAAAGTTGAAGATGCGGCAAGGTCGCTCAAATGCCAACTGGCGCTTGCTGAAGGTCGTGAAGATGAGCATCAAGGCCGACCAGCACTGGCTAGGAAATAACGTCATTGTCTCAGATTATTAATAGGATATTACGGTAAACAGGTTTGGAAGATGAAACCGTTTTGTTTACACGGATTTCTTTAAATTCTTTAAGAAGACTCAAGAATTTGATTTTTTTAAGAGAGGCATTTGCAAAAGATCTCCATGTATACCACGTTACAGGTGATGTGGTGTAAGATCAAGTCACTTTTGTTGAGAAGGCCTGAATCCCAGCTGTAGGACTCAGGCCTCCTCTCGCAGGCGGCGTGCGAGTCGATGCCGCCTGAACGGAATGTTGCCATTTTAAATATTATATTTTATTTATACTTGTTGAATTTATTGTATTTTTATTTTATTTTTATATCTCATTGTATGCTGCACCGGTAGACGTCATAACGTCAACGCCGGCTGTCGCTGAAAACCAGCGCTGGGGCTCTGTCTCGCAGTATTATGCTGAGCGATGGCCGTTTTGCGTGGATGTGACGCATATTTTCCCTCAACTTGTTTTATTTTTATTTTGTGTTATTTTTATTTTTATTTTGTGTTATTTCTTTGCGTCATGTTTACCGCAAATATACGTATTTACTTTCATTCTTTCTTTTCTTTCATATTAGGCAAGTTTAGTGTTGGTATATGGGAAAACCATGAAAAGAAATAGAAAATAGATTAAAAACTCACCTTCAGCGTCAATTTAGTCCCACAGACGGCACATTTAAAGCAGCCACTATGGAAGAAAGTGAAATCCTTCAGCGGGCCAACCCTGTCCACTTGATACACAATCTCATTGCAACGAAAGCAAGTGCTCTCGTAGAAATTCGGCCGATACATTCTGACTGCAGTTCTATCACGTCATATTAACAACACTTTTAACACATATCACTGTTTTGTCACTGCACTTGCACTTATACACTCATTGGGAGGCCTGCAAATAATTATTTTGGTTAGATTTACATTTTTTTGGCACACTTTTTTTGAGGTTGAAAACAAGATTCGTTCGTGGAAAATTGTGGTTGTTCAGAGTTTACTTATATTAAGATTTAAGGTTAATAGTAATTTGTTACTGAAAATCTAATGATTTATAATTAATCTCATTCTGTTTAACGTGTTTATCAATAACAAAACTCGGTCACGGAGTCGGCGTTTGATTTGACAATCGTAGTCATAATGTTTTTTTAATTTTGTTTTGTTTTTCCTTTAAATGGGGATTAAAAAAGGTTATTATACTATTAATTAACTGCCTACAATAAGAGCCGTTCTTATAATACTATCTGGTCAACCGAGCTCTGTTCGGGGTGAAAATATAGACATATCGGTAGGTACACCAACGTTTTATCAAATGGCAATTTAGGGGTTTAGGGGGGTGAAAAATCGATCGTCAACACCTAAATTGCAATTTTCATCGAAATCGTAGAAGCCGTTTCCGAGATTGAGATTATTACATAATTATATACACAAGAATTGCTCGTTTAAAGGTATTAGATTTAGTATGTATATGATATGCTGGTGAGCATGACGTGCTGAGTTCGATTTTCGGGTCGGGCAAAGTGTTATTGGAGTTTTCCATCTGGAATTTTTCAGTAGCAGCGCGGAGTGAGGATTTGTGCCCGGTTGATGGCATAGGCTCGCTCCCTATTACATGGGACTTAAACATAACTGCTGAAATGTGGGTGTACTATAGGTACTCCTCTGCCTAACCCTTTGGGGAATACAGACGTGATGTTATGTATGTATGATTATACATGATTTCTAAGACGAAGCTAGATACGTCTAATAGTCGGAGTATGATTTCGAGAGGCTTTGCGAATTGGTTAAAGAAAGTCGCCTTAAGAGACATTAGTTTCTCACAGACGAGGTGCTTATAAGAAAAACTGCTGGGTAATGCAGAATAACATGAGTGGTAATTTAATGGTCTTCACGGAACGTTGTGCATGATTCACAATATATACAATCTGCCTAGCCTTTACCCAACTATGTTGGGATCAGCTTACAGTCTAACCGGATGCAGCTGAATACCAGTATTTTACATGGAGTGACTGCCTATCTGTCCTCCACAACCCAGTTACTAGGTAATACGATACCCCTTGATAAGACTGGTTGTCAGACTTTCGGGCTTCTGATGACTTGTAACGACTGTCAAATATCCACGAATAACAGCCGGGACCAACGGCTTAACGTGCTTTCCGAGGCACGGAGGAGTATCGGGATGTAAAGATGGTCACCCATCCACTGACCAACCCCGGCAAGCAAAGCTTAACCTGATGGATCGACCCGTGCGGCTGGAATTACTTAGCCACGAGCTCCTCCCACTAAATAATCCTGATTCACAAAATATACAAATGCAATCAACTGCTTGTACCTACTACGTATCCAAATTCATCGTCCCCTAAGTGGTCAGCGACTTTATTGATCCAGAAACACCCTTACTAATGTAATGACCGCTCAGGTGCGTTGACCTTTCATTCATAATACATTTCGAAATAGATTGGCGGTCACTTTTTTCTACTTGAATGGACTCTTTATAAAATATAACGTAACTAAACCATACATTTTTGAAGTCTTGTCTTCTCATGATAGGAGTAACACGTTAATATTTAAGAAGAAGGCAGACGTTTTAACAAGTTCAGTGCCGGAAGCCCTCCTGGACGGCTCATCTAGTCGCATATGGGATGCCGGGAACCCTCGGGAGGGCTCATTTTAAATGTAGGTTTTTAAACCGTGAAAATAGAACTGATGTATATTTTAACAAGATTTCACAAAAATTTTTGGTCACCGTTACAAATTAATATTCACAAAAAAATTAAAAGGTTGGAAACTACGTATTGCGACAAGAAACAATATTTTACTTCGTTTTACAGTGTTTTAAAATACGGTTTTACCTTCAACCTAATGCCGTTGACCGTCCGCGATGGTTAACTTTAGCGTAAACGTAATGCCGGTGACCCTCCTGGAGGGTTCACTTCCAATACGTATGGTGGCATGGCGTATGAGCTCTATGAAAAGTAGATGAAAGTGAAAGTGTCAACTACATAAAAATCCAGCATGGCTTATGAAAACATGTGCCCGCGAGGTTATAGCTATGCAGGGTGGCGCTTTTGTGACCTGCATCCGTCAAGGGGGTGATTCTACCTGTCATACTAAATAACTTTCGCCATGAAATACATATTATCATGGTGCTCATATATTTACAAACATTGTAAAAATAGACGATTTTCCTAATGTTTTACATTTAATAAGTGTGTGAGGAAGTAATCACAGAATGTAAAAAACAATGTCATTTATAATAAAAATATAATTATAAAATATACAATTAAGTTAGCAACCAATTTGATTTTGTCTAGACTCTAAATTTATTGTCCAATGGAGCAGGACCATGTTCTTATCTTGGATATAATCCTATAATTTGATGCCTGTTTACAGTGTACTTTTTATATGAGTTTTAAAATTTCTTTCATGGTTAACGAATACCGCACCATAATCCAACTCCGATATTAACCAAAATAGTTGCTGTATGTCCACCGACCTGGTCCGCTAATCTAAATACCATCCGTTGCATGCCAACACGTCATTGGTGCGTTGCATCAGTGCAGTTGTATGTTGTATCGCAACGATACCGTTCTTACTTGAGTGTTGAGCGAGGTTCTACGCGTGCTGTTTGCGTGCTGCCTCTGGGGTTTAGTGGTTTAAGTGATGAGATTTGGCGGTGAAGTGAGAAGAAGGGGTGAAATATGACTTATTCTTGGGTTAATCTACACTACTTTTGTTCTACACGGTCACCTGTAACGCATGAGCGTTAGAAGCACGTCGAATAATAGTCATAGGAGAAAAAATTACGCGTTGAGGGAAATCTTTTTCTTTTAGATTTTACGTAAAAGCGTGTGTTTGGTTTATGTAAGGTAAAAGGGCCGGTTTAAGGGCTAAACAACATACTTATAGGCAAGTTTAGCTAGCTAAAGGCTTCAATACGCCTGCTCCTTGTGGTACCTACATGAAACAAACCACGTGGAACATATTTTTCAATGTTACAAAAACCGGCTAAGTGCTAGCTTTCCGTACCACCGTACAATATTTAACAAAAAAAACCCCGAAAAAAACACGTTTCATGTATACTATGTAGGTCTTAAATTTTTTTGTTTATTGCTCTAGCGGCTATAGAAATACACAATCTGTGAAAATTCCAACTGTCTACCTATTACAGTTCATGAGATACAGCCCGCTGACAGATAGACGGACAGCGGAGGCTTAGTAATACGGTTCCGCTTGGGACCTTTCGGATACCGAACCCTCAAATGTGACTGGAAAAAATCAAGGAACTTTGCTTTCTAAAACGATCTTGAGTACAAATTAGAGAAAACATAACTAAACGCTCATGTAAACCATGATAAAAACATTTTCATGCTTCATAATTTAGTGTGTGCACTACCTTTCCGCTAAGCTCCTCTAACTTAACCCACACATCAGAAACATCGGCAAAGTATTAGAACGTGCAAGTGTAATGATACCTTACGAAGTATTTATGAGCTCCATACGATTAAATGGTTGAAGCAAAAACTGTGCCAATTATGAAAATACTCGGATTGTGTACTAGTTTAGAGTTTAACGATGTTGGTAGCACGACTGCCTCTCTAGTGGTCACAAGCGCTACTGGAGAGCATGAGGTCCTGGGTTCGATTCCCGGGTCAGGTAAAGAGTGATTGGGGTTTTCCATCTGGCATTACTTAGTAGCAGCCCGGAATCTGGTTTTGTGCTCGGTTGTTGGCAATAGGCTCTCCCCTTCTTACATGGGACTTAAACATAACTGGTGAAATGTGGGTGTACTGTAAGTACATACACCATTGCCTAAAGCCTCCCATGGGCCTCTGACTTGGCTTAACAAGCCGTTGAGAAATATCTTTCAGGCACGCCGGTTTCCTAAAGATGTTTTCCTTCACCGTTTTCGAAGCAAGTGATAATTAAACAATACGCACATTAATTCGAAAAGTCAGAGGTGCGTGCCTTCGGTCTGAACCACCACTAGGCTATCATAGTATAGCTCCAACTAGTGACTTAGGTTTATACCTATCATAGTAAATAGTAACGTGCTAGTGGATTTAGTAAAGATTTAATCATAAAAGTTTACCAGATTATAAATATCATTAAGTATTAATAAGACCATTTGGAATCTGTTGATATTACCACGATAAAAGCTTCAGTAATATTGTATAACATTTGCATCAATTATGCGTTACTAATACCCATGATAATTACCTAATTTAAATAATTAATTAATCTAAAAACACTTACTAAGGTTAAATTAATTATACGGATTTCAGTCGTAGGTTTAGCGTGGAAGATGTATTATTGAAATTTAAAACACAGGTGAGTATTTTCAAAAATATTTACAGGCAATGGCAGGGCAATGGAGAACTGTATATTATAATAACCCATATTTCGCTACTTTATTTATGTCTCAAGTAAAAGGAGTCAACGCTATAATTTTAATATTTCTCCGTTCTTCGGAAAACACGTTGGTCTCGGCGGCCATTCGTAGATCTTTGACAGTCTTTACGGGTCGTCAGAAGCTCAAAAGCCTGACAACCAGTCTTGCCAAGGGGTATCGTGTTACCCAGTAACTGGGTTGTGGAGGTCAGATAGATGGTGGCTCCATGTAAAATACTGGTATTCAGCTGCATCTGGTGGTTAGACTGGAAGCCGACCCCAACATAGTTGGGAAAAGGCTCGGCAGATTAATTTGAAGTCACGTCACAAGTCATTTGAAGTCGCCACGACTTTATAATTTTATTCTTTATTAATAGGTAAATTTAAAAAATTAGTAGAAATCTTTTTGCTTATACTTGCTGGCTACTTAATATCCGAAGCTATAACGTCACTCTTTGTAATTTAGTAGGTTGTTTATATAAATAAGTTTTTAAATGGCTATGCCTACTGGTATGAATAATAAGAATGATCATAAAAAGTTGAGAACAAGCCATAAAATAACACCCATTTATTTAATGAATAATCGAACGACAAGAATGGTCAGCAGTATGCAATAACCTCACAAATTATTCATGTAGGATTTTTAGGGTCAAAAATCAATCTGCTTAGCCTCTTTTTAACTATATTTGCGTCGACTTCCAGTCTAACCGGATGCAACTGAATACCAGTATTATACATGGAGCCACTGCCTATCTGACCTCCACAAGCCAGTTACTGGGTAACACGATATTACCCCTTGGTAAAACTAATGGTCAAACTTTCGAGCTTTTGTCGACCTGTAACGACTGTCAAAGATCCAAGAATGACAGCCGGGACCAACGACTTATCGTGCTGTCCGAGGTACGGAGGTGTCTCGGTATGGATGGTCACCCATCAACGGACTGACTGCGGCCATAGTAGCTTAACAAATTCGAGTCCACCCATTTTTCATAGAGTGCCCTGCCGCCGTATATAGTGAACGCTTTGTGGACTCTCTAGGGGGGTCACCGGCATGTGCGCTAAAGTGAGCTCTCCAGGAGGGCTCCCTGCACTGAATGGTTTAACATAATCGATCGACTCGTGCGGCTGTTATTACTTAGCCACAGCATCCATTTCCATTTGGGGGGGTGAAGGCCTAATATTATAAAAAACCTTTTTTTATAAATGGGAGTAAAGTAAACTTGGGAGTCGTGAAAAGAATCTGCTACTTTTTGATTTTGACTTAAAAAGATATTGCTTCATCAAAAAAAAACCGAGTCAGAATTGTACCTATAGTACACCCACATTTCGCCAGTTATGTGTAAGTCCCATGTAATAGAGGGCGAGCCTATTGCCATAAAGCGGCACAAATCGCGAACAACATTTTTTTTAATAGTATTTTATTTAAAAAATCTACGGAACCCTTTAAATAAGTCGATTAAGCTGATCCAATCGATTTTGAAAGCGACATTAAACATTGACGAACGTAGGAGAAGTTTTTGGCCAGCGCACAGACGAGTATTTCATCTAAATATCCGATCAAAAGTCGAAAAGTCGAAATTGGTTATATTGCTTTACAACTATTGTATCGTGAGAGCCTAATAGCTATTACGTCACTTAATGGCGAATTTGGCCATGCACCGCCCCTCCACGAACCGTAGCAACAGTCGGAACCCAGTCGTTGCGTGAATCGTATGTCGTTGTTCTCGGCACTGCAGTTAAAACGTGATCTTTAAATTGCATTTAATCTGTGTTTGGTGAAATTGTGTGATAACCGTTATGGATATTTTGGAAGAAGGTATGTCGTTGCTTTATAAAAGCATGTTTATTTTGATATTACACTTTATTTAAGTGACATTTTGCACCTTAAATTTACTCCATAAAAAAAACAACATTTTTTTTGTAAACTCTGTAATTAAAGGTGTTTTTGTTTATGAGTTAAGCCGAGTTAACTTATGATTTTGGATGTAACATATAGTTTCATTATTCTTGATAAGGATTTTAAAGGAAAATGACCCGCATATACACGCCATTTTTTTAAAATATTTTTTTACGAAATTAGTCGAAATCAGCTTTTATAAAACAGTGTTTTATTTTTATATTTCTATTCCAGAATTTCCAATGACGTCGATGGAGATGACTAGAAAATCACTCTATGAAGTCATAAAAGAATGTTCAGACAGAAAAATTGACCAAAAGTTTGAGTTTTTAGAAAATCGTCTTAAAATAATCACGAAATGCCCTGAAAATAAACAAGGTTCTTTGAGAAGCGCCTTAAAATCATTTATGGATCAGTTTATACAAAAATGGACAGCCGCCAGTAACAAGGAAGAACGCTTCTTAACAAAAAATTAACAATGGCTAAATACTTTTATTACACTGCCTGCGTGGACAACTAAAAAGGCCGGCCGACCAACTAAAGAATTCAAGGAATTGAGCGATCAAGCAAAGAGGCGCAAAACAAAGGATTTGAGGGAACAAATACCCTTTGAAGAGTTAACCTATGCAGCCCAAATGAGTTAACGGGCTGCAGGACATGGTGACGCGGCTAAAGTTATGAAAGATATGACTTTAACGCCAACAAGAGCCAAAAAGTACAGAACACGTTATAATTCAACACAAAATGTGGTAGTCAAAAAGCATACACCATCACAAGCATTAGCTATTTTCGTGGAAGCTGATTTGACAAGAAAACAATACGAAGTTATTCATGCTGCTAACAAAAACGTTTATCCGTGTTATTCACTTGTTAAAAAAGCCAAGAAAGACGGATAACAGTCTTTCTTGGCTTTTTTAGCGTGAAGAGTCGATGAGAGTTACAGAAACATGTGCTGAAATAAATCGGATCCTTTTTTGAGCAGTACCAGGCAAAGGCAACGAAAAAAAAGTAAGCCATTTTCCGTTGAAGCATTCAAGGAACTCTTGCTCCCGGAGACATCGTACGTCTCGTCTACAGAGTTTGACAATGAGGAGGATGATGGATCTAGTGAAGGTGATTCTGATTAGAAGATTTTGTGTAAAAACTTTTTATTTAAACTTCATGTACTGACAGTAGTGGTATTTAAGCGGACTTAATGCAACAAGGAATTCATTACCAGTCAACCATTCTCTACTTTTATGTAAATTGTACATGTGTCTGGTGTTTTAAATACAAAATTATCACCTTAAACTACTTTTTATTTTATATTCAATCTATAAATATCAAAAAATAATTTTGATCGACTTTTTAAGTCAAATACTCGTCTGTGCAGCGTTGGTCAACGGCTTGGCGATCGTGGGCGCTGCGTGGGCGCATATGAATGATCCTAAAAACTACTTTTACTTTAGATTTCTTAATGCAATACGTATTGTACGAGAACAGGTGCTGTGTTATTAGATTATATCATACCTAGTGGTTGTATTTTGATGGTGAGAAATTGCCTTAGGTGGTTTGATGCGGTTTTATCAATTTATCTATAAATAATGGGTAGGTATGTGATCTAAGGCACTATCTTATGGATCGCTATTTCAACTGTAGTGAATTTGGTATATCTTTTTAAAATAATGAACGTATATACTTTTGTATTTCTGTTATTTGGAAGAATTTAAACACCCGATCTGAGTATTCAAAAACGGTTTTACTACAAAGTTAACCTAATCACTACATAGTATAAAACAAAGTCGCTTCCCGCTGTCTGTCCCTATGTATGCTTAGATCTTTAAAACTACGCAACGGATTTTGATGCGATTTTTTTAAATCGATAGATTGTTTCAAGAGGAAGGTTTATATGTATAATACATACATATTATAGTACAGAAAAGAGTCCACACGGGCGAAGCCGCTGGCAGCAGCTAGTCATCAATAAACTAAAGTTCAGAATCGAATGTATTCCTTACTTGATCTAAATTTCCTTACATTCACACACACACACACAACTATTTGAAGCTAAACTGTGCTAAACCTCTAGTTAGTGGTACGATGGAAGTACCACCACATACTACCACATATTACGACCACAACTCTGAGGTCTTGATCTGCGTCCATATTCATGAGCCATGTTTGGCTTATCGCTATGTATTTGCATAGTCGTTGTCACATAGTGCTCTCGTTTATTTTAGTGATGTGACTTGATGCTTGAAGAGTGAGTAGTAGAATAATACTTAGTTACACTCTACGTCTTTTCACTTTTTTGAGGAGCTCGTGGCTAAGTAATAACAAGCCGCACGGGTCGATCCATCAGGTCAAGCTACGCTTGCCGGGGTTGGTCAGTGGATGGGTGACCATCTTTACATCCCGATACTCCTCCGTGCCTCGGAAAGCACGTTAAGCCCTTGGTTCCGGCTGTCATTTGTGGATCTTTGACAGTCGTTACGAGTCGTCAGAAGCCCGAAAGTCTGACACCAGTCTTAGCAAGGGGTATCGTATTACCCAGTTACTGGGTTGTGGAGGTCAGACAGGCAGTCGCTCCATGTAAAATACTGGTATTCAGCTGCATCCGGTTAGACTGGAAGCCGACCTCAAGATAGTCGGGAAAAGGCTAGGAAGATTGATTGATTGAATCAGTCTTTTCACTAGGATTGTTTTTGATTCATGCATAGGGTACTTAATATCGTGTCCAACGTATGTTGCCTGCACGATTCCGGAGCTGATGGACGCTACTGAAGATGCCAAACTCGTAACCAAATACTGGTCTGACTTTAAATAAATTGCTATCGAATCGCTATGAAGAAGAATACGGTAGGTAGGCTACGCAGAAGCGGGTTGAAGCTGGTATTTAGGGAAGGATCTAAATGTCAATCATTTGGTATTTCGTACCACATCTGTAGAGCTGGTCTATTCGCGTCCTGGTATTCAGGAAATTAATAAAATAGTGACTGCTTAAGGGTTCCAGGCATCAGAACTCAGCAAATAAAGACTCATTATCATGTTTCTGACATAAATTATTTATGAAAAAGACGTTGGAGAATTTATTACAAGAAGTAAATTGGTGAAATCGAAATGCAACAACAACTACGGATTAATCAAACCACGTAAATAGTTCCAGCTTTACTTGCTCTAAAGAAAGTCTAGTAAACTGTATTTCGATGTGAATGAAGAGTGTCGCATCACTAGCGGCTTGCGCACGCGCATAGTGGTTGCCATTGTGGTGGCATGCAGTTTGCCCACATCCCAGTTATAAGGCGAAGGTAAACGACGTCTTAACGAGACAAATGTTGGCGTTCATTACACATTTCTTGAAATTCCACAACGTTCTAATCGTGGTATGAAATATGTCGATATTTTTTCGAATTATTTTTGACATCAAACGCTAGAAGAAGAATACGGGGCGGTGGGTAACACCAGTCCGCAATCAAAACTTCTTCAAAGATCAGATTAAAAAAAAAAAAAAAATGTGCGAAGGCAGTCCGCACGTAATTGGCGATTTACTGCTCTTAACCCTTTCAAAGCTTTTCATATTTCTACATCGACTTTCAACAGGATTGTTATTAACTTTCTGACTTTTCCATTATAGTTATCGCTGTTAGAATGTCACTTTGTCTGGGCCCTTAGCATGCACCGGAGGAACCTTATATACCTTAAAGGGTCTTTTATAAAGTAAATCTTACAGGAATACGTAAGAATTTTATGTAAATCGTCAATGAGAGGTTCATTTCACGTATAGTGAAAACTCTTTTAGAACAGTTAACGTAGCTAATTATTTTTGAATTTTTATGATCAATTATTACCCTACTTATTTATTTCAGTGTGATCAAGGAAACCGCAATTTATTTCATTCTTAAATGATTAACTTACAATCTTGTGTAATATTTGAACAATATCCGGCATAATGTTGAATGTGAAATAATTTATTATCAGCAAAAGACCCTGACATTTTTTATTATTGCTCAACTTATGAATCTCGGTGAGTTTCATTCACAAGCTGTGTTTATTTATGTATTGGTATCTACTGCAAATAACAGTTTCGATTTATATATTTTTAAACTGGAACGTGTGACCTTAAATAAACTCTGCAGTCTCATAAAGTTTAGACAAAGACTTTGACAACTTAAAAAGTCTTTTCTAAAACTCAAATGGGATGAGTATATTGAATGAAAGAATGAATGGAAATTGTTTATTTGGCACGGTAAAGTATGCAAGCGATGAAAGTATTATCCATACAATTCAATTATTTAGTTAAAATTAATAATAATATTCAGTTGCATCCGCTTAGCAGTTATTAGTAGCCGACCCCAACAGAGTTGGGAAAAGGTTAGTCATATTGATTGATTTAGTTAAAATTAAAGTAAATGAAACTCTTGAAGATGATCTGCAAGATATACTCATCAAGAGAGAGAGAGTCATCTCAATTACCTCTTTTTTTTACTTGTATCCTATATATGTATATATTATAATGTAGGTATATATTATAGTTAATATGTATGTATGTGTATTTTAAGCTTATAACCTATATACATGTACTTGTGTGCCTATTTTATTTATAAGGCATTTAGATATCTTTTTAATATTTTTTTTACGGTTTCTCCTCTTATTCAGAGCACCTGCCATCTTATCTCTTCACCACCCTTGGTTGACTGGTAGAGAATGCCTAAGGCATTAAGTCCGCCTTTGTACCTCAATGTGTGCGAGAAGTTTAAATAAATAAATTAATAAATAAATACTAATGATAATGCCGAGTCATAGGAAAACGATAAAGAAAATGCGACCAACGAAAGATTACGGAAGTTAAGGCAGAACTAGTAGATCTATACTTTTAAAAGAACAAAATATTGAAATAAAACCATACACATTGACGAAAGGCCATATTATATGCCCAGCAGCCTTATCGAAGGTGCAAATTGCCAGATTTTATCACACGCACTCAATGAAAAATCCTACACAATTTGCAAAGGTTATTGCAAAACAATTTTGTAACTTTAACGTCTTTACGTTAACTGCTAAAGTGACATACATACCTATGTATATATAGTTGTGTATGTACATAATCGCTATGCGGGTGTTGATAAGGAATTTAATTCTTCGCTTTATTGTTACTTTGGTATTTTTATGTCTTTCCATGGCGTTATTTTCAAGGTCGGTTATTACCCCTAGAGTTAAGTTCGTACAAGTTATTTAACTGACTTTTGAAGATAAGTGTGAATGGAATTGTAAACAGTTTCATGCCGATTCTTGTCCATAGGAACCTAGACTTTGGAACGGGCAAATAGCGTTAACTTTCTGACTGACCGACTCCTTGGCTATTCAAAAGTTCAGTAAGTAGTTTTATTGTATCAATTGCTTTAAGTTTGGGTACCGTCAACTCCTAACTTCCCCTGACGTCCTATGTTTGCCTATAATGAAAAAGATGTACGTACGTAATTATCTTTTTCATTTTATTTTTATGGCAATCGAAACTTAAAGCTCTCTATGAAAACTCAAAGTTTCGATTGCCATACAAGTAAAATGAAAAAGATATTGCAGCTTTTTCATTATAGGCAAATATGGACTCAGCAATTTCCTGGTGTCTCATGACAGCATGCCAGCATGATGAACTAACCTCTGTGGTCCTCAAACACACAGTGGTCAGTTTAGTGGATGGTACCTCTGATTGAATGATTACAGACTCAATTTAAACTTGTTACTTTATTTAGGTTAGCTCTCAATTTCAACTGACCAGTCACTGTTACGAAAACCTTTTAATTAAAAACTGCTTATTATTTAACCTGAAATTTAATATTTTCGAGAATAACTTCGTCAATTATTTTCGCTTTAAATTATGAAATAGGTACGTAACAACTGTTGCAAGTATGTGCAACAAGATACAACAGATATACATATATCTGTTGTATGTACTAACTTGGTACAACCTTGTAAGGACGTCAGAATTGTAATAACGTTATTTTAACTTATAACTTTACAACCATAAACAGTAACAATGTTAAGGAACTAAACATAAACAAAAACAATTCAAATTACGAACAGAAAAAAAAGAACAACAATAAAAAAGTTACTCAACACAGGTCAAAAGTACACATCCAAACCTATTCTATACAGTCAGAAACGTCACGTAAACGTCAAAAACAGAATACACGCGAGATGCAAGCAACTAAAACCATTTTCCACGAGAACAGTCCATTGGATCTCACAGCACAATACACACGGTTAACGGAAACATCACAACGGTAAATTCATAAAAAAAGTTTGTGAGAAAAAAAGAATTAAAAAAAAGTAAACGAACGAATCTTGTTTCTTTTTTTTCTCATTCGATATTTGAATTTGTATCACAGACACCTGTCGGGTAGGTCATTTATAATGTCGTTGCGGGCGCGCGGCTCTCGCGGGGCACGGGCGAGGACTGTCCGCAATTGTTTACTGTAGGTTCGCCGTCGACTCTACAAAGAACCTTTTCGTGCGAGTAGATGTTTGTGGAGAGTTGAGCGGAGCCTCTGTGAGGACGTAGAGTATCGATATTAGTTTGAAGGTAGATTTGGTATTTAGCAGGCCGAGCTACAATAAAAATAAAATATGTTGGACATAAAGTTCATTTTTTTATCCCAGAAATTACTTGACATTTCAAGAGATTGTTGTTTGTTTTTTCAATTTGGAGTTTGGCATTTGGATCTGTCAAATAAGTCTCTGGGATTAAAAAACGAACTGTAGTGACAAATAAAAGTAAACTAGTACTGAACTAATTGGTAAGTACTTTAGTTCAGAGATTAACACAAGGTAAGAAAAAAACGTGTTTCGAGTATTGTATCATTGCTTTATAATGACTGCTGTGTTATGCCAATCGCAAGATTTTTAATGGGTCGATTACACCTAACGAGTACAGCGGCGAGTCAGTGTCCAGAATCCCAATTTGTTTACTAGGCCGAGTACCGGCCGAAGAGCTTATTTACTGACTCGCCGCTGTACTCGTTAGGTGTAATCGACCCATTAGTGTTACTCATCAAACACAAATATGTAAAAAAGCAAACGTCCATAGACTGCTAAAATCATAAACCTTTCTCTTGGCTTTGCCGTAGTCGGCTAAAAATACAAACTAATTACGCTAGGAACATTCGATTCTGCTCAGGGTAAGTCTTGGGTAAGTTCATAAATTGGATTTATTTCGAATACGTAGTAGATATTGTTTAAACTGCAGTGGCGGCCCAGTGGTAACGGCCCCGACTGAGAAGCAGTGGTGGCCCAGTGGTAACGGCCCCCCGACTTACGAGTTGTAGGTCGTGGGTTCGAACCCAAGCAGGCGCTTTACTTTGTGTAAATAATTTCATCACCACTGCTCTCAAAACGGTGAAGGAAAACATCGTGAGGAAACCGGCATGTCTTAGAACCAAAAAATTCGAAGACATGTGACATCTACCAACCCGCACTGGGCCCGCGTGGTAGATTACAGCTCCCTCTCACAGAGAGGAGGCCTGTGTCGCAGCAGTGGGAACATATAATAGGCTGATGATGATGATGATTGTTTAAACTAAGAACTGCAGCAGATAACAGACGTTTTAGTACATTTTTAGGGTTCCGTACCTCAAAAGGCAAAAACGGAACCCTTATAGGATCACTCGTGTGTCTGTCTGTCTGTCCGTCTGTCACAGCCAATTTGCTCCGAATCTAATGGGCCGATTAACTTGAAATTTGATGCACATATGTATTTCTGTGACCCAAACACGGATGTGAAACGAAAATAACAGATTTTTGAATATGGGGGTCACTTTTGGGGGGCAAAGAAAAATATATAAAAAAAAAGTTTTGCAAATTGTACCGTGTGACATACCAAATGAAAGGAATTGTTACAAGAAACTCAAATTTTTTTATATACTTGTACATATTATTACTATTATTTTTAAGTCTGTATATAAATTATTGCACTTATTAATTAAAATAAAATATAATACCTTCCAGAAACTCAAATATTATTTTAAAAAAATTTTTAAACAAATATTTTTTGAGATATTTACGAAAATAGATGAAAATTGACCATTCCCCCCCCCCCTTATCTCCGAAACTACTGAGCCTAAAATTATGAAAAAAATTCAGAGAATGGTTCCTTACTCATAGATTATAGGAAAACCTATTAAAATAACATGGTAAATCTCTCAATATTGTGCTTACAAACTTACATTTGCGGTTGGAATGTATGGGAAAATAGGTTTTTCAACTACAATGGTCAGTTAGTTCTTGGGATAATTTATTGCTACTGCTAGTTCGACTAAAGCCCCCAGTACACGTTCAACGGGCTCGCCCAACGTGTACTAAGGCGAGGAAGTCACTTCTCGTACCTTCCGCGAAGCATTCTGTTTGCCGATTTCATAGTACTATGCCGGCATTGTCGGCAAGCACTGCTAACACATTAGCTTTAATTATAACAGTCTGTTCTAAATTCTACCGTGATTTGGCTACTACATCCAGGATTGTCTTCAGACGAGGGAACTCCTCAACGGTCAACAGTTCAAACAGCAAATCTTATATACGCTTTAATTATCATAGTCCGTTCTAAATTCCATCATTTATGGCTGTTGCACCCAGGATTGGCTTCAGGCGAGGGAACTCCTCAACGATCAACAGTGCAGGCACGAAATTTTATGTACCCTTTAATTATAAAAGTCTGTTCTAAAGTCCACCATGATCTGACTGCTGCACGCAAGATTCGCTTCAGATGAGGGAACTCCTGAACGGTACACAGTACAAACTCGAAATATAATGTACGTTTTAATTGTGGTAGACCATTTTAAATTCAGCCATAATCTAGCTGCTGCGCCCAGGATTGGCTTCAGATGAGGGAACTCCTCAACGGTCAACAGCACCAACAAGAAATTTTATATACGCTTTAATTATCATAGTCTGTTCTAAATGTCACTAAGATCTGGCTGTTGCACCCAGGATTGGCTTCAGGCGAGGGAACTCTTCAACGATCAACAGTACAGACACGAAATTTAATATACGGTTGAATTATCATGGTCCGTTCTAAAGTTCACAATGACCTTGCTGCTGCACCCAGGATTGACTTGAGACGAGGGAACTCCTGAACGGTACACAGGACAGACACGTTTTATATATGCATTTAATTATGATATTCTTTTCTAAATTCTACCATGATCTGGCTGCTGCACCCAGGATTGGCTCCAGATGAGGAAACTCCTCAACGGCTAACATAACAGACACGAAATATTATATATGCTTTAATTGTGATAGAACATTCTAAAGTCTACCATGATCTGACTGTTGCATCCAGGATTGGCTTCAGAAGAGAGAACTCCTGAATGGTTCACAGTACAGACACGAAATTTTATATTGTATATGGATATGTATTGTGCTAATAAACTAGATGGGACTAGGGTCTGATGATAGAGCCGGAAGATGACCATAGGAACTTCTAAAATAAACGAGACAGTACCATCGAAATTGGACCGGTTCGTTTTGTCCTGACAAGAACTATAGCCCAAAGTAGCATCCAGGGTCTGATGATAGAGCTGAAAAGTGATCAAAGAAATTTCTCAACCAAACATAATAGTATCATTGTGTTTGCGGTCGTTGGTTTTGTCTAACAAAGAAGCACAATTTTTGTTAGATATAAGCAAACAAAATATTGAAATATCATAAAATATTTATTTAGTTAGTTAGTTAGTGCATACATGAGATGACACAACACAAGAAAAGAGAAGACAAAGGTGTAGTCCAGGCCCTCATGAGAGATCTGGAAGGTCACCATACGAACTCCTTAACTAGACAAGATAGCCCCGTTGTGTTTCGGCCGTTTGGATTTGTTTTGTTTCCAAAGCTTGAGGCGTGAACGGTTTTCTTAAACAAAGATAAGCCTCAATCTTTTAAGAAAACATTAAACTTATCTGTTTACGTAAGTCTTATTTTGTTCTTTTTAGTTGAATAAAAGCTTGTTAAAAAAATATTTTTACTTATATTTTATTCAGCCTAATACAGGACGTAATCCGATGGCAGTTTTAACTTGTGCACCATTGTGGGAACCATTTAGCCTGTTTCTAATGAGCAAAATAATGCGTCAGAGGGATGATCCATTTGACGAGTTTTATGAATTATGATGATCTGAATTTTGCTACTACATTAAATAATATGGCAACTGGTAATATGAATGACATTGATATTCATTCAGCTTAACATTGCCGTCGAATGCATTAAGAATTCTATCAGTGTACACGAAAAGATTATCATAGCGGGAGACTACAATATAAATTTTAAGGACAAATCAAAAAATGAAATATCGGAATACCTTCTATCACTCGGCCTTAGTCCACGTATTCAAGAATATACGACAAGACAGAATTCAACACTATTGTTGAATTCTATCTTGTCTATACAATAATATTCAGAAATTTCCCTCTACAATCCGGTACCATACATAGTTATTTTAGTTACTACAAACAACGGGTCAGATTAAAAAAAAAAATACATGGTATAGGCGGCCTGCGAGCTGTGGAGCAGGTGGTTTTAACGCTCACCACCGCAGCTTCGGCTTGGTAGCCGGCGGCGGTACATATTCATCGTACGGAACCCTCTCCACGCGAGTTCAACTCATCGCACTTGACCGGTTTTTTTGTCTTTCAGCATCTTTCACTTCCACGGGCTTCCACGGGCTGCCGCAGTTCAATGCGTCGGGGCCAACAGAAAATAGGAATATGGCTTTATTTTAACTTTATTTATATCTCGCGACCAAGTCAATTTCCTACAGAAATAATCTGGTGGTCTTTTATTCTTTACCTTTATTTAAATCACTTAACGCGAGAAAAACTAATTAAATTAATGTAGACGCTATTGAGTTAACATTAATTTAAGGCAATTTTTAGGCTATTGCCTAACGGCGGGTTATTCTTGACTTGACTGAATTATAGTGTAAATAGTACCAACGTGATTGTGTTTTGTTAGAGAAGCCCCCGTTAGCAATAAATTGTACTTTCATCTATAAATAAAATGTTAAAATCCACCCCCCCACATTGTTTTATTTTTTAAAATATCTATGACCAGCGTCACTTGCGGTGCCAAGAAACTTATAATGTATATATATGTACTTTACCTGGCGTGTTCGGTCTCCTACACATTCCCTGCCTAAGTAGAAGTGTGTCGGAGGGCAGACGCACGGACCTTGTAGCTGTAATTTTGTGAACTGAGCTTTTTACGGTACCTAGTTGTCATATTTATTATTGTTGTTGCTAGTCATGTTAGGTGATAATCAGGTCGAAACCTATAATGTGAATCTAGTGATATACTGTGATTGAACTAGTGTACAAATATTTTAAAAGAGTCACGGTGGAGTTTCTTGCCCATTCTTCTCCATACGAAAACTACCTCTTGGAAGGGGCGACTAGAATCAATACTATTTGTTTTGTATATTTTGACGTTCAAAAGTGCAAGGGAATATTAATTGAAATAAATGATTTGACTTTTGTTACTTGTTGTAATTGCCTTGTAATAAATAAATAAATAATCACACCTCATTTGTTTAAATCCTTCAAACTAACAGGTTAAAGGATAAAAAAAAAATAGGATACTTAAATAATTGAAATAATAATTTTCTATTAGCTATAAATTTTTACTAACAGATTTGTACGTCTTAACAAAAAATACTCCATGATTCAAATATTCACATGACATAAATCTCGTTAGTGGTAGAGTCTTTTTGTTATAATATGTAACTAGCTATTCTTCCTCTGCGATCCAAGATGAAAAGTAGCCCACGTCATTTTCCAGGTCATACTCTACCCATGTGCCAAATTTCATCCAAATCCGTTCAGCCGTTTTAGCGTGAAAGCGTAACAAACAAACAAACAAACTCACCTCAGCATTTATAATATTAGTTAGGATCTTACTCTATTACAAATATAAAGGTTGAGGCTCTCTAGGTCCTAAAATATCGATATCAATTTCATATCATATTTTTTTTTTTTTTTTTAAATGTTTTATATACCATTTTTTTAAAGAAATATTTGAAAATGTAAATTAAATGTATTTAAATGAAATAAAAGAAATAATAAATATGTGAAATTGATATCGATGTTTTATATACCTATTTCCACTACTGCGCACACGCATAATCTATGGCCAGGTGGTAGACACGGCACCGTGGCTAGTCGGCACATCGGGCATTCCGACCGACATCGCCCGCCGGCGAAAGTAAACTTTACCAATCTTACGCGAGCCTCTTCACACGTCATTTATAACCCAAACCACACCTTATTTCCGAAACACCAAAGCTAATTTTCCAACAGCAGTTCACAAGCTTCTCCAATCACACACATAAGTATAATTTATACTCTATTTTTACGAAGTTAGAGTTGGTTTTTAATCGGATTATAAAACAGGTATTGTAATATGATGGTCAGGGTATGGTGGACGGTAAAATAATGCCCCGCAAGGCCTAGGGATTCGTTTCTTATTGTGTTTAATTGTATGTAAATAGTGTGGTACGATGCCCTTAGTTAGACTTTCTGATATTAAGAAATGCAGGGGAAAGGAGAAATTATAAGACTAGGAATTGGTTTAACAAGAGTTGGAAAAAACAGAATGAAAGAAAGTGTTCTGGACGATCAGTGTTTAGAAAATATTGTCTGCAACATTAAAAGTGAAAACGAGTCTTAGATTTGAGCTTTGTATTATTATAGAGGTATGAGGAACAGGGTGTAAAGTTCACTCATACTCTATAGAAAAGGGAGGATCCTCCGACCACATGGGTGTCGTGCCAAACGATGCTATGCATGCTGACCGCGCGGTAAATTCTGTTTGCGCGATGCAGGATTTTGTATGACGTCATTTTGTGTGACATCAGGATTTTGTGTGACGTCAGCATTTTGTGTGAAGTCAGCATTTTGTGTGACGTCAGGCCTTTGATGCGTACCTAGTTTGCATGTAGACACCGCGCCGTCACAATATTTTTAGTAATCGGAAAATAAAAAGTAAGTTTCTGTAACTTACTTTTAATTTTCCAATGTGTGCGTTGTGGTCCCCCTCTCAAAGATCAAAATTGGTTAATTTAATCCATGGATCCGTCAAGGCAAGCTCCACCCAAAAATGCATTGAATTGTGAATCAATATGTCAATAATTGAACTCACATTCTAAATACGTAACGCACTATCAATCACAAACTGAATATTGTTAATCCATTGTTTCAAAATTATGTTCGAAAAAATTGTCATAAATAACGCAATGAATGTTGTTGAACTGTCAAAATTAAAGCTATTGTTACTGTTACTGTGTTACACAATTACCCCACCACCACCGGTCTGATTATTATTTTCAGACGAGACACCAACTTTCGTAACCCAGATTGAAATTATTCCCGAAAATCTGGCTCCGCAAGTTATCTCATAGAAAAGACATCAACGAGTTAGCAGCACGAAAATAGATAATTATTATTGAAAAATCTCCTTTTTCATGTGTTTTTAATTTAGATGAAAATACTTGTTAAGATCATAGCCCACATATCAACTCGGAAAGGGATCGTCACCGTATCGCCGCGGTTCGTGAGCTTGTCCCGAGGCGAGGCGATTACGTTACGATTTCGATTAGTGTGCGTTGCAGTAGGGAGTTTCATACAAAGAATACTGAACGGCCTTGCCAAGTTGATATGTGTGCTGTGTCCTTTAGTCACCGAGGCAGACAATCAGCTTTTATTTTCCCGTCAAAAAGTGTGGAGCGAGCATGACATTAATTCGTGGCTACTAAGGCATAACCATAAAAGTATTCTACAATCAAGAAGAATATGTGGTGTGATTATGAATGATAAGTTGAGGAATGATATGATAAGGCAACGGTGCGGTCTTAAAGAAGATGTAGTGACAAAATTTGAAAAGAGTATGTTTAGATGGTTTGGTCATGTTGAGAGGATGAATGAAAGGCGACTAGCAAAAGCAAAACATCAGGGGACGCCTTAGGAGGAAATATAGTTACCTTATTAGTGATATTCTTCAGATAGGTCTGGTGCGTAGTACTAGCAACCGGCGTGCTTGTATGACCAGCGCAGGGAGCATGGCGTACTGTGAGATAGCTTCAGTCACACATTTTATCACAATTTGGGCTATATAACACTTTTGTCACAAATGCTAGCACGGCGGCGTGAAATAATCTCTTGACTTGTGACATAATTTCTTGACGTTTATTTGAGATTCTATGTCTTATTTGCTACTATGGGCGCACCAATTTTGTCACAAATGCCACATAATGACAGTCGTCCGTACGTCAAAAGTGAATTAGTTCACAACAAAATTAAAAAGTTGTAAAACTGTATGAACCTGCACTATAAAAACGTATTATTTTATTTGGTCGCATATTCCCTGATCATAGACATTTTAATTTTTTTAATTTACTGTGTCACACTATGAAGTTAGCAACAAGAAAGGCATGTCGCGCCTCAGATTATATCACATAGCTGAACCGTGCTAGCATTTAAGACAAATTGTAAGACATAATAAAATTTATCATGTCTTGTCACACACGTCTTGGGTACGCCCGTGTTAGCCCCGCTGATGTATGAATGTAAACGAAAGCAAAAGGAGTATCTAAGGATCGTAGCAGGTGGCATTCTGTAGTTTCTGCCTACCCCTATGGGAAGAAGGCATGATATAGTTTGTTTGTATATGTGTGTATTCTATAATCTTCCAGATATAACGTTGGTATATACCCAATTATATGAAAGTAGAACTATTAGCCAGTGCACCTACGTGCATTCCTTATTGGAACATTGCAACATAAACATTCTAGCCGCGTTTCTGCACCATATGGCGATTATCGACTAATTCAGTTAACACTGTGACATTTTTGAATGCCTCGCTGGTCTAGGAAGTCCTAAGGGGAGACCGTGGCCCCTAGCAACGTATAGGCAGGAACACGGGTGGGATCAGACAGAAAAAAAAAACAACGAGTGCCAACGAGTGTCCGGAAGTGCGCAGAAGTGAAAACTTGAACATTAACGTTGTGCATTTTTGAATATTTTGAAATGGTTAGGGAATAATTTCGCACGAATTGCTTTATTTATCAGTATAAAAGTACTTTATAATTTATGTGGTTAAATACAATATTCATTCGTCATCATCATCATCATCACCAGCCTATTAATGTTCCCACTGCTGGAACACAGGCCTCCTCTCTGTGAGAGGGAGTGGGCCGTAATCTACCACGCGAGCCCAGTGCGGGTTGGTAGATGTCACATGTCTTCGAATTTTTGGTTCTAAGTCATGCCGGTTTCCTCACGATGTTTTCCTTCACCGTTTTGAGAGCAGTGGTGATGAAATTATTTACACAAAGTAAAGCGTCTGCTTGGGTTCGAACCCACGACCTACAACTCGTAAGTCGGGGCCGTTACCACTGGGCCACCACTGCTCCGTAGTCGGGGCCGTTACCAATATTCATTCGTAGTAGTAGTATATTAGTAAACCGATCGTATTTTTAAGAATGAAACAGGAGCAGATTAGGCAGATCTTAGTCACCGTAAAAAATAGCCAAGCTTGAATAATATCATTATAGAAAAATATCCGGTAATTGTATAATTCTTAATTGAATATTAACCCTTATATACCCTTCGTACAAGGGCGTAGCAAGGAACTTATTTCACGAGGTCGTCGTTTCAAGGTGTCCTTCACCACACAATCCTCACTTTTGAAAACTTCATGA
The DNA here is from genome assembly GCA_948150665.1 of Conistra vaccinii. NCBI lineage: Eukaryota > Metazoa > Arthropoda > Insecta > Lepidoptera > Noctuidae > Conistra > Conistra vaccinii. The sequence goes on from OX411327.1 coordinate 18,621,472, forward strand.
AATTGAATTTTGAAAACGCCAAAAAATAGTCAAGAAATAGTCATAAATCGCATTAAGATTCCGAAGTTATAGCTATAAGTTGGTGAGGACTGTGGGGTGAACGTCTCCACACAATCCTCACCTCTGTGCAAACAAACGGCTGGGAGTATCGACTTGGTTTCAATTCCAAAAAATAGTCAATAAATAGTCGTAACGCTATGCCAAATCTCGAAAATAGTCATTAAGAGGTTCCAGAGATATAAAGGTGTCTTGGTGAGGATTACGTGGTGAGCCTTTCTCGCCACAATCCTCACCTGATTACCGCGGAATGCTTACGTTTTTTCATTTGAAATTGTTGTCAAAAAATAGTCAAGAAATAGGTAGTCGTGTTTCAAGTAGGTTTGGTCTACAACGACACTACGACGAAGGCTACGCGACATGTACTAGCTACGAGTTTGTTATCAATGCTTTGCTATGAATTTATTTACAGGCAAACCACAATGATATTGTAATAACTTAGTAACAGAACTTGGATTCCGCAGGTCTTTAATTTAATAATATAAATATAATTTTTAATTAAGTTTCATGTATGAATTATGATCCAAAGTTGATTGAAACATGTAAATAAAATAGTAAACTCGGTTGATTAGGCTAACAGACAGTGTCAGCTCTGAAAAGCGGATTATAGTGTCTGATGGTCCGATGGTTGCTGTCGGGGGTTGCGTATACAAGTATACTAGTTGTCGAACTCGCTTGGTAATGAAATTAAATGAAATGATGACGAAATGAAATGACGAAATGATTTTATTTTCAGTAAATAGGTTTGTACAGTGGTGGCCCAGTGGTAACGGCCCCGACTTACGACTTTTAGGTCGTGGGTTCGAACCCAGACAGGTGCTTCAAATTGTGTCAATAATTTCATCACCACTGCTCTCAAAACGGTGAAGGATAACATCGTGAGGAAACCGGCATGTCACAAAACCAAAAGTTCGAAGACATGTGACATCTACCAACCCGCACTGGACCCAAATGGTAGATTACAGCCCACTCCCTCTCGAAGAGATGAGGCCTCTGTCCCAGCAGTGGGAACATTATGGGCTGAATATGCTACGCTAGGTTTGTACAAACACTTTTACACGTCAATAATAAATAATATTAAAACTAGATGAGGTCGGCGTTTCCAATCTGACTACTCTGAGAAGAAAGACCGAAACAAACTCAGGTAAAATCGTAATAGCGACATCTGTAGACCTCTCTCCGAGTTACTATAAATGTAGTTACATTGCTACTTAGTACCGTATATAACGGGGTAGATGGCGCTACCAAACATGCAAGCAGCATAGCATAATGCCTAATCAACGAGATACTAAATCCTCAAGGCCTATTCAGATAGAAGTGATATCGCTGTCGCTCTCGGTAGTGACAAACCGAAAGGCGGATCAGCGCTACCGAGCAAGGGCGTCGCCATGGACGGGCAGGCAAGGGGGCCAGCTGCCCCCCCCTAGAGATTCAATAACATATAGGCCTGTTTCACCACCTCTACGATTAAATTTCTATTAACTTACTTGACAGATAATATCATTGAAATTTTGTTCCGTTTTTGAATTTATTCGGTAACAGTGGCTATTCGGAGATCGTGAAATAGGACTTATAAAAATACAAGGCATTCTTATGTAAAGAAACTAAAATATCTATGAAGGCAATTTTGTTTTTGACTTTTATTTGGTTTTTATATACTTCCATATATCCTAAAGGGGGTATAATCCGGAGTCCGGGGACGTAATATTAATATCTATGTGTGGGTGGTACGCCCAGTCATAATACCTATTAGGTTTCACCTCTAAGGTTCTGAATAGTTTTGGGAAAAACGACCGAAAGGTCCGTTTCCAATCCATACATTGAAAATGGAAATTATTATTTTTCTCTGTTCCTATCGGGACTACCGAGTTCAAAATCAAATGTCCACCAGCGTCGATTGCCCATGATTCTGCGCCGTAGGACTCGCACTACAAGTGTAAAGATTCATGTGCTCTTGACTCTTGACACAGACTTCGTGTTCATGGCGTGATGGCCTACCATCATGACAATATGAACTGTCGCTATGCTAAGTACCTATACTTAACATAGCGAGGTTAACTGCCCAGCACCCGAATTGATTGACTACATAGATTTGAAAAATTCGTTTGCTCAACAACGTAAATAACTCAATGAATGAGGCTGAACTTTCAGAATCAAAGGCAGAACTCGTAGTAATCATTCATAGGGACATTTCGGGAACGGGACATTTTAGGAATGGGACATTTCGCGAAGGGACATTCTGGGAAAGGGACTATTTGAAACCAAGCTAAGGGACATTTTGGGAAAGGGACATACCGAGCCTGCACGGTACCCTAATTACGCGTGCCTGTCGTCACTTGTTTTCTGGCTGAGACGCACAGCATAGCCGTATATTGTTTGTACTACCTAGGACACGAATGTGTCTGTTTGGCTGTGTCGCAGCATATTAAGCGCAGGCCACACCGCCAGCTAGCGGGCGGGCGGGCGAACATCGTTTCACCTCTTTACATACTTCGGTTCACACCGCGAGCTACAATATTTCGCGTAGTTTGTATAGTTTCCTTCGTTCGCTTCGCCCACGCCCGCCCGCTAGCTGGCGGTGTGGCCTGCGCTTTATGCTCGCGGCCTACGTCTGCTTCGCCTGCCCAACCCTGCAAAATCTGTACTGTGCTGTGCTGCGTCACCTGTGCTGTCCTCAGCATACGCTTAGCCGCAGTCCTATTAATAGTTTCAGCATGACTTACATGCACTTTACACAAATCAACTCGGAGAAGCTTATCGCCATCCATAATTTAACAGTTGTCTTTTACAAAATGAATCCCAGTAGCTACAATGGCCGTGGGACGTGGTTATAGTAAAAAAACAGATTCATAATTATGAGAATTTATTAAATAATATTTAGAAACCAATTTTAACCTAAATATATCACATTAAATATTCTTTAAAATTACAAACTAGACGTTGATACAACGTATAGTACACAGCCAAATAATTAAACAACAAGTTATTATCAAAACTAATAACTAAGTCTTCACACATACTTCCTAAGACAGCAGAAAGTTGATCAGCACCCTAATTGCGTAACACACGATCAATCACAATCTGTTTCAATTTGACAGTTCAACAAAATTTATTGCGCTATTTTTTAGGCAAGAAACGTGTGGAGCATATGAGGCAAACCATGAAGCTGTCAATCTTAAAACCCAAAGGAACTAGAAACAGCTCTTCCATAGACCAATCAAATTGGTCTATGAAAGAGCTGTTTCTAGTTTATTTGGGTTTTAAGATGGAGAGTCTAGTGGTTTGCCTCAAGCTGCAAGTTTCTGCAAGAAAAGGCTGTAGTGTATAGTTTCGTTTCTAGTTTAGTGCGGATTTCACCAATGATATTGAACGCGTTCATGAGCTGTCAGTGTACAATATTCCATAACAATTTTGACACTGACAGCTCTAGAACACGCATTCTAGAACTATCAGTGACAAAATTGTAATTCTGATCGCGTTCAGTTTCATTGGTGTAATCAGCCCTTAGTCAGAGTGTATAGCACCGTCCTTTCTGTTCCCTTCAGATGTAAATAATAAAGACATAGTCAGTAACTTAGTTATGTAAAACCGTTGTTTAGCGTTGAGGCTGCGTCGGCTGACTGTTGACCGATATCTTGAACTGAGGCAACGTGCTGGGGTTCTTTTTCTTCAGAACGACATCCGTGCCCCAAGTCCACTGTAAAAAAAAAAAAAAGAGTTATTTATGAGTCAAAATATTAAAGGCGTAGATTTTATAGGCTAGGCTATGTGTCAGCCTATGTAACGTATGAGATAGCGATAGTGTTTGACAGTTATTTGTTAACTGGTACTATCTAATAAAGACAGGTAATACTTTTCCGCGCTTTGCATTATGTAAATAATTTCATCACCACTGCTTTCAAAACGGTGAAGGAAAACATCGTGAGAAAACCGGCATGTCTTAGAACCAAAATTTCGAAGACATGTGACATCTACCAACCCGCACGGACCGGCGCGGCGTGGTGGATTACAGCCCACTCCCTCTCACAGAGAGGAAGCCTGTGTCCCAGCAGTGGGAACGTTATAAGCTGATTATGCTATGCTATGTAATACTTTCCAAAGAAATCGTACGGTGATAACCGTTTTGTTGGGCCCCAGTCGTTGGCTATAACTACTGGGGTCAGACACAAAGTTTGCGTACGAAGGAGATAGAGAACATGTATTTCTGTCCCGTTTACTTTTACTACTGGATCTAATTTGGGTGTCCTTTTCTCATAATATTATTTAGTGATTTCTCTATTCTCTTATACTCTGTTTACGATTAAAGCACAATTTTAAGGATCGCGATAAAACGGACCCCAAGGGTCACATATAAAGACTTGCAAAGAACTTTGTCGCACCGTTGTGGACTCCAATATTGTCAGATTCGACCTTTCATGAAAATAATTTAATTTTTTAGACCAACGTGTTTACAGGTAGTTAGGGATTTAGATTTTGTAGATCTGAATCAGTTCTCAATAAAACCATCGTTTATAAAAAACAGTTGATGTCTCCTGAAATGTTTGTTTTACATAGTAAACTCAGATATTTGTCGGCTCTTTTTAAATTGTGTGAGTGAAATTAAAATTTTCTTACGTTTTTTGCAATTTGCAGGTTAGTGTCAGGTTGTATCTTGATTAAAATATGATTCGCGACCATATCAAATGTTTATTTATGGAATTATAATCATAAAAATCATCAATACATTTCTCTAAGCTCATGTAATCCTATTTAATGAAATCATGACATTGAGATTATGCTAACTTAAGGAGTTGCTGATTCTAATGATTATAAATTTGTAAAGTCATATTTGCTACGGTCGCAAATCATATTATAAACTTGATACAACCTGTAAATTGCAAAAAAACGTAAGAAAATTTAAATTTCACAGGCTACTTTGGCGCATCTTCCTTATGATGAAAACAGAAAAATATCAAATTGATTGAATCACCGATGCAGGTGAATGATATCATTGTACATACATTACTCATTAATATAAGTAAACATTGAAATAGTCAACAAGTGTCAATGACTGACTTGTTTAAATATTTTAAAATTAACTTTGTGTTAATAAAACAAAGATAGTAAACACTATTGATTGTAAATACAACTGGAAACGCAGGTACCTATTTTACTTTCTTGTTTTGTATTGATTTATTATTATGATACAAAAACGTGACAGGTAAACATAAAAAAACATCGGGCAGTCTTTGTGGACTGCCGATAGAAGTGAAAACTAAGTAAGTAACTTTTTGATTCTCGCGTTGATGTCTTTCGTTTGATACATATAGCCTTCGGTGACGATGACGCGAGTTCCATGAGTGTGTGCTCAACGCGCCTAAAGAAGTTTTCACTTCAAAAATTGTACCATGCACTTTGATAGAGAGTCATGAACGTTTCAAAAGTGTTACTTTGATATCAGACTGACTTTTTAATTAAACATCTTCAATATTAGTCAAGTCTTATCGACAAATCTTGATTTATTGACTAACTAGCTATGCCCCGCGGTTTCACCCGCATAAGTCTCGATCCCGTGGGAATATCGGGATAAAAAGTATCCTATGTCTGAAGCCGGGTCATGGTCTACCCATGTGCCAAATTTCATCCAAATTCGTTCAGCCGTTTTAGTGTGAAAGCGTAACAAACAAACATAAAATTTTAAAAAATCTTTTCTTTTTATTATAATAATATTAGATTATTTTCCCTAAAAATCACCACTTAAGTGGTAACATATGATAAACCCCGTAATAATAAAGCTATACTAACCATGACAACAGCAAATATAGCTCCTAGAGAGTATCCAGCGAGCACATCACTCCAGTGGTGCTTAAAATCAGTGACCCTGGAGAGAGCGCAGAACCAGCTCAGCATGACGGCACCGAACTGGAGGACGTGACGGATTGTCCTCGTGCCTGCCCAGGTCATGCGGCCTTCTAGGTACAGCTGGAAGGAGGAAATGGGTCTTTAGATAAAGTTACAATTTTCAAAGTTGTAGATGATGAGAGCAGTGGTGGCCCAGTGGTAAAGGCCCCGACTTACGAGTTGTAGGTCGTGGGTTCGAACCCAAGCAGGCGCTTTACTTTGTGTAAATAATTTCATCACCACTGCTCTCAAAAACGGTGAAGGAAAACATCGTGAGGAAACCGGCATGTCTTAGAACCAAAAATTTGAAGACATGTGACATCTACCAACCCGCACTGGGCCCGCGTGGTGGATTACGGCCCACTCCCTCTCACAGAGAGGAGGCCTGTGTCCCAGCAGTGGGAACATTTATAGGCTGATGATGATGATGATGATGATGATGAGATGATATGGATGGTAATGAAAAATATATAGAACCAAAAACAAAATAGCACTATATAGCAGTTCTCAAAGATATATGCGATGCATGTATAAAAAATTAAAGATATATGCGAGTCCCCGGAGTCAAAGATAGACCGAATTTGAAAAAGTGACTGATACTGTCAACTCTTAAAATGCAGTTTAAAGGAAGAGTATATTTGATAATGAAAAATAAGAAGACCTTGCATTAGATGGGCAAATGGAATAGTGTACAGAAATTGATTGAAAAAAATCCGGATGTCATATAGAGGGCAAAGAGGAAGAGTAAGATGAGGAAGATTAACTACAACACCATCAGTTACCATGTGATTAATGTCACGATATCTTAGATCAGATACATTCACGGGGAGGATGTTTTAAGAAGATTTACACGGCAGTTTATATTCCACATTTGATTATAGACCATCATGAAAGTAATAAAATTAGTCGATTAAGCAGCGTTGAATTGCACAGGGGCCTTTGATAGTCATGGGGATTGGATGTGAGGGATTTACTTAGTGTAAATCGAAGAAGCTAAGGAAGGACACATTAATTTAATAATTTGCTTTGAAATGACAAAACATTGAATTAAACTAGACCACCACTACGATGAAAAAGATTACATTTTGAGTGTAAATTCTTGTTTGATGGATTAGACCTTGGTTTCAGTCATGAAAAAACATAAATAAAGACAATACTCACAGCTAGATAGATCATGGTGTAGGCCGCCCAGGCGGAGTGTCCACTCAAGAAACTCTTGCGCATATCCTCAAATCTGTCAGTTTGGGAACCAGTGCAGGTATACTCTGAAGACTGTATATAACGGTCCTGCCACTCTGAGGAGGTGCAATCCACTGAGGGTACGCAGACCTGGTGAAGAGATAGAAAAACAAAATTAACATATTTAACTTCAGAATTGAATGCAGTTAGCAATTACTTAAAAAGTTACGGACAGTCTCCTAAGAAAGTTTCCCTTTAGCTGCAGTGGCTATGGTACCAGCCGTTAGTGCCACTTCTCAAAAATCTACCCTCTATATAGAAGCCCTTTCGTAACCCTGGTCTGATCAAAATAAAACGCGATCGCCAACCCGCCTACTCACCGTGGTGATTGAAGCACTAAAAATTAAAATTGTACCTAATTTCTTTGACCTATAATTGTAGCAATCAATCTGTTGCCAAATATCAGAATTTATTTCGGGTTTATAAGCATTTCCTAAATAAAGATAGTCCTGCAATATTTTACTAAAAATAAATCAGAAACTTTTAAGTGATGAACTGATGATAAGCAGGAAGGAAGTAACCTATGCGTAAAAACAAGGTCTCATCCACATTCATAATACAATTACTAATGCAGAAGTAGTAGCAAAGAGATTGGCTTCATTCATGAACCAACTAGGATAATAAACCGTTTCAAATTCTAGATACGTTACTATTTTACTCCAAGATACGGAAATAATAACATTGATGTAATAACGATACATAGTCATTAATACAGGAAATATCGTTATCGATAAAGATAATAGTATTATTAACTCGGAATAATAATTATCGAAAAGTACTTGTGAGTAATCAATATATAATCATTTAATAATTCATCATCATTCTCTTGCCCATAACCCAATTAATTTTGGGTCGGCAACATGTCTTTTTCTTCCATACTTCTCTATTAGTCGTCATCTCGGTATTCACCCCGTTTCTAGCCATATCATCTTTCACACAGTCGATCCATTGTTTCTTTGGTCTTCCCCTACTCGTATAGCCATCTACATTCATAGGTACTTGAAACATATCTTACGAAATTTTTCTGACGACATTTTCCTCTTTCCTCCGCATCAGATGCTCTTATCATGGCAACCGATTTCCAATCATTCAAATACTTAACGTCATTATTACCGTTAACCTCATACTTGAGATTTAGTACTCAAAGAACAAAAGAAATCTATTTGAATTACCCTTGAAAGGGATTATTAGTATGCCACTGGCACTTGTTTAAATTGATTGATTTGATTACAGCATGATTATTTCACGTTGTTGAATATAGTACGATTCTAATAAAAGTCAAGTATGAAAGACATCTTGTATACACAAGTGAACATCAATAATAGTTATTATTATGGTCTCCGCAACCGTGAACATAATAATTGACAAATACACCTTGATTTCTACATACTAATTATTTGTATGGTTTCTGCACAGAATAAGGAACCAATTCTCTGGTTTCTATTACAATAATGCTATGTTTAAACTTGGAACTGGGTTGCAATTCACTCATACACGACAAACCAATTGTAAAAAAAAAACTGTGAAGTGTCAAGCGATTTAAAACCATGTGCAGTGTTACTACAACTGTCAAATTGCCCTGCCTTGACTTAAACTGCACTGCAAACGGTTATCCCGGTCGATATCTCCTAACTTGAACTGAATTCGATTTTCGAAATCTTAGTAGCAAAACCAACTTACATCAAAGAAGTGAGGTCTTGGTCTGCCAATGACATTCTTAGAGATGTTGACAGCGACTTCAGTGAAGCAGACGCCGACGCCAAAGGCAAGGAGGGAGCAGTAGAAGCCGCGCACCCAGGGAGGGATGGACACGCCCAGGCATCGCTTACCGTCGCGAGTATTGCGCAGGACGGCCCACTCGCATACTAGGAACTGGGGAAAAAAAAGGAAACATTGTTTATTTGCTAGACAACATCTGTCTCTGCTCTCAAAACGGTGAAGGAAAACATCGTGAGGAAACTGGCATGTCTTAGAACCAAAAATTCGAAGACATGTGACATCTACTAACCCGCACTGGGCCCGCGTGGTAGATTACAGCCCACTCCCTCTCACAGAGAGGAGGCCTGTGTCCCAGCAGTGGGAACATTAATAGGCTGATGATGATGATGATGATCTGTCTAGGCTTTTGCCAACTATGTTGGGGTCGGTTTATAACTTTCGCTATGAAACACATTATACGATTCTTAGAATAAAAACTTTTCATACATGAATCGAAATAGCCAGACATACTACTCGTACTATTTCGACAGTTGTATAGGAATTTGATATGACACGTATTGGATATGAGTTTCACGGTGAAAGTTGTTTAGTATGACGGGTAGGATCACCCCCTTGACGGATACAGGTGTCTAAATCGCCACCCTGTATATGGTTCATCATCATTTTAGCTGAAAGACGTTCACTGTAATATAATGTTGTTATACATAAATGCATATCGAATTGTAAAGTTGAATATAAATAAAACAATTACTTATATTAGGTCAATTCAAACAATGGCAATTAAAATTGATATAATAATTATGTACGGCGTGCACATTTGTTCGGGTCGGCATGATTCGGCACGATTCGGCACAGATAAATACTTGTTCAGCTGTGTCGAATGTACACATTTGTGTGGCACCCCTTAATGACGATGGTAAAAAAATGGTTTTGGCGATGGACCGAGCAGCTTAAAATGTTGGCATTAAATAATTCTGTCGCATTCCGAATTCATATCGTTTTTCATATACGAGTAGGAAACATAACAAGAGGGATGTTCCCTGACTTCTCTAATTATTATCTTATTTACAAAACTGGCAATGGCAAGAATTATATCATCACCATCTTCAGCCTCTAGCAGTCAACTGCTAGATATAACAAGTTAACAAGCATTTTATTACTTAATAGAATGTATGTTTAAAAGATAAACATGAATAGAATAATATAGAATGACAACGGACCGGCCGGTCAGTTACAATCAACTGGAGTTATGTATTCTTCAATATTGTATCATAATTACTATTAAAAAAACTCTACACCTATAGAATTTTTCTTTAAACATTCACGCTGAAATTCCTTATCATTGCGTATTTTTAAACTTCTAATCACGTTAACCGTTGGAGCGAAACAGTTACTAATACAGTTTAAAAATAAACTAATAACTACGATTCTTGAATTCTGCCGTCTTGTACTTACCTACTCGGCAAACAATTCAAACTATGATAAGAATAATTGGAAACAATGATTGTAAACACCTTCATTCGAAATGATCTGTCTGCATGCTCGGGTCGGCACATTCGATTCGGTTCGGCAGTATTTCTTGAACAGCAAAGCCGACCCGAAGTAATTACTGCACATATTTGGCTTAATTAAATTAAATTTGCTGCAAGTCTAGTTAGATATTTTCATGAAATAGTCTTATTTCCATTCAATATATTTTGAGCGCTATACCTATTGATGTTTTAAATAATTAAATTAAATTATAACTATGTAATTATTATATTTTAATTGCCGCGAATTGAATTAATGCATTTGGGTCTACTAGGTTTTGAATGAGCAGGTAAAGTTGTTCAGCTTGATAATCTGTAGGTATCACCCTTAAATACAGGGTCGAATTAAATTATCTGACAAAATTTAACAGATGTGACTAACTGCAGTCAATGACCCAACAAAAATTGTCGTATCTTTTTTTTCATACTTTTATCCATACCCGTCACGTCTGCGGAGTTTCGCTAGCTAATTTAGTTTGACCCAGTATAGACCATACATTTCTGATACACGCTGTATATTCGATTAGCCGAATCATGCCGACCCGAACAAGTGTCGAGTACCCCGATAACATTGAAGACGTCAATAGTCAATAGGTAATAAATTCTATGAAAGGTAACAATAGGTAATTAAGATGTTTGCACAAGATAGATTGACTTTACGCACGTGTAAGCAATGCTTTAAAAACGAATGACGTGTCGGAGAGACGAACTGTTTCATATCAACGAACGGTTAATGGGTTACCTTTATTTCAATTTTGCGCGGGGAAGTCCTCATAGATACTTACCCTTCGTCTGGGGAGAACGGAGGGTTATATCGGACTCCTACCAACTTAAACCGAACTGTACCTACTACTACCATTTGGGGGCCCGGGAGATACTAGTACATTCGCCGCACCCCCGACTGGTATCAGGCCGCCATGCCTAGCGGGCCCCATCACCCAGTGCGGCCGAGCCCACGACCGCACGTCCTCTAAAGGCTTGAATGGAACACAGCGTGCCCCCTATGGGTACTATCAAGCGGGCAATAATGATGAAACCATACAATACTTGTTAAGAAGAAGCATTTCATCAGAAATCGATTAATAGAATACTCTTTATTAGGTAAGTACACCATGTGAATTACCTATTTTATAAAAGTAGAAATTTTGAATAGACTGACACAATAGGCTGTCTTATCGCTAAAAGCGATTTTTTAAAAACAACGTTGGAGAAGGAGATACAATACTGCAGGTAGTCTCTGGTGTACCATAAATCAGGCAAGTACCTAGACTTTTTCAATTCATATGTACCTTTACCTGAGTTTATCTTGGACATTAACATTTCTGACATCAGTGAAGGAAAACATCGTGAGGAAACTTGGACTTAGTCAATATAAGACTGAAATCGTCAACCCGTCTTGAGTAAGCGTGGTGATCAATGCTCGTGCCTTCTCTGCAGTTACATACACAATAAATATATAAAAACATAAAGCATAATCCTAATATATATCAAGGTTTTGTAAAGATTTTACAGACTCTCACGAAAGAGCTAGCCTCGGCAAGCACTAGGAAGTGGTGAAGGGCTGGTGTTTTTTGGGGACTGTCTTATGTAATTTTGACGTTCGAAAAGTGCTGATTCTCAGCCTAGTTTGAATAAATGACTTTTAATTTAGCATTTTTAATTTTAAAGGTTAAACTGAAAGAAACTGAACGATTGTTGTCTGGAAAAGCGGAAACACTTTTTTAAATATTTTGAAAGTATTATCGGTTGATCGTGTTAGCCAAACATTGGGTTGTGGCGTTGAAAAACAGTCGCTAGTGTAAAGACTGAAAGTAGACTGAAAGTAGACTGAAAGTATACTGAAAGTATACTGAAAGTAGACTGAAAGTAGACTGAAAGTAGACTGAAAGTAGACTGAAAGTAGACTGAAATTAGACTGAAAGTAGACTGAAAGTAGACTGAAAGCCGACCCCAACGTAGTTGAGAAATTTTTGTTAGGTGTTTTTAATTAAATTGTTGGTTGATCTTAGGGGGCGTTCATTAATTATGTGAGGTGATATTGGAAATTTTTTGGCCCTCCCTACTCCATTGGTGGGATCTCATGAGATTTGGCTCGACCCCTCCCCATCCCCCTAATTTACCGTGAGATTTTTCGAAATGGGAATCTGCTAGTACTTCATACATAGTGAAAGCTAGCTAGCCATATTTTAGTGAAGGAACATGTTTTACTTAATTTAAGTTTTCTCGCAATTTTACACTGTCTCTTTCGGGAAAACAATTAGGTGATATTTGCCGAGACCCCCCTCACCCCACGTGAGATTGAGTGAGATTCGGCTCGACCCCGTCCCCCCTGAAACGCCAAACGTAATAATGAACGACCCCTTAGTACAAAACCATTGTCCTTCTTCAAACGTACTCGAACATGAGGACTTTTTAAGATAGCTTAGATGCTCAATATATTTCCTACAAAACAATGACCTAGATATGTTATCAAAACCTAGTCAAACACTACGGTATTTTCCACCACCATACGCTACCTATTTATAGCCCTACTGCATTGTCCGTTTATTAAGGCTAAGTGCATTCAAACGGATAACGGATGTTATTAGACCACAATGCGATGCGAGACTGGAGCATTCCGGAAGAGGGACAGACAGAGGATTGAGTCAATTTCTGTCAATTACTGTCGGTATAAGTTTGATGATACTGGTAAAATGAAGGTGTAGTAGACCTCGTACGCATCACCTTATGGTTCAATGTTACTTGCACGTTTAAGGCGTGTATGCTCGAACGAACAAAACATGGTGAACACGAACATCCAACACGGAACATTTTTGCGATCGATACACAAAAGTGCATTCCATATTAACTAACATCTGAACTTTAGTAAATATAACTGTGCGTTTGCACTGGCGAAACATTCACGACAAAACATGTTGGAATCTCTATTTTCTGTCAAGTTTCCATACAATGTTTGACAGGAACTAGAGATTTCAACATGTTTTTTCGTGATGTTTCGTCAGTGCACAAACGCACAGTTACATTCGACTCTATAATCAGAACACTAAATTCGTCGATCCCGGAATCCCGTGATTTTTTCGATACAAAAATGCTTTCCATAATAGCCAACACCTGAACTTTAGGTTAATAATCCGAATATCCGAACTCTAATTATAACACTTTGTTACATTAACATCGGAACATTACAAATTAATTTGTTCTGAATCCAATTAGGAATGCGACTGCTATCAGCATGCAGTTTTATTATCAATTCTCGCGGCACGTGTGTACTCGGTGAGATGTAATCAGCTTGTAATAGGTACTGCTAATTTCTCCAGTCACGTGGGTAGGCTGTGACATTTCATCAGCATGTTCCACTAATTGAATGGAGGCTATTAAGATTACACATTCATTTTCTAATCTAGTTCTGAAATCGGTCATGACGCGTGGATGTAAGGCTATGCGACACAGTACAGTCAACAGCAAAAGTAGATGATCAAAATCAGAAATTCAATACTAATGAACGGTGTTCGCGTCAGAACTGTGTGGAGTCGAAGTGATTCAAAAGTATGTGATTGTAAATTATACCAAACATTTACTACTAGTACAGCTGCCATATATTCGTGATCAGTTTTGACTCCAAAAGTTATAAACTCGACTACTATATTTTATTGTCAGTTTGTGACAGACGTCAAAGTAAAAAAGAAAAAGAAACAAAACTTGAGGTTGAGGATATGAGGTTGCTACAAATATATTGTAGCCGACTGGGCAGAAGCAATCATTGAGTTATGATTTTGTATCGCATCAGCTACTTTTGAACATTGACATAAATTCACAAACACGCAAAGATAATAATATTGATTGAATTATGGTTTTGTATCACATCAGCTACTTTTAAACTTTTTACAGAAGTTACAAAAAATTAATAAAAAAATAGAAAAGTTTTTCAATTATATGATACTAGCTTTTTCCCGCGGCTTCGCTCGCGTGGATATCGGAAAACCAAGGAAACGTACTACCGGGATAAAAAGTATTCTTTGTCCAGGTTATAAACTATCTGTCGCCTAAATCCAAATCACCAAATCCTATTAGTAGCATAACGTAATGATTGTACTTTTTGTTAGGTTACTTTCAGAAATAGTGCACGATGTCTAATGATAGATATTTATGAATTGATAGTAATTGAGAGAAGAATTGTAGAGGAGCTGGAAACTAAGTAATAACAGCCGCACGGGTCGACCCATCAGGTTAAGCTACGGTTGCCGTGGATGGACTGTGGATGGGTGACCATCTTGACATACCGAGACTCCTCCATGACTCGGAAAGCATGTTAAGCCGTTGGTCCCGGCTGCCATTCATGGATCTTTGACAGTTGTTACACCCCGTCAGAAGCCCGAAAGTCTGACAACCAGTCTTACCAAGGGGTATCGTATTACCCAGTAACTCGGTTGTGGAGGTTAGATAGGCAGTCGCTCCATGTAAAATAATGGTATTCAGCTGCATCCGGTTACACGGGAAGCCGACCCTAACATAATTGGGAAAAGGCTAGGCAGATTGATTGTTTAATAATTGAAATACTATATCGTGAATTCATGAAACCCTAGTACTTTTTGTTAGGTTAGTTTAGGTACTGCTCAGAAATTGTGCACGTGTCATGAACAGAATACCGTCTTGAACTTCGATTGCAGCGTCACCTATCGGGCCCAATTGTGAATAGCAAATTCCAAAAAATAGATGTCGTTGCGTGTATCTTGATATAGGTCAGTGCGATGCAAATAAAATATTCCAATCCTTTTCATCCCGGTTTGTTTCCGAAAAATATTGATACCCGTTATTCTTTGTTTTCGGTTTTAAGTATAAATACTGAGTTTCGAGTAAATCACACCTCGCATAAAAAATCTTTCATACAAACTTTGACACCCCTAATCCCCATTTATTACTAAGATAAGTATTCGTACTCTCTATCAGCTTTAGCACCCTCAAAAACTACGAAAGCGACACCCATGACGAAAAATGACAAATTTGTCTCAGCCGCCATCTTGGATTTACATTTAGACCTCCCTTTCGGCTTAAACACATTAGAAATCTATGTAAACGACACCCATGTCGATTTTTTTTTAAATATTCACATCCGCCATCTTGGATTAACTTTTTGACGTCACTATCGGCTTTAGTACCCTTGAAAACTTCGATAACGACACCAATGACAAAAAATAAAAAAAGAATTCACAGCCGCCATCTTGGATTTACATTTTGACCTCACTATCGGCTTTAGCACTATCCAAAACTACGAAAACGACACCCATGACGAAAAATTTGAAAATATTCACAGCCGCCATCTTGGATTTACTTTTTGACGTCACTATCGGCTTTAGCACCCTTGAAAACTACGAAAACGACACCAATGACGAAAAATAAAAAATAATTCACAGCCGCCATCTTGGATTTACATTTTGACCTCATTATCGGCTTTAGCACCATCGAAAACTACGAAAACGACTCCCATGACGAAAAATAAGAAAACTTTCGCAGCCGCCATCTTGGATTTACATTTTGACCTCACTATCGGCTTTAGCACTATCGAAAACTACGAAAACGACACCCATGACGAAAAATTAGTAAATCGCAGCCGTCATTAAAATATTTTAACCCTTTTCACCCCGTTAGGGGTTGTTTCCGAAAAACCTTGATACGCATTATTCTTTATTTTCGATTTTAAGTATAAATACTGAGTTTCGAGTTATTTGGACCTTGCGTAAAAATTTTTTCATACAAACTTTGACACTCCCCAATCCCCGTTTAGGGGGTAGCTTAGAAAAACTAAAAATGACCAACTTTATGATTCACTTAGGTAAGTATTCGTGCAAAGTTTCAAGTCTATTAACTCAAGGAATAAGATTTTGCATACAATCGAAATCCCCCCTTTTCACCCCCTTAAAAGTCGAATTTTCAAAAACCCCTTCTTAGTGCTCCCCTACATTATCAAAGGAAGCTGTGTGGAAAATTTCACGTTCCTAGTCCCAGTAGTTTCGGCTGTGCGTTGATATGTCAGTCAGTGAGTCAGTTTCTCCTTTTATATATATAGATTTAATGCATTAGGCATATATTAAATATGCACATTTTTATCCAATTCAGCTGTTTTTCCGTAAAACATAACAAATTAAATTACTGGGATAATTAAAAAATAAGTATGGATGAATTATTTGCCTCATGATTACGTGGCCTCAGTTTCAGAATTTAATTTTTGATTTTAACTGTACACTAGTTTTGAATATTTTTTTCACTTCTTTGTTCTGATGCGAATTGAGTTTATAACTTTTGGAGTCAAAAGTGATCACGAATATATGGCAGCTGTACTAGTAGTAAATGATTGGTATAATTTACAATCACATACTTTTGAATCACTCAGACGCCACACAGTTCTGACGCGAACTCCGTTCATAGTATTAAATTTCTTATTTTGATCATCTACTTTTGCTGTTGACTGTACAAATAAGTAACAGTATGTCTTCATACAAAACGGCCGAAACGACGCGCTTCGAAATCTCGGTAACAGTCTCGAGTTCGCGGCAGTTGCACGGACGCGAAAGGTCTTTCTACCGAGCGGCCGTTAGGTAGTTATTTCAAGGTTACTGCCGAGACATAATACTGCTTCTTTAGTATACTGTGGCTACGTATAAAATACTGTACAGATATATGACTACAGAATATTTTTAGATCTTAGGTTTTTATGGCCATAAATCGTAGCGTATTAGCACAGGAAACTGTCGCGAAGGTGTTAATATTATACTTAGTACAAAAGATGTTGTTTTATCAACATTATGAAACGGTCATAGTATCGTGTCACCCAGTAGACCTATTTAAATATGCCTGATAATAACGAAACTGACACATACTGGGCCCTCTGAGCTGTCCTAACATACCCTCTTTCGTTAAGTATGTGATAATTTGATGATAATTATAACGTTAGTTTTCCAAGCTTAGTTACTTGGAAGTCTACTTTCGAATGAATAATTAATTTTGTCTGAAGTATGTGTTTTCGATCTTAATTTTAGATATTATAGTGAGTATACTATAGCTGTTGCCCGCGGCTTTGCCCGGAAATTATCCCACGGGAACGTACTACCGGGATAAAAAACTGACCTAGTCGTGGTCGCCAGATTTCATCCAAATCCGTTCAGCCCTTGAGGCGTAAAAAGGGACAGTCATACAGAGTTATTTTCGCATTTATTTATAATATATATTTATAGTTTAGGTAGGTACTTACAGCAAAAATAGGTAGAATGAGCCCGACGAGCCTCAACATGAGAACAGTGACGGTATCCGACTTGTAAGGGTACATAAGACTCTGGTCGCCACAGAAGAACCCTCGCTCGAAAGGCTGCCACAGCAGACTCGTCCCAAATATACATAGTGTCACTGGAACAATAGATAAATAACAAATGAAATAAACAAGATAAACTTGGACAAGGACTTCGTTCATGAGCGTTAATCCTCCTTTTTTTGTTGGGGGAAATCCTCATCAGGAATTCAGGATGTCCTCCGCCCTTGAGTGGGAAAGGGTTCTGTCAGCCACTTACTGACTAAAACCACCCCGGTCTTCCCTCGCATACTTGCGTTGGGGAGTTACGGGTGCAAATGCGACTTCCGCTGCTCCGGACTGGTGACGACCCGCGGTTTGCGGGCCCAGTCCCGTAGGGGCAGTGAGGTATCGAAACTCCCCCCGTTAGGTCTTAGAGAGGCGCGCGAGGTACACTATGCGCCATCACCTCTTGTCCTGTGTGATGGGGGCGACGGATGTCCCCGAGTCCGTCGACCCTGAACCCATTAAGGGGGCTGGAAAAGGGCTTTTAGCGTTATCCTCCTGCCCTTATCCCAATTTATTTGAGGTTAGCGCAGCAAGTTTTTTCTTCTATACATATCTATTACGGAGTGATCACACTTATAGACGCGGAATCGGCTTGAGCCGATCAGAAAGAGCTTTAATAAGTCCATGCAAAAAAGCGAATAGTTTGAAGCGCTATCGAGTCGCGTCGTCCGAACCAAAACGAGGCGAATGAAGTCTTTTTCGCTTTTATTGCTTGAACATAAAGTTCTATCTGACTGGCTCAAGCCGATTTAGCGGCGATAAGTTTGGTCACTCCCGTAGCCATCATAACAGAATCAAACACTTCATCAGCAATAAGAAGCCTCCAAGATGGGCAAGATTTCAAAATGTACGAGCAGAGCACTGACAACCAAATATTTTTTAATTACGACATGAGCATTTCTGATGTCTTTTTTGCTGATACGAGAGAAGAAGCAGTCTACTGCTGGAGGCCTCTCCTCTGCATGCCGCTGAGCTCGATATTCGGCCATTCTCATTCAACGTGGATGTAATGATCAGGAATCCAAAGCAGTGAAGACGAGTGATCAATGCTTATTTTTTCTCTTTTTCTGAACCACATCTCCACCCAGCAAAGGCCTCTTGTCTTTGCTGGGTGGAGGTCAGCAGTAGGATAGTTTTTTTTTTAAATGATGATTTAGTTGATTGCATAACGTCTATGCCACCTAAAAAACGACGACGGTTAATTTTAGAACATCATCTCTATATTTTTTTATAAGTAAGATGATAGTGGACTTCAATACAGAAAAATATTGAGTAAAAAAAAATTTGCTAATACTAATAACTTAAAATAAAACACGATTTTACGACTGTTGAACTGTTCGATTTTTTTGGGGTATCATACGAGTTTTAAGCAAATAAGAACCAGTTTCTGAGTATTATCTGTTGGCTTGGGTCTTATTAATGTATTTTTGTCGTTATACACATAAGGAAAAAATGAGCTAATAATATTTTTGGCATTATCATTTTTAAACTACCTAACTAGTTTGAGCCTCAATCTTGGACGGAACGGAATACCAGTTCAATATTAATAAAAACAGTTTTAAAAAAATTGTGGTCGTTTTAGCATTTAGACAGTCGTTAAAAAGAGTAATTAAGTAATTTCTTAAAATATAATAAATATATAAACGGAGCTGTTAATCCACCCCAAGTCCTAAGATGGGTACGCGCAGACGTACCTTTGTTCGATAATCCACCCAGGGTGGAAAATGAGAATATCGATATAATTTTTTCCGGGCTTAATCCCCCCTAAGGCTGCCTGTCCACTGGAGCGGAGAGGAGAAAAGAGGAGTGGAGATGTGCCAATATTAACCAATAGAATCTTGACTCCACCCTTGAGTTTAGATTTGATTGGTTAATAATGGCACATCTCCGCTCCTCTCCTCTCCGCTCCAGTGGACAGGCAGCCTAATCCACCCCAAAAGTACACCCTAAGATGGGTACGCGGAGACTTATGTTCGATAATACACCCAGTGTGGAAAATGGCAATATCGATATTATTATTTTTCCGGGTTTACTCCCCCCGGCAATGTACAGCCCAGTTATGCCCAGTAAATCCGTATTTATCCGTTTATCCACCCAGGCCTGGGGTGAATTCACGGACATACGTTATGGTAGATTTTTTGAGGTGGGTAAACGGAATAACTCGAAACTTAGATCAATGATGAACAAGATTTTGAAGTTTTAACCATTTCAACTCCACATAATTTTGTTTATAATTAACTTCAGACTAAAGGTATAAAGTGTGCCATTGTCTTTCATATGGTTAGGTAAGCCATTGTAAGTCATTCTTTGATTGGTAGGTGAAGACAAACTAATCGAATTTGTAAAGAATGTTTTAAAACACATAATCCAACAAAAACTCAACGCTACTGCTGACCACGAGTTCTTGAGTTTGATTCCCGGGTCGGGCAAAGTGTTATTGGGTTTCTTCACTTGGAATTTCTAAATACAAGCCTGGTACCTGGATTTGTGCTCGAGTGAAATATGGAAGCACTATATGCTGCAAGCACCATAGGCGTGCTGTTATGTGATATCCAACACATAAGTTAATCTATAACATCGTTTATTCTAGACACAGAAGGATTATGTAACTGTGTGTATGTCACTTAAATCCACGCTTATTAAACCGGATGATCGGTGTAGTTATTGTAATTGACGTTAGGCCATTAACGATAGCAGGTGGATTGAGGAGCAGTTATGACCCAATAGAAACTGCCGCGACTTACGAGTTGTAGGTCGTAGGGTTCGAACCCGTCACTTTACTTTGTGTAAATTATTTCATCAACACTGCTCTCAAAACGGTGAAGGAAAACATCGTGAGGAAACCAGCATGTCCTAGAACTAAAATTCGAAGACATGTGACATCTACCAACCCGCACTGGGCCCGCGTGGTGGATTACGGCCCACTCTCTCTCACAGAGAGGAGGCCTGTGTCCCAGCAGCGGGAACATTATAGGCTGGTTATGTAATTATGTTTATGCATTATCGATAGATTGAGATTGCTCTGTAAACTGCTCAACGCGTTCGTTATTTGTAAAACATAAGTTATGTTGTTTATACAACGTCACTTATGTTTTATAAATAACTAACCAAGCTATTCAGCAGAGCTCCACACGGGATTGCCAGAGAGCTATAGAGGGGAGTATTCTTGGTATTAAACTTGTGGACCGGGTTAAGAATACAATTATCCATTCCATCACTAAAATAACTGATATCACTCGGAAAGCTGCCACGCTTAAAATGGAATTGGGCTGGACACATCTGCCTCATGTCAGGCGATCAATGGGCGAAACGTATGACCCAGTGGGTGTCGTGGCAGGCCTAGACGGAGATGGCACGATGAGCTGGACTCTTTTAATAAAGATTGGTCGTTGGCAGCTCTAGACAGAGAGAGATGGAAAGAGAGTAGGGAGGCCTTTGCCCAGCAGTGGGACAAAAATGGCTAGCAAAAAAACAATAACATGCTAACCAAAGCATTGTAGTAGAACTATTTAAGGGAATATTTTACTGATCCTCTGAAAACTTATTAACCTAATGATAGACGTTTTTTTAAGATAATGAACCTCTAATAAACTTTTTGCGCTTCTAATGATGTACCCTTTTTTAATGATTGAGCCTCTTTTTAACTTTCTGCCTTTTTCTCACAGTTGATCGCAGTAACTAAGCGACGTACCCCGACCAACCACGGGTTAGGTTAGGTTAGAACTGTGACCAACCACGCGCGAATCGAATTGGTCGCACCCCAAATGGGTTAGGTTAGGTTAATGCTTATATACCTATAATGTGTCGCATTATTGTTATCTTGCAGGTAATGAACCTGTCTATCTACTGAACTAAATCTTTCATATTTCCTAGCGCATTGTGTAACACGGTTACCTAGGTATTCCATCTTAATTTATGTAGTATGGGACTCTGCTTGGAGAACGTAAAATATATTAATTTTAAAATGACATTCAAAAACACTTTCACTACAGATCCCTTCATATAATAATTCACAATATAGCAAAACCTGCTAAACAACTTGTTACATATCTAACTAATAAAAGTTGAATAAAAGCTTTAAAAAAATATTCTTCTTTAGTAAGCGAGAACTCGAGAACGGTTGGGCCGGTTTGGTAGGTAAAGTAATAAAAAAAAAAAACTTCATCTTAATAGGCCGAATACGAATGCGGGAAAGAAAAATTTGAAAAGAAGCCAGTAAAATTAAAAAAATCGGGGAAGCCTGAAAGTGCTATTTTCTATGCGATTTGGACACGACATCGTCTGTCGGGGTAGATAGTTATAAATAAAAATGAAACTTTAATTTTAAAAAAAACTTACGTCCAATGAGAAGGAAGCAATCGATGACCAGCTTCCTCAAGATATGAATGGAATCCTCGTCTTTAGACATGATGCTGTGTCTTCTGCCGGTTGTTCAGAAAATCTTCTTCTTGAGATCTTTTCACGTCCGTCCAACCACGACAAAATATCCGGACGGATATTGAGATATTCACGATACTGAATATTCCCAGATACTAAGGTAATTTTTCTCGTATTTATTTTCAAGACGTGTATCGACGTCGAGTTGGAACGCGCACGCGCTCCGTCCGTGCGTTCTGATAGTTGCGCGTACGTTTGACAGCAGTTCGGTGTGCACTGATGTAGTTGACCGGGCGGCTCGGCTTAAATAGCCTCTATCTACGGCAGATAACGTCATTGGGTTATAAACATAATAATAATTAATAAAAATTGTATATGTCCAGGGAAGTGCGGGAACATTATTTTTTTAGGGAAAACTAAGACATAAATTATCAGCTAACTTTCGCACCTAGTTACCCTCAGTTTTAGAACTCCTTATGAAGGAGTTCGGGCGGGGAAGTACTGCCAGTGCTCAAATATTATTATCTATATTTGTTCCCAAGCAGCTAAGAGTTAAGACCACATAAGGTGGGTTGTATACGGAATCTCAGTCGAATACACAGGTTTTTAATTTATTAAGATAGGTATTTGGTAATAGCAGCATTTTGTGATACGATATTTTTGATATTTAATGTTGCTAAACTTTAAAGACACCTTGACCTCTGAGTTTGTTTTGCCATTTCTTCGCAGGTGTAGTCAGATAACAGAATAAATGTCGACTCCATCTAGCTTTTTTTTTAAACGTGTATTTGGGTTTCCGATTTTTACAGAATAAACAATTTCATAACAATAAAAAGAAGGGGTAAAATGTAACTTATTTCAAGTAGTCATTGATATACTTAGTTCTACAATATGACAAATAGGAAAAAAGAAATTGGTAGAGTCCAAATAGTCACACTTGTACAGGGAATATTTTTCCAAGTAGTTATACCTAATGCAGTGTATGACAACTTGGAATATTCCGCTCAAATTAGGTAATAAGGTACACACCTCGTGCCTCGTGCTGACTACAATTTTTTTTTTTACCTTATAGCCAATGAATGAAAAACAAGAATTAACAATTCTTGTCTCTATCTATTACAGATAACTACGTTTCTATGTTTCTTACTGAATCTTTCGATAATTTTCCTCATGTTTCCTTGGCATGGAACTGCATTTTCACGTAGGTACTGTAGACCGTACGTCAGTGGTAAGAAAACGCAGAAACTACATTACGGCACCTTTTTTTTTTTTATTTTATAAATGGCATCTCGCAGGTCAACCTAGGTGGTTGTGGGCTGCTTAACCGGACTTTCCTGTAGGCGCCTCAATTAATTAAGGCCTCCAGTCAGGATAAGACTTAAGAACCAAGCGACTACAAGCTAAGTGGGGGCGCCATGTGGGGTACGGACCTCGGCTCAGGGCCTCGCTGGGGAAGAACAGGAAGGGACAGGGTGGATCGGATTCAGGTGACCGGTATAAGATGGTCTCTTTTTCTATTGAAACTCCGTACTACGCTAGGCCAGCTCAAGGTAAGTGTTACTAAGTAATGACGTGCGGTCGACTGTACCTATTATTCAAAACATTTTTGACCTACATACAATATCGCTCAGTAATACCGTCACGTCCGTAATTAACAAAAGGGTAAGCAGATTATTATTTAGGTTTAGTTTATTTACATTAATAAGTTACATAAATCGATATGTTGGTTTGGAGAAATTATATTTCGATTTCAGTATATTAGGAAGTGGTTTTTACCCTGAATGCACACACGGTCAAATATTCCTCAATATAGGTAGCCATCTTGTGACTTTATGCTAAACTAGCTTTTGCCCGCGGCTTTGCCCGCGTAAGGTCAGAAATTATTCCACGGAAATGTACTACCGGGATAAATAGAAGTATCCTATATCGTAACCCAGGTCATAAATAAATAAATAAAATAAAAACGTTTATTTGTCACTAGAAAATACATTAAAATTGTGATAGACACCAATGAGTCACAATAATGCGATTTATGTACTTATTACAAATATCTGATCCTAACACCCAAACTAGGCCTAGGCCTGTGTTTTGGGGGTCAGTGTTCAGCCATGGGTTATGTTAAAACAATACAGCATTTTTTGTGAGGAGTGTCGCCACATAATTGACACGCAATATACTCAAATAAAGGCACAACGGTAAGTGACATGAGGTGTGGTAAGATAGGTCATGGTTGATCCCTGTGCCAAATTTCATTCAAATCCGTTCAGTGGTTAAGACGTGAAAAGGTAAATAGACAGATAGACAGAGTTGTAAGGACGGATACAGATTAACCGGTAAAACCTGACATATATCCATATAGATAGCAAACTAACACCTTCAAGCCCGACCGTATCCACCGGGATACGCGCGTCACGGCGTAGCCCGGTGGACACGGTGGGGCTGGACGGATATTCCGTTTGGTCTGTGGGTGTCTCTCTATATACAGGGTGACAGGGAAATTCGACCTATTCCTTGAAAGGGGTTATACTAGAGGTCTTTAGCAACAAATTAACTCCAATGAAGTAGGGATCAAAACTGGATGGTTCTCGAGCAGTGACGGTTCTTCGATTTTGTAGAAAATTTCTGACTTGTTACCAAAAACAATTAATTATGAAAAAAATACTCCAATCTAAACATTTAATTGATACTTTTCTGAAAGCTGAAAAAGGAGTGATCATTGTTAAAAAAAATGTTTGCCCAAAACTTACATAATCTCAGAAATAGAAGGTCTTTAGTAGCAATAATTTTTAATGATTGTATTATTCCTGAACATTGAAGTAAGCTATTGGAAAAAAATTGTATGACAGTTGGCGTACAAATGTGTAAAATGACTAACTGGTTTCATAAGCTTTTCAAAAAGGTACAATTGTCATTAACTTTCCCAGCGGTTTTTCAAATATCAGCAAAAGGGCACTAAAGGTCAAATTTTTAATTTTGATTTGTTAATTGAATTCAGCTCGAAAAGTCAACAGTGTAGAGA
Organism: Conistra vaccinii; assembly: GCA_948150665.1. NCBI lineage: Eukaryota > Metazoa > Arthropoda > Insecta > Lepidoptera > Noctuidae > Conistra > Conistra vaccinii. The sequence continues at coordinate 18,646,640 of OX411327.1, forward strand.
AGTGAATAAAAAATAAATGTAATTTGATAAGGCTTAATACAAAAAACGCAGTTAACAAAAATTACACATCCTTTTCGAATTGCCTGCCATTGTTGCGTAAGCAAACACGCAGCCTACGACGTACTTCACTCACTGGCACTCGCGTTGAAAGTGAGGTTTTCATGTGTTCGGCAGCTGCCAAAATCCTCTCCCTTAACTCTTCAATGTATATCACTGGTAGTAGGTGCACTAAGTCCTTCAAAGTCAAAGGCACATCTTCCAAAACCGTGTTCATTTCTTCTCTTAAAAAGTTTTCGAAGGTACGTTATGCCACTCAAATTTCGGGGCAAGAAGAATGGCTCGATCAACTTATCATGGCCAATCTCCATCCAAATATTTAAAATCTTCTCTGGTGGGCCCACCATTTTGAAGTCATTGAAAGTCCAGATTGAACGCCATACGACTTTTATCTTTGGGGTCACATGAAGGACTTAGTGTACCCTACACCAGTGACATACATTAAAGAGTTGAGGGAGAGGGTTTTGGCAGCTGCCGAAGACAAAATCTCAGTTTTAACGCGAGTGCCAGTGAGTGAAGTACGTCGTAGGCTGCGTGTTTGCATACGCAACAATGGCAGGCAATTCGAAAAGGATGTGTAATTTTTGTTAACTGCTTTTTTTTGTATTGAGCCTTATCAAATTACATTTATTTTTTATTCACTACTCTACACTGTTGACTTTTCGAGCTGAATTCAATTAACAAATCAAAATTAAAAATTTTACCTTTAGTGCCCTTTTGCTGATTTTTGAAAAACCGCTGGGAAAGTTAATGACAATTGTACTTTTTTGGAAAGCTTATGAACCCAGTTAGTCATTTTACACATTTGTACGCCAACTGTCATACAATTTTTTTCCAACAGCTTACTTCAATGTTTGGGAATAATACAATCATTAAAAAATATTGCTACTAAAGACCTTCTATTTCTGAGATTATGTTAGTTTTGGGCAAGCATTTTTTTTACTATGATCACTCCTTTTTCAGCTTTCAGAAAATTATCAATTAAATGTTTAGAGTGGAGTATTTTTTTCATAATTAATTGTTTTTGGTAACAAGTCAGAAATTTTCTACAAAATCGAAGAACCGTCACAGCTCGAGAACCATCCAGTTTTGACCCCTACTTCATTGGACTTCATTTGTAGCTAATGACCTCTAGTATAAGCCTTTTCAAGGAATAGGTCGAATTTCCCTGTCACCCGGTATATAGGCGTGAGGTGTATTATCGTCGATTAGAAGTAAAATTGACAAAAAATGATAGGTAACACCGAAAAATACTGAAAAATGTCAAAAGTGACGTAATGGGGCGTGTCAGTGTCAAACCGCGGGCTTGAAGCAAGACGGGCGTCTTGCTGGGCCTTAAGATCTTCAGGTGTGTCCAAACATTGAGCGGCAATCGTGAGCGACCGCCGCGCGTGCCCTTCCGTGCTGTGATTGGACGCCTGCCGCGCGAATGTTCGTCGGTTTATTCCTAACTAGAGCGCGGCAGAAATGTGTCCTGAAAACGCTGCGTGTTGCTAGCGCGCTCTTGCCGCTCAATGTTTGGACAAAATTGAATATAACTGTAGGTGATTAGCGCTGTGCGACCTGAATTGCAGTTTACTGTGTCGTAGCAAGAGTCACTTTTTATTTAAATGATTTTGCGAAGAGCAATCAATATCACAGCAAATCAATATCACAGATCTGTATTAATCTGTGATATTGATTCAAAAACATGTAAAAGAAAATATGCGTGGTTTATTTTTGTTTGTCTCTCGGAAAATCTGATGTATGCAAGTGTGTTTAATGCCTTATCTTTGTGTAAACAGACCTCCAATCGGCAATGTAAACAGCGATATAAAACAATAATTAGCTAATTTATTCTACAATGAAAATGCATTTATCAGTATTTTTTTTTATGTCTAGTGAAATACAATTATTTTCCTCATTAAAAGTCGTTATAAAAGTAGGACAAAGGATTTTAATTTACTTCATAATGTTCTTATTTCTCGAGAACAAAGGTTTTGTTTTTTTCACTTTAGGTTTTGTTGTCTACGAGAACTCAAACTCAAACTCAAACTCAAACTCAAAGCATTTATTTCAATTAAACCATTTACAGGCACTTTTGAATTGTCAAAGAGTCGGTCAGTTAGTCAGAAAGTTGAAGCTAGTCGCCCATTCCAAAAAGTAGATCTCTGTGGAGAAGAACGGGCAAGAAACTCCCAGGACACTCTTTTAAATAAAGATATTACAAAATCCTGGGTACATTATTCTTGTTGCTTCTATATGTGAGAACAATGTGAAAAAAAATTAGAGACAATTCAAAGTATAAGATTTAAAATAAGCCTTGGTAGAAAAGAGATGACCAGTCTCAACCGACCGACGGCGCCCGTTCACGAACAACTCATGTTATTGTGAAAAAGTAATGAGTAAATCAGGAAAGTCTTATTTCATTTTATTGGTCTTCCAGCATCTTTATTATATTTTTTTTTGTAATTTTAATTTTAATTTGATATTCTTATTATTATTATTTTTTAATTTTTGTTTTTTATAGATCATGTGGTTTGCATTTTTATTTGTTTTTTTTATTTATTCTTCTGCCTTTATCCCAATTTATTTGGAGACGTTCCAACATGTATTGTTGTCCATACTATTAGACGTCAGAAGTCAAGGCTCCCGCAGACAAGCGCGGCGCAACGGTGTGACGCGATTCTGGTAGAATACTATCCATAAAGTTTCCATAGAAATTGTTCTTCTAGAGTCGCGAGTCGCTGTCTCATTGCGCTAAAAATCATCTTCCACACAGTCCATCCATCGCTTCGTTTCATCTTGGTTAAATTAATATTTTTTACAGATTATCTAGATATCAACCGATTTGAATATATATTTTTTTGTTTTTTTTTTCCTGTTTATTTATTTATATATACTTTATTGTACACCAGATAATACATTACAAGAAGAAAAAGTAATACACTACAAAATACTGACTATGTTTACTGGGGTGGTTTACGCCGAAAACCCAACGGAACAGCAGAAAAATCGAAATTGAAATTTTGACAGGACAACATCTGACGGGTCAGCTAGTCATAGGATAAATATTTATCAGTGTAGAACTACATGCGTCACGTATATCTTTGTTTTGATAACAGATATTTAAAAAAATATAAAATTAGTTACATACCTTATCTAAATTTATTTTCGTCAGATCATACGATAATTTAAATGGTTGATAATAATAGTTTATTTACATAAGTATTAAAAAACTGTGATATTTTGCTCGCGTTAGAGGAAAATATTTGCAGTGATAACAAAAAGCTTGTAAAACCAGAACAAATTGAATGCAGTTCTTTTATTACTAATCTTTTTATCTTTTGTAAACAACAAAACTAATTGCTGCTGTCAAAACTTTTGTTTTAGGAAGTTTATACACACTACATAAACTCACGCCATCTTTCTTTGGGGGACTACAGTACGGTATTTTTTTTTTAATTTTATAAATGGCATCTCGCAGGTCAACCTAGGAGTCAGACTTTCCTGAAGGTGTCTCAAGGGGTTGCGGGTAGTCCTAAGGGGAAACCGTGACCCCTGGCACAGGCAAGGGAAGGAACATGGGTGGGTTTTAGTCAGCAAGAGTCTGACACGCCCTTCCGCTCCGCCGAGAGCGGGAGAAGTTATTTAATGATTTCCCTCCCAAAAAAAAAAAAAATTTCTCTAGCCAGGGCATACAACTAAAAAACTGAACTACAAGCTAAGGCTGTGGGTACAGCAAGGGCCTGGATCTTGGGGGGCTGGATCAGATTTAGATTAATTTGGGACACAGCGAGCAATTTAATTGCCAGTGGTTAATGTTGTTAATCATTACCACTACCATACTTGATAGCATGGGTAACCTTATGTCACCATGACGCGCTTGCGTGGATGGATGGCCGATAACTGTTGAACCTTTGTTTTGAATATGTTTTTTGCTGATTAGGCAACAAATGGATGGATAAAGAACATTGTTCCGATGTTTTTTTCCGCAAAAGAGGTAGTTTTGATTTTGTTCGTAGTGATAAGAAAGTAGTTACGGTTCTTACTGTTAGCCCAGGTTTGCACGGACGTGGTTTTATCGCGAATTGAGTTTTCGACGCTCTGCTTAGCGCCGAGAGTTGAATATCCAACAGTGTGTTTTCTTGACACGCTGGGTGCGCTCTGGTGGATTCTCAATGTTCGGCTCAATACCGAGAGTTGAAAATACAGTGTACGAAAATACAGTGTACGAAAATACAGTGTACGAAAAAAAATCGCCACGAAAATATCGATAGAAAACCTAGAATGTGTTATGTGAATTTAAAATAGCCAGGCCCAGACTTATTATCTTAACTGTTACTTAAAAACGGCTCGAAGTGGAAGAAAATAAATTGACGATTAACCAGGAATCTTACGCAAAGCTGAGCGCAGATGGCGCCACTTAAACTTAACTTAAACAAAACAAGGTGTCAACGAAGCACGGCTTTTGATTTTCCTTTTCGTTTTAATATTAAATATAACTAAACCAACAAAGGAGGTAGTTTTTTATTGGGCCCCCTGTATTGTAACGTCTATTATTTATAATATATCAAAAAAAGGCAAATAACTAATTTATCGTTTCAAATGATCGATTTTCAAATAAAGTCTCACGGGAATCACGAAATCGTAATAAAAAAATGAAAATGCAGAACATTTTCATTTTATTACGATGTCGTGATTCCCGTGCACTACATTGATTTCATTCGAGTTATGGTCGCTGGTCGTAAATGTCATAAATGCATGTATTGAAGCGTTTTTAACGATTTTATGGAAAAAAAAACAAATTATACCTTTATCTTATTACAGTTCGAGGTGATAGCTAAATCTGTTTTTATTAAGTAAAAAGATGTACCCTTGACGCTGCAGCAGACTTAAGCAGACCGGGAGTTTTAATTAACTTCTGGAGGGAGGTGGGCTGGTTGGAATAACCCCCGAAACTGCCGCCATGGCCCACGCACAATGGTCCACTTGAAGGACTAAGTGCGGAAACCAAACCCTATAACATAGAAAATAGACGCTGCAGCAGGTCCTTCTGCTTAATCCCATTTTTAAGTTTGGTTACTCTCGGGTAAAGTGGTTTAAAAATCAACGCTTCTCACTAGAGTCAACTTGTCAGTTTGACTCTAGTGATGTTACTCAGTCATTAACGGTCAGGTACTCGATTGTCCCGATTATGTCATTCGAAAACTCAATACAAGTTGAATAGAAACGATACAACTCAATACAAGTTCTTCTTCTTAGCGTGTCGATGGCAAAAATAAACGAAATAAATACATAATAAGTATAATGTTCTGAGTTTTTTAAATTTGTAAGGCAATGTATAGAGTGCCACCATTGGCACTCTATCCCTATCGGATAAAGTGCCACTACAGGCACCCTAGTAACACCGCCTCGGCCCGGCCAAAGTGCCGCAAGCATTGGATTGTCATTGTCACTTGTTATTTAGGTTACGTTAGGTTAGAACTGTGACCACACAATTTGTAATCTACTAATCTAATACAAATTGTAATCTAGAGACCATACGGAAGAAATCAACATGCATTTCATTAATAGACGCCACAATTGTTGATGGGCCTAATCGCCGAACAAAAAAATTATCTCCTTTGTCGGTTTAGTTTCAGCCTTCTGAATATACATGTACGTTAAAACTATATGAAAAGGTTAAAAGTTAAAACATGCACATAACATAGCTTATTTTTTTTGTGAATTAACTACTTTACAATATACCTTTAAAAATAAATACTATACCACTAAAAATATTGTTCATTCACTGACCTGTAAAATCCTTCATTCTGATAGTCTCTCTTTTAGTCTTCAGGTCTAAAATAATCAGTCACCTTGAATATTTTGTGACTGTATCTAATAAGTTCTTGCGACGTACCTACAGCCATTTCCCATTGCTTGCGAAGTTTTAGTTTTAAAAGCTCAAAACACATACAAAGCGGGTGGGTGTCGGGCGCGGGTCGGGACGGGAGCGGGTCGGGAGCGGGAGCCGCGCACGCTTGTGTGTTCTGATATCCATATAATACAAGGATTTACGATATAATGCAAACCCGCCGTACTGCCGCCCCGACCCGCACCCGACACGCACCTGCTTTGTGTGTGTTTTGAGTTTAACCACACGAAAAGAAGAATGAACGCCATAGTTCGTGCATATTACCTTATGGCACAACACTGATACACTGATGCATTCTTTACAAATTATTCGTGACGAACAGCTAACAGAAAAATATTAAAACAGGTCGAGGCTCCACTTCGAATTATAACCCGCGCTTGCGAAGCTTCACAATTTTATAGTGTATAGATATTGTCATGTAAAACACTTTTGCCAAATATTACACTGCGCAAACACATACTTTTTGAGAGAAAAAAATTTAAAGTTTCACAAAATTCAACATAAAACACACTAAAAAGGGTCTATTCTACCCAAAAAATAATACCTACTATATAAAAGCGACGGGTTATAATCCGAAGTGGTTCCCAGTCGATTTTAAAATCGCAGGATAGCCTCAATATCAGTCACCTAACCACGGAAAAAAGGAGGTTATGCCCAGCAGTGGGTAAAGTCGGGAAGTGTGGAGCATAGATAATGGTGTGGATGATGATGGTGAACAGATAACAGAAGATACGTGTCAGTGGACAGAAGAGGTAGAAATGTCATGTTGTTCTATTTACGTTAAACTGGTAGTCGCTCTAGCAGGAGAACTTGGCAGTAAGATTCCTTATTGTAAACTAATAAACTATAATAATTTAGAAAAATAACAGAAATTATTACATTAATTTTATCCACAGTTTTAAGTTATATTCACTGCTTTTTATCATAGACGTTAACGGTTGAGAAAATTGACAGAAAAAAAGAAAACTGAAAGTATTTTCCGATTTCAAAAAAGTATTTAGTCTCTATGGGAATAAAGAGTATTTATGCGAATAGCGTTGCTAGCAAATACGATAAAGGAAAACAATGCTAGGAAACCTTGGAATTAATCATCTGTAATCAACCTAGCCAGGACTAAATAAGGCACTGTTTTACCAAGGCCTAGATTATGCTGAATCAATATTCTAGCAACTGAACATGGACAAGACAAAGGTCAGGTCAAATGCCCATGTAAAACCCACTCTCATGAAGATCGGAGACGCTACGCTCGAAGTTGTAGACGAATATGATTACCTAGGAAAACTGTCCAGCTAGGTAGGTCCAACTTTGAGAAAGAGGTCAATCGTCGAATCCGACTCGGCTGGGCAGCGTTCGGGAAGCTTCGCAATATCTTCTCGTCCTACATACCGCAGTGTCTCAAGACGAAAGTCTTTGAACAGTGCGTGTTGCCAGTGATGACCTATGGCACTGAAACGTGGTCGGTCACAATGGGCCTTATCAGAAGGCTAAAAGTCACCTAAAGAGTAATGGAGAGGGCTATGCTTGGTGTTTCCCCACGTGATCGAATCAGAAATGAAGAGATCCGCAGAAGAACCAATATATCCCGAAGAATTGCCAAATTTAAGTGGGAATGGTCACATTACTTGCAGAACAGATGACCGATAGGGCCGAAAGGTTCTGGAGAGGCGACCGCGTACCGGAAGACGCAGCGTTGGAAGGGCTCCCATAAGATAGACCGATGACCTTGTAAAGGCCGCAGAAATTTCGCTGGATGCGGGAGGCACAGCATCGGTCGAAGTGGCTGTGCTTGGGGGAGGCCTATGTCCAGCAGCGGACGTCTTTCGGCAGAAATGATGTCTAGCATAGATAGATAGAATACTCTTTATTATGTACACCATAAAAATTACAGACATAGGTTTAGACATTTTACATAGGGTGACACAATGGGCGGTCTTATCGCTTAAAGTGATCTTTTACAGACAACCTTTGGATGGATTAAAGTAAGAAGGAAAGACAATACTGCAGGTAGTCAGTGGTAGCATATATCCTTAATTATCGGCTTCTTGTCTACAAAAGTGCAATGAAAGGTGACTGCAACCGCAGGTAGAGGCTCAGATAGAAGCGATGCGTCTCTAGAAAAAAATCCTTGAAGTTTTCATAGAAAATGAATTGAAAATTCATCACAATTTGTTTAATAAAAATCTTAAATTCATTCATTCATTCATTCATTCACTGACAAATAGCGCTGGGATTAGAAGCATGTAGTTTTCCTCAAGAGTTCCTTTTATTATGAAAATGAGCACTAAGGAGGGGTCTTTGAAATTTTTTAAATTAAAGGGCCTAAATAAAGGATGAAAGTTTGTATCAAAGGTTGCCTTTTTTTCGACGGAATTACCTTATGGCACACTACTTGCTGTACTATAACTGCTTATTGTCTTCAAGAATAGGTAATTGTTGTCTTAAAATCTGATAAATAACCTTTACAATTATCAACAATCAACAATTATTAACATAATCCTTTCATGATTGATAAGTTATCAATTCAAGTGCATGTCTGCGAATCAGGAGCACCTGCATTAGAATTATATCTAATCTCAAATCGTCAATTGAGTAGTGACGCGTAGCTACGGTACAGTCAACCAGCACGTCCATTGTTATAATTTAACCTTGATACCGCCTTTCTTTCGTGCCAGTAAGGGCGGTTTTCATTGTCCAAGTGTGACTTGTGGATCATTATACAAACGACAGTTGGTTTATTTTTTACAACTCAATGTTTTTGTTTGTTAAATTTATTTTTTAGGGTTCCGTACCTGAAGGGTGCCTAACAAAACCCTATTACTAAGCCTCTGCTGTCCGTCCGTCCGTCCGAATGTCTGTCAGCGGGCTGTATCTCATGAACCGTAATAGGTAGAGTTGAAATTTTCACAGATTGTGTATTTCTATTGCCGCTAAAACAAGAAATAATAAAAATTAACACAGTTAATAAAGTTCATAATTAAAGGGTTCCCCTTGTAAGAAACGTGTCTTTTTTCGGCGTAATTCAATACGGTATGGAACGAAGTGGGAGTCCGACTCGCCCTTGTCCGGATTTTTCTCGTGTTTTCCTATTAGTATTTCTTTACTATAAATTACTAATTCTAAACTGATTAACTCTCGAATTTCAGTTTACCAATATTTTACTTAAGCTGTACTACCGTTTTTACTCCTTACCCACCAGCATGGTAGAGGGAGAGGTGCGTTTTTTTTATTGTTTATCCCCAGTAGGCCTACGGGCATCCTAGGCAGCCACGATTAGTTATTTATTGATGATTTTTCTTCGGTTTCGATGCCCTAGATGTTCCAGGGTCACTTGAATTGACCTCCTCCTCTTCCGAGTTTCGTCGTCTTTCACCTCGTGTGCCAATGATTTCGCAACCGTCAGGTCTTCTTTCTTGTCGTCATCGTTTTCTTCTCCTCCAGAGATCGCAAAAATGTCTGCGCTTTTTTCAAACGCGTCTCCATGGCAGCATGTACAGATAACAGAGCATTTGAAGCCTGTTTTCTTACATCCACAGACACGATCACATCCCTTCGTGCACTTGAGCTTGACTTAACTGTAACTTGTGAACTATTTACCTGTTTGAAATATGTTTCTCACAAAAGTTGTAGAAAATTTTATTCTCTATAATTTTTGTCATAGCTATTTTTAACCTCGTTGGCGTTGGAGAGAAGATATTCTCGAAAAACTGGTTTTTTGTACCATTTTTCCAATATGGCGGCGCGAGCGGTGATCGCTCAAGGTCGCAAATTCGCAATATTAATTAGTACACCAAACTGTAACACCAAATTAGATCTCTCCTTGACCTTTTGTAGCGAAAGCCCCCTTTTATGTCTTCATTGACTGGAATAATTAGCATATCATCTTTTTTCATTGAACATAATAATGTTATGCTGAGAATACGTACAAAGGTGATGCTTATTTCTAAAGAAATCTCTTCCAGCATACCTGCGATAGGACAGAGGATACAAAGAGATGTAGACACCGTGTGTAAGAGTAGAGAGAAAGTAAAATATATAAAATCAAAACAATTCATTTACTAAAAATAAAACAAAAATAATATGAGATAATACTTAGGTACCTACTTACATACAAACATACATACATACCTACTGTATACGCATTCCTTGTGAGCAAGAATTAAGGATTTTTGTTATTTTAGCCCCTAAAGGGGTTAAATAGGGGATTCAAAGTTAGTATGGATGTTAGTATTTTTAGCGGATTGGTAACCCCAACGAGCACACGGCTTGTAAACACAATAAAGATTTTTATTATGGGTAGGTAAACAATATGATATAATTATCTAAATTGTAATACGTAATCTTACTCTACGCCACTAGGTAACCAGATGTTATATAATTATTGTATCTATGTCCCTATATAAACATTAATTTAATTGATTTAATTAAGTTATTAAAAAGCTGCTTGATTTTCTTATCTAATAACGAATTATTTTATTTAGTAATGATAGTTATAATTAGTAGTTGGTCTGTAAAATTGTGTCGGAGGTTTAGTACCATCAAAGAACTTCATAACTAGCCACCGTAAGGCCTATTCTTGCTTGCAGTGCTCGGCGGCTATAGAACCGGCCCCCCAATTACGCAATGCACGATCAATTTTAAATTGAAACCAATTGAAAAAGATTGCCAGTCCATTGCTTCATAAGTTCGACAAAAAAATCTGCTCAATTGTTTTTGTCGAACTTATGAAGCAATGGACTGGCAATCTTTTTCAATTGGTTTCAATTTAAAATTGATCGTGCATTACGTAATTAGGGTGCGGGTCGGTAACAGATTTGGTCATCGTGTCCACGGGATTTTTTTTTCAAACTAGTTAGATATGAACTTTTTTGATGGTACATATTTACATAAATAAACTCACGCCTTCTACTCATAGGGGTAGGCAACTAGGCAGACACCATAAAACGCTACACTCCATACTCCTTTTGCTTCGTTTAATACGTTCATCTGTACCCTAATTACGTAATGCACGATCAATAATAAATTGAAATGAATTGAAACATATTGCTAGTCCATTGCTACATAATAAAAATTGAGCAGATTTTTTTTCGAACTTACTAAGCAATGGACTAGCAATCTGTTTCAATTCATTGCAATTTATTATTGATCGTGCATTACGTAATTAGGCTGCTGGTCATACACGCTCGCCGGTTGCGAGGAAGAAGAGATTTAATATCGAAGTAAAATTTGAGAATCATCATCTTTCTTGTTACTCCACGGTTACTCTTTTAATTAAAAAGAAATGGGTTTTACAATGGTTTAAATGCAATGCTTCAACGCATGGTTGCGAGTCACTTCGCATTCGTGGGTCACTGTTGTGCCGTCTCTTATGGGATGTCGCAAGTTCGCAACAGTGACCAACCGTTATTTGTTGTTATTTTTTGTATTGTTTTCCTTGTTTTTGTTAAGGGTCTGTGCTTAGTGCTTACTTACATAGTCGTTAGTTTTGCTAACAAACTTGTTGAGTCTTGATTACTCGAATAAAGAAATTCTATTGTATTCTTATTCTATTTAAAAATACAGTGTTAATAGGAATGAGAGGACAATGTAGGCTTGCCAACAAGCACCACTATCTACAGTCCACAGTCCACAACGTTCAACCTACAACCACAGTATAAAAAACTACAGTAGGAAATCGCCTTTGATCTCGTTGTAAATGCCGACAACGTGTAGGCATTGTCGCGATAGCTAGCAGTTCGGGAACGCGCTTCCCCCTGTCTCGCCCCTCACGCCTCACAGTCACAACGTAAGCAGTTCGGTACATCGGTACCCGTCTCGCCCCGCACGATTGCTCTGTCTAGCTAGACGTCTTCGTGTGACGACAGTATGATGTTTAGAGACTGTGCTACAACGTTCTCACATTCACAAAATATAAAAGTAGATAATAATATGGTAATAAGGAACTGTTGGCAAGAATGAATGGCAGAACCACGGTCCTACTATTCTAAAAATAGCGTTCTATAAATATTATAAACTTTATGTAGTTATTATTGTTTGTCCGCTCATGTAACTAGGGCTTATCTTAGTGACATACATGAATGAATGGAAAGAAACGTTCCGAGGGGTAAAGTATCATAATAAGTTATTGTGTAGATGTAAAGGAAATTACACCACACTATCGAAACAACAGAATTACTTCCACTGTTACGATTTATTTTAATAAGAATAGTTTACTTGCAAATCTGTTGCACCTGACTTTTACTAGTTCTCCGGTCAACTCATCTTAAGGGGAACACAAACACGTGACTTCTCGCTCGCTAGAACGTGTTCAGCCTTTAGGTATTTGCGGATCTGTTTAGCATTATGCCTTTTAATGTTTCCACTGCTGGGACACAGGCCTTTCCTCCTAGAGAGGGAATGGGCCGTTATCCACCACGCGGGCCCAGTGCGGGTTGGTAGATGACACATGTCTTTGAATTTTTAATACTAGGACATGCCGGTTTCCTCACGATGTTTTCCTTCACCGTTTTTGAGAGCAGTGGTTATGAAATTATTTCATCATCATCATCATCATCATCCTGCTAGGACATAGGCCTCCTCTCTGTGAGAGGGAGTGGGCCGTAATCCACCACGCGGGCCCAGTGCGGGTTGGTATGACTAGTGATCGGATATTCGGATGCATATTTACTTAAAGTTGAGGTGTTTGCTATTATGGAAAGCACTTTTGTATCGAAAACATCCCGGGATTCCGGGATCGACAAATTTAAAGTTCTGATTATAGAATCGAATAGTATATTTACTTACGTTCAGGTGTTGGCTGATATGGAATGCACTACTGTATCGATCACAAAAATCCCGCGATTCCAAAATTGATAATTCTATTACTTTTTTACTATAGAAATGCTAGGTAATGTTTTAAAGTAGGTTGCCAAAATGGCATAGCACATAGCGACAAATAACTTGGTGCCCTGAGTTTCGTTAAAAAATATTTACATATATAAACTTTTATGTTAACACCGCAAAAGTCCTCCTAAGAGGGCTGATGATTCCTTTCTGTATCATGTATCCGATTAGTTATGCATTCCCGGATTTTATGGAATTCCGGGATTTATGTTAAGAAAAAATTTATTAAGCCACTTCCATAATTTCTTAGCCAAAAATTAAGTTTAGGTAAATATGCATACGAATATCCGATCTCTATATATGAGACAGGTCTTCAAATTTTTAGTTCTAGGACAAGGTTTCCTCACGACGTTTTCCTTCACTGTTTTGAGAGCAGTGGTGATGAAATAATTTACACAAAGTAAAACATCTGTCAGGATTCGAACGTATGAGCCACAACTTGTAAGTCGCGGCCGTTACCACTGGGCCACCACTGCTTTCAAGAATCTGTTGTGATGGAAACTCTGCTCATGTAACTGCGAATCAGCCCACTTGCTACACATATAACCTATTTTCCACCTAAGTCAATAAAATGTTGCCATAATATTAAGATATTTTTGCACATCAAAGATAACTTATCAAAGCTTCCTTCGGGCAAAGTTTCACTTGGCAATATTGGCATATTTCACGGAACTAGTATTTTACATGTAGAGAATACCTATCTGACCTCACTCCCTATCTGAACCCAGAAACTGGGTAACGATACCCCTTGGCGAGACCTGCGGCGGAACTGGCCTACTTATTTCTTAGTAAGCACACGGAAGCAGGCCAAAGTTCCAGATAAAATACCTACATTAAGGAATGAACACGTATTTTGTTTGTTCCACTGTATCTTTTAAGATTAATAATAAAAAGAGGTGTGTGATGATCGGTATCATCTTGTTCTCGCGTGGCGATAACAGCTCAGACAATGTCCAACACATGTCGGACGCAAAAAGATTAATTGTTAGTAAATGATAAGTAATTAAAGTTATTACTTATCATTTATTTACGCTACGCTTACGCTTGACGTACTGGCTATTTAGAAGGTAAAAAAAGCTTGAGATTGAGCTGCTCGCTCTGCTAAGCCATAAATAAAACCATAAAACTTGACATTATGCTTATTCTGTCGTGTATTCCCGTTGTTCCTCCAATTTAGCCCCCTTCTTAAGCTTATTGGCAACAATTTAATATTTCCTTAATTATTACATAACTCATAATTGAAAAGTAGTTAATAATTTAGGTATTTTGTAAAAAGATTAGATACCTACATAGTTTAAAAAAAAAACACATAATAAAATTATTAAAACTAAAGACTTGATAACTCTCTATCTTGTTGTTTTTAATTTATTTAATGATGAACTAATTTTCAGCTTCGAGAGATATCATTTAAAAATATATTATTTTGGTTAAAGGTAAGTAATTTAATGTGAAATAAGAATTGCGAGGCAGGCACATTGCTTGCAGAAAATATGGCCAATGTGGTCGAAAGGTTCTGGAGTGGCGACCGCGTACCGGAAGACGTAGCGTTGGAAGGCCTCCCACAAGATGGACCGATGACCTGGTAAAGGCCGCAGGAATCCGCTGGATGCGAGAAGCACAGAACCGGTAGAAGTGGCAGTGCTTTGGGGGAGGCCTATGTCCAGCAATGGACGTCTTTCGGCTAAAATGATGATGATGATGATGAATGTGAAATTTTAGAATAAGCCCGTCTAAAAGTTCTCTACACTCTCATGTACGGCGTTGTGGGTTCGAATTCGGGCAAGTACCAATGTGGCTCTTTCAATTCATATGTTCTTTCTGGGTTAATCTTTAAAATTATCGACATTGGTAAAGGCAAACACCGTGATGAAAACTGGAGTTATAGTCAATGTAAGTCTGAAATCACCAACCCGTCTTGAGCTAGCGTGGTGATCAATGCTCGTGCCTTCTCTGTATGAGAAGAGGTTTTGCCCTGCAGTGGGACAGCAAATTATGCTGGGTATCTACTAACGCACCTTTTTGCAGCCAAGCAGAATTACTTTTCAGGTTTGGATACTTAGGATACCCATGAAATGAAAGCTCATGCATTATTTCAAGTATCTATAGACTGTGGTATCCACTTTCCATCAGACCGGCCGTCTTAAGTCTGCCAACCAATAAGTCCTCACTTCGCTATAAAAGTAAGTTCACTGTAGTTTTTGCTGACTAAACCATTTAACGCTTGTTTAACGTTTAACAGTGCCTTTTATGTGCCTAATTGAAATACATTATTTGACTTTGACTTTACAGTGAATCATGATCAGCACCATATAGCAGACTACTGCTAATTCCTGAACAAAGTCTTTACAATTACACGACCTTTAAATTGGTCCTCGGAATGAGCTTTCTTGGTATTCACTGAAGCTTATTCTATCATGAATCTACTCTCATCCAGCTGCCCCGTCAAACACGTCTACCCCAAGGATCAGGGTGCGTCTCATATCATATAAAGTTATTTGGTATATTTTCATTTCAATAACGTTCACAAGATATAATAAACGTGAGATATACCAACTGTTGATATAATTTCTTTACATATAACATTTATATACTCTAAAACTTATTTCGTATAACGTTATTGGATATAACGTTTATTTAATCGAAAATCATTAGGTCTATCGGTTAAATTATATAATGATACCATCATTATGGTTAACACCCCGATTCAAAGCCATCCAAGTCGGATAGGTTAGGTTAGAAGGCTAAAAGCTTTTGCAGACCAGCGCGACACGACACGAACAATACAATTTCTAAGAAAACTTCACCGTATAACAATAACCGGTGTCGGTCTGGCTGCACACAGCGGCTGGTCTGCATACACACACAAAACTTGCGTGAGCGGCCGCCGAGCGGTGGTGAACCATTTGGGTTAGGTTAGGTTAGAACAGTGACCATTAACGCGCGAAGGCGAGCGACCGAAGGGAGCGTGCCGCGGTAGCGGCATTAACGCGCGAAGGCGAGCGACCGAAGGGAGCGTGCCGCGGTAGCGGCCGCCGAGTGCCAGATCCCCCCTCTCTTGTTGGTGAACCATTTGGGTTAGGTTAGGTTTGAACAGTGACCATTAGCGCGCGAAGGCGAGCGATCGAAGGGAGCGTGCCGCGGTAGCGGCCGCCGAGTGCCAGATCCCCCCTCTCTTGTTGGTGAATTATTTGGGTTAGGTTAGGTTAGAACAGTGACCATTAACGCGCGAAGGCGAGCGACCGAAGGGAGCGTGCCGCGGTAGCGGCCGCCGAGTGCCAGATCCCCCCTCTCTTGTTGGTGAATCATTTGGGTTAGGTTAGGTTAGAACAGTGACCATTAACGCGCGAAGGCGAGCGACCGTAGGGAGCGTGCCGCGGTAGCGGCCGCCGAGTGCCAGATCTCCTCCCTTGTTGGTGAACCATATGGGATAGGTTAGGTTAGAACAGTGACCATTAACGCGCGAAGGCGAGCGACCGAAGGGAGCGTGCCGCGGTAGCGGCCGCCGAGTGCCAGATCCCCCCTCTCTTGTTGGTGAATCATTTGGGTTAGGTTAGGTTAGAACAGTGACCATTAACGCGCGAAGGCGAGCGACCGTAGGGAGCGTGCCGCGGCAGCGGCCGCCGAGTGCCAGATCTCCTCCCTTGTTGGTGAACCACTTGGGTTAGGTTAGAATAGTGATCATTAACGCGCGAAGGCGAGCGACCGTAGGGAGCGTGCCGCGGCAGCGGCCGCCGAGTGCCAGATCCCCTCTATTCTTGGTGAACCATTGGGGTTAGGTTAGAACAGTGACTATTAACGCGCGAAGACGAGCGAGCGTAGCGAGTGACCATCTTGGCAGGTGGTAATCAGTTAAGTATATCTACAGTATCTACTCAGGTTATTTACTGTGATAGAAATTACATATTAGACTAAATATGTTTTATGTCTTTTGAGTGGTATATCAAACGATATTATATTAAATGTATGTTATGATGATAAAAATTAGTTATTTTAAAATTATATCATTCGTTTACTATATTAACTGATGATTATATCAAATAAAATTCTAGATTCAGTTGTTATATCTTGTAAATATTAGTCATTTTGTAATTATACCATATATTACTTACCCCAAGGATCACGGTTTATTCAAATACTGAAGCCGCCACTTTGCCAATCCTGTCGAAACAATCAGTAAAATCTCACAGAGAGGACTTCTTCTTAGCACGGCGATGGCAATTTAGAGTTCGCCCAGAATTTGGTTACGACTTTGCTACCTTCAGTAGCGTCCGTCAACTCCTACATAGTGCAGGCAACAGGATACGTTAGACACGATATAAAGTGCCCCATTATTTGTGTGACAGCACCATATTTACACTCCAGAGCGGAGTCATCTGTGAATGTCCACCTGAGCAGGTTTTCCTTGGTACAATCTACCTGGGACCCGAATCTATTTAAAGACTTCCAGGTAAGCCAAGGCAACTCATGTCCAGTTGGGAGATTTTCAGCAGGTGGAGCAGATGACAGCTCACTTTACATATTAAATTTTCTCGGTGTCATTGTACCAGATTAGAGTACCAAGTCGACCACTCTATCTTTTTTCTCTTCTCTGCATTATCTTTTATGGTTAAGAGGGTGCATCCTAAAAGCTGGCAACGTCGTAAATAGCTGTCAAATATTTACCTGTTTCGATTAATTTGGAAATACCTAATACTGTATGGAAATAAGAAATGTGGCTAACTAATTGACTAGAATATTAATAATGAATAGCAATTATAACATTGAATTTGATGTTGTACCCGTTTTAGGTGACAAAAAGGCATTTGAAAAGTTTCCAAATACTTTTTTTACATCTAAAACAAACTATTCGGTGTTAAGATATTAATTATTGCATTTCATAATCAATATCCTAGTTCGCTAGTTAGCCACATTTTTTATTTCCATACAGAAATATTATCAAATTAATCAAAACAGCGAAATATTTGACATCTATTTGCGACGTTGCCAACTTTCAGGATAAACCCTCTTAATATTCAACTTAATTTATTATTTCTTAGAGCCATCAACTGTCAAGTCTACCTCACCAGCATCATGCCACGCCCACCCCACGCTTCAATCACATCGCAGCTCGCCGCTGATGACGCATGTAATGTGATAACAGGGCTATATTTATGTCACCCAACTAGGGTTACTAATCGTTCAGAAACATGCGACTTTTTGACCTATCGTCATTTTAATTTGTGTGAACTTTTTGAGTTTTAATTCTACATAAATTAGCAAAAAAAAAAACATTAAAAAACATAGTTTTGCGTATAAATTATGGTAAAACCGGCCGAGCGCCGAATGGCATGTGAGTCTGTCTAGTCACCTTTAGACTTAAAAATAAAATACTTTGCCGGTTTTTTGCATAATATATTATTATAATTTTTATTGGAGCTGTTCATATTTAGAAATGGTAGCCCTACCACCCAACACGACTTGTTTGTGAGACATCATTGTCACTTATCTTCACGGTTATCGGGATGGCCTCACTGGGTAGGTAGAGAGATGCGGCCGCGGGGAGTATTAGATGATGCAACTTTTTGTACGGAATTGTTTAGTAAAATTGATAAAATTAAGCTGTTGTTTAATCACCTCGTTGTGGTCTAATGGCCACAAGCGCCATTGCTGAGCGTGGTGTCGATTACCAGGCCAGGCATGTCCTTTCGCTTGGGCACGCCTAGGGCATGTTATTCGGATATCCGGATATCCGAATTATCCGGATATCCGTCGAAAATATTATCCGAATATAATTTGTTCTACTATCCGGATAAAACGGATAATACGGATAGTTACTCTTGTTCCATTTTCCTTTTGATAATATAACATTTAACGTTGTGTTTTACTAAAATAGGTTATCACAATCGTGACAATTCATGATATATCTTCAAAAATTCATCTAATGACACAATTACTATGTAGATTCATCATAGGGAAAATTTAAAAGTGCTTTTGCACAGAGCTCGACTTCAGTTGACGACAGCGATGGTGATGACGTAGCACCCAGTGATTACAAGCAGCAGAAACTGAAATATCATTTACTTTAACAGAGAAAAATAAGCAAAGAGATCGAAAGGACTCTGGTTGACCATCAACAGTGAATGCTTTGACAAGCATGACATTTACTTTAAAGGAATTGGCAGGAATGATGGCTTTGATTAGTAGTGTTGTTCTCTAGATTCATCTCGATATTGTGTCTTGCTTGACGAGATCTCACAGAACCAAAATAGAGTTCCTGCTAAATGCAACATAAAGAAAAGGTTAGGATTTGCCACAGTTGAATAAGCTGTTTTGGTAACCAACCCAAAATCAAGTTGATATGGGAAGTAGGAATGTGGAGCAGAGCCTCATCATGATTTGCATTCATTTGTTTCCTGCCTGGACCGTAAAAACCCAATCCGGAAAGTCCTCTTTAGGAATACCCAGAGTTTCACATATTTGTCCAACGGAAGATAGGACTGCACAATCGCGATAACGAGAACTGAAAGACCCGAAACGCACAGAAGATAGCATATTCAGGGAATCGATGAAAGTACATGTCATTCGCGGCTACTAGTTTGTGCTGATCTATCTTATACATCAGATACTTTGACATCAAGCAATTTCAGTGGTGTGACTTTGTCTCATTTATTACCAAGCACTACTTTGTAAGACTTCCAGTCTTCATCTAATGTGCTTTCAATTGTTCTAGCCATCTTAACAAAGATAGCATTTGACCAGCTCACGATCTATTATACCATATTGGTAGACAACCCGTGGATGATAGCTTTTCTCGTGTCTGTCAATGACAGATCGGACAGATTTTGCTTTTAGTACGAACTGAAATACTTTAGTATACGATGTTGGAGAGTTTTTGTAATAAAAATGTCGATTGTAAACGAATATAAGTTTGATTTACCTCTTTTACAGTGTTATCCAAAATATCCATATTATCCGGATATATTCGAATAGTTGTCTGGCAGTATCCGAAATATTCGAATAGTAAAATGGGCGGATAATTGCATGCCCTAGGCACGCCACAATTACGGCTATAAGTCCCCTCTTTGAGGAGTGGCTTGAGAGGCGCCACGGCGTCCTCACCTTCCGCCTGACGCAGGTCCTCACCGGACACGGTTGTTTCGGGAGGTACCTGTTTCGCATAAGGCGGGAGGAAACGCCCGGGTGTCACCATTGTGTGGATCGTCCGGAGGACACGGTGGAGCATACGGTGGAGGTTTGCCCGGCTTGGGTGGACCACCGCCGTGTCCTCGTGGAGGCGATCGGCGGCAGCGACCTCTCGCGTCCGGCCCTGGTCCAGGCCATGGTGCGGAGCGAGAGGGCATGGCAAGCCGTCACCTCCTTCTGCGAAGCAGTAATGCTCGCGAAGGAGGAGGCGGAGCGCGCGAGGGAGTGGCAGAGGCCGCGCCCTACCAGCCCTAGCCGCCGCCGCCGTAGGAGACTTCCCGGGCGTCGGGAATTGATAGCCGATTTCCGGCCACCGTAGGCGCGGGCCTGCGGACGGAGAGCAGAGGGCAGCTCGCCGTCCGATAAGGACCAGGCCCGGGTCGACGGCGCGTCGTGTTCCACGCGCGCCTCAAAGAGATGTCAGCAAAACTGACGGGGTCCGTTAGGGCCGATGCCTGCCGGGGTTGCGGGTAGTCCCAAGGGGAAACCGTGGCCCCTGGCATGGCAAGGGAAGGAACACGGGTGGGTTTTAGTCAGTAAAAGTCTGACACGCCCTTCCGCTCCGCCCAGAGCGGAAGAAGTCATTGGATGATTTCCCACCCAAAAAAAAAAAAAAAGAGGCATGTCCTTTCGCTAAAGGACATACCGACTTATTATTAAGAACATGGTATCTGCTGTTCCCTGTGTATTTCCCGAAAAAGTAGGCCGAATTGTACCTACCTATCATCCTATCTCCAATTATGTCATTATTAGAATAAATAAGTATCTAATCGGTTAGATAATGATAAAAGCACCCCATTCCAGTTAAATCACTATGACGCTAATCAATATAAAAAAAACCGGCCTAGTGTTTGTCGGACTACGCACAATGAAGGGTTCCGTAGTTGGAAAGAATTTATCCCAAGAAAAAACTTAACATTGTAGTTGAAAACCATGCAACTGCAAATTTTAATGTAAGTTTTTTTTTCCTATTTGACCCCGAAATGTTTACCCCCATATTCAAAAATAATTTATTTACGTTACACGTCCGTATTTGGGTCACAGAAATACATAAATATGTGTACCAAATTTCAACTAAATTGGTTCAGTACAGTAGATTCGGAGCAAATTGGCTGTGACATTTTCTGCAAGTCGTCCTAAATGGGGCGTATGCATGTAGGACGAGTTAATGACAGACGGAGAGCCAGCCAGACAGACAGACACACGAGTGATCCTATAATAAGGGTTTGGTATTTTCTTTTTGAGGTACGTACGGATAACTCTTTCGACAAGTCATGCTATCGATTAAAAAAAAGTATTAAAAAAAATAGGCTGCTGGGACGCTATTCATCTCGATCCTGGGGAACTCTCATCCAGCTGCCAACTGCTGCCAGCCACCTTGCAAAGACAGTCGCTCCACCTAGCCTGAGTGAGCCTACCTTGTGCCGATGCACGGTCTCAATGTTCTAGAAATGATCTCATCAACGCTCAACTTATCAATGACTGAAACAACCATTCAAAATACAAATCTGATCATCAATTAATTTGTAAATAAAAAACATGCTATTTTTGTTTGAAGCAATTTTATTATGTCATACATACGCGTTACTACAAAACAGTGACGTAAGCTTACAAACTGTGACTGACCCTTACCATCGCCTGCGCAATGATTAAATGAAAATATTGTTTTAGGTACCTATAGCTTGTCCACTCCGAAATGACGCGCTCCACTACCGCATTACCGTATGCGTAACATGCGGCAAAAACTACTCTTTCTCTCTTTTAAAAAAATGTTTTGTGTTTGCCTCATTATAAAAAAATTGTTAAAAATATGTGCAAGTAAATCGTTACCTGCGTGGTTACTCTATTTGAATTTTAATGATTTAAGTCTGGTTGATGGGAATAGGCTCGCTGGCGAAACGTGGGTTTTTGCTCACTTCTGCTAACCCCATTTGGAGAACGTAGGCGCAATATTAATAAAAACCTACTGAAGTAGGTAATTGTGACATTGTTTATAATTACATGTCCACGTAGTTAAGATACAATATTGTTGATAATAATTATTCTATTAATTACAAGCCATTTCGCATTTGTTTGCATGAAGCGATCATAATTAGGTACAAGTCATGATGCTGTTGACTTTCTGTGACCCTCTCCTGGTTATAAAATGTAATGACTACTAATGACCCAAGATGCTAAATTACTTGTAAGATTGGTGTAAGTAATAATTTACAGTGGTTGAAACTAGGAAAAATTAAGAAAAAAATTACGTTGGATGTGGGGGGTCTTAAGTTTTAGTACACCCGACCTCAGAGACCAAATAAAAAACCAAAACCAAGACATATTGTTGCGAACAATACAGTGAAGCATGCCGACCACACCTCACCAAACCACACCTCCGCTCTGTGCATACACGTTCACAAAACACATTTAAAACCATTTACTTACAATAAAACTACAATGAAACTACAATAATAAAAAAATCTTCTTAGCCTTTAGATCTTGGGGTTGGCTTCCAGTCTAACCGGATGCAACTGAATACCAGTATTTTACATGGAGCGACTGCCTATCTGACCTCCACAACCCAGTAACTGGGTAATACGATACCCCTTGGTAAGACTGCCTTTCGGGCTCTTGACGACTCGTAACGACTGTCAAAGATCCACGAATGACAGCCGGGACCAACGGCTGAACGTGCTTTCCGAGGCACGGAGGAGTCTCGGTATGTAAAGATGGTCACCCATCCACTGACCAACCGGCAAGCGTAGCTTAACCTGATAAATCGTTAGCCACGAGCTCCTCAAACTACAATCAATCAAACTACACCTCAATAAGTGCACACATGTTTACGAAACCGGCTTCACGTCACTGTTGACAGCGCCGCTGTCTTGGTTTATTATTTTCACCTCACAGAGTCCGAAACACAATCTGCTGCGCATAAAATCCAACAAACAAGTTTCTCAGGCGACAATAATTTTTCATTTGATTGTAATAACATGGTTTGAGGTTTTTTTGGCAAAAAAATATACTTACTGCAGACCCCGGTTTTCGGAATATTTATGAATATGTATGTGTGCTTCGCCTCATTCCACAGAATGAGTGAGAAACGGTGAACAACAAAAAATTGTTTAAAATCAGCTTTCTAAAGAGCCGGAAAAAATCACGGTTTATTTCAAGAGAACCAAGTAACTAGAAAATGTTTTGTTTATTTCGTAGGTAGTAAGCCCTCTATAAAACAGCAGGTTGTTGCACTTTATCCCATTATAATCCTGCCCGTATGACAAACGGTGCCGGTGCCGGTGTATGTGGACACTGACAGTCGGGCTGGTCCACAAATTGAAGGTCGCTCAGCGCACTTAAAGCGGGTTATGCTATGTAGTTTCTTTGCAGGATAAGATCAGAAATGAAGTTATCCGGAAAAGAACCGGAGTTACCAACTTAGCCTGCAGAGTAAGCAAGCTGAAGTGGCAGTGGGCTGGCCTTGTTTGTCGAAGGGCCGATGGCCGGTGGAGCAGACGAGTCCTAGAGTGGAGACCGGATACCGGCAAGCGTAGTGTAGGACACCCCCCAGCTAGATGGACCAACGACCTTAAAAAGGTCGTTGGAAAGGACAGGGTGTGGTGGCGCAGTCTGAAGAGGCCTATGTCCAGCAGAGGACTGCCGTAGGATGGGTTGATTAACCCAATTATAATAAAAACTGAAGTTAACTACGAAAACAAGAGATAAGGTGCATCAATGATCAAATGAACGCGTATAATGGAGTGTCAGCTTTTGTGGGCACGTTGTTGGTTCATTTGATACAGTGGCCTTTTTTTTCCTAAAAGAAAAAGTGCCAAAGATTGAAAGAGTACCTAAGCTTAGATGGTCATGTCACTGTTGATAGGGATAGGATAGGCGACTAACAAAATATATTCATATTCGCCCTAGAAGGACCTAAATAGTAACCTTATTGGTGATGTCCTTCAGCAAGGTCAAGTGCGTAGTACTCGCAACCGGTATGTATGACCAGGGGTAAACGAAGCAAAAGGAGCATGTAAGGAGCGGTGGTCGGTGACGCTCTGTAGTTTCTGTGTTTTTGTGTGAATTTATGTATGTATATTGCAAATTAAATATCACTTCTCACGTGGGTGTCATAAATTGTGATTAAGTATATTTTTTTATGTCCATTAGTTATCTATCCATTCGTTTACGTTCTAATAATCGTAGGTAAACTTAACAGATAAGACGTAGTAAATATACATAGTTACTAACTAAAAATATCACTCATTCATATTAGTGTTTTGTTATTGTTCACTACTACAGGATGATATGAATTAAACGTTATTTTATGAGGTAAAACTTTGTGTCTTTATTTCATATTCCTTACAGTCAAACCATAATATTATTACACTACCTTATTCGACACTATTATAGCTAGGAGAGAACTGCCGGCCCCCTTAGCGGAGTGCAACCTGTACAGAAAATCTAAAATGCCACGTCAACGAATATGCAACATTGTGTCACTACAAGTGTAATTGAACTTTTGATACTTTATCTACTTACCTAATTTATTAAGTAGGTATACGTATAAAATCAATCTGCCCAGTCTTTTCCCAAGTATATTGGAGTCGGCTTCCATTCTAACCGGATGCATCTGAATACCAGTATTTTACATGAAGCGACTACCCACGACTACCTATCTGACCTCCACAACCCAGTTACTGGGTAACACGATACCTCTTGGTAAGATTGGTTGTCAGATTTTTGGGCTTCTGACTACCCGTAACGACTGTCAAAGATCTAGGAATGACAGCCGAGACCAACGGCTTAGCGTGCTCTTCGAGGCACGGGAGCTCTTGGTTTTTAAGGGATGGTCACGTTACTCACGTAACACGTATCCACGAACCGAAACAAGTCCACCGCATCGTCTGGCTTCCTGGGTAACTTGACGACGGTTGTCTTGTTCTTCGACACAGCGAAAGCATTCGACAAAGTTTGGCACAACGGCATAATTTATAAGCTGTACCAACTCGGAGTGCCTGGCCGTCATGTTACGAGACTTTTTATCACATCGTACTTTCCGCTATCTTATAGGGGGTGCACTCTCCTCCCCACACCGCATTCGTGCGGGAGTCCCTCAGGGCTCCATGCTATCTCCCCTCATCTTCACGCTGTTCACTAGGGACATTCCCGAAAATAAAAAAGTTCAGTTGGCTTTATTCGCCGACGACACTGCTCGCACTCTCCAGACCTCCGCAAACGTGTTAGACGATTGGTACCGGAAATGGAGAATCGAGGTTAACCCCGATAAGAGTCAGGCGGTTCTCTTCTCGTAACCGTGTCGCCTACCTCCCCCTTCCCAGCCCTGTTCGGGCTGGGAAGGAGGAGGTGCCTTGCCATGTATGGCAAGCTGATCCCTTGGGAGAAGCAAGCTAAATACCTAGGCGTAATCCTTGGCCATCACCTTACCTTTAGTGAACACATAAAGACGGCTCGTTCGTGCGCCGCTTTCGCTCTCAGTAGGCTCCAATTTATATTGACCGCACGCAGTAAACTGTCACTGAAGTGCCGATTGCGCATCACGGTCGTCCGTCCCATCATGACGATCATCTACGCGTGCATAGTCTTCGCACACGCTAATGCACGCCATCTCCATATGATACAGACCCTCCAACACTGTTTCCTTAGAAAGGTTATCTTCAGATAGTTTATCTAAGGAACTTACTTACTTACTCTTACTTCTTAACTTATTGAAAAATCGATTCGATATTACCATAGAAATATAAATAAAAACTTAATCATAACATTTACATATATAAACATTTACTTAATTTAATATAGAAATTTCAAGCATAGGCCATAGGTAATATAATCGTCATACATAGAGCATTATTATTGTTCAATCTAACATGATTACCACACTGAGAACACAAAAACAACAATATTACTAATGAACCCTAGACTTTGACCGCATCTACATCAGTCAAAGTTTAGGTACCTATTATACTTTGCGTAGAAAGCAGTTGTATTATGCACTTAGATCAAACTACGTGTATAGCTCATAGTAGTAAGGGCAAAATTCACAGACCGCACTTTGCCTTTATTTTGCCAAGTTAGTGTCTCATACGAATGTGAACTTTAAAAGTATAACATTAATGTTGATATTCGTACGAAATGCTTGGTGAGATTCGATTATACAGTGTGTCTGGTCACCAAGGCATTTTGACCCTACTGTTTTTTTTTTTTACTGAGTACCTATTGTTGTTTTATTTATTTTGCATTATCTACCGATGTAGAGGTTCTACAGATATATAATCGTGGTTTCTTTCGACAGCTACAAAAGTAGACAATAAGTTGACACTAAAAAAACAGTAAAAATGCCTTATTATGGTGGATTTGTCGATAAAATTGATCATATTGATTTGCCTTAACGGGTCGGACACCGGTGACCAAACACATTGTATAAATACTAGCGACGCGCACCTGCTTCGCACGGTTTTACTTCTTGATGAAAACATGGTGATTTCTTTACTGAACTATGAACGTTTAATATTAATGTATTGCACACATAAACTGGACACATAAACTGGATTTTTCCTAATTGGTGCTGAAAACCGTATTAAGTCCGTTGTGTAGTTTAGAAGAACAACGCTGCAGTGTAGTCGCGTTGTTATTCTTCGTTCTTTGGACACGAAAAGCGACATGTGTAGATTTAAATGAACATTACTAGCATAAGAATAAGATTCATATTCGTATGAAATGCTTACTTAAGCCCACTTGCGCGTTAACAGCTAACTCAGAGTTTCAAATAATATAAAACTGTGTACTTGTGTAGGAGTTAACAGCTAACGCTAACTCAGGGTTAATCCAAATTCTCTTTGAATTAACCATGAGTTAGCTGTTAACTCCGCGTTATTTAGGTAACCCCATGACCGCAGAAGTGGGCCTTAGCAGAGTAAACTTAAAGTGCGATCTGTGAATCTTGCCCTTAGATCAAAGTACGTAGAAAATTTGTAGTAAGACACAAATAACTTGGGCGATAACATGAAGATCAAGGGTTGCCTGGAATTCTTAATACTAGTGACGAAACACGAGTTCTAACTTCTACCTACTAGTGACCATGTGTTAGTTAGGATAAAACGTGCTACTTACGTACTTATTTCTTGTCTATCTCTATATTTCAATCAGTCTTTTCTTTTGACATTATTTGTTAACCGTGACTTCGCCCGCGTGCGCCCTTATTCTTTTTCTAAAATAAAAGTAGAATTACTCCATAAAACATCAGCTATCTGCCAATTAAAGTCCTGTCAAAATTGGTTTAGCCCTTCTGGAGATTAGCCGGAAGAAACAGACAGAAACAGACAAAAATTAAAAAAAAAAAAATTTGTTATAAGTACTTACTATACTTACAGTATATACTTACATATGCATTTAGTAAAAAGCTGTTATTTTGACATTCGAAACAGACACTTCAATGTTGTTTATTTGTATAGATGTAAAGATATTGTAATGTAGATGTTACATATACACTACTATAAAATGATCGCACTTTTTCAATGACTTAGAATCTTGATTTGTTTAGAGCACCAAGGGACCGTAGACCTACGTACCTATTTGATATTAATTTCAATTTGTTACCTCCACCCGTTCCTGAGAAAGAGAGTCTTGACAGGCAGACAAACGGACGGACACCGAAGTCATCCTATATTAGTTAAAACAATGGCCCCCCGAACCCGGCGTACCGTCCGAATGGACTCCAAAATTCGAAGTAATGGCGGGGGCGCAAACATTTGGGGTCTATTCTGACGGTACGGGGGTGTTCGGTATCACTTCAAGACCCAGATTACCACTCGCCATCCGGTTACCTCTCCGATTGCCATCGTCTTGAATATAAGGGTTCCGTTTTTCCTTTTGAGATATGGCGGAACGAATGTGTTGTGGTGCTAGGCCAAGAAATCTCGTAATAGGCAAGTAGAAGATGATACGAAACTAAGGAATTTATGGTCACCCTTTTTGAGTTATTATCATTACATCTGTTAGCGGCTGTTTTCTCGTTTTATCAAAACAATAATTGAACTATTGTCACATAATATTGCATCATTTCCTTCACAAATTAAAGTACCTACAAAAATAAGTTATATTTATAACTTAAATTAATTATAAAACATAATAAAACGTCATTCGATATTATGAAATCGTAACAATTGCTTTGATTTTACAGACGTCAGACCAATTTTTTTTTACATGCGTGTCGTTTATTTATCTTCATTTCTACTTCTTGTTGCTCACGAGGTCGCTTGCGTCATAGGAAATGCATCATGTACCTAACTGGATAAAAGGTTACTTACCTATGTTCTTCTCGAGGAGGGACAATTTCCACGTAAGTTTCGCCCCTATGCACCCTGTCATCCACTATGTGCTAAACACATTAGTAATAATGCTGAATATCGCGTGCAGTCTTTGATCGTGTCGAGCACGGAACTAAATGATGTAAGTCTTCATTTTGATTTCGTTAATAACTCAAGTAATAATTGATCTAGAGAATAAATATTGTACTTATGCGTGACGGTTTCTGCAAAATTTAGAGAGCCTCCAAGAGGAGGCTCCCTAAATTTTGCAGAAACCGTGCAACCGTGCGTTAAATTTTGCAACCGTAAATTTGATGTCGTGTGTAAGAACACACGACATCAAATTTTGCTCGAAGGGGTCCAGTAGTTTTGACGTGAATCTCAAACATGCAAAGTGTTATTAAATGTTTTTTTTCACGATTTTATATAGGTACAGTGGCAGTGGGCAGGGCACATTGCTCGCAGAACAGATGGCCGATGAGGCTGAAAGGTTCTGGAGTGGCGACAACGTACCGGGAGACGTAGCGTTGGAAGGCCAGGTGAACCGATGACCTTGTGAAGGCCGCAGGAATCCGCTGGATGCTGGAAGCACAGAACCGGTCAAAGTGGCGGTGCTTGGGGGAGGCCTATGTCCAACAGTGGACGTCTTTCGGCTGAAATGATGATTGATGATGA
Source organism: Conistra vaccinii (assembly GCA_948150665.1). Classification (NCBI taxonomy): domain Eukaryota; kingdom Metazoa; phylum Arthropoda; class Insecta; order Lepidoptera; family Noctuidae; genus Conistra; species Conistra vaccinii. The sequence goes on from OX411327.1 coordinate 18,675,638, forward strand.
AATTTAGGTATACTACACATTGTTATAATGAGTAGTATAGAACTATGTACTAAGTACATATCAGAGAGTGTTTACGTTATTAATGGAAGGGCTGGGGTTCAAATTCAGGATCCCTGGCTCACCAGTGTGAGCTTTACCTTCCATTTCACATTTTCTTAAGGAAATATTGAACTGATCCTTGCAGTTCAATATTTCCCATAAGAAAATGTGACCTTCCATAGATGTACATTATTAATAACAATAAATGAACCTCTAAGAACTTTGTAGGCTTCATGACGTGGACTCTCTTTAATAATCTCTCCTCTTTTTAAATGTTACCCCGATATAACTGGTTAGGTTAGATCAGAACTGTGACCAAACACGCGGACCTGAATTGGTCGCAGTAAGGGACCCCGAACTAATCAAGTGCAATAGCAATCGCGCGCGAGCCGAGCGAGCAAAGCGAGCTGTACCCCAGCCAGCGGCTGCGGCTGCGCGGCCGACGAGCGTTATATTTAAGTTGATCGCAATTCGCAGTTACTTTTTTAGGATGCCAGAATAGGAACTATTAGAGGCTCGAGAGCCTTTTCTTAACAGTTGCTTAAAAAAAAAAAGAATGTAATAAAAACTTATTTTTATTTCATTTCAACTCCTTTACATTCAAAAATACAAATCTCTGACAAAGGTAACTTTAAAAATATATTTGCTAACAACATAAATAATTAACTTAATATTATTAACAGTACATTTTACACTGTGACTTAACTTGAAAAAATACATACTTTACCTATATTAAACCGTATAGAAGAAAAAGTTTAGGTTTTCCACGTTTTCCTCTATTATTTCCCTATAATGTAATGCGTAGTTCTCACTCACTGTTATTTCAGTCAAAAACACAGACCTTTTTATAAAAAATCTAACAATATTAGGTAAGGCCTGGTAATAAGTACAGAATAATTAGTTTACTTAAGATTTGGCTTCTATTTTGGCAGTTCCGTGTTTGGCTTCTACCGAGAACGGACGTGTATCATTCGCGCGCGGGTGCTCTAGTTTTGAGTAATTCGCTAGCGCATCACAATAACACCGTCGTCGCCGCGTTGCGAAATCGGTTTATCAAGGTCGCCGCGATGACCCAGTTACTAATTATAGTGTATTAGTGTAAACAGTGGAATTAGATAATTGTGAAGGTGAAGTTTCTACTTACCCCACAATGTCGTCAACTAAGGTAAAAATTAAAACGGATCTGGAAAAGCTGTTGTATGACAGTTACATCCAAGAAAAATTAGAGAGAGAAAAACTGGAACTTCTTGTCAATGACATGAAAGTCCAAATAGAAGGTCTCCAGCGACAACTCCAAAGCCGCCAAAAAGAAAATCCCAGCTCCAAGGGAAATAATATCCCGAAGGAGTTGGAAGCTAAGAGCAACATACAATTTGCTCAATCTGAAAATGTCGACTACTGCACAGACGAGGAAGAACTCGCTAAAGAGACTGAGTGGATTAGGGCCAAAAGTAGGAAGAAAAGGAAGCTAAACATCTCCCTCTCTCCACCACAACAACCCGGAACAAGCGCCCAACAACAAGAAAAATGTGAGAAAGAACAGACATTAGTCAAAAAAGTGCCTCCACCACCGCCAATCATAATAGACGGAGTCAAGAACTACCAAATGTTCTACGACTCAATAACTGAAACCCAACCAACTGAATCATTCACCGCAAAAATGATGAATGGAGATTGTGTGAAGATCAATGCCAAAACCGAGGACTCTTATAGAGCTATTGCAAGACTTTTGTCTGAAAAAGAATATCTTTGGCATTCATACGAGAACAAACAGGCTCGACCAATAAGAGTTGTAGTGAAAAAAATACATTCTTCTTGCCAGCCAGATCGAATCAAAGACGACCTAATATCGCAAGGTCTGAAAATAGAAAAAGTTGACAGCAAGTTGAGCTGGAAGAGTAAAGAACCACTCAATATGTTCGTCTTATCATTTAATAATGACGAAGATGTCAACAAAATCTATGGCATCAAGCACATTTTAGGGTGCAAAATTGAAATACACCCTCTAAAAAATCCGAAACTCATTCCTCAGTGTAAGAGATGCCAGGCATATGGACATACACATAAATACTGCAGAAAAGAGCCAAGGTGTGTAAAATGCACTGGCAAGCATCTTACAGCCAACTGTACTAAATCTCCCCAAGAGAAACCTAAATGCGTCCACTGCGGCCTACCCCACCCAGCTAACTACAGAGGGTGTGAAGTAGCCAAGGAGATGCAAATAATGAAAAATAAAAGCATCAAAAAGAAACTTGTTGTGCCAACTGCCCAACAGTCTGCTTCCATAAGAAATCCTGAAAAACAGGCACGGAAAGAAAGTTTTCAGACATTTGTAAAACCTGCTCAAGCAAGTACTTCTTATGCACAAGCTGCGAAACAAGGTACACAACCTTCGAATCTGGAGGATAAGATAAATCAGATCTTGCAATGTATTACTACATTTGATAGAAGATTAGAAAAGCTAGAATCCAGCACCAAAACAGCTGTTTTTAACTGTCAAAAATGAGTAACACACTAAAAATAATGGCGTGGAACTCCAATGGGCTCCTAAAACATCAGAATGAGTTACAGGCAGTCCTAGAGACAGAAAATATAGACGTGTGTTTGATCTCCGAAACACACTTCACTAACCAATCTTTCATCAAATTTAGGGGATACAAGGTATATAATTCGCTCCACCCTGACAACTCCGCCAGAGGAGGTAGCGCGGTTATAATCAAAGAAAATATCAATCATTACGAACAAAGTAAATTTGAAGAACAAGACATTCAAGCCGTGGCAGTATCTGTTAAAACCAAATTTTGTCACGTTTCGATTGGTGCCATATACTGTCCTCCAAGGCACATGATAAGAAAAGAGCGATACTTACAATTCTTTGAACTTCTAGGCCAGAGATTCATCCTAGGCGGTGATTTTAATGCCAAGCATACGCACTGGGGATCAAGACTTACTACAACAAAGGGAAGGCAGCTCTTAAATGCAGTTAAAGATTCACATTGTGGAGTTATGAGCACAGGGAATCCAACATACTGGCCAACTGACCACCAGAAAATACCGGATCTTATCGACTTTTTCATACTCAAAAATATATCCACCAATTACCTTAATTTGGAGGAAGGTTTTCACATGAATTCGGACCACTCCCCGATTATGCTAAGACTTAGTCAAAAAATCCTACTAAGAGAAAGCCACTTAACCCTAGTTAATAAGTCTACAGATTGGGACAGTTTTGCCATTGATCTAAATAATATTATTGACCTAAAAACTCCGTTACAAAATCAGGATCAGCTGGACTCGGAAGTAAACAAATATGTTGTTAATATCCAACAATGTGCGTGGAATAATACGCCACAGTTAAAACGTAAATATAAGGGACATATCTATCCCAAGGATATCGTGAATTTACTGTCTGAGAAAAGAAAACAAAGAAAGCGGTGGCATCAAACAAGATGCCCGCGGGATAAAACATTATTGAATAACCTAACTAAGAGTTTAAAGAGGAAAATTCAACAATTTGAGGATGAATGTCTGAATGCTAATCTTGTGCAGCTAACCAACGACCAATCAACGAATTTTTCTCTTTGGAAAGTGACAAAAAAACTAAAAAGGCCGATTATGCAAATACCACCTATTAGAAACAGCGACGGAAAATGGGCCATAAGCAATGAACAAAAAGCTTTTAGGTTTGCCCAATACTTAGAAGACACTTTTCAACCCAATGAGAGCTCCATAGACATACTTGAGAGTGAAAAGTTATCACAAAATCAAAGAATTCGACTTGTGACTCCTAAAGAAGTTCTGAGAGAAATTCAAACCAACATTAGCTCCAAGAAATCACCGGGTTATGACCTCATAACAGGAGAAATTCTAAAACACCTCCCGCGCAAAGCCATAGTAAAGCTGACCAGACTTATAAATGCTGCATTCATGCTAAAACATGTACCTGAGCCATGGAAGGTTGCTGAAGTCATTATGATTGCGAAGCCTGGGAAACCACCCCATGAAGCATCATCATATAGACCCATTTCCCTGTTGCCCGTATTATCGAAACTATTCGAAAAACTGTTATTAAAACGGTTAAAACCAATAATAGAAGAAAAAGACCTAATACCAAACCATCAATTTGGCTTCAGGGAAAAACACTCTACAATAGACCAGGTACACAGAATAACTAACATTATTGAAAAAACACTCGAAAACAAGCAAGTCTGTGCCACCGTATTCCTAGATGTCGCGCAAGCTTTTGATAAAGTTTGGCATGAGGGTCTGGTATTCAAACTCAGACGCATGCTACCTCCAGAATTTGCAGACATTCTAGAATCATACATAAGTAACAGAATGTTTAGAATAAGGCAAGAAGATGCATATTCCGAGCTAAAAACTATAAAAGCTGGGGTACCACAAGGAAGTGTGTTAGGCCCAATCCTGTACTTGCTATACACATGTGATATCCCAGAGCTAGAAAACAACACCATTGCGACCTTTGCAGATGACACTGCTATTATGGCTACCGGATCAAGCCACAAAGAAGCAGTCGAAAAAGTTCAACTAGCTGTGAACAAAGTTTATGGCTGGACACAAAAGTGGAAGATCAAGCTGAATGAGTCAAAATCAATTCATATTGACTTCACTAACAAACACTGCGATTACCATCCAATCTATATAAATGGCACGCAAGTGCCTTATGCTAATACAGCCAAATACCTTGGCATAACCCTTGACGCCAAACTGCGTTGGAAACCTCACGTCAAAAAGAAAAGACAGGAACTCGACATACGTTATAAAAGTATGTATTGGTTACTCGGAAGGAAATCCTGCCTATCAATACATAATAAAATTATATTATACAAGCATATTCTCATGCCAATTTGGACGTATGGCATTCAACTTTGGGGCTGTACTAAACAAAGCAACATCAAAATAATTCAACAATTCCAAAACAAAGTACTCAGGGATGCTGTAAATGCACCATGGTACATTAGAAATGACGACCTCCACCGTGACCTTAAAATGGAACTCGTCACCACCATCATCCAAAAATTTGCTGAAGCCCACGAACACAGACTCCACCGACATGTGAATGTTGAGGCAATTCAGCTGCTAGACAACACCGACATAGTGCGCAGGCTAAAGAGAACTAAACCGTTTGAGTTAGTGTAGTGTGTAAATAGTGAATTAATAATAAATAGTAACAATGCTGTGCTATATATGTAACACATGAACAAAGTGTTTTATCAATTATCAGACCCTAAGAAAGTGCTACGAAGTTGACGTTGTGTAAAAGTGCAAATTGACACTATTCTTAGTAACATAATCTATCTCGTAAAATATTAAGTTAGAATTAAATTACTTATTAGTCTATTAGGCTAGATTGTAATCAATTACTAAGAACTTTAGTTCTTAATAATAAGGAAAAAAAAAAAAAAAAAAAAAAAAACTTAAGATTTAGTCAATTCTTATGGAAACCTTATCTTAAATACTAGTTTAGCTCTTTTATTTTTCACAATACTGACGGTTTCTGAAAGGACAAAAATAACACAAACTTTGGCAACACACTGTCAAACTCATTGCACTGATAGAAGAAACGCTAAGCTCTCGCACCCACGGCGATTTTATTTCGAGCACTCGATTTTCAACGCACTGCTTAGCGCCGAGAGTTGAAAATCCAACAGTGTGATTTTTTGGCGGGCGAGATGCGCTCTCTACGATTCTCAATGGTCGGCTCAATACTAAGAGTTGAAAATCTGCGCCACAAAAAATCGTCGCGTGCGAACCTGGGCTACTTGACAGCTATTTGACAGTCTGTTAACTAGTTTTTTTTGGTACCGATGAAATGACTGATGACGTATATTAGGGTTGCCATCCCCAAATTTAGAAAACCAGGATTAGAAGGTGAAAATACCAGGACATTTTGTATTAAAAACAGAACGTAGTAGAGCACTAGTAGTTAATAGCAACACGCAACACAGGTTCAACGAATCTTAATTTTCGCGAACTAGAGCTTTTTATCTAACCGTTAGCACAGATAATATAATACTACGTACAGATACCCAATCCCATACAAAGAAATGACACCTCCCTAAGTCGGGCTATTGACTGGCTACAGCTTAAATGTGGTACAGTGATGTAAAACGCCATCTATTGCAGAGCCCTAAACAAAAAGATTTATCTTTTTTTTGTTGATTATACGAGATTTATGAGTTAAAATAGATAAATCAGCATTAAACAAGGAAGTTTTGATTTTTGCTAATCTTACTTCAGCCAAAATCTTCCGTTTATCGCTTTTTAGTGACTGTTAATTTCATAATTGTTACCTATGCTGCCATCTATGATCTTTTTTCAAGACTAATTATAATTTGTTCGAATTGGTACCCCATGCCGTTAGATAGAGAGCTCTCTATCTAACGGATCTAACGTCTCTTTCTCACTAGAGCTCTAGTGCGCGAAAACAGTAGTGAGAAAGAGACAACAAGCAGATTGCACGATACACGTAAGGCTGAAGGCGCGAAATATCAAAAACAATACTAAACCAGGCTGTTTTGAAAATTCAGGACATTACTTAAAAACTATCCAGGACACCCCAGGACATCCCAAAAAGCAGGACATGTCCTGGGAAAACAGGACGGTTGGCAACCTTAACGTATATACCTTCTTAAAACGCGTAAAGCCTCCATTATAATGTAAATGCACCGCATTACAAAAATATATTGAAATGTGGGGAAAATAAAAAAAATATTTTATCAATTTACAAATCGATTTTTTGGGGCCTTTTTATAATATTACCGCAATCTGTTGCATAGCAAGAAATTCCGATAACAAGATAGGATTGTTTTATTAAAACTCCAATGTAAATTAACATTGTAATTTTAATAAAACATTCCAGCAAACATTAGGCCATTTTTTGCCAAATAGTGTTGTCTGAAGGAATGCAACGTTTTTAGTTTCTTTTTTTACTTTAGCCACTCACCTAATCTAGGCGTCGTTTTTTGGGCCGGTAACTAAACCTTCAAACTAAAATTCTTACAAAATAGACTAACTACTACATATTTAATTTTATTAAATTAAATTGGATAGCTATGAAATTGGGTAGACGAGTTTACAGCAAGCTTCCTGTGGTTGTCTGTTTAACTAAAGGACATTGCCCATTTTGGGTTTTGCCCAATTTTTGAATACAGAATAAGAAAAGTACGAGGTCGTTTCTAAAAAAATTGGCGTAGTGACGTTTCATTTCAAGCAGTTTTGTTCCAATGTCATAACTAAACATTTCATAGGGTTTCTATAACTGATAAATATTAGGTACACTGATCAAAAAAGTTTTTTTCCAAAACATTTTGAGATCACTGTATTTATTAAATGTTTGTTAAGCGTAAGGCCCTAGCTTGTGGTTGGCGGTCATCGCGCTAGTACTGCTCTCGGGAGCCCAAGATTGTTGGTAGGTACTTGAGGTTCTTCCCAGGTCATCGGTAGATTGCTGTACTTCTTCGGTTTCAGAACGTAAATAAACTGTAAACAAATTAAAAAAATATGCTTTAGTTGTTGTAAAGGTAATGACGGTGCATTTAAGAGGTTAGGGCCACTATGTAAGCAGAAAATAAATAGATAATATTAGAGATCTTTAGCCCTAATAAAGAGCTCTGCACAGCGGTGGTGCCCTTATGAGTTGTAGGTCATAGATTCGAACCCTGGCAGGCACTTTACTTTATGTAAATTATTTCATCACCACTGGGGGGCGAGCACGGCTTACTGTGACATGGCTCGAGTCACACATTTTATATGACTAAACTGTAATAAAACGTGTGACTCGAGCCATGTCACATGGCCGTGCTCGCCCCGCTGCTCTCAAAACGGTGAAGGAAACCGGCATATCCTAGAACCGAATATTCGAAGATAGTACCTATGTGACATCCACCAAACCGCATTGGACCCACGTGGTGGATTGCGACCGACTGCCCAGTCCCAGTCCCAGTAGTGGGAACATCATAGGCTTGTTATGATAGCCGTATATAGTATTCTCAAAGGTGAAGAAAGTCGTCCGAAGAAGTTTACTGTATAACTGTTGCTATCTATTTCTATTGCCAAGCTCGTTGCTGTCCTCCTAGGAAATGGGTGACGTAGCCTACAACGCGAAAGTCTTCATCCCGCATCGCCATATTTAAAATAAGAAAAACCAGCCAGGTGCGAGTCGGACTTTGCACACGAAGGGTTTCGTACCACCGTACAATATCTAGCAAAAAATGCCGGAAAAAACACGTTTCTTTTAGGGTATATTCCCTTTAATTTTTAAACTTTAATTTATTTTTAAGTATGTTTTTTTGTTATAGAAATACACAATCTATGAAAATTTCAACTGTCTACTAATTAGGGTTCGTGAGATAAAGCTCACAGACAGCGAGCAGGGCTTAGAAATAGGGTTCCGATTGGCTCCCTTCGGGTATCTTAAAAACAAAGGCAGGTGTCCATGCAGCGTCTGCTACACTTCTGACTTTTCAGCTTAGCAGTCCTTTTTACCGCCTAGGTTTGGCCAGGTTGCAGTTTTAATCCATACTAATATTATGAATGTGAAAGCAACACTCTCTGTCTAACTTTTGACCGACCGACTGATCGGATTACGATGCAATTTGGCATACAGGTAGACCATGACCTGAGTTAGAACATATAATACTTTTTATCCCGGTAGTAAGTTACCGTGGGTTAATTTCCGACGGGCAGAACCTAGTAAGTATATCTTAATAAAACTAATAGATATCTCACCACAAGACAAGCAAACGTGGCTCCAATCAGGAAGCCGACAGCCACATCGCCCCAGTGGTGCATGTGATCCTGCACACGCGTCAAGCCGATGAACCACGTGACCATCATGACCAGGAACTGCAAGCCGTGACGTAGCAGCTTCGAGCCGCGCCATTTGCCTTTCACTTGCAAGTAGAACTGGAAGAGAATAATTTAATTTTGGAATAGTTTCAAATATTGGTCAAAATGTATGTCACACCCGATCGAACTGAACTAGTCTGACTGACAGATGCTCGTTTTTGACATCAGACTATTCTATCCTCGGACCAGACTAGACAGAACATATATTATATATTATACTAAGTTACTATATTATAAAGATAGGAAGATATACTCACAATAAAGAAGACAGCGCAGTACATGGTGAAGCTACAATGTGCGCTAGGGAAGGATAACCTCGCTTCCTTTATTATATCAGCATCGTTACCAGCGCATACATAGTCCTGGATGTACCCTAGTCTGTTCAGGTCGGAGTTCAAAATGGGGAAAGGTTTGCATACCTGTGAATGTTAAAAAAACTTTTTATTAATTTACAGTGAAATGTACTAAGTAAATACAATATACAAGCTAACACTAAAATATACATAATTATAATATTATGTACAATTAAACAAAAGAAGGGGAAGAGCTCATTGGGCATAAAAGAATTCGTCTGCATCGGTGTCAATGCAAAAAGTGGTCAAAAGGCTAGCAGCATTGCCACATTGAATAGTAAATGGTAATGCTTATGTATGTTAACATCACTGCCCGGGTGGCCGAGAAGTTGTGTTTGTAATACGGATTCATGAATGAGGATGTTGTTAGAAAAGTTTTAAGAATGAATGAGGATGACTATACGGGGTGGCAGGGACATCGACGCGAAGCCGGTTACCATGGATTCAGTCCATGATTCTGAACCCCCCTGCGTTGAAATTTTTCGTCGGTTATTAAAAAAAAAATCAGCTGCTTCATACATTTTGACCGCGTAGGTATTGCACTTTTCTATGAAACCGCAGATTTTTTTTTTTATAACCGACGAAAAATTTCAACGCAGGGTGGTTCAGAATCATGTACTGAATCCATGGTAAACGGTTTCGCGTCGATGTCCCTGCCACCCTGTATGAGATGGGGAAGACCAAAGAAACTAGGAAGCGTAAAAGATGACATGGCCAACTGTGACTGCTGTGACGACAACTAATAGAGATGTTTAGAAGAACATATTGGTGCCGATTCTCTTGTCACAAATGCCTCTAAACTAGACTAAAATCACTAAAATTTCGTTTAGTCCTGTCAAACGAGCATTTCCCATTCTGAAATAGTCTAAAGTGACACAACTTAACTATATTTTAGTTTGACAGCACTAAGATTGCACTGAGTTATTAGTTTAGTGAAAATGGCAATTATGCTATTCTGAATTTGACGTTTTTCACCTAAAAATTTTGATTATCCAACTAAATCAGTCTATTTTTAAACGCGATTAAAAAGGAGTGGAATAAAATTAGTTGGCATGAACTAAAATTCACACACTTCAGCTGCAAAAACTTTTTTTTTTTTTTATTTTGCTTATATCTCGAAAACGGTGCGTCCTAGCGCAAAAATAATGGAAATTTCGACCCCCTCTGCAACCCGTAAACGCATATGCACCTACTCACAGGTAATATTTTTTCATATTTTCCATAAAAAAAGTTTAAAATTCCATACAAAATACGTCAAGGCTGCCCCCCCCCCGCGCGCCTCTGGCTCTAAAACAATTGACGGGGTAGAGCAAACAAGTACCACGTGGGTCGCGACGTGACTGTCAAATTCAATTTTAATGTGTCAAAATTATTTTTTAATTTAGAGATATTTTTCCGCAGAATAGCTTTTAGATTCTCATAGCCAAAAGTAAGGTATTTTAGTCGTAGTTTAGTTAGTTTAGTTCGGTGTACAAGAGAATCGGCACCACTGTATGTCAAAATCAATGTCAATACTTTATTTGTAAACATAGATATAAAAGGTATTAAAAATACAAAGGACGTCGTATAATTTACTAATTTGTGAACCCGGACAAGATGTGTTGCCACGTGTTGCTATTTTTCAATGGATTTCCGCAAAGTTACGCCTAAGTCAATTAACTATAAAAGATGTTGTAAATAAATTGGAATAAAGACGAAGAAAGATACTTACATCAATGAAATGTGGCCTCAGTCTACCGATGACGTATTTGGCGAGGTCTGCCGTCAGTTGCTGACAAGATGCCCCGAAGGTGAACACGCCTATAGCATGGTAGCTTTCCCACACCCAGCCTGGCAACACCGAGCCCGATAGGAACTTCTCGCCAATGCCTTTGCCTTGCTTGTCGCGGATCACCTCGATGATGATTATCTGTAATTTTTTATTTAGGTAGTTAGTATGCAAGTTTATTTTTGTCAAATTCTACCCGTTCCATGCCGATGACATTCAGGTATTTGGTTGAGATGACCAGCCAATCTATTCTTTTAAAATCTCAACGTGAAAACTTAGGTTAAGAGCGTTTATTCTAGAAGTGTGCTACGGCGCAAATATCAAACATTTCACTGTTTTGATTAATTTGTAATTATTATAACTAGATCGGTTGTAAAATACGACCTGTACAGGAGTACGTACAAACTGACACACGAAAGAAAATTTTGGCAGTTGATGCAGACGCTTCACTCGCTACGCTCGCTCGGTCAATTAAAAACTTGGAATGAAGTTCAATTGAACATAAAAAAATGCGTTTTCTAAAACACATTAAGTACCTCCTTTCACGTCAAATTGTAATACTGACTCAGATATTCTGTTTTGGAAATGATGTTAAAAAAAACATATTTCTTTAATTTTATTTCAATACCTATTTATTTAGGTATTGGGTAGTGTCATTGTTTCCTATTTCAGTGTAGGTTAATGATCTCTATTTCATTATCTACAGTGTTTATTTAGTTAGGAACATCACTTTCTTAATAACTGTGTTTTCTTTTTAAAGGATGGAATAATCTTTATAGCAGCTAGCGTCTAATCTAAATCTGCGAGTTAATAAAATGGTTGAAAACTGTTCGTAAACACAAAAATGTTTTCTTTCTTTTGTTTGGCCGCCTGTTGCATCTTGACATTTGCAAGATATTTTACCTACATAATTCACGCCAGAAACTACAGAACGCCATCTGCTACGGTTCATACATCCTCCTTTTGCTTTGTTTACGTTCATACCTGGTCGTGGTCATACACGCACGCCCGGTTGCAAGTACTACGCACCTGACCTTCTGAAGAACAACATCAAGATACTTAATATAAATGTTTAGGTCATAGCCAGATCTTAGAATTGATCATTTCATGGTTCGAACATTTCATGATATGGCCAGCTACATAATCAGCCTATTAATGTTCCCACTGCTGGGACACAGGCTTCTCTGTGAGAGGGAGTGGGCCGTAATCCACCACGCGGGTTGGTAGATGTCAGATGTCTTCGAATTTTTGGTTCTAAGACATGCCGGTTTCCTCACGATGTTTTCCGTTTTGAGAGCAGTGGTGATGAAATTATTTACACAAAGTAAAGTGCCTGCTTGGGTTCGAACCCACGACCTACAGCTCGTTAGTCAGGGCCGTTACCACTGGGCCACCACTGCTCTCCATGGCCAGCTAAAATTGACGATTGACGATCGTTTAATGATAAGTCAGTCGACGTTTTTCTAGATCAGTAAATCCATGGTTTAAGGTGTAGTAAAAATTGCCATGTTTTGTAATTGCGACCAACTTGGAAGTTGGTTGGTAACAGTTCTAACCTAACCTAACCCATTTGGTCGGAGTGCTACAAGAGACTGATTACCAGTATTTTACATGGAGCGACTGCCTATCTGGTCTCCACAACCCAGTTACTTGGTAATACGATACACTTGGTAAGACTGGTTGTCAGATTTTTGACTACCCGTAACGGCCGTCCATATACTCGTACCCATGCTTTCCGAGGCACGGAGGGGTTTCGATATGTAATGCATGGTCACCCATCCAAGCGACCTCGGCAAGCGTATATGAATGAATTTAAGATTTTTATTAAGCAGAATAGGGCTGTCTTACCGCAATAATGTTGATCGCGAACCCGGTCCCTGCGAGGGGCCCCACGGGTATCCTCTCCTCCTTGTAAGGCAGTCGGATGGAGGTGTCGTTTGCAAAGTATCCTTGGTAGTTGGGTTCCGCCCATAGCATCATCGCCAGAAGCGGGAAGGATACTGGAAACAAAACATTGATGGGGAATTTATATAAGTATTCAAAATATTCCAATTTAATTGAGAGTTACATGTTGGAGCCGTTTGGGGTTGAGACACTAGAGCCATGGGGTCCAAGTGCCCGCTTGGTTTTTCGAGATTATAATATCTCCAAGCCGTCGACTCTTCACGTGATCAGAGTGCTGGTCAAAGAATAAGTACCTATTGCTATCCAATGTGGCAATGCTGCCAGTCTTTTGGAAACTTTTACTGTTGACAAATCTTTTAAAGAAGAAAATTTAAGTAGGTTAGGTACAACTGATTGTGAGATTGCGGTCGATTTTGGTCTGAAAATGATATTTCACTGTATAAATTGATCTTTAATCGATTTTGACAAGTGAAGTATTTTTTTTGCCTAATTTTTACGGGTTGTTCCCAGAGGTCAACGAGTCTATTGTTCTCGAAAAATTAAAATTCATACTTTACTTCCCAACGAGTCCATGACATTTTAAAATATTAAATATTTGTTTTTCCTACGGCCTGTACTACTGGTACCTAATTGTATTTACCGCTAACTTGTATGTAAAGTGCAAACTGTACGTAAATATTAGTTGGATAATAATACATAAATAAAAAGACTTACTTATTCAATAGTGAAAAGGTTTTTTCAGAATAAAAATGAAATGTACATAAAATACAACTTATACCTAATAAATTAAAAATATAATATCCTAACTTAACTAAAAGTATTAAAGAAGAAGATGTATTTTGTGTTAGATCAATTTGTTTGTCTCAAACTTGTAGGTTATACAAACCTACGTTATTATTTTAATTTCGAACCAAGCTGTCCTAGTCCTGTCTTAGAAATCGGAACTTTCCAATGCCTTCAATATGTCCGTTTGTGTGTCTAATTTGCGTAGAAAATACTAAGAAGCCTAGTTTTGTTATCACAGTTCATTCATCTCCATTATTTAGGCGCTTTGACTTGGTAAATACGTTGAAGATTTTAGCGGTATCCTATTATTAACCCAAGTACATAGAACATACTTTAACAAAATGCGATTAATTAACACAGGTAGGTACGAAGGCAGTGTGCGGAAATCGGTTGTCATGGTATGGGCATGTGATGCGGAGGAATGACGAAAATGTCGTGAGGAAAGTTTTGAGTATGAACGTCGATGGCTATAAGCGTAGGGGAATACCAAAGAAACGATGGAATGGAAGGACTGTGTGAAAGATGATATGGTTAGAAAGGGGGTGAATACCGAGATGACGACTAATAGAGAAGTATGAAAGAAAGGGACGTGCTGCGCCGACCACAAATAAATTGGGATAAGGGCAGGAGAATGATGAGTTACGAAGGCACTATTAATAACTGTGTATTCATTAATACGGTATTTTCTTTTATCTTTTATAGTAGGTAAATGCCATATTGGAATTCGTGATAGCGATATTTCGCACTCTGTATCAAGTAATTATGCTACATATACATAGGTCCATACTGACGTCAAGGAAAGGACATTGTAAAAAATGGCCTATGAATCAACACGTAGGAAACCTTTACTATAATTACTAGTTTTTTTTATAATTTACATTACAATAATTACAATAGAACGGACACTTCATAATTTCGAAAACATTTTAAAAAGTAATTCACATCGGTCTTATTCCCCAGCGCCATTATTTTTTGTTTCAATTTGACGTTTTGAATACGCTCTCTCAGCGCTTGATCTGTGAATAAGGTTTTTAGTTACAAACGGAATAAAGCGATTGAAAGCGCTGTGTGAAACAAGCAATAACAACACTGACAGTCGATGAATTGACAGATGATACTTTGACATGTAATAGTAATGACAGTGTCATTTTGTCTCAGTGCATTTTTATAATGGTCATACTCATAACTATAAATAAATTAGTTTAAAGAAATAATGGTTCTGACCAACTAACTAATAGATAAATACACCTACATAATATGTAATGAAACGTTTGAAGATATAATCCAATGTATTTTCACTAATATACGCTAAGTTAATATGTTTCAATTGTCCTAATTATGACCATTGTTATAACCCCAAAAACCGAAAGTGTTTTAGATTTTTTTACAATTCTCAGTACTGTCCGTCATTTTAATTTGTTTTCAATAGAATATAATTATGTATTATATAGAACATAGAAAGTACATTCACGTCTCTGTTGGTTCTTAGGCGAACGATGTATGGACGCCGAACAATGTCCAAAGTAATTGCGAAGCAAATTGACTTTCAACTTAAATTTTTCATATATTTAAATCGAACACTAATTAATTCCATGGCTATAATACATACAATTTGCTTAGCAATCAGTTTTCCTGACGGCACCTCAACAATATTGAAAATATTATAACAATTATTTATAAATATCCAGTGGAACATTTCAGCTTATACAAAAAAAAATTGATGCTAGATAACATAATTATTTCTTGTCCAAACGGCGTAAGCATATTATACTAAAGATTTATTTACTAAGCAACTTATTATATTCAAACATAACATACCTAACACCTATTTTCCCCAAAGGGTTAGGTTACCTATAATAGGATTAGTAGGTATGTAGGTATACCTTAATTTCACCGGTTAAGGTAAAGTCTAGGGACTATATACGGGGTGATATTCATCATCTGCCTAGCCTTTTCCCAACTATGTTGGGGTCGGCTTCCAGTCTAACCGGATGCAGCTGAATACCAGTATTTTACATGGAGCGATTGCCTATCTGACCTCCACAATCCAGTTACTGCGTAATACGTTACCCCTAGGTAAGACTGTTTGTCAGACTTTCGGGCTTCTGACGACCCGTAACGACTGTAAATGATCCACCAATGACAGCTGGGACCAACGGCTTAACGTGCTTTCCGAGGCACGGAGGGGTCTTGGTATGCAAAGATGGTCACCCATCCACAGACCAACCGCGGCAAGCGTAGCTTAACCTGATCGATCGACCCGTGTGGCTATTATAACGTAGTCACAAGCCCTGGGGGCATGGGGCGATATTCATTTTGATTTATTAAAATTAAATCATTCTCCTAGAGTTTAGAACAAGGCCATTTTTAGATCTTTATCAACATCTTATATGAAAGACGTCCTCTGCTGGACAATGCAGTGGACATCTTTCGTGGATGTCAGCATTTCCTTGAGCATCGTCGCGCACGGGGCCCATACCCTCCCACAGAGAGGCCTATGTCCTACCTACCACATTATAGGCTGATTTTACTAATCTTATCACTGTTAAAAGTTATTCGGAATCCGTCAAGGATTTCAAGAAATATAATGAATAATACCCAAATGACAGTATATTTAATTTGGACATTATCTATAGGTTTCTAATTAATCTTTTGTCATTATCAGTGAGTCAAGCTTATCACTTTTCAATGTTATCTACGTTACATATCTGATAAGTGCTCATAGTAAATTGGATTGACGTATTAGGATGGTAGGTAGATACGGTTAATTGACGTATTAGTAGGATGGTAGGTAGACATGGTTAATTTCAGCTGGATACTTCCTTAAACTAATTAGGCATTCTATTGTCCCATGACATTAGTACACAATGCATTTCAGTAATCTGTTGTTTGATGTGTAACATCTTCCCTCTCGCTTTCCTGCTATCTGTGGGAGTGATTTCGTGAAAAGAGACGGAAGTGTGTAACAGGAAGCCGAGGAAGCGCGCGCTATTTGATTTATTTGACCAATGAGCGCGCGCGGTGCTAGAGTTGGCTGTCAGATGGTACCAACCCATTTTCCGAGTGGTTGTAAACAGGATGATGATGAATATGATGTATACGTCAGCCAAGATGTCTCATCATCTGGTCAGATGTTACACATCTTAAGCGACTATACTATTAAGCCTCGCTCGCTTTTTATTTTTTTTACTATCCTTTAGTAAGCAGCTTCTGTCCAATGTGTTTTTGTTTTTACCCGTCTACGGCGAAACCAAAAGGAAGAGATAATTATGTTCTGTTTTCTCTTTTATTTGGATTTTTTCGGTCTTTGGACCTAACATATTTATTAAAAGCAATAGGTTTATACTATTTTAAGATAATATTGTATGTATATGCTGTTGGTGTACCTAATTACCTATTAATTAAACAAACACCTACAAAATTATAGTCACGTTACAGTTTTTTAACCTTAATTTTTTATTTTATACTTAAGTACCAACTTTTTTGTTTTAACGCTTTTTTGATTTACTGCGGGTTGGTATCATTTTAATCACGCTTTTTATTGTATAGGTATTAATTTTACAACGGCGCCAGACGTAGCGCAGTCTCACTTTTGCTTGTTTTTAATAATTTAAACATTTATTTACTAAGACAATATAATAGATACTTAATACATATTTGTAATAATATATGCTCGTCAAGACCTTTGTTTTAATATCAAACATGTCATGATTAATTTAATAAAAAATTCAATAGATTTTTTTTATTGTCAGTTTACGTGTAAATTCCACCATTTTTTTAGGGAGAATTTATAAATATAGCCTATGTCACGCGGACCATTATTACATCTGTTCTTAACTAACTTTTTAAACATTTGTATCCTGCTTATGCGTATAAAGTTTCATAAAAATCGGTTTAGTCATTTCGAAAACAAGGGCTTGAAAATTTGTATGAAATGCCGTACGACGTAAACGCTCTTAAATGCTTTGAGTTTGAGTAGGTACGAGTACCTACGTTTATTTAAGGCGCTACACAGCAGGGTTTTCAGGCGTAATAATTATTATTTTATGTTTATTAGTCAAGTACTCCGACGATAAAACGAAGCTACTGCTGCTGAGTCAACTGAACGGATTCAGTACACTCAAGCGCCTATGATAAAGATATGCGTGCTCTGCAGGGGTGCAGTCACAACAAGGAAAATGCCAATAAAAGAATTCACCAGGAAATGCCAAAGACCAATTGATAAAACAGGAAAATCCCTAAATCCGTATGAAAATTCTTATCAACGCAGTGGCAGTGACGCACTTCATTATTTGAACTTGAAGAAAGTACCTAAGGTCTTTGCAAATCCTTGGTTCTAATTGATGTTATTTCCACCTAAACAAACATCAACTTTATGATTGTGTAAATAAAGTTGTTTTCTGACTGACTAGTACCGTGAAACCGGCCATCATTGCCCATTGTGCCGCGGATATCCTTGCCTGGACACTAAAACTAACTAAAGAAAATCTTGAATTGAAAATAAAATTTTAAGTTCAAGATTTTAGTTAGTTTTAGTGTCCGGGCAAGGATATCCGCAATGCGCAATGATGGCCGGTGCCGGTTTCACCGTACTGTTGAAAAAATCATTTCAAAATATAAAGTTGTAGCGGAAACTGAACCTTATAATAATTATAAGGTTCAGTTTGCGCTACAACTTTATATTTTGCTACGTAGGCATTACAGTTGTTTTTCCTAAAACTGGTGTTTGTTTAAATTTTTGGCAAATACATTGCGAAGGCAGATTAAGTACCTAATAGTTACCTAGAATAAATGGATCAGTGCTAGTGGTGTAGTTCTATAAATAATACTACTACTACTACTACTACTTAAAGATAAATAAGTACTCCCTACATAGGTAAGTGTAGGAATACAAACAAAAAAGCGTGTCGCACCACGCACAATGAAGGGTTCCGTAGTTGGGATAAATTTATCCCAAAAACAAACTTTACATTGTAGTTGAAAAACATGTTCTTCCATACATCGATATACGCAAAACAAAACAAAACAAAACGAATAGTAGAAATAGATATAGTCAAAACGTTTATTGCGAACTAAGTGTACATAACACCAACTTTGTACACTTAGTTCGCAATAAACCTTTTGACTTTGACTTTGACGCTTCAACTGTAATAATGAATCGCATTTGCAAAAATGTAAGTTTATAATCGCATTTTTTTTATGTGATAAAACTGCAAATTAACGATTTTCAGTCAGTTTCCTTTACTTACTTGTGCCGTGAGACCTTGCTTCTTGACAAATTTCATGATTCAAGGTCACCGTACGGAAGTACCCGTAGGCCGTAGGTTTTGACTTATTTGCGACGAGTAAGTATCAAAATATATCGCATAAATGACCGTATTTTTTTATTGCGTTGACCTTAAGCTTTATGTTTTTAAAGCTTAGCTTTTAGAGAAGGAACCGTAGACCGTATTTGATATTGATACCTCCTCGCGTTCCTGAGAAAAAGGGTTCCTGACATACTGACAGACAGACGGACAACGAAGTGATCTTATAAAGGTTTTTTTCCTTTTGAGGTACGGGACCCTAAAAATAATAATGAAGTAGTTAGTTTAAGTCCTGATAACATTCTTGTAATTAATATCGGTACCTAATTGAAAATAGTAAGTATTGAACAGGAAATCCTCTTTCGATAAGCGTATTTTGGTGAATAATTTTAATCACTTAGTTACTTATATGTACCTAGGTATTAGGTATCCTATGGAATGAAATAAGAAAACTGGGTTTTTCCAATTAAGTTTTTACTAGCAGCTTACTAGTCTGGATTTGTGGGAAAAATACTGGTGAAATGCAGATTTCCTCAGACAAGCCCTTTTATACAATTCTCATCACTGCAAATTCTTTTCTTTTTTAGTATCTGACTGACGGACTAAATAGTTTTTTTCCCCCAGTCATCATCCCTATTCCACTATTCTGTGACAACAAGAAAAGTGAAGAAGCGATAAACCAAGAAAAGTTCCAGAGAAGAGTCTCATTAACACGGTGCAAGTATATTGCCTGTGGGCCCTGTGGCAATAGCATATAATTGAAGCAACAATTGACTGGCACCGTCTAAACAATACGTACAATTGCTGCACGATACGGGCAAGTTAGTTGCCGACTTGCCGTTCAAATATCGTGTAAACATCACGTACAATAAAATTGCAATCAATACTTGAATCAATTTTAAAAGGACGTGCAACTCTGTGATGAGACGAGACCAAACTTGGATGCAATAATCGCCTTGGTGTAAACAAAAGTTGCATGGAATTATTGAGTGGCAAAACTTGCATTCAATTATTGTGTGCCATTTATGGAAATTGCATGCAATTCTTGCATGGGCGATTATTGCTGTTGAACGTTCCAGAAACTTGCACCGTGTAAATGGAGCTTAATGATTCAATAGTGTCTTAAAAACCACAACGAATGAAAATCCCAATAAGCATTATAATTAGATAAGTAACAAGTACTTAGTGCCCACGAGTTACGGACTTAGCAATGAATTATGATAGGTAAACCACTATGCATGCAACGTAGTTGAAGCTCTTCAAAATAATAGTGATAAGTATTGTGTGAAGTGGTTAACATCACTAGAAAATAAACAAACCACTTGTTTTTCATTTAAGAGCGTGCATTCTGAAAGTAGAGCAGTGGTGGCCCAGTGGTAAAGGCCCTGACTTACGAGTTGTAGATCATGGGTTCGAACCCAGGCAGGCACTTTACTTTGTGTAAATTATTTCAAGATCACTGCTCTCAAAACGGTGAAGAAAAATATCGTAAGCAATCCAATCGTAATTGTTGTGTTATGTCCTAGCATAAAAAAATCGAAGATGTGACATGTGACATTCACCAACCCGCAATGGGCCCGCGAGGTAGCTTACAGTCCACTCCCTCTCACTGAGAGGAGGCCTGTGTCCCAGCAGTGGGAACATTAATAGGCTGATTATGATTCTGAAAGTGGGAAACGTCGCAAATAGATGTCAAATATTACGTTGTTTGTAAAAAAATACAATAATTATAATATCCACTACTAACAAAATTAAAATAAGGCGTCGAAAAATTCCTCCGCATCGCTGTCGACTGGTAACGTACCCAAGAAAACTGGCGGCATTTGCCACGTTGTGTATGGCAAAGCCTCTGGCCAAGGTAAAACCCAGCCTTTTTGTCACAAGAAATGCCAACCAGCCGTGTTTTCATTGGTTTTATTCATCTGCAATTTCTCAGTAGCAACCCAGAGCCTGGATTTGTGCCCGGTTGATGGCAATAGACTCGCACCCCATTAATTAAAACTGGCGATATGTGAGTGTACCTACAGCTCTGCCTAACCTTTAGAGGCAAATAGGCGTGATGTTATGTTATTCATACCGTTAGGCTTGTAGATAATGCGGGACCGTCCAAAAGGGATACCGTGGCCCCTGGCAACGTACAGGCAACTAAAACTGACTATGGCATGAGTTCGTGTACGTGTACCTACAGTAACTACGTAGGTGGTGATATTAATTGGTAGTTTTAATTAAAGTAAAAGCACCATTAACACTAATTGCTGGCGGGTTCAGGCAATATTCCCTAGTGTCAGTTTTCTTGTAGGATACTGGATAACTAGCTTCTGCCCGCGACTTCAGCCGCGAGCCTATATTCTTCCTGAGGAATATTGTGCTATCCAATGCAAAAAGTTTTTACCAATCTGACTGGGAATTCCGGATATTACCCTCTACATACAAACTTACAAACATACAAACAAACTTTTACCTATTTATAATATTAGTATAGACTAGCTGCGTCCCGCGGTTTCTTTTAATCCCTATGTTCCCGTGAGAATATCGGAATAAAAAGTAGCCTATTTTACGCCCAGTGGCCTCAGCTATCTACTAGTGAAAGTCCCGTCCAAATCGGTCCAGCCGTTTCGGAGATTAGCCGGAAAAAACAGACAGACAGACAGAAAGAAAAAAAAATGTTTTTTTGTTGTATGGATTATGCATTTAGTAAAAAGCTGTTATTTTGACATTACAAACAGACACTTCAATTTTATTTATTTGTATAGATGTATTAAAGATAACTGCGAAATACATATACCTACGTTATCTGGATAGTGTAAGTAATTACCTATCAGATGTTTCAATCGATACCGGATTTTGGAATCGCGTTCTTTTGATAACTCCTAATTGAAAATGAAATTGCTTTTTTTACGATTGTAGTGTTTGACGTTGGATACTAGACAAAACACAATAGACGACGCATATTTAGTAAACCAATCCGCTTAACTGTTCTTGAAGAGTCATAAAGAACCCTGTAAGAAATCGACACGTGTTTCACCTCTCAACGAGGCATCCTCAGGATGACGACTGACTTGTTGCGAACCCGGACACGACGTGTTGCCACTAGAAGCGCCGAGCGCAAATTCACGCCAGTCTGGATGACACTTGTATAATGAATTTCCGCAAAGTCACGCCTGAGTACGCACGCAATTAGCTAGATACTAGTACCTATACGATTTGTTTAGGATCAATTACCTACCTACTGTGTTTGAAGAGACAAAATATTTACCATTATCTCTTTGTAAGTACGTCGGGAGAGTCTCATGGTTAAATAATAGCAGCCGCATGGCTACACTTGCCAAGGGCGGTCCGTGAATGGGAACCTACATATAGAGACCCCTCCGTGTCTCGGAAAGCACGTCGCGGCTGTCATTTGTGGATCCTTTACGGCCCCTATGGATAGTCAGAGGTCCGAAATTCTGACAACCAGTTACCAAAAGGCATCGTATTACCGGATATCTAGGTTGTGGAGGTTCGATAGGCAGTCGCTCCATGTAAAATACTGGTATTCAGCGGCATCCGGTTAGACTGGAAGCCAAAAAGGGATGGCAGATGTTCTCTTTAGGTATATTATTTCTAGACCAGCATGAATCATCCTTATCAAAATGAATGACAACGGTAAACAAAAAGTAGGTGAGATAATTTCTGTTACAATCATAAAAGGACATAGTGAGGTCATAAAACTAATCTGTCTCTTAATGGAGCTAACCCACTTAACCAATTGAATTAATTACTTTGCACAGCGGATTATAAAGAGCTTTGTACACTTGTCATAGAAATCGCACATTGTAGTCTTGTTTCATCCCTTTTTAACCAACTTCAAAAAAGGAGGAAGTCGGTGGAAAAATACATAAATACAGATCTAATGACACCGACTTTCGAAATTAAAGTAATATTTTACTTTGTAGTGTTTTTTTTGGAAGTTGGTTGTTTTTTTTCTTTAAACAAGTTCTTCAAAAAAAAGCCACTTAATGGGATACCCTTATTGTGATACCTACATAACGCTTATTGCTTATAAAATACTTTCTTCATCACTGCACTTCACATTATCGATCCATCAATAACATGTGCGAGTTTCCCATCGTTTCACTATTTTCAGGAAAGTTAAAGTTAAACCCTTCAATAAATAAAGTGAAAACTTCTTTAGCGGTGTTGATCGATATTTGGTAGGGGGTAAACAGGATTCGCATTGATCACCGACATGCTCGCGCCGTAGTGCTGTAGTATAGAATATAGATGGCGCTAATACCAGGTTTACTTTAGCTTCACTTCGGCACTCCCCATGAATGCCATTTTTTTTTAGTTTACTCGAGTCTTACTGACCAAACCAAACCGGCACGTTTCTTGAAAGAAGTGCTCTCAAGTCTGTCGCATCGGTTTTGGTCAGCTGAGCGATCTAATTGCTTCCTGGTTTCGACTAGTGAAGTTAGGTACACTTAGCTAAAGGTCGTTTACAAATAACGAGAAGACATTATTGACGGCCAGACAGGCTCTGTGATATAAGTGTTAGAGAATGGAGCTTCTTGCTGTAAAGACAGATTTTAAAAAGAAGAAATTTTGATGATGAAGCCTGTCATAAAAGTACACAGGATAGAAGAACGATCAGAGAGTTTGTATTGCGTGATATTCCAAAAGACTTCAGATTTGTCTGACGAAGGATCGATACCCTTAACAGACAACAGACTGAACGAAACGTATTATCTTTTTGGCAAGTTGCCATCAATTTCGCGTTACTTGTAGAAGTTATTCTTATGAGCACCATGTTGGGTGTGAAGATCTTACAATACTATACCTACTACTACTTACGTATGCCTTCACAAAAGGTTTGTCTTATACAATGTCGCCCATGCGCGTGTGACCGCCCGTAATTTTCTGAATATTCATGAAAATATATCGAAAATAAACTTCAAAAGGGGGGGTCTATCTATAACATTTTTCATGTTATTCAATTTTAATTTTTTTTTAAATTTGCTTTCTGTTTTTTGACACATCTCCGAAGTTTAAGGGTCGATTTGGATTCTGTTTATTATTTCCAAAAGCTTATGAGTTATTTTAACAGGTTAATTAAAATTTTTACAAAAAATTATCGACTACGAAAAAAAAACGGAATCGAAGTAATTTTTTCGGTAAAAAATTGTGTATTTATTTTTAAAAAACTAGTGAAAAATGTTATAGATAGACCCCCCCTTTTGAAGTTTATTTTCGATATTTTTTCATGAATATTCAGAAAATTCACATGCGGTCACATGCGCATGGGCGACATTGTATTGTCACTGGCGAGTCTCGCATCGTTGTCATCATTTCAGTATTTCAGTTATTATATTCCTTGCTTGCATAGTACAATGCTGAATACTACATCTAATACACGAATATGATACCATAGGAGCTCAAATGTCCGAAAGACTGATGCAGCTCGATAACAATTCGTCTCATTAGTGACAGTCAAGCGGTACTACATATGATTATGCTAAGTGTACTATTATGGGGTACGTTATCATTATTAAGTTAACTTACAGGACCTTTACGGTTTATTAGTTGATTCGACACTTTTATGTAATATTATATTTTTTGTAGGTGATTCGCACGAAGTTAATTTATTTGGGGCCGAATCGACAAGTCCAGAAATACGCAATAAAGTCAAGAAAAAGTAAGTAAGTACACTAACTTTACGGCATAAAATTCAAAATGTGCCAATTGCCTAATACGTATTTCTAGAGTGGTCGCGTCGCCCACAAATAAATAAATTAACTTCGTGCGAATCGCTTCGGGTGAGTAAATTCGTACGAATCAAACAAT
This sequence comes from Conistra vaccinii, assembly GCA_948150665.1. Classification (NCBI taxonomy): domain Eukaryota; kingdom Metazoa; phylum Arthropoda; class Insecta; order Lepidoptera; family Noctuidae; genus Conistra; species Conistra vaccinii. Next base: position 18,700,489 of record OX411327.1, read on the forward strand.
AAGCCATCGTTATTGGAGGATTTTTTCGCGGTGCCGATGGCTCTAAGTATGATGGTTTAATGTAATCTAAACAAACTCATGGAATACCATAAGAATTCCTTATCCTAATATTCCTATCGCTGGCGTGAGCGAGTATACAAAAAAACTTTTAACAAAAAAAAAACAACCGACTTCCAAAAATACACTACAAAGTGAAAAATAATTTTAATTTCGGAAGTCGGTGTCTTTGATTTTGAATTTTCGTTTTTTTGCCACCGACTTCCGAAATTAAAATTATTTTTCACTTTGTAGTGTATTTTTGGAAGTCGGTTGTTTTTTTTTTTGTTAAAAGTTTTTATTTTTCACTTTTTAGTTTTGGTACCTACCTACCCCACACAAGTTCGAATAACACTACCAGCGACACAATTAACAGTGACAGGAAGTTATCATCTATCATCCTTAAAATGAATTAAGTCCGAACACAAGGTAGCTACTGTAAAACGTTGAGGAGTTTCCTTGACTGTCCTTCGTCTTCATCATCAAACCCCTAATGACAGTCACAACCCATCTAAGTGTAAAGTTCTCATAAATACAAATTAATCAAGCCCAAACACCAGGTAATTGCTGTAAATCGTTGAGGAGTTCCCTCAACTGTCTTTCGGCTCCATCACCAGATCGACTCCAGACCTTCATTAAATAGTAGTGCTTTAAAATACTTAATGAAAAAAAATTACAAACGCACTAGTCGCCACTACGATTTTGAAGGTTCCCCTCGATTTGTCTGGGATGCCATCAACAGATCCTGGTTTCGTTATAATTTTTTTTGAGGATTCGTCAAGTCGTCATGAATTTCATCATCAGAACTGAATTTTGATCAAAATAGGACCAATCTGAAAGTATACCTTTCAGATAAGAAAATAATTTTCTAAATCGGTTCATAAATGACGCCACCCGTGAAATACTTATCATTGAGAAGTTCTGGTGGCCATCTGTGGACTTCTTCATCAGTTCCACTTCACCAAATGATACTTTCTGAATGCAAATGCTTAACTGGTGGCTGAAAATACCGAAATCGCTATGTGTATGCCTATAATATTTGAGGAGTTCCCTCAATTTGTCATGGATTCCATCATCAGAACTAAATTTTGATAAAAATGGGACCAATCGGGAAGTATATCCTTTCAAATAAAAAAAGAATTTTCCAAATCGGTTCATAAATGACGGAGATATGAGGTAACACACATTAAAAAAAAAAAAAAAAAAAAAAACCTACAACCGAATTGAGAACCTCCTCCTTTTGGGGAAGTCGGTTAAAAAGTGGGCAACGTCGCATTTAGCTGTCAAATATTTCCATTTTGATTAATTTGGCAATACTGTATGGAAATAAGAAATACATATGGCTAACTAGTGAACTAAAATATTGATTATGAAATGCAATAATTAATATCGTAACAGCGAATATTTAGTTGTAGATGTAAAAAAAGTATTTCGAAACTTGTAAAATGCCTTTTTTCACCTTATCCTTATTTCTTATTTCGTGAAATATTGCCAAATTAATCAAAACGGGTAAATATTTGACAGCTATTTGAGACTTTGCCAACTTTTTGGTTAAACGCTCTTAAGTACATAACTATAAATAGGTGCGTCCCTTTAATTACTTACTTTAAAAAAATCACACTTCTTCAATCGTAAAAGGTTTATATTAATGCACTATGCTTAATTAACTTGTACGTGTGTTTCTTTGTTAACAACTACATCCAAATATGTATTTACGAATTTGCATTTTATTACAGCGATACCTACGTATAGTCATGATGCACGTGATCTCATCGATGGCGTTGTGTGGAACCGGCCAAGTGAACTCAGTTCTGTGATACGTAAATGCAGTTGTCGAATATTAATCGATTCTACTCAATCATATTGTTTATGATAAAATCGATAATTTTGATGATAATTTTTGTTATTTATCAAATTATTACAAGGGCCAGAGAAATGTGCAAAATTGAGCTGAGATTTGGTAAACATTTTACTTACAGCTTCGCAAGCAGTCTTTAGAGCCAACCGCTTTTTAGCCATATCCCAACTAGGTTAAAGTCGACTTCCAGACTAACCGGATGCAGCTGAATAGATACCAGTTTTTAATTACAGGTAGGTACCAACTTAATCAAAATTTCGTTTAATAATAGAAGAAGCACAAGATTCTAGTCATGAGTAGGGAAGTTAACAATTTTTTTTTTATCCGTCAGGTACATTATTAAAAAAAAAAGGACATGATGTTTTTCTTTTTTTACGTACCTAACCTAAAGATTACGGCAATGCATTGAGTTAAAATGTGGCATGATGTCACTCCCGGTAGATTTTATACTGTCTTGTGACGTAGCGACCCCCCCACTCCCCAACTTAGGTAAATCCGTTTTATCTAAGTAAACCATTTTTTATTAATATGATAAAGTAAAAAACACGTGTCTATCTGACTGACGGACTAAATGGTTTTTTTTTCCCAGTCTACATCCATATTGCACGAGATCAGCTCCACGAGTATTACTAAAACCTGTTCTCTCATCTCTCATCCTGGACAGTCGGTTCTACAGCCTACACCTCACAGACTGGTTCTTTCCTCAAAATACCATTTCAGGCACACACTTACATGGTCTTCACATTATCTGACCAAGATTATGTCTGGACTTTAAAAGAGACTGACCTCTGAGTTTGTTTTTCTTCTCAGAGTAGTCAGATAGGAAACACCTACCTCATCTAGTTTCTATAAATGGTGTACGTGAAAGTGTTTGTAAAAACCTTCTTACAGAAACTAATTTAGGTATAACATGAGCTATTCACACACATATAGTTAATTGACTCAGGGTGTGACTTTGCGGGTTTTGCTTTTGTTGCGTTCGGCGCTTGTCGTGGCAACACGTCGTGTCCGGGTTCGCAAGTCCATCGTCATCCTGAGGATGCCTCGTTGAGAGGTGAAACACGTGTGTCGATTTCTTACTGGGTTCTTTGTCAATTTAAGAACAGTTAAGCTGATTAGGTTACTAAATAGACGTCGTCTATTGTATTTTATTCACTTAAAGCTCGCGATATGGGAGAAGATTTTTTCCATGTTAAGAAACAACGTCATGCGGGGTTCCGTTATAGAGATAAGCTCATTAGCTCACCCTTTATCATATTATTATTATCATCGTCCTTTCTCGTGTAATAATGTGGGTCACATTGAAAATATTAAACAAAGAATCGATTGCTGAAAATTAATCACATACAACCGAGCCGAGCATTAATGCGTTAAGGCGCAGATTGTGCAGAATGTCCAATTCGCAAAATGTCCAGCGGGCGTACCTACATAACTAATTAACTTAGTTTGTAAGTAAAGTCAGCAAAAAACATACAATTAGGTAAGGGCCGGCGCTTACTTGCGGAGGTGCAGCGCAGCGCGATTGTCGCTACCAAACAAATATCGACCTTGCAACAGTTGACATAAAGTTGAGAATATAGGTACCATTAGCTCGAGAGCGTCCTATCTAAGCGGAAAAAGGAACGGGTCTCAGGTTATTTTCGACTTTATTTTAAGGCAGGTAATGTTGATATTTGTCTGGCAGTGACAACCGCGCCGCGCTGCGCCTCACCAGATGTACGCCAGTCCTAAGCAGGAAGATTAATTGCAACTATCCACTTTGAATTCTATTTTGCTTGTGTTTGGTCAAATCGCTCTAAAAAAGTTATTAGGTACGCACACAAAGATGTAGGCCAACTATTGATAAAAAGCGTGGTAGAAAGATGTTTATTTTTAGCCCTAAGTAGCTTTACCTGTTGACGGGTTACCTACTAGCGCAATGCGGCGATGGCATAAATAAAATTAGGTAGCTAGGCACATATAACTTCGCCACACTACGCCATATGAGTTACTGTTATGTATTGACATACCAATTTCAATGCAGGTCAATGAATACTAAATCGTGCGATAACGCGGTTCAAACTGATTGCCGCGGCGAGTGCAGTGTGCGAAGTCTTTTGACGTAGAATTAGTAGAACGTCATTTTGACTAACAATTACAATTAGTTATCCTGACGGTTTACATAGGTAAACATTAGGGTAGGCAGAAACTACAGAACGCAACGTCCTGCTTCGATCCTTACTCGTCCTTCCTCGTTTCTTTTGTGCTTTTGCTTTGTATGTAGGTACCTAAGTACGTTCATACAATCAGATGCATGACGGTTACGAGTAGGTACCTACCTACTACGCACCTGACCTTACTGAAGAACATCACCAATACGGTCACACATTATGTCTTACGGCGTCCGGGGTTTTCCGCTCACATTTGCCTTGTTCATCCTTTTAACATGACCAAACCCTCAACACGTAAAAGCTGCAGACCAGCGCGACTTGACAATACAATTTCTAAGAAAACTTCACAGTATAAAAGAAACCGGTGTCGCGTCGCGCGACCAGTCGCGCTGGTCCGCACAAAGCTTAACTTGTACCTTTTCTTTTAAATTTTTGTCACTACATCTTCTTTTAAAGATTAACCGCACCGTTGACTGACGGCTAAACACGCAAAGAGGTTTTTAACTGAGAACTATCTTACTTCTGATTGATTTACGAGGTCGTTGCCATGAACGTAGAATAAGTACTTAGGTATTTTCTTGTCAGATAAGTTTGTTTGGTAAATAACAACATAGTCTGGTAACTAACCAATATTAGTTATGCAAATTAGTTTTTGATAAATTATGTGCACCTATCCTTTGCACCCAGCAGGTGCAGCAGTCTATCCCACTGTTACTGGTAGCCTGCATCATCCCACTGATGGGCAAACGCCTCTCCCCACCACGCTGGTTACCACACTGTCTATTTCCTACACAATTTAAATTTCAAGATGTTAGCACAATAAAAAAAATATTGTCGGTAGTCCCAATTTAATTTATGTAAAAGTAGCTAAGTTGGTAAGTAAGAAAGAATATTTAATAAGTAATTCTAAAAATAAGTTTGAAATCCTATCTAATTTACCAGCACGGAAGTAAAACCAAGATAAAAACCCTATCTGGCCATTGATTAATCCCTTACCTAATCAAAATTCGACATAATGAAGGCAACAAGTCAGCACAATAATGAAACATATGGCCAACATAACCAAATAATAAATTCTCACTTACCGCATACTAAGATAAAGAAGTCCAGGATAATTTTCCATATTAATTTGTCGACTGCCATTGTTGCACTATAATAACATACTATTTACGTAAAATCTTTATTTTCACAACCACGCTCGCTCAGACACAGCCGATTCGATAAAGAGTGCTACAATACTGATAAAATGAGTAATCTGTGGGTAACTTGTAGGCGTTGTTAGTCATTGTCAAACATTGCAAAAACCACCGTTACTGAGGTCCTTGCTCTATTATATTTCATCTTGTTAGCGATAACGCGACTTAGTAGTTATGTACTCAGTTAACAGACGGTAAATATTATTGTGGCTGTGAATTAAATTAGTATTGATATAAAACCTTCTTTCTGAAGTTTGAGAATGATGCCATCTGTGGTTTGTGACGGGAACTCTCTCGAACATTTGTGTTCCATGTTCGTTTTTGTGATGATAGATGGCGTTGGTTACTTAAAAATACATTTTGGGTAGGCTGACTGAGGATTCAAAAAAGAAAAAAATAAAAACTTTAAACAGATTTATTATTATGCTTTATAAATTTTTAACCACATTAAAAAATAAGTAAATAAATAGCTGCCTCAAAGCCACAATACATCGAGAATTCTAAAGGCAGTGCATTTTAAGTTCTATTTTACATTTAAAAAAACATATAAACCAGTAATTTACATAATAGTTTTAATCTGTAGACATCTTTGTCAAATGAGTAAAAATATTTTAAACTCTAAGTATTACACTTAACTAGCACCTAATTGGATCTAAATCTAACTTTCTATTGGATATTTGTAACAGAGATATGCTAATTAGATGATTAGTCGATTACCAGATGTTGAGTAAATAACTGACTAGGTAGCTGATGACGTTCGCTGTATAGTCTTATTTACAATTACTGTCAACCATATTGCATTACGGCGGCAAAAATTTGAAAATCGAAGTGCATGCTTTTTTTTTATGGAATACATTTATCGACTAACCAGCTATTGGCACATCTCAGATCTATTATTCCTTTAATTTAAAAGCCTATATCACAGTATAAAAAATACGTTACAATTGTCTTCGAGACTTCAGATTACGTTTACTATGACTAACATAAATACATGAGCTGTGTGTATGTTACTTTATCTCTTCTCTCTTTGAGAGGGAGTGGCCCACTCCCTTTTCGAGTGGGCCGTAATCCACCAAGTGGGCCAACTGTGGGTTTAAAAAATTGGGTTTAAGTTATCAATTTGCCATCTCTATACGATGCGTCCCCGAATAAAATACGTATGTACAACACATTAACAAACAATGACATAAATGCTATCCTAACTCCATATTGCGTTCATAAACAGTTTGTAGGTGTTTTTAGCCTATGAGTAAAGTATGCAGGAATGTGCATACTTTTCAAACACCAAACATAATACCACGCCTCATTTTCTCGTAGTTACCTAGGCATGGGTCTTTATATAATAGTACACCCACATTTCGCATTTCAAAGTGCATACCTACTTTTCGATTTTTTATTTGTCTACTTTAGTGGCTTCAAAAAGAACAAAAATGTAATTGTAAAAAGTAGCGTAATGTTGTAGCAAGTGTTTTCTAATAATAATACTCATCAATGTATCCGGATGTAGCTGAATAGGGGTCGTCCAAAAATTAAGTGAGGCTCAATTTTTTTCCAAGCCCCCTCCGGGTTAGAAAAAATCATGAAATATCACAAGGGGAAGGGGGGTGTAGTGAGATATCAAGTGTATTTATTTTTTCGTTTAACGCGCATTTCTAAACCGAAAAGCGGCCACCCAAATAAAATATTTTTCGCATAAGATACTTTGCATCAAAAAAATACACGTGACGTTCGGTAGAGGGGGAGGGGGTGGGGGGTTAAAACGTTGCTAAAAAAGATCACGTGATTAATCGACGACCCTGATACCAGTATTTTACATGGAGAGACTGCCTGCCTATCTGACATCCAAAAACCAAAAAAAAGGAAAATGGATTCACAATATGGAGAAAGATTTCAGCTTTTAAAAAAATCGTAACAATTTCGACAAAAACATAATACATGTGATATTAACCTATAAGTAACTTAATATTAGTTGTACTATAACATTAAAATGTGCAAGTATGATATTTACAACCGGTTTCTGAGTAGCTAATCAGCACTAAAATTTTCTAACAGACTGTTAAACTTAGGTCAAGTGACTTGATTCGTTATTTTTATTTCAATTAGCCAATCACTGCAGTTAAATCAATCAATCTGCTTGCCTTTTTCCCAACTATGTTTGGTCGCCTTCCAGTCTAAACTGGATGCAGCTGGATACCAGTATTTTACATGGAGCGACTGCCTATCTGACCTCCACAACCCAGTAACTAGGCAACACGACCCCTTGATAAGACTGGTTGTCAGACTTTCGGGCTTCTCACTACCCGTAACGAGTGTCAAACATCTTCGAATGACAGCTGTCAGTGCAGAGGTCTCGGTATGTTATGGATGGTCGCCCATCTACGGACCGACCTCGGCAACCGTTGCTTAACCTTGAAGATCGACCGTTTGGCTGTTAATATTTAGCGACGAGCTCCTCTGCAGTCCACAGGAGTTTAATATTCTGTTAGCTAATTTTGCGTTGATTAATCTTTCAGAAACCGCATTTTAATTTTTGTTTTACAATACATAATGCCTATTTTACTGCAATATTAAGTAGGTAGGTAGTTCCGACGCCATCTTGTAGCGTAGATGTGCACTGGCATTTAAACAACGTTATTTATTTTAAAGAGAATATTTAGATGCCGATTTTAAATTGATGCTAATTATGTAAGTATAATAAACTTGTAAGCTAACAAGTGCACAATAATGATGTTTAGTCAACCTCGTATTTGCTTTATCACTTTTGAGCACAATTCCCAGTAAATTGTTAAATATGAAATGTGGCTAACTAGTGAACTAAAACATTGATTATGAAATGCAATAGTTAATATCTTAACACCGAATATTTAGTTTTACATGTAAAAAAGTATTTGGAAACTTTCCAAATGCCTTTTTTACACCTAAAACGTTTACAACATCAAATTCAGTGTTATAAGATAGATAGATAGAAATTGCAATTCAATATTCTAGTTCGCTAGTAAGCCACATTTCTTATTTCCATGCAGTAATATTTCCAAATTAATCAAAACAGGTAATAATAATATTTGACAGCTATATGCAACGTTGTCAAGTTTTTGGATAAACGCTCTTAATGACGTGTAAGTGACATTCAATTTAAGGGTGATAAAGAAATTACGAGGTCAACTATACCTAGTGTGAGTTGACTGAATATATAACTATTTTTTAAGATCGATAATTTGATTTACTTATAAAAACGAGACCCTACTCCGTTTTAGCATTTAAATAAATATACAGTTTTAGCTGTTTTCAGTCCACAGTATATAGAAGACTTTTATTATGAGAATGACTAAAGCTAATGAAAAAAAGATAATAACTATTCAGCTATCAACAAAATATTGAAAGATAGTTCATATTTTTTTCTAATTAGTACCTTATTTATAGTAAGTATGTATACATAAAATTAACGTAAATTGAATAAGTGCAAGCAATATAAATTGTACTGTTTTAAAAATATGTACATTTTCTTTGAATAAGTTTCATTTATTCCTCAATTGGGTTTGACTCATAGCTAGGGATCAATTCAATAAATTATGTACACTGTATTACCCCCCTATGCAAGTTTCAAAACTGCCATATTAAGTATAATCTATATTTTAAATTACGTTTCAGATTCTTTTTTTCCTGATATTCCACAATTTTTTATTTTTTTTTCATTATTTAAGTGATGTCGGGATTCGGGACTGTCGTTGCAGTATCTAAAATGTTATTTCTTTCCCAATTTAGAATCGATGGATCCTAACTTACTTTAGAACTACAAAATATCTTCTACATTATAAATTATCTGATAAATTCAACTCTGCACCAATAAAAGCCGTTTCACATAATTCTGTAATTACAGTTTAAATAAATTTTCGTCCTATGAACTATCTGTGTTCTATGTGAATCGACCTTTATTGATAATATTAATATCATAGAAAACAATATCCAACCTTTTTACAATACCTGCCCTAAGGCAGGCAACACTGAGCGGCCTCACACAGCGTTATCCAGGGGGCGTACCAGCCTCTCAACAGCAGTACTATTTTAAATATTACTTTAGTGTGGGAAAGAGATGAAGCTCTACAGGACGTATAGCTCCCTCTCTTTCCCCCACTGAAATAAGATTAAAATAATACTACTATAAAGGTAGTGGTAGGCCCCCCCCCTACGGTAAAAAGTTGGGATCACACGTAAAAGTCCCAATGTTCATGAGGTTAAAAACAAATGCAGTATAAATCTGCCATGTGATCCCAAAATTATTTAGCAAAATATCTTACTGATCAACGCTGTGTCAACTTGGCCTGAAAGTAAGCCACAGTAGCCACTACTTCTTTGTATATGCTATAATGTCAAACCACTCAATAATTGCCAACTTCAGCCAATAATAGCTGATTATTGCCAGCTTTTGATTATAATATAACTTAGCTGCCTCAAGCTGGCTCTAATCGGCTTCAATAAATACAGGGTGACTTTGAATTAATTGGCTATCTTTTGGGGTAAAAAGTACTCATGAACTTCTACTAAAAGAACAAATAAAAAATAAAAATTAAAATAACAGGCGGATTTTGTTTCATACATTTTCAATAAAATAAAGTATGAAACAGAATCTTTTTTTGATATTTCAGAGTAGGTTCCATAATAAAAATGATTGTAGATACTTTCACCCTTTGAAAGATTTCCGATGAATTCAAAGTAAGTGTTTATAATACAGTGTTAATAATTATCTTTAAAACGAACTGTTTCGAGTACTGTTAGTAATACTTCTAGTACCCGGTAGTATTATTTAAAATATATACAAATATTCATCAGTTATCAACTCCTATATAACATTGCACAATCCTCAAAATATCATAATTATGTTCATCGCGTAAACTTTTGACTGCCTATGTACGACGCCAGCACATCAACCTACTCCAATCTGTCAAATTTTCCCAATCAATATTGAACCTTATTCTTAAGCGATAAAGTTGAAAATCTATTAAAGAAATTTGACAGATTGTAGTAACTTGATCTGCTGGCGTCTGTACTATAACGTAGCATATACACATTTTTATACAGATTGAAAGACATACACCATTTTGTATTAATCCGTTTTTCTACATTAATTTAACTAAGTATTAGTAAAAGTTCTGAATAGAAATACCGGGTAACACAACTTTTTATATCAAATACAAATTAAAACGTTTGTAGATAATTTTATGGTTAATAACAAAAAAACTCTCCGACCTGACAGTCAAAGTTTACGCAATTTAATATCATAAAACTCTGATAGTACACTCCAAAAAGAAGCGTAAATGCTCTATCTATGCAAAACTCAAAATAAATACACAAACTCATAGACAAAAAGAAACATAGATATTCTATGTACCATAGTACTGTCAAAATCTAACAACAACATTCAAATGACTTAAAGTTCCAACATTCAATTGCAATTTTACACTTTGTCCTGACTGAGTAACCCAAAGGTTTCAACACTGCCTCTCCATAAAAATCGCCATTTACTATCAGTAAAACAAAAACCTGAAAGTTTGCGCAGCAGTCTGATAAAGGGTCATTGGAATAGTCTCCACGAGGGCACATATTTAAAATGTATATCTGGCGCAGCCTGGACATTCAGCACCGCTATCAAATTGCTGACTGGCTCCTACCAAGGCATGTGCTATCTTTAGATAGTTCGTCCTGATATGAAAGAAGAAGGCAGTGTCCGATGCGACGCGATGCGTTACTCAGTCAGGCTAAAGTTTTAGTTCATAATAGATCCGTCATTTCAACTCACTTCAAAAGTTTATGCTCACTTGCGTCCATTCACTGTTCCTGCGACTGCCTACAGGCGTCGATGTACTCGTGTGAGATCCACGAGACGGTTGGCTGTTGGTATCATAGTTCTTCAGCGTCACTTTCACATCGGGAGCTGGTGGGGGATGACTGTCAAACCTGCACTCGGGTGTTCCCGTTGGTTACTCGCAGCTCGGCTTCGTGGCTGTGCTGCCGCGATCGAGGAGTCTTGCGAAGGTTTGATACGAAGGCGAACTGGAAAGAATGAATTTGGTAATGATATAACCAGCATAATAGTGATGATGATCGCTGTGGCTTTGACAGGCGATCTTGGAGGTGGAAAAAATTGCGAACAAAATCAGGATGATTCGGGTCATCAGAAGGCAACGCCACCTACGCAACCAACGAGGCTGTGATGAGACTTTGGGGTCCAAATTACAGGCTATATACAAATTAGTCACGAGAAATATCATCATCGGTGCAAGAGGTCTGCAGCCACTATTCCATTGCCCTCTTTTAAGTAAAGCCGTAGCCGGCCTACCAGGACTACTATTTACATATAATATCATTATTATACGGGGTTTAGAGTGCATTGAAATACTTCCACAAGTAGTTATTTAAATGTGATGAATGAAGAGTGATATAAGACCTGGCGCACCTTGGGTGGTCAGCATCTCTACAATCTTTCCTCTATTGCCACTTTACCGACTAAGTCATGACCTATTTTCATAAGGAGAACATTGTATGTATGAAGGATACTCACAATAACAATGGCATAAAGCAACCCAATGGTGAATCCGGCGAGCACGTCGCTCCAGTGATGCTTGTAGTCGGACACGCGGGTCATGAACGTGTACCACGCGAACAGCATCAGGATGAACTGGATCCCGTGTCGGACCAGCTTGGATCCACGCCAGGTGAAGCGCTTTTGGAGATACATCTGTTGAAAGAGGATATGGATTTATCTACCATGCTGTCTCTGTACAATTTTGTAATGCAAGCGATGGATATGGGTGCTGATTTTATTACAGGCACATGACATTTCAACATTGTCACTAAGGTTGGCAACATATCGATAGCCCCTGGGGTATGGCACGCGTCTATAGGCGGTAACTACTTTCCCTCATGTAGGTTGATGGCCTGTTCGCCAACCTATTACTTAACAAAAAATATATGTATCACATTGAGTAAAACCAGCTTCGATACAGTTTTTTGAAGCGAAAATTTCTTTAGCGGCGTTGTGCACATTTATTCGGATGGGAAAAAAAAAATTAACTCTCCTCAGGACACGTGAACTGATCGAAAATTCGTAAGACGGCTTGTACTGACAGCAAGTCACATAAATTCCTGACATTTTCGTTAGATGGCGTTACTTAGTTTTCACTTCTATCGTCAGTAACCAAAGACTACCCCGCATATTTTTTTTTATTTTAGACATAACTAGCCTGGGTTGCTCATTGTTTATTTGTTTACCAGATTGTTATTGTGTTGTTGTTGTGTGGTTGTTGTGTGATTGTTTATTTGTTTTTTTTTTGTGTGTTTGAGTTTTGTGTTACCAGAGGGTTTCCTTCAGTAGGACATAGTGATGGGCAGAGGATAAATACTCGGAGGATAAATACTCGAGTATTTATCCGAAACGGATAAATACTCGTTTTTACTCATTTTTATCTGATATTTACTCAAAATGATGGATAAATATTTTTTTTCGCTTCCGATGGTAATTTTTTAAAATTTTTATGTTTAGTATTGATGTTTGGGCCTTCCAAAATACTACATTATTTGCCGTAGCCTACAATAGAGCCGGAGGCGTACAGGGGCCAGCCACGACGTGTTTTATATGGAATTTTTCACTTTTTGTATGGAAATTATGAAAAATTATTACCAACATGTTGAGTTATAGGGGTTTAAGGGTTTTATAAAGGGGATCGAAATTTTCATTATTTTTGCGATAGGACGCACCATTTTCGAGATATAAGCAAAAGAAAAAAAAAAAAGTACTGTTTTTTCACCTGAAGTCGAAGAATTGGTGGGAATAAAATTTGTTGTCATGAACTAATTCCACTCCTTTTGAATCGCGTTTAAAAATAGTCTGGTCTAATGGGATCTGGGAGGCAAAAGTCCTCGCGCACATTCGGGAGTGGCGCAAGGAGGGCGAAACGCCAGGGCGTACCTCCGCTGCCGCGAGTGCGATTGTCGCAACCTTGTGCTGGGCTCGCCACAATTGCGACGATAAGTCCCCTGTTTGAGGAGTGGTTAGAGAGGCGCCACGGCGTCTTCACATTCCGCCTGACGCAGGTCCTCACCGGACACGGTTGTTTCGGGAGGTTCCTGTTCCGGATAAGGCGGGAAGAAACGCCCGGGTGTCACCATGTGTGGATCGCCCGCAGTACACGGTGGAGCATACGGTGGAGGTCTGCCCGGCTTGGGCGGAGCACTGCCGTGTCCTCGTGGAGGCAATCGGCGGTGGTGATCTCTCGCGTCCAGCCCTGGTCCAGACCATGGTACGGAGCGAGAGGGCATGGGAAGCCGTCGCCTCCTTCTAGAAAGCAGTAATGCTCGCGAAGGAGGAGGCGGAACGTGTGAGGGAGAGGCAAATTTCGCGACCTCACGGCCCTAGCCGCTGCAGGAGACGCCCTGGGCGTCGGGAATCCTAGGCCGATTCCCGGCCACCGTAGGCGCGGCCTGCGGACAGTGTGCAATCGGTAGCTGGCCATCCGATAAGGACCAGGCCCAGGTCAACGGCGCGTTGTGTTCCACGCGCGCCTCTAAGAGTTGTCAACTGACTTGGTCCGCTAGGGCCGATGCCTACCGGGGTCGCGGGAAAGTCTGAAAGGGATACCGTGGCCCCTAGCAACATACAGGCAACTGAAGAAACACAGGTGGGTTTTATACAGTCAGTAAGAGTCTGTCACGCCCTCCCACTCCGCCCAGAGTGGGAGAAGTTATTCGTCAATTTCCCAACCAAAAAAAAAAAGGCACCCAGCTCTGACTTATTGGATCCATGTGCGTATTGTATTTATCACTTGCTTCAAAAACCGTGAAGGAAAACATCGTGAGGAAACCGGCATGCCTTTTTTTTTGTTTTTGGTTGGGAAATCATCGAATAACTTCTCCCGCTCTGGGCGAAGCGGAAGGGCGTGTCAGACTCTTACTGACTAAAACCCACCCGTGTTCCTTCAGTTGCCTGTACGTTGCCAGAGGCCACGGTCTCCCTTTAGGACTTTCCCGCAACCCCGGCAGGCATCGGCCCTAGCGGACCCCGTCAATTGTGCTGACATCTCTTTGAAGCACGCCTGGAACACAACGCGCCGTCGACCCGGGCCTGATCTTTATCGAACGGCGAGCTACCCATTGCTCTCCGTCCGCATGCCCGTGCCTTTGGTGGCCGGAAATCGGCTACCGATTCCCGACGCCCAGGGCGTCTGCAGCGGCTAGGGACATGAGGGCGTGAAATTTGCCTCTCTCTGACGCGCTCCGCCTCCTCTTTCGCGAGCTTTACTGCTTCGCAAAAGGTGGTGACGGCTTGCCATGCCCTCTCGCTCCGTACCATGGCCTGGACCAGGGCCCGACGCAATAGGTCACTGCCGCCGATCGCCTCCGCGAGGACTGGGCGGTGCTCCGCCCACGCCGGGCAGTCCACCGCATGCTCCACCGTGTCCTCCGGGCGATCCACACAGTGGTGACACCCGAGTGTTTCCTCCTGCCTTATGCGAAACAAGAACCTCCCGAAACAACCGTGTCCGGTGAGGACCTGCGTCAGGCGGAAGGTGAGGATGCCGTGGCGCCTCTCAAGCCACTCCTCAAAGAGAGGACTTATCGCCACAATCGTGGCGTGCCCAGCACTTTGCGACAATCGCACTCTCCATGACGCCATGAGATCCCATCTCTTGCGAGGACTTTGGCCTCCAGATCCCATGATGGCAATCCGGCAAGGAGTGTCACCGCCTCACCGGAGACCGTACGGTATCCCCGGACCATCCGGATGGCCATGACCCTTTAAACGCGTTCAACCGGCGGGCTGGCCGCAACCTCAAGAAACGCGCCCACACCGAAACTGGCATGCCTGAGAGATATTCCTCGATGTGAAGCCAAGTTAGAGACCCATGGGCGGCTTTTAAACTCTAACACCAGGTTAGACACTAACCGCACGAAAAGAAGAAGAAGAAGTAACGCACAAATGTATAATTTTATCTAACTTTGAGAGTGATTGATGAAAATATTCATGAAATCATTGTTATTATAGGCTTTTTGTTATGGTTAAAGTGATTAATAAAGTACGGTACAAATGTATATTTTCAAATTGTCATTTATTTCAGTCCTTTTGTTCGTAAAATTGCAAAATTTACGGTTCATAACGTAACGAAAACTGTAGATAGTATTTATCCGCTGTTTTGGATAAATACTCGAGTAAAAACGGATATTTATGAGTATTTATCCGTTTTGAGTATTTATCCGGATAAAATCCCAACACTAGTAGGACAACAACTGCGGATCAAACTCTAATCAACTTAATAAGTATGCACAGGAAAGAAACTTACGCAGAAATACAGCATGGTATAAGCAGAGAAAGAAGAGTGTCCACTGGGGAAGGACAGCCTCATCTCTTTCTTCAGTTTCTCGTTGGTAGCGAGACAGGTGAACGACTCAATGTACCGCCACTTGTTGGTATCTAGCGAGCAGTCGATGTCTGGCTTGCATACCTGGATAGAAAAGAGAAGATTGGTTAATAACTTGCATCATTGATGAAAATTGATTAGTCCCTACAGATGGCAAAAAAGAATAGCTGTGGTATTAACTTTTTTAATAAGAGGGCTTTTCACATTTTAAATAAAAATATTATTGGAGTTTACTCTTTAAGAATCGATTATCATTAAAGGCCTGGGGGGTGTGGAAATTTTATGAGGAGTGAAATTTATACAAGCGTTAACTTGTTTTATTCGTAAATAACACGGATTAAAATTAAAATAAAATATATTTTTATCTATCCTCTTTTCCTATTACATTATACACAAAGACAACACAGTCGTGCGTCGGAACTGACACAAACACACTTTTTTATTATAAAGTAAAACGCAAAGACTGAGTAAAATAAAACAAGAAATCAGAAGAGCACCAGATCTAATCAAAAGCTGGGACGAACATAAACAATCTGGTAGAGCTTTTTATGGGAGTAAACCAAAAAGAAATCTTTTAAAAAGATAATATTAAAATTATTAGGTACACTGGACAGGAAAGTTATCGTCTACAAACAAAGACGTAAACAGCTTGTCAGTTGCTACAGAAACATGCTCATTCAGCCGATAAAAAAATTGGTTCAATTTATTTATTTGGCAAATAATCAAAAATTATGAAATAGTGACAGACAGCAAAGTCGATAGCGAAAATTTTTATTCACAATAAAACTCAGTAGCCTATCCATCTGTTGATTTAACGTTCAGGAACACATTATGCCAAACCAACAAGGTTATAAAAACAACAGCAGGCCTCAACGAAACTATGTATAGGTGTTGATTTGGTCGGCAACATCTGCTTCTGAATTGATTCTGCGTATGACAGCGAAATGGGGGAAATCCCAATTCTCAAAGAATTTCCAAGGAAGTTCCATGAAACGCTTCGAATCGTTCACTTTTAGCTAAAAAACTGTTCGGACGATTTGTGTATATGGATATTTCTGTATCTCGTCCCGAGTAAGTTTAGTTTTTTTTTGTATCTGTTTTCTTATATGGCTATATTTATCTTTTAAGTGTTAATCTAACCCGTTTCTAGTTACTATTTGTCTATGCACTACAATTACTTTCCATCCGGTTCTAGGTCTCCCATGGAATTCCCAGAGAAAAAAAAAATAACTGCAACATACAGGGAAAGTTAGTCAATGTCATAATTATATATTAGGTACCTCTAATAGTATACTTTTCGAAGCAGTGACCTTGTAGTCTCGTAATTCGTCACAACGTCACCTCTGCCATTCTCATACACCTACAATAGTTTTTGTTATAAGGTCTTTTAAACTTTCACTTAGTTTTAAAACCAGACCAGACGCTATTGTTCTACGAATATACCTGGAAGTTAGTGAAATATATGCTAATTCGATTTATGTATTATCAACACGAATTTCTATTACGGTGCAAGTATGAATTTAGGAGTTACCAGTACTGAATGTATTATTATAGTTAAAATAAATTAGAATTATCTAGATCTTGTCTGCTAAACGTGAGGGATGTTTGATGAATACGAAACAAAACAGATTAAAGATCAACAGATATAGATGAAGCACGAATCGTTAAGGCTGAGCAATCCTCGTGTTCATCTGACTGATGATTATTGTCAAAATTGAACATAACTACAATTTCAGGAACGATTATTAAAAACAGTTTAAGGTTTGAACGTGACTAATATTTTTAAAACACTTATTTCGAAAGATATATCAATAAAACTTACATGACACAAATATGATACAAGAAAAATGGCATCAGCACCAATTTATTACTTCCAAAAGTTAACAAGTTATCGTACAATCAGGAAATACTTCCACATGAACCTGTTTCAATTCAAATAACTTGTTTTCAAATAAATTGTTTTGAAATAAATACATTTAACCAGTCCAGATATCCTCTTTTTTATAATGTTTCGGAAGAATCAAAAGAATCTGCTGACAGATTGGAATCACATTCAATAAAAAAACATACCTCTTGATTGCTATCAAATTAGATTATAGGCTGTTATAAATCATGAGTGAAATTGTTCAAGATTTGATGAAACCAAATGACGTCTCAAATCAGATTAGAATTAGATTTGATTTAACAAACATTGTATTTAATGCAAATGCAATTAAAATGCAGATTGGAAAGTGGAAAGTGGGAACATAAGGCTAATGATACTGTTGCGGTTAGCTTTCATCATCCCACTGCTGGGCAAAGGCCTGTCCCCACAACTTCCAGTTCTTTCATTCCAGGCCTAATGTGCACCACTGGTCGTTTGTTTAAAAGCTAATAATAGGTACCTTATAATAAAGCAAACGTACGAAATAAGTTTACAGTAACTCACAAGTTTCTTAACGTAAGAAAATACAATATTTAATAAGCGCTTATCATTCACGCACGTCGAACAAGTCAATTAAGGAGAAACGGTATAACTGCGGCGCTTGTAAGCTTAGCGACTTATCGATAAACTATCGATACTTATGTGCATTGCGATATTCTAATGCGAAACTTGTTTGATACGTGATTTCACGCTTTTCCGTACCTGGTATTAATACTGATTGCTGTACAGTTAAAGGGAAAATAACATGATCTTATGCAAACTTCGAAACAAACACTTAAAGAAAAGTACGGGAGGATACTGTAAGTAATTTGTAGCCGTTATCCATTACGCTGAAAGGTCTCTAAGATGTTATTAATAACAATAAAAATAATGAAAATATCATCCATGTATATTTTTGGCGTCAACATTGCTCTATAATTTATTTTGCTTACCTTGCGTACCTGCATTTTACTGTAAAGATGCCCATGAAATTGGATATCAAAACATGCAAGTATAAACATCAACTTTATATCAATTAACCATGCAAAATACCATCGTAAAACATCTGATGGAAAGCCGTGCGTTGATTCAATTACGGTACGCTGTCAGCTCAACTCAGCTCCGCGCAAAACGTTGTAAATCGTCTGACAATTTATATTATTTCGCTTTAAAACAATCTCTTGATTGACGTCTGCCCCCGAGGCATGTATTCTTGCCTTACTTTTGCTTAATACTTATACATTTTAAACTGTAAGACTTGTACTTATCGTTTTTTTAGAAGTATAATTTGGCCTAAGTGTAACTTAATACTTTAATAGCAAATTATTAGTCTCTGAGACTTGATTTCCAAAGTGTCTAATGGTTTAATGGAATTTATTGACGGTTCAATCCATCGGCCTCTAGTTTCGGATTGCAAGTCTGATTAACTCTTATTTTATGCGTGAACATTCACTTAAACGTCCGATTCAAATGTATTATGTATTTTATGACATCTACATAAAATGTAACGAAATACTAGACAAACAGAACAAACATAAATCAGAATTATTCTTATTTACGAGTCCATAAACTTTGGTATATTATCTTATATACCAAATATATCAATATATCTTTTGTTTTATGCATAACTGTATCTTATAGGATAAATCTATGGCTTCGGAATATATTTAGAGATTCAGCTACATTCCAGAGGTATTTTTATACAATCATATTTTGCAACTACTAAATCATGATGAAAGTATAATAAATCCTATTTTCTCCAAGATCAAGTGATAAAATTCTATTCTGACCTGAAAAACACGAAAACAATGGTATTATCTTTTTTTATTGTGATATTTTTATGCCAAAACCAAACAGCCACTCAAGTTTTACCGCCTACGCGTGGTAGTTATCCATAGAGCTTTAAAACATTTCAATTTGATACGAACGATATTAAAATTTTTGCCCGCTCGAGTTATAGCGTCATGCACCTTTTAAACAGTCTTATTTGAATTAGTTGGAAGAGCTCTCACAAAACTCAGCCCTAGTCGTTAATCATTCTTCAGAACTTATTATAGTTCATTCGGTTTATTACACTCTCGTCTTCAAAACTAAGAGCTCTTTGTGGAAAACTATAATGGCCAGAAATAACTTAAAATAACGCTACACATAAATAGATGAATTACATGGTAAACGTCTAGTCTAAATTCCAGAATACACATCGGCAAACACGGTTAATAGTGAGCATTGTTACCGGTCATCGGGCTGCCAAGAATGTTGTCATCACAGTAAACAATGGATCCTTCATTTCACAACTCGAGCTTAAAGTCAGCACACTCAGCACTTACAATATTTACCTTTTCATGCCCTATGATATTACAACTTTACTTCGCCATATTGATTTAGCAAAACTAACAGTCTTACTGTACATGAACAGGTTGAATTTAAACGCATATAAAATGTCGGAAATTTATAATTCTGTTTACAATCTCGATAACATGTTGTTAAGTGCTTTTATGTGCTTTTTTCGCCATTTATGGGCGAGTCAATCATCCAATCAAGTTAGCGCCCCTTCACTGGCCTAAAAACGAGTTCGTCAGTTAAGGCTGGAGCTATAATGATGGTGGTTTTGTTTTTGCCTGTATTTTTATGATCATTTTCCCTTACTAGGTGAACAGCTTGAGGCTCAATATATACGATGATGTTGAAAGAAAATAAAGGTACTTAAATGCTACTGCCAGTCTGCGTAATTGTATGGAAATCGATATGGTGGAATATTTGTAGGCGAGGTAACACTACTCATAAGTATTGACCTGGATGAGCTACGTCGAATTTTGGCACGTGTAGAAAAGATGGTATAGAACAAACTTTTTGAGAAGTTTTATCAAACGTCGCAGTATGAGATAGGCAAAACTGATTAACATGTCTTCGCGAAGCAATGTAACCATTTATATTTCACAATTAATAAGCTTAGCAGTTTTACTTGTAAAGATAAACAAACAAGAAACAGACAATGAATTTGTTTCATTGTCTGTTTCTTGTTTGTTTCACACTTTCAAAGGTAAAATTGCTTAAACGAACGAACTTAATCCTTTCACTACCGAATTCACTGTTAGTATGATCTCTAACATGGCTTGTTTCTCAGGAGCTGTCAACGTGTATACACCTCAGTTGACGTGATCTTTGCAGCATTAGCTTTTAGCCTACCAACCCCAGCAGTTACCAGTAATTGGCGTTGAGTGTTGCCAATGAAACCTATTACGATATTAGTTACAGGTATTCTCTCCTTATACGAGGAACTTCCCATAGTACTGTCAAGCAACGCTTTGCGAGATGGCTGTTTGTCTGTTATGTTGTCCCTTCTCGTGTCATTCTGGGATAAACGAGAATATAGATCGTGTCAGGGTGCAAGGATTAGCTAGTCACCTACGTTGGTTGCGAGGTTGTCACTGTGAAACCAGGATGCAATAGACGTACTTCAGTACGTCGTACTTCAATGCATTAAAGTCCTTTTGCATAGTTCTGATCTGACATTTTATAGGTTACGTAATACCACCAACCTTGGCCCCGCCTAACCTGGATTCATTAGTACTCAACTTCAACTTTCAATCCACCAAAATAATTCACTACTCTCAAGCTCAACTTCACCTTAACAAGCACATTATACGAAATATCACAAAATTGGTTCGTTTATAAGGCTGCACTTTTTATACAGGTAAAGTATTTATTTTTCGTGTTTCGCATAATAAAAAAGCTGTTCAGTAATTTAGTGATTACCAACAAGAGGGGCGGGGAAGCCGCGAGCCGGTAGTTACTAAGGTACTGCGTGAGAAACACGATGCATGGAAATAGGCTGTCGGAGAAAATTGATTTTTACTTATACTTGGTTATGTTTTGCGAGTGATAGTTTGAGTATGTTAATTTTGATTGGTTCTGGTGTTTGAAGTAAGGTGGCAACACTGGTGACATGAATTCATAAATAATATTGAAAGCCTGTAACGGGCTGTAACAGCAATTTCTTTAGATTCCATGCTTCTCATTTCTAAAATAACGCCCGACTGGCACAAAATTTCGAACAACTTAAATTAAAACAAGATATACAAAAATTGCTAGGTCATAATATATTTGTTGTTATCATCATCATCATCAGCCTATTAATGTTCCCACTGCTGGGACACAGGCCTCCTCTCTGTGAGAGGGGGTGGGCCGTAATCTACCACGCGGGACCAGTGCGGGTTGGTAGATGTCACATGTCTTCGAATTTTTGGTTCTAAGACATGCCGGTTTCCTCACGATGTTTTCCTTCACCGTTTTGAGAGCAGTGGTGATGAAATTATTTACACAAAGTAAAGCGCCTGCTTGGGTTCGAACTCACGACCTACAACTCGCAAGTCGGGGCCGTTACCACTGGGCCACCACTGCTCTCATATTTGTTGTTATAGCACTATAATTACCCAATTCACGAAACACCTGTAACCACCATCTTCCTCCAAATATCTTCATAAAACCCTTATCTCACACCTACCACTTACAAAGCAGCATTATACAAACTAATTACCCATGTAAAATTTATGGCATCATATAATCGCTAAGTCAGTACCAACAGTGCCGTGAAAACGTTAATGTCCGATATTATGGAAGTTTTATGCGCATTGGCCGGTGTTCAGAATTTCCCTCTCTTCGTGCTAACAATTTTATCATTATCTCCTCAACTTGTTGTCGCTGCATGAATTAAAGAAATTAGCCGATCGACAGCTTCGAAGATTTTATAGGGACTTCAATGTAAATTGAGTGGACATGGTTGTGTAAGTGAATTTGTAATTTAATTGCTTATGGTAAGATTAGAGATGGGAAAGACTTGAATAAGGTAAAAGAGATTTAATAAGAAACTATGGAGTTTATCAAAGTGTCTCATGTACCAAAATAGATACTATGTACATGGTATAAAACCATACGTAATACTCACACAGCACCTACACGCTAATCTTTTTACAGCTATTATATGAGAAACATTTTCAAAGATAATTATGTGCAACATCAAAGGAATCATTAACAATATTCATAAAGCCGGGGACCACCGAACTTGAAATTTCGTTGGTCAACAATCATACACATTGGAAACATAAATATTTTATGAAAAATTATGACTCCCTGTCAACAACAAACTCATCATAATTTCCGAAGATGGAAACCAAGTACCACAAATTACCATTTTTATCGCAGAATACATTGACACAGTTGGAGAACACGTTTCACTTATAAGGGAATTAATTTGGTGAATATTTACATGTAAGGGAACAGTTAATATGCAAGCGAACGGTTTGGTGAACGACAATCGTGATCGCTTGTGCAGGGCCGGAGTGAAATAAACGATATTCAATAAAACTGGAATTTTGATTTCATATTTGCAGACACCACACGACAATATAGAAAGAATTCTAAAGTTTTGAATTTATATTTTGGTCAATATTTTTGGAGTCTAAGGTACCAGCGCAGGGTCTTAATATGTAGTTAAAAGGATACCCCAGTCACACTAGTCAGCTCGTGTTAAATCTTAGAAAGCACTTTACATGGTAAGAAATAAAGGGTTTCATCAACCTAATCTAATCTAATTTTAAACGAATCACATCATGTAAAGCTGGTCGACAGTTCATTAACTTTACATACCCAATTATCATCAATTTGCATCAAATAACACTACATCATTGGATACTAACGGTGTAAGAACCACCGTGACCAATTGCATATAACCATGATAAAAGTTAACATATGGGAGCCTTGAGGCATAACGATAGTATAGATAGGGTATGCCATCCATCTTTTTGGATACGCAATTACGCAGTACTAATTTGGAATTTGCCGTTACGTATAAAAGCTGAAGCAGGCCCATCAAAGATAAAAATATACGTTGGAAAGAAGATAAAGCAGTAATATCTAAAGAAGACGGAGTTTCCTGAAGAGTTATCAATGTAAGAAGGGAGGTGGCAGTGGGGCTTTTAATAAACATAGATATTATGAACACTGAGCAATCACAAGCTTATGAAAAATAATCTATTCTTTACAGCACAGCTTCTTTTGACAAGATCATAAACGACGACAATGATGATCAAAACATTTTAGATGCAACCTTTAATTTACAGGTTCAACTCCATCCCTGGTCACCTACATAGCCTACGTAAAATCAGAGGCAAGTCAATTTTCGGAAACAATCGTGTTTGCATGCATCGTCACGTACGAAGACTTATTGATCTCTGGTCACGACCCGACGGCACGAGGGTTGAATATAGTACGATCAGTGAGAGTAACAGTTTACAGTGGAAAGATATAGAAGGTTCACTGACTTTACATGAGTTTCTTCCAAAATTACCAATTCGTTAGCCATCGGATCTCTATGGTAATGTAATATTTGGTAAATACATATTATGTCTCTCACTTGCCAACTTTTATAAGTAGGGCAGTGGATGATGATCATTCTAGAGTTTTATGACTGACAATTTGGATGGCTATTGCCGCCATCAGCTTTAAGGTCATGAAAATGTTCGTCCTCAGATTGCTTCAAAATCCATCTGACAATGTGTTCTTTACCCTCAACGGAGTCACTGCTTTAGAGATCGGTTTTGGTTTGTAATGCTTCGTAAGAAGTATATCTTCTGCAAATGATCTATTCTGTGTCCATGGAAATATTGATAAAGCATTGTTTTCGAATGAGGCTATTACCTTCGTGCCTGTCGAAGAATATTGAGTGGTGTCTAACTGCAAATTGGTGCAGTGGCATGTATTGTGACGTCATCAATTTAATGTAATGCATGGTTATATGGCTGCCATATGTATTCAATTGTAAAACTGGGTTCAAAATGATAGTGGCAAAGTTGTTCTACTTTCTCACCGAATTATTAGAGCAAATTGTTCAACTTATGTTGGGAATGTAGTAAAATAACTCTAACCTACATTTTAATGAAGCAGTAGTGAACTTGAAACAAAACGAGAAATACACGATCTTTGACTGACGAAGCATTAATATAATCTCGATTGACGCCATTCCATTAATAAAGTTATTCGTAGTACCCAATAAACTTTTGACATAAGTATGAAAAATATTAAAGGAAAAGCGGAAGAGCGAGAAGGAAGGATAGACATCAACTGAAGGGAAAGAATAGAGACCAACTGAATGAAAAAAAAGTGTAAAGATTTAAAAACAGATAAAAGAAATAGCATTGGACGGAGTAGAATGGACAAGTGCCCAGCACTTATGGATGGAAGCTATTTTTTTTACTTACATTACACCTCACATTTTATAGTATAAGGTATAAGCTATCATAACCAACGTATCGGGAATAAAATCACAAACGTATCTAAGCGGAAGGAAAGATTTTCTTGATAAGGATCAAAGTAAGGTTTAACGCGTAAATTGCAGAGCCTTATCGGCTAGCGTTGGACCGAGACTTATAATGCCATGTTGAATTGATTCACTCGCCTGCGCAGCGTGGTGAATTTCAATATTAATCAACTAACTGACCGCTTGTTATGTAGAGAGTTTGCTTGGCAGTTAAGTTGTTTTGTAATGTGGAGTAACTGTTACCTGCGACTTGTTTTTGGCTAAATAATAACAGCTGCACGGGTTCATCGAAGGTTAAGCTATGCTTGCCGGGGTAGGTTCGTAGATGGGTGGCCATCCATTGTATATCGAGATATCCGTTGGTTAACGTGCTTATCGAGGTTGGCCGAGCGGGGCGGCCGGCCGAGTGCCGAGTCTGTCATTTGTAGATTTTGGCAGTCGTTAGGGTTAGTCGGAAGCCCGAAAGTTTGATATACAGTCTTGCCATGGGTATTGTATAACCCAGTTACTGGGTTGTGGATGTCAGATAGGAAGTCGCTCCATGTATTCAGCTGTATCCGGTTAGACTGGAAACCGACCCCAATATATTTGGGAAAGGATAGGCAGATGATGTCCTGCGACTTGTTTTGCATATAAACTTTAAATAATCATTTGAGTTTGTAGTCGAAAAATCTTCTCTATCGTATTGTGGTGTGGCTTCTGTATTGTAAGTATACTCTAAAGTCAACAATAAAATTCTGTAGCTGTGCATTGTCTGTCAGTCTGTCTTTCAACAAGTCATTTACAACTTTTCGTGTACTGCTTTTAGTCAGTAACGGTGCAGCTCAATGAAACCATAGGGGTATATTTCATGGAAACACTTTTACGCTTCTTCTTCTAAGTTAATTTCTTGCAACTGTTTTAATCTATACTAATATTATAAAGACGTAAAATTCGTGATTTTTGTGTAGGAGGTAATCATCTGAACTACTGTTCTGATTCCGATTTTTTTTAACTAATAGGAAGAAAAATTGCTGAGTGTCAAGGATATTGTACTTTATGTTAAAACAAGAAATTTCACGAAGCTAGTCTTAGGTTTAGGTTAAAAAAAATATTTATTTTTCATAAGAACTTAAAATAACAGTTACTTAAAATTAATGAGAAACATGACAAAGTGCTAAGTAATTAACGTACCGCTCGAGTTCATCACAAGACAACTCAATAGTGCGCTCGATAGAAAGATTAACTAAATCTAAACGTTATTTACATTTCAACTTGTTTGAAACAAATAATTATCATATTTGTTTCAATTAAATCATATTATATAAACCGTCATTCAGCTCCGTGTATTGAAAATCTACTAAATGAGGAAACCGTCGACAAAACCAGTTCACATACGATTTACTAGCAACACTTCCTAGTACCTAGTGCACAACAATTTTACCAACTTTCCTCACCATAATATACTCTAAATATGGCCCAAGATTTCTGAAAGATGTGGAGAATGTACGTAGCTACGCCTTAGCATGCGGAATTAAAGTAAAAGCCGCTCCTCGTTGGAGGCACGAGATTAAGATCACGTCATGACACGAGTATTAGACGAGCGAGCCGTAACTAAATGTATCAGAGATATGATACGAGAAATGTTTAGATTTTGTCCGGATAAGTTATAGGCGTGTGTAAGGAAATTAAGTGAAGTATGAAGAGAATTATGCTGGTCGATCACGCAATGAATACTAGTCCGACCGAAACAGGACTTTCTACCGAAACCGAAACCGAAAACGGATCTTCGGTAACTGTCTCAGTTTCGGCCGAAACCGAAACTTTATTAGACATGTTAAAAATCTATTGTTTACTGAAATATTGGCTTATTTTTTACACATAAACAGACAGTTATCACGTGTTAAATGAAAAAAAAACAATGATTGAAGTACATACGTACGTGAAAATTTATTAATTTGTTTTGGGAAAACTCACAAATTATCAAAACATGTTCAATACTTCTTGGAAAAAAAATTGTGAATAACAAAAAGCTGATGATGGCGGGTGACACACGATCTACGAACTCACCCGAAGTCAGCTGAACTACGCGCGATAGTTCACGAACGCACAGTTTTCTGCCGAAACCGAAACAGATGCCGAAACTAGATTTTCTAGCCAAAACTTGGCGAAACCGAAACCGAACCTTCGGTCGGTCACTAATGAATACTTCGTCCGATATTTTAAGTTTTTATTGCAAAACGACGCGCATTATAAAATAAACAGAAAATATTATAAAGTAGTCAAAAACCACATATTGACGATAACATAACGAAATAAAAACAAAAAAAGAGAAATTAAAATTTCTTAGAAAAATCTATGTAAATTCTGTGTAATAGGAAAAGGGTCAAAAGAAAAAAAAATGGACGAATGAATGAAATGCACCGACCCCAGCGTGGTTTAACTAGACTCGATAAATCGAATGAACCCTTAGATTTGATTTGATGTCAAGTTGGCATTTAATTCTATAAGTACTAACGAAGTTTTTGCTCCTTTGACTTTACTATACCGGTCACATATAGTTATGAATATCTAACAAAAATAGTTATTATGCCCCGTGTCTAAATAGTTTAGCAAGAAAAGCACGCTGCATGAATTTACAAATACTTGTTGTAACTGTGCTAGGAAGAATGATGTCATATGTTTTAAGATGTAAGTAGCGTAGGAGCGACCTTTAGATAATTGCTGTAAGGTCAAAAAATCTGGGGGCCAAGTCTACTAATTTACAAACGTCACAATGGTATCTCGATGGTGAGTTTTTGACAGATTTTGTATGGCAAATCTGTCTCACCATCGAGAGACCATTGTGACGTTTGTAAATTAGTAGACTTGGCCCTCTGGAAGGTTGAAGAACTTTCAAGGAGTTCAATGAAATAATAATGTAGTAGGTACTTTAAATGTTATGTTTTCAACTTTTTGTATACAGTAGGTACCTACGTGATTTAATTACACAGAAAGCTTAATTAGCTTTTCACTTTGCAATAAGTAACCACACGTAGTGGCACGTGATATCTATGACAGCAATTTTTTTTAATACTGTGTTTCTAGTTTCTAGTGAAAATATCGAACACAAAATTATTTGAAAGGAGAAAGCCGTTTTTGGGCCCAACCGTTACACGAATGAGATATGTACCAAAAAAATCTTCTATTTTTCTTAATTAACCCATTTTAATTTTAGTCTCATTAGCAATGGCCAAGTGTAGAAAATAAATAGATTTCTATTTTATTGTTTTAAATCACCTTTGTAAACCGTTAGAACACTTATTTCATTAAACGTCATTAACTTCACAAACGCTGGCATTATATCAATAGAGCGTACCCTAAGAATATTATCGAGTTCGTAGAAATCGATACTGTTACAAATAATTAAATAATCGAAGTGTATAGAGTGCCGCGAGTTTCTTGTGGCACTCTAGTGTCACTGCCTCGGCCCGGCTAGGGTGCCATAAGCGTTGCATTGTCACTGTCACTTGTTATTTAGGTTAGGTTAGGTTAGAACTGTGACCACACAACGCACGAGCCGAGCGAGCGTAGCGAGCGGTGCCGCGGTAGCGGCCGGCGAAGTGCCAGGGTCCGTTTAGGCACAAGAGAATGTAATGTTTTGGGAATGTGGTGTTTTACAGCGATCTAACCTCGACAATCAAACAAAATACCAAGTGACGTGACTTAGTGACAGTGACAATGACAATCCAATGCTTGCGGCACTTTGGCCGGGCCGAGGCGGTGTTACTAGGGTGCCTGTAGTGGCACTTTATCCGATAGGGATAGAGTGCCACTGGTGGCACTCTATACACTGCCTTAAATAGTACTACATTGTTTTGATATAATTGTTTTTAGGTATTAAAATCAATGTAAAATAAAAAAATCTGAATGTAACCACCATTAAAAAATCATTCAAAGAAGTAAATAATCGATAAAATCAATTGCACCACGGATTGCACTAGTAAACGGCAAATGTCAATGTCAACGTCTGTCAATTGTCATGATTGTACTCGTACTGTCATGTCATGTTATTGTTGTCATTCGCCAAGCTAATGATTTTCCATAATTCTCGGGATTTATTATTTCTGACTTCTACTCGAATACTGGTCTCCGAAATTGATTGCCATAGACTGCCCTCGCTTGAACATTGGGCACCGTATCCTGCCACTCCTGCTGACCTTTGCTGGAAAACTGGATCTGTATAATGCTCTTTTGACTGGATGACTGGATACAACGACATCAAGAGCCTGTGCATTAATTGCGGAATAGCAACGGACCGCGCTGCATTACAATGGGAAGGCGAAGACTGAAAGATGAAATGATTCTTTCAATTGTACAGGAATGGGTCGCGCATCAAACGGTTAGTATCCGATATATCTATAGCGCAACATTTTCGTACTTACTATGAAATTATTTCATGTAATCAAACTAAATAGTGTTATCGCTTATGTTCAATTGTCTGTTGATTGTTGTATTTTATAAAATGATACCAGCGCATGCAACAAATTCATATTCAATTTAGACATGTGACATCTACAATCTGAACTGAACCTGCATTGTTAAATTACAGATTTTTCCCTCTCTCAGAGAGGAGGCCTGTATCCCTGCAGTGGGAATGTACTAAGGCCGCTTATGTTTAAGTACCCAAATGTGCCAATCAGATGTTTATTGCTAAATGCTAGTGCTAGACCTAATGACACATGATTGTTTGCTTCAGGTACTTAAATGAAAATGACTATCTGCCAAGCTTGCTGAAATCATACCAATGCTGTATCTATTGATGGAAATGGACTAGAACAGACTGAACAGACACCGATAAATAGAACTGTGTAGAGGTGAACGGTGGCTGCAAGGGCTGTCAACATCGGACTCAATCTGGATGTTGAGAGGAAGAATAAAATCCAGCCTAATATATCCTATTACTAATAGGAATTATGTTTCGTTTATATGTTAGTCGAGGGATGCTATAGTCCAATATAATTGCACCTGTATTGTTGGCAAAAGAACGGTTGGTTGCTGTGTGTGGGCACAGCAACCAACCGTTCTTTTGCCATGAGCATAATTATGGTATTTTAGTTGGACTCAGTTGGCACGGCACCAGGGTAGGTACTCAATTGCCTCCTGCACAATTTCTGGATACTGTATTATATAATGATAGTCCTAATGAAGAAGGTGATTAATAAAACGATTCATCACAAATAGGTGTGTTTTACTTTAATATATTATTGCAATCTCAGATTACTGTAATCCGTGATTGCATCAAATCCCCTAGTAGATACATACAATATTAGCAAATGCAAGCCAGTAGTGTTCTAAGTGGGCCTTGTCTAATAAACATAGTTTTCAGCTGAGGTTTTCAGTAAGATCAAACAGATAAATCACCCGCTAAGCGCTTTTTATGTGGGTTTTACCTACAGGAGGTTTTAACCGCATCGTGATAGGCTGCAGGTGCTGCAGCATAGCGCATGTGGTTGCCCAATTAACGTAGGAAACAAACAAAGCCTCAAAAATATCATTTTTTATTTGAATACCTCAAATAATAAAAATAACCTAAAATGTAACATTGTCTGATTTTACCAATTTGGCCATTGCTGGGAGACGTGAAAATTGGCGTCGTGAATCTTTCCTAAATGCTCTAATTAATGGCCAAATTCCAGCCCTGTAACGCTGGGCCCAAGTTTCTATGGAGTTTGGTTTTCTCCTTTACCCACGCACCTATTACATATCGAAAAAGAAACTGATAGTAATGGCGACTTTCCATTCCAAATGCTATCTATAATACCATATCATTACCTAAATCGATAATAGCGAATATTTGAAATTGAAAACGCAACTCAAATAGAAGAAATAAACTATCAATGGCGATCGTGATTTCGTGAAGCATGCTAATGGTTCCGTACACTTAAAATTCAGTTGTTGTACTAGATTGAGTTTTGATAGTATTGTTTTAAAAGAACAATGTAAATTATAAACGGCACTGACTGCATTATTAAATTTATTATAGGAGACGAATTAATTATTTTTGTGGTTGTTTGAATTAGCAAGTAGGTAAGTCAAAAAAGATTTTAGCAACGAGGTATGTATAATAATACCCCACAAAAATAATAATATAATATGATATATATGATATATATAATATATATGATATATATAATATATATGTTGGTATGTGTAATATGTATATGCCTATGACTGTCCCACTGCATGGCAACGGCTTCTTCTCAACATAGAAGGCACGAGCTTGATAACCACTTCACCACGATTGCTCATGACGGATTGGCGATTTCAGACTTACCTATTATTAAGATTTTATTAAAAGAGATTTATTTCAAGATTCATTGACTGGCCCTGGATTCCGAGGTATAAATCTTACGGCACTCCACTATATATTGACATAAGTCCGGCTAGGTTTCTTCTTGTTTTTCCTTCACCGCTGTCAGTATTGTCGAAGATAAACTCATAAGGACCAGTACCCTTATTACGTAATACACGATCAATCGGAATCTGAATCGCTTTGAAACAGATTTCTAATCCATTGCTTCAAAACTTCGAAAATAAATTCTGCTCAGCAACGTAAATAACGCAATGAATGTTGTTGAACTGTCAAAATGAAACAAATTAATCGGAATCGTTCACGAAAATGTGTTGCATAATTAGATAGCAGGTATGTACTATAGTGATTTAAGATAAACAAGATAAGTTAAGGGACGCTGCAGTTTAAGTCGCTGTCTGCTATTGGACCTCCATGATTTAAATTCTCCTAGAAACCATCTAACAAATTTAATTGAAGGCTAACACTGGCGATAATGATAAATACAAATTATGAAAGCCCGCTTTGCTTATCCAAACACTATAATCCGAATAACTCAACTGCAAGTGTCTTGTTCAGAGTCAATTTCCTTGACACTTGGACAGAGTTACAGCCAAGAAAATGAGGTTCTTTAATATTTGTGCTACAAACTCACGGAACCCTAATAAGGTCTGGAATGGTTCCATTTACAAGCGTCCGTGAGTGAGAAAATATTATGGCAGTTATGATACAGCGTATTATATCGCCTACAGTGTGCTGGGGGCTGACAGAACCGGTATGAGATGGGAAATCTAAGATGCAATTATAGAAATGTTATGTTCAATTTTGCGATATACATGTGAATGTTTGTATTTTGTATGGTATCGTGTAGGTACCTACGTAGTGTTTCTTGGAACAAGAAAAAATAAAAAATCTTCACAATTATTGTTTTCCTATGACTAATCCGATAAGTCGCGGAAAATTGAGTTTGTTTTATAAACTGTTCTACTTCAGCCTAATCATTTATCAGGCCTGTTATAGTATTAAATACGATTTGCGGCTCCTTACTTTATTACACGCATTATCAAAAATAAAACCTTCTAAAAACGTATTTATTTTCCTTTCTTCCGAGTAGTTTCAAAATTATTTTTTTATCGTTCCAACATCAGGACAGTCACATAATTTTAAGACAGTAACGAGCCAAAAATAAATTGTATGACCTTTCGGGTCAAGAGAAAATGTTCTTGATGTTATTTTAGTATTCATGCACTCAGTAATACTCCCATTATGTTTTCTATGGCATCTTTTATTACACATCATTTCTATGGTTATTTAAGTTTTTACGATTACAAATGAAACTGGAAAAGTTTTAACCAAAAAGCTTTTTATGCGCTCTTGACCCGTATGACCTTTCGGGTCAAGAGCGCATAAAAAGCTTTTTGGTTAAAACTTTTCCAGTTTCATTTGTAATCGTAAAAACTTAAATAACCATAGAAATGATGTGTAATAAAAGATGCCATAGAAAACATAATGGGAGTATTACTGAGTGCATGAATACTAAAATAACATCAAGAACATTTTTATGAATAGTTTATTATTCTTGTTTTAAGCGCATCAAAAGAATTATGACGGACCAAGAGTAGAATGAATGTTAAAAAAGTGTTTGTTTTAGTTTTTATTATTTTACGAATTATGTTGCATTCCATAACTGTGCTTATGGATAAAAATACTGAGTGCATAGTGAGAAGTTGAATGAAAAGCTTCTCGAAGTTAAAATAACCATATATATTTTACCTTCTTGTATCTCTATCTTAGATACAAGTGGCTATGAAGGAACAGAAGACTAAAGATGGACAAGCAAACTCATTTTTTTTACAAAATGTATTTTTATTTCGTCAAGTCCAAGTTGGACTTGACGAAATAAAAATACAGCAAGTTAAACGAAAGAAGCAAACTGACAGCACGAAAAGGAAATACTACAAGAAGACAGAAAGAAACCACAAATACCCAAATCAGCCAACGACCTAGACGTCCATAATAACACATAATCAAATATCAATAATACGAAATAAGAATCACTTAGCATAAACAACCAATATCCAGTCAATGGCACTTGACTTATAGTTGTGACGCAAACATACACAATGGCAGCTGACATATAGACTGATATTACTGACGAATGATACCTCAATGGACGATCAATACGTAGAAGGATCGTATTAGCCGTAATTAGGTTCCAAATGGTTCGAGTATGCGGTAGGGGGTTGGTGTCAGGTGAAATTGGCAGTGGTATGAAATGATTGGTTGAAATCATTTGAGAATGCAGACATAAACGATGACCCGGTGCCAGAAAAACGGACAGTCAGATGGTCAAATTGCAAAGACTTCGTTATAGCCTATAACCTATAAGCAATATATCCTATATGCAAGGAAGTCAACGGGTCCTCTACGTTGAACTTATAGGACCCGTTGACATTTTTTGTATACTGAGAAACGATCTGAAATGAGATTTCTCATAAATGAGCATATAATTGAGAATAGATTCAGATGGTTTTATCAACTTTAATTATATAACTACTACTGTTGAGCTGTAGAATCAAGACTAACCTACAATACAAAAACTCCAACAAAGGTATAATAAGATGCAACAAAAACTGGTGCGTTTGACATTGAGACACGCAATGTGGGCGCTGATTATTCCAAGGTAAATTGCAGAAAAACTGGCAAATAACACAATTGGAGTAGGATTAGGATTGTGTCATAGAAGTTTGCTATACCTACCCAACAAATGGACGAACTATGGTACGAGTAGCTCTGAGAAAGTAGCATTGATGGGATTTTTATTCAAACCTAGTTCAATGTCCAACTGAGCTACTGCAGTTTGTAATGTAGCAGCGTCACTCTCGATTGAAAGCTGGAATACCCAAACACATGGAAACAAGGCCTTTTCGAAAGACCTCTACATCCAGGAGTGGAAAGCGATGGATCCTGTTTGTTGTATAATTTGAGGTACCTTCGAAAGACAGTAATACCAGTGTTGCAACAACTTTTACTAGTAACTGCATAATGATTAAATGCTCTTGGCGCCGCAAGAATAATAGGAAGGTCCTAATAACTAATGGCGTGACTATCGTCCATACACATTAAAGTGACCCATTTCCTTCATTGAATAGCATAGCTTTCAATTTGTTTCAAGTGGAACAATCTTTGATAATGACAGACACGATTTCATATAACCTTAGTTCACCGATGACAGTTTGGAATCTAACCGTTTAGCAAGGGACGACCCTAATTGGAAAGATTCCTAACACAAAAACAATGTGCTCAAGGGATTAGAACTCATAATCAGTTGGTTAGCAGTGGCAGTTGTAGCGGACCAAGACCAAGAGGCGAAAGACCAATAGTAGTAAGTATCCTTTATAGAGTAGAGAATCTCAAGTTAGCGTCAACCATAATTACTCTTCGATCAGAGTAGGTAGACAATAAACGAGTTACGTCGACCTCAGGTAACATGGAATAGGGCTAGGAAGATGATGATGATGATAAATGCAATGATCACGTGTAGTGTTGAAACTGGTACAAGTTTGAGAGTTGTCATAATGGTTCCCAACCAATTACCCTTTACCTTGGCCGATCCATTCAACTTCCTCAAATGTAACCAAATATCTGCCCAATGGAACAAACTCAAGTTAAAAACAAAACCTAATCCATCACAAAGGAAACCTCTAATTATATCGTAATAACAACAGTTTGTTTAACATAACTCCTTTGTACCAATTCCATAAAACAATTTTGAAGACGTGCCTATAACCAAAACATATTACTGCGCATGTAGGAGGACCACAAACTATGCAGTAAACAATCGATTTGGCAACAGTGGATGATATCGATCTTTTTGCAATCGACGTGGGAGTCGTAAGTAGCTCAGATTATGACTGATATGTAAATATGGCGAGGATAATCGCATTCCATCAATCATATTATGATGAACTGTTGAGTTTATATTTTAAATCAATCAAGGTGGAAAAACAGGATTCAAGTTATTGTTGGTTTTAAAATATTTTGGGATTGAAACGATATTATAATACACTGGAAGCATCATTTATTATGCGATAAAATAAACAGGGGAGGTCGTAAACAGCATTTTAAGTCCACAATGGCAACTGCATCACATCATGAATGCTCGCTTTTGTTACTGCGAGGGAAAATACAATATTGATTACAGGAATAACGTACCAGTTTCTGCAAAAGTGGACGAGTTATATATTAATGTAAAACTACCTACATGGTAAAAACCAGAGATATTCCTTTACTAAGTTAATTTACGAAGATTGCACGAAGTTATCAACATGTCTCCTTAACCTTCAGAATGACAACGTTCCCTTACCAGGCCTCTATGAACCTCTTAGGGCCGGTTTTTTGATCCCTAGTTAAGTCGACCAATGGTTAAAAATGGCAACAAATGGTTAAATTTCTGCAAATTCTGTTTTTTGATACCTAGTTAACACGACAAGTGGTTAAATATGTAACTATTGGTCAAAATATTTAACCACAGCTCCATCAAGGGTTTAGCAAGATGGCGGATGGTTAAGTTTTGGTCGCAATCGGCTGTTTCGTGTTATTTTATTTTAATTAAATGTATGTTTGATTATTTACGGTTTTATTATGGATTTAAATATATTAAGATACTTTGATATGTCGGAGACTTCATCGGATGATACAATTGTCACAGAATAATATATATTTATTTAATTTAAAAACATTATATTGTAACTAAATGCATTAATTATAAACAAACACAACATGAAGACATTCTGACCACCACCGCTTGGACCCTGTTCCCGATACCGGTGGGCTACTATTTTTTATATTTTAAGTAAATGTTTTTTTTCTTGTGTTTATAAAAATATTTAAAAATGTAAGTGATATGTTTATTATATAATAAAAAAAAGGATAAATAATAATAAAAAATAATAATTAATATTATAATAAAATTATATTATTATTTAACATTATTATCTCCTTTATTTCATAATATATATTATATACATATCGTTTATATTTTTAAATATTTTTATTCATTTATTAAAACAAAAAAGAAACAAACACATTTAATATTATTATTATAATAAATTATAATAAATTAATATTATAATAAAATTATATTATTATTTAACATTATTATCTCCTTTATTTCATAATATATATTATATACATATCGTTTATATTTTTAAATATTTTTATTCATTTATTAAAACAAAAAAGAAACAAACACATTTAATATTATTATTATTTATTTATTTATTTATGAATGATTATTGTTTGTTTTAGTTATTCTTATTCTTACTTAAGGTGAAACAATTTGATATTTTTTCCATACAAACTTCGGAGGGGTTTTACTCCACTATTTGACATCGTACATTCAAAATTAAACATGATATCGTTAGGTCTCATTATTAAAATTGTCTGTACGGAAGCAGAATAGTAAAATAAAAAGCCATTAAAAAGTTATGAGCCAACAAAGATTCGTTTTTCTTGCTAATTTTAACGCAACTTTGGGCGTAAATAAGTAATACAAGAAGTGTGAAATCTCGAAAACAAAATCCGTACCGACACAGAAAAATTTACGAAGATTTCAATAAATTTTATTTGTAATTGATTTATGCAGTGGTTATTTCAGAAAAACCTTTTTTCCAAAGGCCTTTTCGTAATTTTTGACGCGCTCGTTTTACTAAAATTGGTCGGTACGGTGTTTCTGTGCGTGCGAACTATACGTTGTCCATGTAGATCAGCTTCTAACTGCTCATCACTGATACTATCTCTGTCGGACACGATGCCAGGTGAGACAGTGTGGTTTTTGGCCAGGCCCACCATTGAGTTCGAGCCCGCGACTAGTTGCACCTTAATAGTTTTCCAATATTCCAATTTATAGTCGTATGAACAAGCGGAACATAATCACAAATAGCACGAAATCACAATCGACAAACTCGAAATTTGAAGACTTTGACTTTGGACATGTGCGATAGACGTCAAAAAGCACGTGTTACCATAACAAAATAATAACTCCCAACTCTTCAATGGGTAAGTTAGTGTCGATTACAATGGCAACATAGTTAACAATAGTAAATTCTAACCATAGTTCAAATGGTCAAAAAACGTAAACATGAGTTAACAATTGGTTAGAGTCTTAACTATGGTCAGTTTAACAATTGGTTTGCTTGACTATTACTAGGGATCAAAAAACCGGCCCTTTTGGTTCTAACAAACCTTTAAAACTTTCAGACAATTTCTAAAGCAATATAAATCTAAAATCCCTCTATTCCGAGGTAGACAAACGTTCGTCAGTCAGAATAGTTATAAAACATAATATAGCGTGCCAGTTGGGACAAATGTTTGCGAACCACGTGAAATAACTTTGTAAATATTGCCCGTAGTATTGGCGACCAATATTTGTCTTAGGTAAAATAGGTCTTGGAGGAATTAGTTGTTTGTTGTCTCGCAGAAGGTGTGTCCTGCTTGAAGGTATGAAAATGAATATATTCCTTGGGGATACATAAAGGTGTCTTCGTCTTGAGCGAGCAAGAATCCCTCGTTTTACTCAGAAGTCCAGCCTTAACACTTAACAGGACGCTTGCTTGACCATACCGAGAACAAATGCGGTGTAACTTGGCTGTCGACAGCGAACTAGCGAAGAGCGACCCCAATTTTTCTTGATTATTATTGGAAGGAAGTTCCTTAACGCGATAGGGGTTGTCTGGTAGAAATCGTCACGTAAGGAAAAAGCGTTATGCCCCCTCCATGAGACTTGTTCTCTCTCTCTCTCTCTCTTACTTTCTATTATATACGAATGTGTGTATGCGTGCAAGTAGGTATCGCCTAAGCAATTTCGTTTCTGACGGGAGTCCACCGTCCGCAAAGGTTTAAAAAAAAACCAAAAAAAATAAGAAATAAAACTTTAACCATCTAAAATCTAAATTGGACAACCAACTCGACAATTCTATTTACATACCAAATCTCACAGAAATCAACTACTAGCTACTCAAACTGTTTATACTCAGTCAGATTCCCTTTAACAGTTAGACAAACATAACCTAAATCATAGTGAACCCGTTGGCAAACGTTATGACGTCACGTCACCGTCAATTAGTGACGAACGGACAAACTACGACAACACAAATTGAGGACTCTTAGCAGAAACAACATCATAATTACGTGCATAGGGTGTTGACTGAAGAAATTACTCGTGATATTTGTACAGTGCTTTGTAAGACTAGTGTTTGGTAAAGACTCATTGAAGACTAAATTAATGGTGCTGAATAGGGAACGCAATGGTCAGATTGTTGGTATTACCAACAAACTGACCATTGCGTTCATCTAGTCTATGAGTCAAAGTAATGCGGGGAGCACAGAACCGGTCGAAGTGGCGGTGCTTGCCTACCTAAGTCCAGCAGTGGATGTCTTTTGCCTGAAATGATGATGATGTCAAAGTAAAAAACTCTTTACTTAAAATATTCTAAGGTATGATAATGAATTACTGGATAGGAATAGGTACAATGCAATTTTCAAAAATACCCAACCAGTCTGGTCTTATTTATGTAAAATATTCAAAAGCTTGCTTCAATAAACAATCACGCCATCTTTAAAGTTCATTCTAACCCTTCCATAACATTCATTGCTACACAATGCATCCTTGCCGTCTTGGTTTTTTTTTATTCGCATCGAACCATTTACACTGCAGTTGCCCTTTTGTTTAGTAATCACAACCAATTGTTAGTAATAAAAGTGCAGCATCAACAATCACTCAATCAGCTGCGAAGGGGCCCACGTACCTATGTAATGGACGTCGACGCTTTTGTTTTAGTTGCTAGCGTGTTGGATTTCAAGAGGTTCAAGAATTGGGGGATTCTCAATAAGATCAAGATGGACGGATGGAGGGGTCACATGAACACGTGTCTCATGTTTTGTTAAAGTCTTCGAATGTAGTTGAAAACTCAAGTCTTTGTCGATAGTGCAAATTGAATTGTAGGTTCGATACGAAGAAGAGACAGAAGAAGTACATTTTAAGTCTTTGAAATAAGGAATCTATCTAAAAACTTAAAAAAAAAACTAGCAGAGGATTATAAGAAGAGAGACATATAGTAGCAAAAATCTGCAACAAAAGCTGCAAGGATGCCGCCCATCCTTACATCAGGTGTGGACAAAAAATAAAATAAATGATACAGGTAACTTGTACAATGCACAAAACACACGACAATCTTCATCTATTTGATAAAGCGAAAGAGAATAATAATAAAATAGAACAATTTCACGGTGATTCCACTAATCCCTTGGGCAACCATGACCGTGACACCACAAAAAGTGTAAGAGAGACAGACATGAATTCATTCAAGCCGACAGACATTGTGAATACAAAACCAAAATTCATAGAACCCCTGAATGCATACAGAGTTAAAGATGAGAAATAAAATACAAAAGGTCAGAATAAAATGGATGGTATAGGTCATGCGAAGGGGGAACGCTAACAAATCAACGCGTATACAATGGAAGCGCTATATTTTCGTAGGGGCAACATTGGTGCGTCATAACTTTTAATTAAAATTGAACATTAATATGGGGCGACTGGCAAAATAGGTCCAAGTGTGAATGAGAGAACATCAATGGACATTGACGTGTAATTGTGAGGAAAGGCGAATGGGAAGATTGGACTATAATAAATTGTATGGGATAATATTGGAAATGATGTCACGCGTGATTTTCAAAGGGATCCCGCTGACAGCCCTCTTTGTGTTGTCTCTGATAATGATGTAGCTACATTATACGGTTATAAATTATTGCCACGTTATTGAAAAACAAACTACATACTTTATGGAACATAAGAATGGACCAGGGGTTTAAAACAAAAGCTTTTTTCTCTACATTGTTGCCAATTTTATAAACACTAAATGGCTTATTGGTGACTCGCCCGAATAAACTGGTACGAATCCGGACGAATCGACCATTTTAATAAATATATGTTTTTCTTGAGGCGATTCGTACGAATTCAATTTACTTGTGGACGAATTGACAAATCTAGCAATACGTAGTAGTAAAGAACACTGGTGCACAGGAGTGGTTAGGGTAAAATATAATATAGATATAGAAATAAACAAGATGAAAAACGAATTAATTATTATTCAGACTAAAGGTAGCATAATTAACTTGAAACTATGAAAATAATACATGGTGGCGATATATTCACTTGCATATATTGAACTACTAAGCCTAAATAACTATTACAGTGGTATAGTAGAAGTGCATACATTGAGAGACTTATGCTAGGTAGTAATACATTGAAACCCTGACCTCTAAACTAGGTTAGTACCTGTATCTTAGAAGATCAGTGTCCGTGTATGACCGGTAGGATGGCCCCCTTGTCGGATGCAGGTGGATAAAACGCCACCCTAGTGTATTATTTTCACAGTTTCAAGTTAATTATGCTACCTTTAATTTGAATAATAATTTATTAATTTTTCATCTTGATTATTTCAATACATTATATTTTACCTTAGCCACTTCTGTGCACTAGTGTACTTTACTACTACGTATTGCTGGAGTTGTCGATTCGTCCACACGATCAAAATTCGTACGAATCGCCTCAA
Source organism: Conistra vaccinii (assembly GCA_948150665.1). Taxonomy (NCBI): domain Eukaryota; kingdom Metazoa; phylum Arthropoda; class Insecta; order Lepidoptera; family Noctuidae; genus Conistra; species Conistra vaccinii. The sequence continues at coordinate 18,741,283 of OX411327.1, forward strand.
GAAAAACTAATATTTATTAAAATGGTCGATTCGTCCGGATTCGTACCAGTTTATTCGGGCGAGTCACCAATAAGCCCACTAAATACGCACTTAGTACGCACTTAGTTTCCAATAAATTGAATGCTATGATAACAATAGGACTCATTTTATTCACTTACACTCTCTGATAATCTACTTCCAGTTCTCAGATTCTCACTAGTAATTTGTAATTGTTACCATACACTAAAAATGAAATTACTAAACCATCATATATTATAGAAAATGAGCTGATTCCTAATAACCAATAACAGCTACTTACAAAACACCATATACACAATTATTTATAGCACTTGGTAATAGACGGGATACATATGGCCCATTTGAAATGTCATTTAGGAACATAGAAGCACATATCGAATCCATAAAAAAGAATGATCTCATTTACTATGAACTAATGTTTTAGATATCGGTAAGGCTTTAAAAAGGTTTATTTAAATTATAGCTATAAGTGTACAAGAACTTTTTATATGGAGACGATAAAATACAGAAGTTAAAGTTTTAAATGAAACAAGATTTATGGGTTACGACAGATGAAGTCACTGGTGTGTACTACAAAGGTATGGTCATAAGAATTAAATACTATAGAATCTTTATTGAAGTTTTATCATTCGCCATCAGTCGGCCCAACATGTCTTTTTCTTTTATAGTTCTCTATTAGTCGTTGTTTCAGAAATCTAGTCCCCCTCCATTCTAGCCATATCACCTTTCACACAGTTTATTCATCATTATTCCCCTTCTCTTATAGCCATCTAGTCATAATCAAATTTTTTCACACGACATTTTCCGCATTCCTCCGCATCATATGCCCAGTAAATAATTATGGTTAAAATATACTTGAGAAATAAATCTAAAGCATATCTTGATAGATACAATGAAAGACCTTCCAATAAATTAGTTTTAGACATTTTTAATTCACATTAATTAAAGTATTAGTCAACAGCTGCCTTTTTAATAAGATTTTCATTAAAGTTGCATGGAAACTTTTGGCATCTTCATTGGTTATAGCATTCTATAGATACTTTTAAGCGGTATATTGCTACGGCCAGCCATAAGAAAATTCCTTAACTGGAAACTATTCTTGTAAAATAGTGTTGTAAATGTTAATGTCATTTTATGTCTTTACATTTTAACGGCTGTATCGAGAAAATAACTTTCAGCGGTATAGGAAATACACACGTTTTTACGTAGAAGTCATTAGATTTTTATCTGTTGTTTCTGTATGTCTATTTTTTGTTTCGTGCCTCTTTTATTTTGCAACATTGTAAATTAATATAACGACGTGTAATCAACCATTTATCAGGTGTTTATTAGCTGTTGGTGAGATCAACCTTAGCTTTTAAGCTTTTCCTGCAGCTTAGGCGTAGGTGTCGTCGGATCTGCCGGGGTTGCGGGTAGTCTGCCGGGGTTGCGGGTAGTCCCAAGGGGAAACCGTGGCCCCTGGCATGGCAAGGGAAGGAACACGGGTGGGTTTTAGTCAGTAAAAGTCTGACACGCCCTTCCGCTCCGCCCAGAGCGGAAGAAGTCATTGGATGATTTCCCACCCCAAAAAAAAAAAAAAAAAAAATAAAAGGTGTCGTCGGATTCAAATCCTACCTTTTGAAATATTGTGGTGAACCCACAACTTCTCTATTGTGCACTTATGCTTTACTATATTTGGCTTGCATATTGAAATTATTAAAAAAACTCTACATGATAAGAACAAAATCTCCGTTTCGCCTTCATATTTATAAAAGTAGTCTTGCATCACTTTTGATATACGAGTATTCCAATTATAAAGTGCTTTTCCTGGACATACTACAAAACCACTTACGAAGATAGCGGCAGGATAATTAAACTACGTACAATGTCAATAAACATTTCCAATAAATTGTAGGTCCTCAAAGATTTACATAGTACAATGTAAAGTTTGACTGTAAATATCACACATTTATGTAGTTTATACAGATTTAGCTGAACGTGACTTGGTACTGTTTGGTTTGAAATCAATTGTTTTCTCTTGAATAGCTTTATGTCTTCCAATAGTGACAGGCTTGCAATTGGTTTGATTGCGGGTAATTCGCAGCCTATTCTCATAATTAATTCGAGATTCTGGTCGTTCGTACTTTAAGTATTGTTACTAGCTAAGTAAAAGCATTAGTAGAACTATGGGCAAGAGTTACACCCGGTTTCTGAATTGAGAATTCCAAGTTGGGACTTTGTCAAACTGTACTTTCGCAATCATTGAGATTTCTCACAAACGTAAGGAATTTTGAATTTCGCGGACTACGTTGAAGGAATCACCTGAAGTAATCCTACTCTAAGAAAATACTACGACCATAAATAATTAATTTCTGCAGTAGAATTACACGGTTAAAATATATTAACATTGTCAACGCATCTGCACTTCCCTGGGTGTTGCAAGTACATATATGTAAGCCTCAATAACAAGCGTCCAGTAGAAAGGCCGTTAGCCCACCCACAACATTAACGCAACCCAGGATCCTGTCGGCTAAATCCTTGGCTTTTCCGTCGGTTACCGCAATAACTCTTCGTTCAGAATATCAGTTGAATAGCCTTGAATGTTCCTGTGACTCCAATTCAGTATTTCCGAGTTACAATAGTAAGAACTAATGGTATTAGGTCAATTGATTGAAGGCGGGTCTTAAGCCATAACCATTTAATAAACAACTAGTATTTAGTTCGTCCATAACTTCAGATTATAATGTTCTGATCACGAATCATAACTTACAATTACAAACAAGGGTATTGTGAAATTGTATGTAACCAACCCACACAGCTTATTGTATATCTGGAGAGTTATGGAATGGTAAGGACTGATACCATGGGGCTCATTATAGGTAGTTCCTACAAGTACACCACAACAAAAAATTTATAGATATTTTATTTGTACCTAATTCAACTACTCGTATTTATTCGAAGAATAAGGGACTACGATTCAGTTCTACATTCGCAAACTCTTTTAGATCGTCAATTGTTTTGATGTGTCAATAAAGCAAAAATAATATTTCGTGATCAACAGATTCACTTGTGTTACTTAAAACTATAAAACATACAAAGTTCGCGGCGTTTCGAATCCTTTACCCTTTATTAGCTAATACAACTACCAACCACAATAGGTCATGAAACTAATATTATTTATAGAAAACAAAACGGTCGCACTTTAAAAGACATAAAATAATACAGCCAGGAAGCGGGTAGGACGTTAATAAAAAGAAATTGCCTTTACTCGACACTAAACAACTTTACGAGTAAGATGACGCCTTAGAAACAGCGGGATGCGGATGCTAGTTGAATTGCAGCTATAGATATAAAAGTAGTTTTACTAAATTACTTTGATGACTGATATTCTGCCTTAGTTGGTGTTCAGATTAATCATCACAGGATGGCTGAAGTGTTTAACGGGCAGTGGCGTATTTTAAGTTTCAGCGCCCTGGGCCTGTAAAGTTTGCCGCCCCATAAATTAAAGAAAAAAAGCAAAATGTTTTAATATTATAATATAAAACCCTAGTGTGTGTCCAGACGAGACTTTTTCATGAAATCATGACATTTGAGAACAAATATAACTATAAGAGTTATAATGATTCTAACGATTTTAATTCTGTAAATACATATTTGTAAGTGTATAGCTAGCTACATTCTAGCAACATTCCTCACTATCGGATAAAGTGCCCACAGCAATGGCGCTACCTAGACCCGTTTATAGTGCCATAACTTTGCATGTACGAGGTGGGCAAGCTCTTTGAAAGATTCATTGCAGACCATCTCGTTGGGCGGCTAGTGCGGCAGGGGCCGGATTTGGCGGAGAGACAGTTTGGTTTCCGCAGGGGGAGGTCTACGGTGGACGCCGCGGCAGACAGGGAATTCTGTGGCCTGAGGTGGGGTCGTCTTGGCAGTGTCTCTAGATATCGCCAATACCTTCAATACCCTGGAGTTGCATCAGGGAAGCACTCCGGTATCACCAGATGGCCAACTTACCTCTGTGGTGTGGTCGAAGCCTATTTGACGAACAGGGCCGTCATCTACCCCAGTCACGAGGGAGAATGGAACCGGCGAGAGATATCTTGCGATGTCCCACAGGGATCGGTCCTGGGGCCGCATCTGTGGGATATCGGATACGACTGGGGGCTGCGCGCCGACCTGCTAGCAGCGTCAGCGTGGTTTGCTACGCTGATGACACGTTGGTCCTGGCGCAGGGGAGGTCGCACCAGGCGGAGGCTGAACTAGCGTCACGCGGGGTAGCGACAATCGTCGATAGGATCCGGCAATTGGGACTCGAGGTAGCCCTGCACATTTCCGAGGCTAGTGTTCGGAACACGCCACCGTCGGGTTCCCAAATAACGGTAGGATGGGTTCACATCGACGTCGAGTTGACGATGAAGTACTTGGGAATTGGGACTCGTCCTCGACAACCGGTGGAACTACGTGGAGCATTTCCAACGTTTGGCTCCCAGACCGGAGCGGGCTGGGGCTGGGAGGTTCCTGTTCCAGATAAGGCGGGAAGAAATGCCCAGATGTCACCATTGTGTGGATTGCCCGGAGGACACGGTGGAGCATACGGTGGAGGCCTGCCCGGCTAGGGCGGAGCACCGCCGTGTCCTCGTAAAGGCGATTGGTAGCGGTGACCTCTCGCGTCCGGCCCTGGTACAGGCCATGGTACGGAGCCAAAGGACATGGGAGTCAAGGGAGAGGCAAATTAGGCGCCCTCATGTCCCTAGTCGCCTCTGGAGACGCCCTGGGCGTCGGGAATCCATAGCCGATTTCCGGCCACCGTAGGCGCGGGCTTGCGGACGGTGAGCAATGCTCGCTGCCGATAAGGGACAGGCCCGACTCGACGGCGCGTTTTGTTCCACGCGCGCCTTACAGAAATGTCAGCACAACTGACGGGGTCCGCTAAGGCCGATGCCAGCCAGGGTAGCGGGAAAGTCCGAAAGGGATACCGTGGCCCCTGGCAACACACAGGCAAAGGCAACTGAAGGAACACGGGTGGGTTTTATTCAGAAAGAGTCTGACACGCCCTCCCGCGCCGCCCAGAGTTGAAGTATAAGCATAATTTCCCACCCAAACAAAAAAAGCATTGCATTGTCATTTGGTGTTTTGGTTGAGTGTTATTATTGTGTGTAGTGTAGTGCAATAAAACATTTTGTGTATGGACAAAAGGCAATGTTACTACTGTTACTACGAAAACTTTGGATGCAAGAGCGAGCGAAGCGAGCTTGGGACTTGCGGCACCCTGACTCGGACAGGTTAGGCTGCTCCGCCCCTCGCAGCCTACCGCCCCGGGCCATGGCCCTTTTGGCCCTAGGGTAAATACGCCACTGTTAACGGGTTTGGGGACAAAATAAAACTATATTTTTATAAGACTCAGTAAATAATGATAGCTTGGTCTTAGTTAGACCATCCCCCAAATCATCAATATATTTAGATAGAGAGTGCACACACAAAAACATGAATTCATCAGTTAGCGATGTACTATATCGCTTATTTCGTGACCATAACATACCAAATGAGATCGTTGACCTAGTCAGCGTAACGCACATACAATATATTATGTATCATCTTAAAAGGGAATAAGGAACCAAATTGAAAAATTTAAGTGTAATACGCATTATTTACTTTAACACAATGAGAGATGATGGTAAAAGCTCAAACAAAATTGTATTGTTAAGTTTGGTGGTACTGTTTCATGAAGGTTCGAAATGGCTTATCTGATTGATATGAAAAGTCCGCTTTTGGAAAGTTTGTGCCTCGATTGTATGATAGTAGTGTTATCCTCATCTGACAACCTAATGTGCGCTTTTATAATTTCTAACGCGACATTATTATTGTGGACGGCAACGTCCATAAAATGTATGAAAATACGTGCAAGCTATAACGTTATCGTGGGCGGAAATTTAAAAGCGTCTTTATTATCTCCATACATTTTAGTTCCCTGTGTTATCGTGATGCCGTGGACGTCTACGATAATATCGCCACGTTAGAAATGATAAAATCACACATTGTGAAAGCTCTTGTATCAGTTGATAGCGAAAATCTTTTAACATTATTTACACGTTTATATCTAGCTAGAGTGCCTATGTTGTCACTTTCATGTTTGTGTTTGTTCCTTCAATACTGTATTGAGGAAGTTCTGAGGTTGAATGTCCAATTTATTTCTGCTTTTTAATCCTCCATTAATGCGCGAACTGGATTTAGTTTAAAAATTCATTTCGTGAAGATCAAATTGAGGTCAGAGGTTTGCCAAGTTCAAAAAATCTAATGTGATGATTCTATCATTGGTTCGTCAGTTTAAAATTCTTGCTAGAGCAATAAACTCGTTTGCAATTCCCATTCGTGGGCGGATTAGGAATAGCGGGACTCGGACTAAAGGTCATTGTTTTAATTGGGCGTAGCCATTATACGATTGATTGCAATAGAGGTAGTTTTGCGGATATCCTTTGAAGAAATATACCTACAGGCTAACGTTTACATTAGTAAAGACTTTTATTTACCTTTAACAAAGAATAAAAACTGCGAACACAGAATTTCATGAATAATAGATGTGAAATTCTTTATGTTTACCTACTTTGGGTTGGTAATTTTTCAGGACGAAAAATATTGTTGCATGATCAACAGCGCGATACCAATGCGGTCTCATAAGGCTGCCTGTCCACTGGAGCGGAGCGGAGAGGAGACGAGCGGAGATGTGCCATTATTAACCAATCAAATCTAAACTTAGGGGCGGAGTCAAGATTTTATTGGTTAATATTGGCACATCTCCGCTCCGCTCCTCTCCTCTCCGCTTCAGTGGACAGGCAGCCTTAAAGCTCCCTTTATAACATAGGCAGGTCTATGCACAGACTTCTTGTTCTATGGCCTACAGGGGGACCTAACTACATAACATTAGTGTCACATAGAAAGATCAAAGTAATCAGATGTTTATCATCTCGAAAACTGTCAATTAAAATTTAGAGATTAACATCACCAACTGGTTACATAGGCGGTCTCCTTGCTAACCTGTTGCTACTTAATTAACGGCTATACTTATGTACTACCTGTTCCATATGTATATAAGTGGGAGCCTAGTTACGCAATGTTACATACATAGGTGGGATTGGTTTCCTGATCTTAAGATTTTTGCTTGCCTAATTACCTTATCAGCGAAAGGGCAAGCATATGAATATTCACATGATTACCAAGAGGAAGTACAAAACTGCCTAATAAGCATATGCCCCAGTACTGTAGGAGCTTAGATTAAGAAACTTAGGTAAGTACTGTAATTTAATTTATTTTCTAGCCTAAGATTCAAGACAGTATTTGTAGAAACAAACAGAACAAAACACAGAACAGTGACATTTCGGCCAATGAAACGTGCACACAATGAAAATCTTCAGTGCACAATTATTATTCTCAAACATGATTGGTTATTCGAGCATTATTTCGAAAATCTTCTCCGTGATAAATCGAAAACGTTGTACTGGTCAAATACATGCGAGCAGGCGGCAATCTTAGTATGAAAATCCATATCTGTCGTGTTAGGCGGCCGAATAAATTACTATGAAAACTAATATCTGTCGAGTAATTTAAAAATGAAACGAAATATTTACTTCGACACATAATATGACAAACAAGAAGGTAACTTATCAAAGATTGTACTAAAATTTCGATTTGGCTTGCTAATAGAGTTGTTTAAAGTAAAGAAGAAACAAATAAGCATTATTGGCGCGTTAAAAAATTTGGTTTTTCGTCATTGACTCTGGAATTTATAATTAATTTACTTTGAATTTCCACGCATTATTTAGGAAAAGTACTATACAGGCCTTGGCCGCATCTAGGCATTGATGGACTCACGTTTTCACGTTCGTCTATCAATGCCCCTTTTGCAGGCCGTGGCAGTTATACTACACTATTTAAGTGAAATATTGTTGATCGAGCATGCGTACTTGCGGAGTCCCATATATCGTCGTATCATAAAATGGCCAGGCAGATCAGGATATGGTAATTTTTACGATAGAACCACGACATATACAAGGACTACCTCTAGGTAAGCAATCAAGGCCTAAGCAATCAAATCTACATAAAATAACAAAAATATTTTAAAACAGAAGCATAAGTAATAATATAAATGTTTTATTTAGACGTGTTAATGAACATAATTGAATAACGTTCACTTCTTACAAACATAATCATGCTATTCCTATTCTGCATACAAAGACATCATAGTATTTTATTAGCCAATACCATAGAATATAAATAACTATTTAACATTGCTTCGTCATACTCCATGGTCATACTTATTTTGTGGGAAACCACAAGAATCGATCCGAGATCCATATTAATATTTCTTAAGAAATTGAAAACTTTTAAGCAGGCAACTCACGATGAGGCGGCCGGAGAAGTTTCTAGGATTATTCCATAACAAATATCATTCATATTGAGAATTTAATAAATTCATTGCGTTATTTACTGTGTGCTGTCGAACAGACGAATTTTTCAATCAGTGGATTTTGAATTTCCTTTGATATCGTGATTGAAAGTATGTAACGCAAATGGCGTGCTGGACTGTTTGGTCAAATTTGTCAGACCAAACACGTCGTTTTTCTTTGTAGCAAGTAATTTCGAATTGAAGGTTCGACCGGAGGCTGTCTGGCCGCAAATGTCCAAGTGGCCGAATGACCTGATGAGACATAGGGGATTGAGAGGCGCGGCATACGCGTCTGCACATTGTCTTGATCCGGCTGCGCGTTCAGTCCAGACCGCCCGGTCTTCATCGTGTGTAGCCCGCATTATTATGCATAACTTGTGGTCTTCCAGAAATTGAGAAACGAGATAAATACATGTTTTCTTGTACGTGTTCAAGTATTAATCACATATGGCGACTTGGAATATAAATGGAGTATTAAATTGATTAACGTGAGACGCTATTGCTGTTTTATTGTTTTGTATTTTAATTTGAAGATGCAAAAGGCATATTGAACTGTGTAACGGAAAACTTTACAACATACAGTGAATTGAATAATTAAATAAGTATTCAAATTGAATAACAATTGACTGATTAATTTATTAAAAGAGCTGGGACCAGTTTTGAAGCGTAACTGCATTCAGGTGCAGCCCTAGAAGGAAAGTGATCCCCACTAGCAAACTTAGGAGTAGTAGCTAGTATTTTTACAACCACATAAGTTATACTTTATAAAGACAAGCGAGCCGAAAAATACTTTAAAATAATATCATAATTATTCTCTCATGGAATGAAAAACCTTGCGCTTCTCTCGTAACTCCTTTGTGCAAACGCAGCTTACTGAACATATTGAAGAAACGAAGCATAAATACATTTATGAATAAACAAAGAAAAGCATTATCTCATCAAAATGGAAACTTCATTCAGTATGTCAAAGATTTTTATAAATTCTTTGATCTCTCAACAACCTCTTCAATCAACTGTTCAGAAAATTTAGCGTGAAAAATGAGGCAAATATCAACCAGGAAATGTGACAGCGAATGTGATTCGTGGACATATTTACACTGAACATTGTTCCAACATAAGCGTGGGACGAAATGGTCCATAAAATGCCATCCAACGAGCCACTCCACGCGATATTACGATAACCAACTTAATAATACCGATGGAAAACTGAATGTCATTCGAACTTCAATCTTGTGGCGAAGGTGATAAAGAGTTTAGGTATAGAAAGAGATGGTATGTGATTTTGTGGAGATATCAGACAGATGGAACGAGGCTTATTGACAGATTGTCAAGCTCTCGAACTTGAAGAGATTAGAGGAAAGCATCTATTCCTATCGGAGGAGTAAATTGTGAAGATATTTCAGAGATTATGTGACGTAATAAAGTACATATCTTACAGAATGCTTTCAGGTACGAGTACCTAGCTATGATATATCCTATAGTAAATATGTTTGAGGAACGTAGGTAAAGGAAAAGAGAGAACCACTTTGTAACCAATATTTAGTTCATTTTATTTTACACAAAATACCTATGTAAGCTATTTTAAACGTAGATGACATGCACGCCGCCGAAGTGGCGCTAAGATGAATATAAATATTTAAATAGTACTCAATAACAACGTTAATAATGCATCTTGCACATTCCCATTTAAATACCTACATATCCTTATTGAGATCCGTGATGTCAGTAGTGTTTATAAAGCACTTGTATTTGTTAATAAAATGCTACCTATACATATACCTTTCATAGTTAACTAACATGGTTTTACGACTTCGAATCTGACCTAAACTGTTCATCAGCTGGCTTTTACAGCACGGGTGGTCTGATAACAAACTAGTAACATTGTAAAGATTTCATAAATTAAGCATAATTCAACAATAACATCCAGATGTAAACACCTAACCAGTGACCTACAATTTGTAATTCTTTTTCTTTGAAAGCCCTTCATCACGGTTGACATTACCGAATCTGGTATGAGTTAAAACAAAGTGGTACGATCGGTACATTCGTTACCGATTCGATTCAATTACAAACTCATGTTACAAAACAAATCCAATTAACTGGATGATGAGGGGCGAGCTATAAGCGAAGAGCGTTTTAATAGGAACCGAATTGATAATTTGTATGTAAAAGTTACTGCAGGATCTTGCTCTCAAGAACCCAAACTGTAAGTAGTAAATAAGGTGTAGGGAACGTCGAATGTACTTCAATATCATCACTGGTGTAAGCTTTCGTAATAAAAAGCATTCAGCTTAGCTAAGATGAGAAGCAAATAGGAAAAACATGATAGTTAAACATGAAAAGAGTAGTAGCGCGATTCAAACCAAATGTTCGTGAACTTTATTGATATGATGTTGTTACTTTTATCTAAGAAGGTAGATTGACAATGAACCGTAAACTATTTCTAGACCAGCCAACTGTTACGCGAAGTAAAACTAACTTTAACTGTAAAGATTTTAAAATTAAAAAATACTAGTTTCGCACATAATATGAAACAAATTAAGTTTTATTACTCTATTTATATCTAAGGCGTCATCTCCACTGACGAGAGAATTGCGACGATAGTCACGCCTGCCTGCTATTTATCGCCGCGATTATCTCGCCCGTGGAGATGGGGAATTAAGGGTGATTGATACTAATTGTGCTTGTTTCAAAAACTTAAACCAAAATACTTTAGGATAATTGGATTTTCTATTCAAAACTCGTTCGAATTTACGTTAGGTAAGAATTTATAAGTCGCGCGTTCGAGCTAGGCCCTCCGATCGTTCATTAAAATACAGTTATGTACACCACGTGTCTTCTCTACCTTGCACCACACGTAAATTCAGATGGCGTTTCAATCGTCGGCGGCTAGATAGCGCTAATTGATCGTTTGAGACGCGCCGCTAATGTAATGCGCCCGCGCATACTATATGTACGTAACGATGACCTGATGGGGCTTAGATTTAAATCAGGGGTGTTAGAGGTGACGGTGGTTATTTTAATTAGGTGTGAAAACTGAATTAAATAGAGAAAACTAAAAATATCAAAAATATTAATGATGATGCAGATTTCTATGCCTTTCAAAGTATACAGGGTGTCAGGGACATCGACGCGAACCCTGTTACCATGGATTCAGTACTTACATGATTCTGAAGCCCACTACGTTGAAATTTTTCGTCGGTTATTAAAAAAAAAAACAGCTATTTCATAGAAAACTGCAATAACTACGCGGTCAAAATGTATAGAACAGCTGTTTTTTTTTTAAATAACCGACGAAAAATTTCAACGCCCCCTGCGTTGAATTTTTTTTCCGAATCATGTACCTACTGAATCCATGGTAACAGGCTTCGCGTCGATGTCCCTGACACCCTGTATAAATTGAAGTGAGAGTTTAGTTAACGAACAACGTAAGCTTCCAACAATAAAATTACAAAATACGAAGCATGGTTCCATAAACTTGTACTTATAGTACAGTTTCAATACATAAATCTCCTACCAGTTGTTACCACACAGGCGAATGTTTATCAAATCATAAATTCATAACAATACTAAATAAGGACGTGACACATGACCTATTCGATATAAAAATATCGATCGAGCGTAAAATGAACCACGGTTCAAGATTACTAACCGAATCGATAAGAACGTGCGAATCGATACAAATAACTACCGTATCGATATGGATCAATGCTTTAGTATTGTTTATGGTTTAAGTATTAAATCTGGCATGCCAGCACGCGTTAGTTCACATAACATAACATAACATCACACCTGTGTTCCCCGGAGGGAACAGCAGAGGTGCACCTATAATATACCCTCACACACCGGGCTTCTACTGAAAATATCCAGATGGAAAAACCTAATAACATTTTTCCCGACCCGAGAATCGAACCCAGGACCTCATACTCAGCAGTAGCGCTTGCAACCACTAGACTAGTCCAACGAGGCAGTCAAATAATTATATGCTATCAGATCCGAGAATATGGGGACAATGATAATGGCCTAACACTTTCATGATTTAAAATAAAATAGCTAAAATGAAGAAAATTAAAAAGGAATACTAAACATGCAAATGAAAGGTCAAGTTCGTGTGAAAGTAGAAATAAATCGAATCTACGAACATCAAAAAGCTATAAAACATAAGTGTGAGAAAACAAAGAGAGAGACGTGTTGTATTAATACAAGCTGACATTTACGATTTAAGGTAATAAAATACACAGATATACATAATATAACAGTTTTACAACATTGTTTCAGTTTCATGTATGAAACCAGTAAATTGAATATCATGCACAAAATCCGTGTTACAATTACAAGGTCGATAATTGTAAGTGGTTGGTTATAATATCGAAATAGAATTATGTATGTCAAGAATAATAAATTTTATTGTGATTGACTAAATTCAAAACCAACTCAAAACGTACCACCCGCGTCGAAACCACTGAACTTTATTTGCGGTGGTATCGTATTTCTTAGAGAAAATAAACCAACGACCAATATTTATAAAATCTATTTTAACGACGAAGAGTCATGATCAGAATTTATTTTTCTATCAATAAATCTGTTGTCCAGTTTCTTCACTTCGAATACAAACTACAGCAAACGAAGCTTTTTATCAACTGTATCTTAATTAACTAAACAAATAATTACATCAATTCGTTCTTAATGAGTTCAAAATCTCATAATGAATCTGAACTGAGGAGTCCTTAATGGATTTATTACTGCAACCAAACTTATAGTTAACGAAAATAAAATATGGAAGGCTAATAAATCTTTACTCTCCAACAATTTGTACCGCACGCGTCCAAGAATATCTTATAATAAACTAAAACAGGACGATGCGCAGGATTGCCAGACGCTGCAGACATTTGTCAAGGAGTAAAGAGTTAAAATAAAATAAGTTTTTATGGTCCTAAGGTAAATGATACTCGAGATGTAAAGGGATATATTGATGCGAAAAGGAAATTAAATGAAGGATTTGTGGTGCGTGGAAGATTTGCGGTTTTTGGAATTTAGAAATGAAAGATAAAAAGGAGAATTTTGTAAAATATTTTGTCCGTGCCAAAAACATAAAGGACAGTTGGTAGGAAATGAAAAACCCATCAGTTCCAAAAACATTATAATAATATAAAGGCCGTCACACACGGTAGCTATACTATAATATATATTTTTGCCCTCATTTGTTCTGCGGTTTAATAAACCATAATATATTAATATGTCTTGCTATATATATACATATTATAGCTACGTCTGTGATGTGAGCTTAATCTATTATGACTGCTACACACAGTGCCCGCCCGCCTTGCCGCCGGCCATGCCGCACAAAGCCGCAGAAACAAACGCAAACAAAATGTAGGAGCAAAAGCCGGAGGCACGTGCCGCGCGGCAAAAGCCGGAGGCACGTGCCGCGCGGCAAAAGCTGGCGGCCATGCCGCCGGCACTGTGTGTAGGAGCCATTAGAAAACGTGTCACACGAATCTTTTGATAACAAAATAATTCTCAAAATCTCTTGAGATAACTAAATAGCATAGGCGTATACTGTAACGTCTCTCTATTCAGCAATAAAGATGTGTCACGTCTTACTAAACTCCCTAGAGACTTATAAATTCGAGGATTACTCCAGCGAAATTCGTCTAAATCATGTCAAATCGTACCTCTACTACAACAAACACTTTCGCAAATCATTGCTATTTAAAGTGACACAAAAAATAAACAAACTAAATGACACGACACATTTAAACGATGTAGAGTACCTAAATACACATCAAAGTGAAACCGAAACGCATACTGACAAGCGGATTCAGGAAATAAATGTTATTGGAGATGACGATGGACGTTTTCCAAAAGAGGACACAAAAGACACTGTGACAAACAAAACCGTACCTGACAATGCTGAAACTCCAAGAGCTAGCTGTCAAATGAGAGACACTGTGTTTAATTTAAGTGGGTTTGAAGAGATGTTTTTTTTGGATAGATAAAACTACTTGTATGCCCATATGGTAGCTGTTTACGCATGGCGTGTTAGGGGAACGGTGGTACGTGACACTATATTAAAAATAATATCTATTGAAGAGTTTAATAACAAAGGTATTACCGCCAAACAGTTTTCGATCACGTTGGCAATTTTAATACAAAAAGAGTATAGAGATGGTAATACAAACGTGCGTCTGTTGCGATATTTAAAATTAATATTTTTTGTACGAGCGACCCTTTATGCATAAATGGACCGCGTAGGTTATTTTGCGTGGTATTGCCACGGTAGACGGTAGAATAACTAAGCCATATCTTAGAAATAAGTGCCTACAGCCGCGCGGTACGTAAACATGCGATAGGGCTGCCCGCCTCCAGTATTTTAATTACATTTGCCTACTTTGTGTTTCCATTTAGTTTTGTGATTGTAAATATACTTTTTTTATCTACACAAATAAATAAAATACTTTGTGAATTGAATAACAAAACAAAACACAAATGCCCGAGGTTTTAAAACAAGCGTACCTACCGTATTAATTCATGAACCTCCTATAACTACCTATTTCACTCGTGTTATCACTTTCCTTTACTCTATTCACTTTATTTATTAATCCAGACATCTTTTTTTCGGGAGATAAAAGGAAATACTTATCCATTAAAAATACACACAATATGTACCTACCTACCAGTAAGTAAAATTATTTTATAGTAAGACTATAAAATATAATTTGGAAAATCCAAAAGTGCACGCCTCATACATAACACTCATTCATAAACGAAAAAGAATTTCAAAACATAGTTTCTAACAAAAATGAACAATTTATAACTTTTCATGAAGTCGTAATGTCAAAGACTGACAAAGATATTTACTTGGCGGTTGCTAGGCAACATGAAGTCAAAGGTAGGAAATATTTAGATAAAGATATTATATTTTAGTTAGTATTTTATTAATTATAATTAAACTACTTTGAATAAAAGAGCCATTTTCAATAGGGTTCCTTCTACGGCTGAAAGAAATGTATAAAAAAAAAATTGACTCAATTAATTGATTTTATCGCAAGCTACAATGTTTTCAGGGTTCATAAATTGACGGACAGGATTTTTTTTTCAACTATATTGATGCTTTTTCCATTTCTGCTGCATTAAATCAATAGTTAAAAAATACAGTATTAATCTCCATTTAATCATCTATACAATGGTATATAAATTAAGTAGGTTCTGTGTACTAGCAGGAGTGTAACAATAAAAACAGTTACAGAAATGGGGCAAAAAAAATTTTTCGATCGTAGAGCACACTCTAATGCTTCGCATTAAGAGTCGTGCAATAATTTTGTTGTTGTTGTTTGTTAATAATAATACCTTTCAAAGTTTCCAGGTAATCTAAAAAAAGTTATCTCTGGATGCGTTATTGCCAAATTCATGCAACCAAAAACAGCAACAATATATAATATCCTACTCGTCATATTAAATATGTACAATTTATTTTTAGTGTAAAAATCGCGCGGTTATTGTTAAAAAACAACACACCGTTCGTTCGTCACTGCGGCACAGACGCGACTGTCTGCGTACCTCGCGCATACCTCGATCGAGGCGCGTAGGTATAGCTCGCGCTTCGTCCGTTTCTATGAAGTTGGCCTACCGTCTACCGTGGTATTGCTTTTTAATAATATCATTAACCGCTTGATTGTCACTAATGAAATGAGACACAATAAAAATTTAATTGTTATCGAACTGCACGAGTCTTTCGGACGGTTGAGCTCTTAATATTGCGGAGAGATTGTTGATGTTGTAGCGGTTAGACCGCCACATACAAAAACTACGAAACAAAAAGACATGACGTCACACAATTCCTACATCTCGCAGTTAGAGTTTACTGAGCGAATAACATAGATAAGACTATCCGAAATCAACATATGGGCAGTTGCCCGCCAGATATAACACCCGTCTGGTTGGAGGATCCTCCCTTTTCTATGGTGGATGAGTGAACTTTACACCCTGTTCCTCATACCCCTAAATTGGTGACCCCGAGTATGAACGTCAACGCAGCCTTCGTGCAACAACTTCAGCGTGACGTCATCATCATCACTCCCGCAAGCTTTCCTGAGGCAAGTCACACAGCCAGCCAGCACCCACGGCTTTAACGGGTATCCTGACCACCAGCATGCAGCGAACGCGCATTCCTGGTCATCACCCTCAACCACAACCCGGCGCTGTACCACATCCGACTCACTGGATGACGACGCACCGCCACCCCGACTCACTGGGGAATCACCGCAGACAGTTCCGACTCACCGTGAACGATGCGGCACCCGGTTCCGACTCACTGGAACCACAGCTGGCACTGTGAAGCATCGCAAGATCCAAGACTCAGCCCACTATCGACCTCCGGTCTCCGGAGGGGAGTGATGTAGCGGTTAGACCGCCACATACAAAAACTACGAAACAAAAGACATGACGTCACACAATTCCTACATCTCGCAGTTAGAGTTTACTGAGCGAATAACATAGATAAGACTATCCGAAATCAACATATGGGCAGTTGCCCGCCAGATATAACACCCGTCTGGTTGGAGGATCCTCCCTTTTCTATGGTGGATGAGTGAACTTTACACCCTGTTCCTCATACCCCTAAAATGTTATTCGTAAAGAATGCACTTACTATAAGTGCATTCTTTACCAAGTACATCAAGCGCATATCCTCATGCTTTTTATAAAAATTATCGGTATAGTATACATATAAACGAAATTCAATTTATGAAAGGAACTACCCAAATAATACAAAAATCCTCGAACCGCCAAAACAGTCATTCTCAATTAAAATCAAATCCCGGCTAAAAATAAGTACACGTCACATCAGACATGTCGTTTTGCCTGCGCCGGCGCAGTGTCACACGTCACCGGTCAAGCGTGAACCGTTTCAAACGCACCCTTGTTTGTGTTTACCCTTTTTGCCGTTACTAATACGATTTCTTGTTATCCTTTTGTTACTAAATTGGTTTCTAATATTACGCTTGATAAGATGAAATGAAATGAGGTTGATATTTTTTTTTTTTTGGATTTCTATAATGTGACCCTCTTAAGCCTTGGTCCCACGCAGCGAATACTCGCTGCGATTAGGCATTCGCAGCAAGAACTCACCGTGTGTGACAAGCTATACGCTGCGACTATAGATTTATTCGCCACGAGTAGAATTCGCCGCGATTAGAATTGAGCATGTTCAATTTTACTCGCGGATAATTTCAACTCGCCGCGAATATTCGCTGTGGTTGACAGGGTACTCGCTGCCAGTAGCCATTCCGTTCAACGCGCCCGGTCTGTCGAAATTCGTGTGTAGAAATCGCTGTGTGTGATAGGCAGACAGCGAATAGTCGCTGCGAGTAAAATTCGCGAATTCACTCGCAGCGAGTAATCGCTGTGTGTGACCGAGGCTTTACATACAACATTTTGGTTCATCAATCATCTACTATAAATGATAAGCATTTATAATAGTGACTAGCAAAGTGTATCTACCGCCTCAACCGATGCTGGTAGAGCGATAAAAGTTCCTTTTACCATTTCAATCTAGGGAACTATAACTCAAGATGGTACATAATTATTCCCTTCATATTCATCAACAGATTCTAGAATCAATCGCATATTGACTTCCCATGACACGTTCTATATCTCTAGACTAATACCATCATTCATAACTGCCCATAACTAAAGATTTATAAAGCCAATAAATTGATTGAGGAAATAAAGTTCAACTAAAATGATTGAAAGCAATTAATCATTCTGAAGACAAACTTGAAACTTCATTAAATCCGACATTCTGATAGATATAATGATCAAGCTCGTTTGATTGTAGGCGTGAAGACTTGGCTAAAGCATTCTATAACTAACGGCACAGATTAAATGCCTCGTGGAAATAAATATTGACTTCGATTGAAGCTTATGATAAGCAAATGTATTAGAAGCTTTTAGGTGTTATTTTTTTTGCAATAGTACTTATAATAACTTTTATTAGTCTACTTACTGGACAAGAATGTGGGGGAGACCATGGCCCAGCAGTGGGAATAAAATTTAAATTCCCGCAAAACCTGTTAAGTTTATAGATCAATAACATGAGCTATAAGTCTATTCTTCACATTTGTTTAGTCATAAGGCAAAAGTAGACGGAGGTGTTCAAAGCCAAAGCGATAGTGACGAAGACTATACGCCGTCTGCGCTTAGCCAATAAGTCAAAATCACACGGTCGCGGGCGGCGAAGCGCGTAGTCGCATAAGTATTATTTATACCGGCAGCTACTTAGATGAAGAAACATACAGGGATAAGCTTGTGAAGTGCCCACTAGGGAAAAACTTAGTAGTAGTGGGGCCTTTAAGATAGAACATACAACACAACTAACATAACATCATGTCTGTATTCCCCAAAGGGTTAGGCAGAGGAAAGAAAAAAGGAGATACAAATGTTACATAGGCCGTTATATGAAAATACTCAAAATAATTAAAATCAAAGTAAAAGATTTTGACTAATTAAAGAAAGTAAGGTTATAAATTGGAAATGAGAATAATCGTTTAGCCAAGACAAGGAAACGTGAAGATGAAAGTAAAGAAGTCAAGATTAAGACGACAAAAATAAACGTTAAATTAAGTTATAAAGATTGGTGGACGACTTAAATGTTTTAATTTATAATCAGCATTAAAATATCAGAGCTAATTTTTTTAATTTTTATTACCAACGGTAAAATTACGCATTTATATTGACCGTTTATAGAGGTAATAAACGATTACCCCAAATATTAGGCTATTATAGAACAGCTATGTAAATTTTAATTGGTCTTGAATCAACTCGAAGAAATACAAATATTAGTTCTCCAATCAAACACCGGTATTTAGCACCTATTCAACAATTTATCAATTAATAATTACACCAATCAAGAACACTAACGAGCTTCGTAGAATTTTGAAGATACGTGCAAGCGGGCAATTAACTTATTTGTGCGAAAGAAATGGTAAAATAATAAATAATTTAGGAATAAACAGAACTTAGACACTTTCCTAGGAAAAGAATATGGAAAACAAATAAAGAATAAGGACCTACATGTCTACATATACATAAATATGTACTAAATAAAAAAAAAAACTGCGTCAACATTAAAATATATTGAGCTTAAGGAAGAAGTCGATGATGATGGTATCCACATCGATTAAATTGAACATTTCTTAGAAAGGGTAAACAGGTACAACCAGAACGAATATCCTTATGTTTCTAAGCTTATTTACAAGAACCACCCAGACTACAAAACGTCATAAGAGAGAGTAAGGTAAATATAGAGTGGACATCGCTAAGCTTAACATGGAATAATTTAGATGACGCTAGGGATTTCTGACTTGTTGCGAAATATACTTACTAAGTTACTGGGCTTTGTTAAGTCCAAGACCATTTAGAATTTGAATTTAGGGTGACTGTTTAAGTGAAAGTTATGTTGGATGATCCATAATTGAAAATGGTTTATGTGATTGTGGTGTGTTGTTTGATTTTGAGGGTTTACTGTTTACTGGGGGTTTCTGAGTATGTAGTAGCGAGGTTATTACTGTAACAGATTTTTCATCACACCTATTTGAACGACAATTGCCTATATAGGATAGCGAGAGCCTAATTCAATTTTGCTCCCATAGGAGTTTGAGCTTTCTCTCTTCTTATTGGTCCGCTCCGTGCTGCTGATAGATTCGCGTAGTCAGTTTGTAGGCGTTCGCGTGAAGGTTTAATGTAAAAAAAGTTTCGAGTAGGTTTTTCGTTTTTTTTTTGTGATGACAAATAGTGTGTATATTGAATCCCGCGGTACGCTCGGGATTTTACTATAGAATCCTTCGCTTCGCTCTGAATTCAGAATAACGCCTTGGAAGAATAAAATATTACTTTGTCCCATTGTAACACAAATAACTATTTTATATAATGGAGGTATTATGCAGTTTCAATGTCCACAAGATTACTGGCGAGTAAAATTAAACTACTTTTCTTTTCCTGTATTTGGTCTTAAACAATTTTGCAGAAGATTCTAATAGAAAGATAGATAGAATATTATGCTTTATTATACGAAAATTTTTACAAAGCTCATATTTTGTACAAAACTAATAGCATTATACAATACTAGCTTTTTCCCGCGGCTTCGCTCGCGTGGATGTCGGAAAACCAAGGAAACGTTCTACCGGGATAAAAAGTATTCTTTGTCCAGGTTACAAACTATCTGTCGCCTAATACAATCCTATTAGTAGCATAACGTAATGATTGTACTTTTTGTTAGGTTACTGTTCAATAGTGCACGATGTCTAATGATAGAAATTGATGAATTGATAGAAATTAAGAGGAGAATTGTAGAGGAGTTTGAAACTAAGTAATAACAGCCGCACGGGTCGACCCATAAGTTTGCCGGCGGTTGCCGTGGATGGTCTGTGGATGGGTGACCATCTTGACATACCGAGACACCTCCATGCCTCGGAAAGCATTAAGCCGTTGGTCCCGGCTGCCATTCATGGAACTTTGACAGTTGTTACGGGTCGTCAGAAGCCCGAAAGTCTGACCACCAGTTTTACCAAGGGGTATCGTATTACCCAGTAACTCGGTTGTGGAGGTCAGATAGGCAGTCGCTCCATGTAAAATAATGGTATTCAGCTGCATCCGGTTACACAGGAAGCCGACCCTAACATAATTGGGAAAAGGCTAGGCAGATTGACTGTTTAATAATTGAAATACTATATCGTGAATTCATGAAACCCTAGTACTTTTTGTTAGGTTAGTTTAGGTACTGCTCAGAAATTGTGCACGTGTCATGAACAGAATACCGTCTTGAACTTCGAATGCAGCGTCACCTATCGAGCCCAATTGTGAATAAAAAATTCCAAAAAATAGATGTCGTTGCGTGTATCTAGACGATGCAAATAAAATATTTTAACCCTTTTCACCCCGGTAGGGGTTGTTTCCGAAAAATATTGATACACGTTATTCTGTGTTTTCGGTTTTAATTAAGTATAAATACTGAGTTTCGAGTAAATCGGACATCGCATAAAAAATCTTTCATACAATCTTTGACACCCCCAATCCCCATTTATTACTAAGATAAGCATTCGTACGAAGTACTCTTTATCGGCTTTAGCACCCTCAAAAACTACGAAAGCGACACCCATGACGAAAAATGAGAAGTTTGTCGCAGCCGCCATCTTGGATTTACATTTAGACCTCTCTTTCGGCTTAAGCACATTAGAAAACTATGTAAACGACACCCATGTTGATTTTTTTTAAATATTCACATCCGCTATCTTGGATTTACTTTTTGACGTCACTATCGGCTTTAGCACCCTTGAAAACTACGAAAACGACACCAATGACGAAAAATAAAAAAGAATTCGCAGCCGCCATCTTGGATTTACATTTTGACCTCATTATCGGCTTTAGCACCATCGAAAACTACGAAAACGACTCCCATGACGAAAAATAAGAAAACTTTCGCAGCCGCCATCTTGGATTTACATTTTGACCTCACCATCGGCTTTAGCACTATCTAAAACTACGAAAACGACACCCATGACGAAAAATGAATAAATCGCAACCGTCATTAAAATATTTTAACCCTTTTCACCCCGTTAGGGGTTGTTTCCGAAAAACCTTGATACGCATTATTCTTTATTTTCGATTTTAAGTATAAATACTGAGTTTCCAGTTATTCGGACCTTGCGTAAAAATTTTTTCATACAAACTTTGACACCCCCCAATCCCCGTTTAGGGGGTAGCTTAGAAAAACTAAAAATGACAAACTTTATGATTTACTTAGATAAGTATTCGTGCCAAGTTTAAAGTCTTTTAACTCAAGGAATAAGATTTTGCATACAATCGAAATCCCCCCTTTTCACCCCCTTAAAAGTCGAATTTTCAAAAACCCCTTCTTAGTGCTCCCCTACATTATTAAAGGAAGCTGTGTGGAAAATTTCACGTTCCTAGTCCCAGTAGTTTCGGCTGTGCGTTGATATGTCAGTCAGTGAATCAGTTTCTCCTTTTATATATATAGATAGATAATAACTTCGGAAACAACGCCACATGAGACAAAATAATCGTTTATCAATTACATCATCGCGATGCTATAAAACGGACATAAAATGATAAATATAGACATGATGAGGACATAGGATCTATGACCTGACTGTAGGCCACGCGTATAGATGCTATTAACTGATTAGGTAAAAGGAGGATCTATGTCATGAAAGGAAACTATTTACAACCTTTCTTCAGATTATTTTATTTCAGAAATAAGTATGCTTTCTTTATCTAGCTGAAAGTTAAGTTTGTTTAAGTCAGTTTTCTCTTTTTAACCTTCAAAACCCACCTTCACCTTCACCTTCCTTGATATCTTCAAAAGTCCAGTTCTTTGAAGAACTACCTATGGGAAGTTCTTCCCACAATAATCGCCTAAGTAGTCTTTAACAAATGCAGAGCTCTGGGTTGCTTTTCCAAACCAGGCCATCGCAGCTAGGTCCCACCCCAGATTAATGCAAATACAGCTGGACCAGCTGTCCTTAAGCACAGTCTCTATTTGACAAGCAATGTCGCAAGCTAATTGATACGTCGATTCTCAAGTGGGTCTAATTAGATAAACGTTGAGGTCAAACGAATTATACAAAGTGCATGGATGCTTATTGCCTTAGTGACTATAATAGTGCATTGAGGACTGCGTTATGAGATCTGCGGTATAATTTGTGGCTAATTGATTGACAATTGTGAAATATTGGTATTTAGAGAACTCGAAAAATTAAGCATCAGAATATGTATTAGAATAATTCATGTTCATCGGGGTTCCTAGAAAAAAAATTTATGCAGCTGGACTTGCAATATTCTTAATAATTCGAGGATAGAGCACGGAACAGAAGGACAAGTTGGGACTTGTGAACCTCTCAGCGCTGCATAATTTGAAGATAATATGCAAGGCTTTACTAAGTGAACTACCGTTATCAAGGAGAAGGTGGGCCGTGCAAAATCGTATACTAAAGTAAGTCATAATGACAAGCTTATAGTAAGTAGGAAACAAATGCAGTATTACACCAACCGGAAGATATCACCAGACTTTATAACTAGGGACCCTATAACCAAATTATATGTGGCAATCCTAACATTCACACTTTTAAAGTAAACAGTTTACCAAGCCATATAGCTCCATTCAGCTAGAATAGCTCACAGTTACGGGCATTCCGTACTTAAATGTTGGTTTATAGCTCGAATAGTAGCAATTTGCTAGTCCGTTGCTTACGATCACTGTAATGAGCTGTTTCCTCAATTGACTTGCAACTTGTGTGGGATTTGTACTGATATAGTGTTGGTTATATTGTCTTACTTAAAAATTTCGCTTTACTTGTAGTCGTTTTTATGATTAGGACGAAAGAATTTTGGGATTAAATTTATGGCAGTTTTACGGGAAATGTATCATGGTTTTAAATTACACATATACAAGAGTTCAGTCGAAGAAGAATCTGAATAAACAATGAACTGAATAACGTCAATGAAAACTTTAGCCTTTTAACGAATTCACCTGGTGACGCAAATAACTTTGCCTATGATTCTAGTCTTGGTGAAACTACTACGTTAGTTTCTGAAGACAAAACAAATAAACGAGCCGACCAATATTTCCCCATTCTAAAATAAACATCAAAGAAATAAAAACAACTTCACGATGATTATGAAAAATAGCCATATCCCTATTATTAAGAACACGTGTTTCTAAGATATATAGGGTAACTAATAACAATGTTACGGTTTTTGACCACAACCATTAAGTAAACCGTCACCGGTGCGTAGACGCCGTAAATATCCATTCTCTAAATGTTTAACGACCATTTGTAATTGTTTTACGAGTGGATATAAATATCTTTATTAGTGGCGGTCTCGTGGCAAAACTTGGAAAAGCTTTGTTTTTACTGCGGGCTAATTATGAAACTTCGGAACTTAGGACGTGATAAACTTATATAAGCAAGCTTGCACAATCGACACGTGCATCATTGCTTAACGTCAGGTGAAATAGTGGAACATAGTCATCAACAAATAAGCAAGAAGAATGTATGTCTCATGAATTCATGATTTTTAAAGCCAAAAGGCACAGTATGCATCAGCCTTAAAATTCTTAGGCATAAAATCAAGTCACCAAGAAAACACATTAGAAAATGCACATTTCAATGTTATTTATGTTCGTTGACTGACTAGTAACTCTACAGCGGGCACTCAAGTTGAACTGAAATATTTTGGTTTTCTAGCACTTCGCCACAATCATGAGTAAGTGACAGAACAATCGTCTATAGAATACGTAATTTAAAGTATGACTTTAAATATATTTCTTGGAAGCAAATGTATTTGGCGACCTGGAGACAGTTACATTCTAACCAAATATGAAGGTTTCTACACTGAAAGAGGAAGAATGGAAAGTTGCTGGTGTAGTGACATCACGCAATATAGGAGAGAGACTAATTGGTCAACATTTTATTTCTAGACACGAAAGACAAACATTTATGGAACAACTCGATTCCTAGGAACAGCCATAACAAGAATAGAAAACAGCCTCTGAAACAGTTGTTCAAACATTTTCTTTGTATATGAGAACAATGGAAAACTCCACGTCGTTTAATTGAGAGGTAAGAAAACACATAAAATGAATCAGCTGTTATCTTGGCGCTATAGTCGATAAATAATACAATGAGAAAAATTATAAAGTTGAATGCTGACCCATTGGACCAGTTAGTAGGTGATAAGCCTTTATAAGCTCGTAGTCTGCCATTACTGAGAGCAGCTTTATAAGAGTTTAACGAGATTTATATTATGATTCAAACTGACCTCTGCTATTAACTTTGGCCCTATATGTACGAAGTGTGCGTTTAAAGTAAGGACATCACAAAAACATAAAGGTATACGATTGGTTTTAATCGTGGTATAGATTGTCCACTCAGAAATGACACCATATACGTAAAATGCGGTAGTGGGGCGCGTCATTTCAAAGTGGACAAGCTACAGAATGAAACAAAATAGAAAGAGCAAAGGGGAAGAAAAATATGAAAAACAGAACGCTATACAATAGTTGTACACACGAAGTCACGGGTGAAATCTAACCAAACATAATGCTCTAAGTACAAATTAAACATATATCTCGTATTTGTTCAGAAACATACGTGGAAGTCTGCACGTTCAACCTAGCTACACGTGTCGTAATCGCAGAAAACAATGAAAACACAATATTTCCCTTGTCGCGGCTGTTCAGTATTATAACTTGCGCGTGATAATGTTTACATCGAGTAGAAATTAGCTTTTGATAAGCGTGAAATTGACAAAGAATAGGAATTGGTAAAAGTAGAGGTCTAGCTTAACCGACCTAGAAAGAAAAGACAAAAAAAAATACGTTTATTTGCGGTAAACATGACGCAAAGAAAGAAAACACACAAAAAAAGAACAAGTTGGGTGAAATATGCGTAATAGTAATGGGTGAAGTATAGCATTATGCTGAGCGCCTATGCGAGACAGAGCCGCAGCGCTGGTTTTTTGCGATAATAATACTAAACTTTAATTTCGACCAACAAAGGATATTATAGTACTTTACGACTATGGAAAAAAAATAACCTAGTAGGCATGGATAGAATGCCTAAAACAAATAACCACATACGGTACCGCATTTTGGAATACATTTATCTGTATGCAACTATGAACAGCGATAGTTAAAACTGACCAAAAGGAAAATTGGGATCAAACAAACAAAGAGGAAAAATATGAAAAAACACGCAATAAAAATTAATACTTTCGACATTATTGATTTACGATGTAGACATACATTTATAATTTTGTATAAGACGTCCACAATAAAAGTTAAGTTAATATTCATAAACACACACTCAAAGTAATTTATAACCTTCAAGCACGTAAATCTATGATTTTCTATTATGCTTGCAAAGGATGAGCTTAACAAAGCCTCCATCGTTGAGTAGCCAATGCTGAATCTGGTTTGTTGGCCTACTGAAACCTCGTTTGCATTCACTAAGCCCGGAACGTGCCAAGTCTGGCTAGCAGAATTCATTCACTCTTTGGCTCCAGTATTATGGAAGGAAGCATGACTTCCACAAAAGTTGCCAAGTCATATAACAAATGAAAAACACTTACATCAAAGAAATGTGGCCTCAGTCTTCCTATAGTGTACTTGGCGACATCGGTGGTGAGCTGCTGGCAGGCGCAGCCGAAGAGGAATACGCCGATTACGCTGTAAGCCTCCCAGACCCAGGCGGGTATCTCCCGGCCTAGGACTTTTCGGGAGCGCCCGCCGACGTAATCGCGAAGTCTTATCCATTCCGTGAGGCACATCTGGGGAAGACAGAAAAGAAGATTTTAATAAGTATCAAGTCCCTATATCTATAAATATCGTTAGACATAGACATGAGACATGTATTCCAGCAAACGTCACTCAATTATAATGAAATTCGGACGCTGCGTTTAAATCCAGAAATAGGTCAATTAATAGATGACAAGGGGCATAACGCTTTTCTAAAATAACAGAAGACATAAAAAATTAACAACTAAAATAAAATTCCCCAAAACATGCATTTCCATAGGCTTGTAGCAAACTAATTGCCTCCGACATCTGTGAATTATTAAGATGTCGACAAATTAATTTAATCTTGGTTTCAAAGTCATTATTCTTGAAAACGAAACCACAGCTAACCGTTTTAAACAATTGAACCCGACAGAAAGATTGAAACGTAAAAAACTGATGACACAGTTTTTACACAACGGAAGGCGACTACCACATACGCGTGTACCAATATTGGCGATAAGCCAACATCATTAATTAATAATTACAAACTAATCACTAGTAGGCGGTTTGCATATTAATGAGGCATAGGCGTTGAAGCGTGACTTAGCTAAGCTATTGAACAGAGCGGTTATACTTCTCACGTGAAATCATATTCATAACAGGAATTCAGAATGCAAATATGCAAAGAGTCCGCGTCATATGTTATCCTTTAATAATTTGTACAGTTAAAATAAGTATGACCTAATCCTCTTTAATAAAATAATTTGTTCGTGATCGCCATGCCAACATCCTGTCCTTTGGCAAAATTGATGGGTTCGTCGGGTGACGCAACTGCCTAAGACTGCACTGGTTTGATGATATCCTCACTCTCTCTCTTTTTCTTTCTTGCTTAAGATCCTCGTGATGTTTTGTCTCTCCACTTCACTCTTAATTATCTTCACTAATAAGTATCATAAGTTCATAACAGTTCCAACTTTTTAACTAACTGTCGTATTTTTGGTCCTTTGATACCAAAACGTGAAAGAAGAATATGAAGCGCAAGGCAATTAATCTACATAGCATATATCATAACATAGCACCTTCTTTCTCCGAAGGGTAAAGGTGTACCTACAGATTTCGCAAATAATGTAATATATAAATTATATAAAAAATAATATAAGTTCGATACAATAGGGGGCGAGCGCGAGCCTATTGCCATCAACCGGGCAAATATTTAGATTTAGGGCTGCTACTGGGAAATTCCATATAAATAAAATTCCCTCGTTGTTTGGGTGACTGCCTCGTTGGTATAGTGGTCGCAAGCGCTACTGCTGAGCATGAGGTGCTGGGTTCGATTCCCAGGTCGGGCAATTAATTTAGTTCCAGAAAAAAAGTGACTTAACTTAGCCTGACATCACATGCCCTTTACTTCTCCACAAAAAAAACTCTAGAACAACCAAACAAGGTTTTGGCATGGCCCCAAATTGAATTTGGAGCATTTCACTCGTAATTACGTAGGTATTACATATTGTGTCTGTTGCAACTGGCCTTGTGCCTGATACGGTACAGGGTCGGGTCGCACGCGCATGGAATATCATACCATATATGAACTGTTGCTGATTTATCTGCTTCGTTAACATATTGATTTCAGAGCTGCAGAAAATCTAGTCTCTGTTAGGAGGTTGTAAGATTGTCTATCTGCATTCCTAATAGGTAAGGATTTATTTATGTTACTGGAGATATTCGTGCGGCTATTTTTAGTCACGATAGTTATGACTTTCGTGAGTGAAATTCATTTTCATGAACGAATACGGTTCGCGACATCGCCGCGTGAAGAACTGTAGACTATGAAATTCACGTATCGCATGTTTTGAACTATGCTTTGTTTCTTACTTTATTAGAACCTCAAAGATGTTGGCAGCTTGAATCAATAAGATGTTTTTTATATTCTCGAAATGGAAAAGACACATTTTCACTTTAAAGATACTCCAAAGGACGATGAAGATAAGATCGGGAATTCGAGGTTATGTCCGTATTCCGGAATATTATCTTCATTGTCGTCCTTTGAAGTATCTTAGTATAAACCGGTATAGGTTTAAACGCTATTATCTACACAATCACGACACCTCATAACCCTAAGTTCTTGAGCTACTTTACCATATTATATTTCGCATATCCGTTAGTCTAATAGGGTCACTACCCACATGATATCCCGTTACTGGGTTTCATGACAATTTTGCATACGTTATCTTCGAACCCGGGAACTTGATAGCGAAAATGTTCCTAGACTCGCTGCAATTCTATAATTGTACATATGATATTTGTGCCAATAAACGAACCCACGATATAGGAGAAATTTTGTATAGGGGCAAACTTATCCTGAAGGTTCTTTCCTATCTCTGTTAATTTTATCAATTGACAAGTAAATAGTGCTTCAGATTGTGCTAACATACGGTTGCATAATATGAACTTTGCAAATATATGTCGGTAAATGTTTACTGTGTAATTATCTGAAACTGGGTCAAGTTGATCCTTCAACGCACGTACGTCGAGATTTATTTACTCATGTACGCAGATAGATCTTCTACTATCATTATAAACTATCGTATCATCCAGGATTCTACAAGTCCTTGATTTCCAGCATTGCAAACCAGCTCCTTAGCTTAGATTTATAACGTAACTTAACCAGCTTCATCTACCACGATTTCGATATCGCGTACCATAGTATCCTGAAAAATTACCATGATCTGAACCACCAAAACTAACATGGCTGCTGTATAAAAAAAACAACGGGTTGCACTCCGGGAGTGCCGGCAGAAGTGAAAACTTGAACATTAACGTTGTGCATTTTTTAATATTTTGGAATGGTTAGGGAATAATTTCGCACGAATTGCTTTATTTATCAGTATAAAAGTACTATAATTTATGTGGTTAAATACAATATCCATTAGTAGTAGTAGTATATTTATTTATTTTCAAAATATAGTCTAACAAAAATAAACAATTAATTTAAACACTTTTCATGAAGTATGTCTTGACTGCTTTTTTACCCATCAATATGGGTAAAATTTCTTACCCCGCAATCTTTACGTAATGTCAAAGACTATTTATTTTGATATTTACTTTGTCGGTTTCTAGGCAACGGATCTTACGGTCACATTCTAACGTGAGTTTAACGTTTTTTACCCATCCCAAAAAAAGTGCACATCGCCGCTAAAGAAATGTTCACTTCAAGAATAGGACTTCATAATTTGTACGATTCAATCAACTTTTATGCTTTTTGTGATTCTCCATAAACACTAGAATACTACAAACAAAGTAGAGGTGAAATCTGGTATACAGCTAATCAGCCAGACAAAGAAACGTAACCACAAGTAAAAGAAAGTTGCGGTACGGCACCGGGTCATACATAATAGCAAACTATTATTACTTATGCACTATTTCACAGTCATTAAACCTAGGCATTGTTTGCATACGCATTGTGTTGATCAAACTTAATAATACTGCGTTTGTTCTGAAACTAATAAGCGAAGGAGAGGCTTTTGATTGAATTATAAATTGAGTGGAGAAATTATTGAAATGTTTGTAAATAACTTGTGATGGTGTCGTCCTTACTTATATGGTCAGTATTAATTATAACAGTTTGAACCGAAGTATTGGTATAGTATGAAGCTTTCATGGACAATATAACGACCGCGGTCTCTCTATCAAGGGTGCACCAACAGATAAGAAAATAAAAAAAACATTCATCATCTGATTCATAAGGAAATCCTCCGGAACCCGGAAGTTAATAGCTCGACAAGGTTTATGTGGTATAAACAGGGAAAAACAAAACCACTGCATATAAAGAAGTCGTAGATCATTTGAATTAAGCAGTTAGTAACCAATCATTAGCATTATACCTATATAGCATCGTTTCCGAAAATACATCATATCAACAGATACATCGGGAACTTGACTTCTCCAATCCAATTTCTGCAAAAGGATTCTACTCAATCCCAGTAACAGTAGACCTCATTATCACTTTCCAATAACCAATAAAAACAATAATAAACACAGCAATGCTTACCGCAACAGACAAACAACAAACATTACATAAGAACCAGATGATCTTGCGCCCGCGTCGGTCTCAAGGGCGTAAAACATAAACAGTGAGTCATAGTTAGCTTGTTGGTGCCTTGACCGTGTGAGGAGAGTTCAGTTTTCTCTTATATGGAAGTTGATTTATAATGTTTAGGTTGGAAGACATTATTATATTCTTTTTAATTTAAAGAGTGCAGCATCGGTCGTTCGGATGATGCTTGGAGGCCTATGTTGAAGAAGAAGGGAAGATGTATTTCCGATGAATAATCATGACGATCCTTTAAAGTGTATCAAAGTCTAGCACAAGATTAGGATCAGAATTATCAACATACGAGACAAGCTACAGGTGTTTTTACGAGTATAAATCTCAAGAGACTCACAGGACCAAAGTTAAGGTAAAAGGTACCTAGCTATGTAAAGAATTAGCTAGAGTAAGATCTGCAACTTTTATTTTAGCGCAAGGACTACATTAATATGATACATAAATGTGTAATTTTTTTGAAATTTTCGGGACATTTTTCAATCTTGGTAAAACCCTGAAAGAGGTAATGATAATTTTTAATTCAATGAACGTATAAAATTCAGGATTAGAATATTAAAGAAGAGAATTGTGGCCAAGAACCTTTCTATGGGAGTTCGGGGTTTGTTGAAACTTCTAGTCGCTGGAGCAATGCCATAATTTGTCAAGTCTCGGCTAATCTCGAACATTATCTCTTTTTTTTACTTGTATCCTATTTATGTATATATTATAATGTAGGTATATATTATAGTTAATATGTATGTATGTGTATTTTAAGCTTATAACCTATATATGTACTTGTGTGCCTATTTTATTTATAAGGCATTTAGATATCTTTTTAATATTTTTTTTTACGGTTTCTCCTCTTATTCAGAGCACCTGCCATCTTATCTCTTCACCACCCTTGGTTGACTGGTAGAGAATGCCTAAGGCATTAAGTCCGCCTTTGTACCTCAATGTGTGCGAGAAGTTTAAATAAATAAATAAATAAATAAATTATCGATGCACTAAGTTGTGCTTTGTAATCTCATGTAGTAAATAATGGGTAAGGGTCGCAATATATTACAAAATAATTGTCAATAGTGACAAGTTTTTAACCTTCCGTAAGCACGTTGATAAGCAGCTCCTTTTAGTAGGAATATAGCCAACTTCTTTTTTACCTGAGGGCCGAGATAAAGTGACATTCTATCAGCGATAACGATGTTGGAAATGCCAAAAATGTACAGGATTGACATATGCCACCGATATATGTCAGTCCAGCGGAGTATTTGCGTAACACACCAATGATTCGGCCGCATCTGCGTCTATCGTGACAAAACAATGCAAATGCGTGTCTAAGCTTCGTATGTTTTGCTCGCAAAAAAGTTATTGTGCTAATGCCGGTGGTCACATTAGCGGCTTCGCCACGGTTATTATGTACCGCCACCCGGGCGATAAGTGTTACGCAGCCCGAACTATCACGACGATAACCGATAATATAATGGTTGGTCACATCTGCGTGTATCGTATCACTGTGCGAAGCTTCGTCACGATAGACGCAGATGCGGCCCCAGCATTACAGTAGCAACGGCTTTCATTTTGACGGTTCAACAACATTAATTGCGTTATTTACGTTGTTGAGCAGACTTTTCCGAACGTACGAAGCAATGTCTTAGAAATATCATTTAAAATTATTCAGTTTGTGATTGAAAGTATCTCACGCAATTAGGGTGCCGTTGAAAGTCGTTGTAGAAATACCTACGAACAGATTGCCACTTGTTCAGGCCCTCTGATCTGATACGCTTTCAGGATAGCCATTTCTGCAATTACTGCAAACTTATTGAAGCTCAAATTGCTATCGTTTCTAACATTATCGAAACCTATAGAATAGATTAAAATATAATAGTCTTTATTATGTTCACTATAAGAATTACAGATAGAAACGTAGAAATGTTACAACCTAATGAACCTATATCTTCAATGAGGCGCTTGCAGTACTTTCCTGGCCGTAAGCTTTTCCAAATTTTAACCAATTTTACTGGAATTTTGTCTTTGGTAAAACCAATATTTATTATTATACTGAATGGCAACCCAAGTTGAACAATAGTGAAGGTGCATCATTCCACTTGAGAAGTTGGCCGCAAAAGAAAGAGAAAGATAAGGTGGCGTGTAAATGGGTGCTAATGGGGTGCTAATGGGTCCCAGATAACGTGTGCAAACAAGATTCTTTAGTGTTTAGCATAGAACTGTGTACTGAGTTGGTGTATGAGGGATATAAGGGCCCTATTGTATTTTCAGAAACAGTGGAGTTATGTTCCATGAGCATTAACAAATGAGGAAAAATCTTAAAACAAAATTGGTATAACTTGTTTTATCGTGCAAAAACATTGATTATTAGAAAAGAGATCCCAACTATGTTGGGGTCGGCTTCCAGTCTAACCGGATGCAGCTGAATACCAGTATTTTACATGGAGCGACTGCCTATCTGACCTCCACAACCCAGTAACTGGGTAATACGATACCCCTTGGTAAGACTGGTGTCAGACTTTCGGGCTACTTTCGACTCGTAACGACTGTCAAAGATCCACGAATGACAGCCGGGATCAACGGTTTAACGTGCTTTCCGAAGCACGGAGGACTCTCGGTATGTAAAGATGGTCACCCATCTACTGACCAACCCCGGCAATCGTAGCTTAACCGGATGGATCGACCCGTGCGGCTGATATTACTTAGCCACGAGCTTCTACTCGAGAAAAGAGCTGCAATCGCACAACTAATATTGAAAAATACAAGCACTTGTCAAGTTTTAAAAGGTGTCTTATTTAGCTACATTTGCCAGCTTCTTTTCTGGCCTTCTTCTTTGTTAGCCACGCTAATAGCAGCATCAATGGCATTCTTTTGGTCATCCGAGGGCACTTAGGACATTTGCTATTAAGTACCAATAACCCATCTCTTTCAATTAAATTACTAATCTTCTCTCTCTATGCTGCCAAACATTAATTTCGACATTTTTTTTCTTCCATCCATTCCATGATGTAAATACCTCGTTTCTAGTCTCTACTAATTAATAGTAGATTGTTATACAAGGGTGGAAAGGAATCAATTCCCATACGAGGTATTTAGACGCCCGAGCGCAGCGAGGGCGGATATAGTCCGAGTAGGAATTGATGTCTTTCACCCGTGTTAAACACTCTACTTTTCATTTCGAATACAAGGAAAGTAAAAAATTGTGTTTAAAATATTTATTGGTATTGAATAACATGAGTAGTACCTATTTAAAATGAATTAACAAGTTAGAACAATTTGTACAATGGTACAATGTTTAAATATGGAACGCACCGCATCACCGCTGCGGGCCGTCCCGCGTATAAGTTTATTTTTTTTTATTCACACTGGCTGTTTATAATATACTCACAAGACAGGAGCCCAGTGCTTCCACTTTTAGGGATTTCTCCCTTTTTTTAGGGAAAAAGGCTAATAATAAGCATGGCTTACTGATATTTTATTTTGGCAGGGACTTTGGGAAAAAATTAATTTGAGGTGGTAGCCCTATTGTTTAATTAGTAGGCAGAACCCAATGTACTACTTTACTCTATGGCACCACCGATTGATTAAAGGGGATTTCCTGAAACTTGTAATGATTGTTATTCGTCTAATTTTAGTTTACCATGTTATTGTTAATAGTACTATTTCCGTGGCTAAAGACGACATCAGAAATAAGTCGCATTATACCTACAGTTGGTTTGTTTCGTCTGTCTCGATTAATAATGAATGTTTTCTAGGTATTTAATGACATAAAAATGAAAAATTCCCTAAACCAAGGAATTTTTATATATTTTTGGGAATTTTAGGGATAATTCATTAAGAAACTGGGGAAAACCAAAAACGTAAGTGGAAACACTGCCGCAGCTTTTATTTTTATTCTATTCGATATTTTTCTTAAAAAGTTTCGTACCCACAGATAATAATCTAACTAGATGACGCGATTGTAAGTATGTACTTCGCGTGTCAAAAAACGGAGTAAAATTACGATCAATGATCGTAATCTGAGATTTTGTAATGTAAAGACTGTATAGAAAAATTGGCCGAGGTATTGGAAATGTTTAGTTTCATTGGTAAGTTTTGTTTTTAAATTGTGTGTGAAAAAGTGGCACGCTTGGTTTTCATACAGATGGAGGGACTTGCGATATCTAGTTAGATTTATATCCGTGTTCGTAGCCGACTACCTAACCATAAGTTCTATTTTTAAAATTCATTCCCGCCCTAGGGCGGGAAGCAATTACTATGAGTCTTTCCCGCCCTAGAGCGGGAAGCAGCGTCTCCCACCCGCTACTCGGATCAAACAAACACTACTTTCCGAGCATGAGATATGAAAAAGATATTTCCCTCCATTGCTCGCTAATTAGTTGATTCACAGTACTTTACGATTCTTGGTAACGATACACATCTACATCGCTCTGATTACTATAGAATCATACTCGTAGATCAATCATATGCCATATGGATATTTATTAGTTTTCACAATGGAGAAAGTTTCAGAAGTATTTATTACGGCGATAACATTTATATGTTATGATATGACTGAAAGTTATGACTAAAAATTCAGCTGTTGTAATTTCAGCAGTATATAGTTTTTAATCAGGAGAAAGACTTGCCCGAGTTTTAACTGTGGATATTGTGGCGTTTTTCGCATTGGTTCTTCTTCTTGTGAGGGAGGCCTTTTACACTAGTTCCTTTTGATATGACTGCGTTAATTAAGTACAGTTTAAATAAGGCAATGCAGCTTTTAATTAAGCAAGCCTTGCTAAGATCCCGGATATATATAGCTTATAGCAATATTTCCCGAGGTATTTTAACGAACCTTCAGGATGAGCAGCGTCCAATTAAATCATACTGCGATTACATATTACAACAGCCACCGTACATTATTATCATTGCAACATAGCCCTTGGAAATAATAGTCCATGGTCCAGCAAGAGAGGCTTAGAGCATTTTCTATATAAAAAATGCGTTAATGGACCAAGTAGAACCAGGTAGAGCCGCTTTTGAAATCACAAAATAAATCAAACAATATTTAATTATGTAAACGAACCTCGAACTCACAAGTCCAATTAGGTAGAAGAAAACGAAAAGCACCAAGAAACCATTGACTCGATACTGTTCATTATACATTCATTATTTTAAACTGCAGCTTGTAAAGATGAATATATTAGTAGCACGCTAACAACGCTAATTTTACCAAGCTATTTTCTTGCCAATTAGCCTATATGTATGTGTATGTGCAATTATCTTTGTGGTCACACAAACATGTCGTGAATTTGAGGCGAATATTGTGTTTTCTTCATATGAGGTTGAATTAAAATTGATCAAAGGGAAGGTCCAACCAGGTGAAGATACCTGCTACCTGCTGGTTGCTAGCACAACTGAATGCTAGCTTTCCGGACTATTAAGTATTTTTATTAAGGCATAGGTTTTTTGCGTGGAGGTCTTGCTGAGGAGTCAAGAGAAGTTTGCATGGATACATTCGCCTAAACTCACCTATTTAGGCGAATGCTTCGAATTTCCAAGGTATAAAAGAGGTTCCATGATTTCAAAATAGATCATCCAAAGGCTACCTACATCATTGCCACAAAATGAATTTATAAAACATAGTTAGGTAAAAGCTATAGATCCTATCCCTGAAAGTACACCTCTTCATATTTCCTGCCTCGAGGCTACTACAGAATCACCTAAGAGATTCTCCCGTCAGTTAATATAGGCATCTATTAATAAAATAAATATACAATAATAGACATTGTTTATTTATAAATGCCGCGCTAAAATAGCGTGCGGGCATGATTAACTGCGTTCATGCAAACGATGAGGGAGAGAATCGCTTGAATTCACATGTAATATGCATTGATGCATCTACCCGAGAACCTGTTTTTGTAGAACATACCAAAAGACCAATGGAGCACATTGAACGAACGTCCGATAAAAGATACGCTTTCCTCCCGATACGGATACTGTAATCATCTTGATTTAAATGTATCAGACTGACTTTAATGTATACGATATGAGCAAATACGAGTAGGCTGGGAAAGATGGATGATTAGTATGTTCTACAATGTCAGGTTTATTGAAAACAAGTGTGCGTATGAGTGCATTTTCGCAAAGCAAAGTTAGGAGATGTTTATGTGTAAGCATATTACTTTATTTATTTCAGTTTCAGCACTTTACTCTGATTATATTCCGTGGGAATGAGTAACCTAAAGATTTTCTCAATCGTTATATATCGATCACATAACCATTTACATAGTATTTTCTTCTAAAGAGCTCCATAATCTAAACAGAAAGATTTCGAAACCATTTCCAAAAGATTAAGACTTATCTTTTAATTCTTGCCCTGGTATTTACTTTGTAGCAACATTGTTATCTTTACGGTTTACCACATATTTTACGGCGTGTTCGAGAATTTGTTACTAAGTACGAAACCAGAAACAGAAAGGATTATTGACGAAATAGCTGTAATAATAGTAGCTAAGGATTAAAACGCTATTTCTTTACAAGTAGCAGCACATATAGATGTTAAAGATGTTAATTTAAATGTTCCTGAAGATTAAGAAGGCAAAGAAAATATAGTTAAGGAAAATGAGGCTAATAAACAAGATAATGCAAGCGATAAAGAGCTATTCACAAAATCAATTCTCATAGCTAAAGATTATAATCGACTAATCTTCATAGAA
The DNA here is from genome assembly GCA_948150665.1 of Conistra vaccinii. Classification (NCBI taxonomy): domain Eukaryota; kingdom Metazoa; phylum Arthropoda; class Insecta; order Lepidoptera; family Noctuidae; genus Conistra; species Conistra vaccinii. The sequence continues at coordinate 18,778,806 of OX411327.1, forward strand.
ATGCCAATGCAATGGGTGTTTAAGAGATTTACATACAGGGAGAGTATCTGATGCCATGTGAATATAAAGTTGACGATGAAACCATAACATTGAGATTAAAATGTCAAGGACTCGCCTTGGCATCTGATAATGTTCGAAATACTTACTTGCCCACATAAAATAAGGCTTGGGGAATCGCAATATTGGCATAATATTGTTGGTGAATTATTTATAATAGACGGAATAGTAATATTATCGTGTGTATTTGCTTTTATAACATCTGTTTGTTGATGATACTGGATATAATGGCCTATGTTTTATACAATTATCTGCTTGAATGATTCTAATTATTTGTCTAGCTTGTTTGCTAATGCTATCAGATAAGTGATAGATTTTGTTGATGTAATATACACATTTTAAGTGACACTAAGTAGATCCTTACAAATGTCAGGAAGTTATTGTCGTAGCAATAACATAAAAATTACAGTTACCACCACAACCATATATGAGAACTTTAACATTCTTGTTGAAATTCCAAGACTCTTTTACGATGCAGATAGGAATCACAAAAACAATGCATGTTGAAGTTTGCATGCGATTTATTTGCTCATAAAACCGATGAGGCATGTCAATGACATCGCGCACAGCGTATTCTGCGCGAACTATTATTACGGCAAGTTGCGAAACTGCAGTTGAAACTATTTAGACTCCACACATGTAACTTGTACATGCTATATACTGATAATAGTCTCCGAAAATATTGTTAATCTTATTTCTTCCTTTCATTTTTAAAAGGATCATCAACCACATCGCCAGCTTATTGAAGATGGATCTTCCAAATCAGCAATGTAAAATTAACACGCTTGTAAGACTAATTCAATATTCAAAGATACCTATTCAAAACTACATAATATCACTGTTACGTTTAATTCAACACAATACCAAAAAGGTATTAATGAAACATTGTAACTATTAACTGTGTTGTTTAGGTCATGAAATTGCTTGTAACTGCACCATAACCATATTTTCGAAGACTTTTCTTACAACTGAGAGTAATAAAAAGACTGTAACCATTGCATATAAATTACAAGTAAAGCTAGCTGGTTAGACTAGAAGACGACACAGAAAGCTTGGGAAAGCCTAGAATGATGAGAGCACAAGGCAATTAAAGAATACTTGTCTTTAATCAAGATAGTACATGCACCTAAACTTTTAATCCAAAGGATTGCCCTGATAATGCTATAGACCGAGAAAAATTAAAAAACAGAAGTGAGCCCTTTAGCCGTGCAAAGGAACACAACAGGCTTATAATAATAAACTTTTAACGATGTCTCGGTCCTTTTCTCAACAAATGACACGAATACCTGAAGAAGAGACAAATAATTAATGAAGCAACATTATACTCGCATTTACGAGGTGCGAAGTCTAAAAATCAAACGTAGTGTACCCGTATGCTAAATTTAGAACCCAATGGCCGTCACGATTCAGTTAACTGGGCAACAATTTCCTAGTTATACTAGAGATTAATAAATACTTAGTAGAAACGCAGTAATATACAATGCATATATACGGTTGACCCGATAACGCTATCCCATAGCAGTTGTACTCCACAGCCAACGTACATTTCCATGATGACATTGTAAAAACAATAGGTTTTGACCACAGAATAATCGTATAAAAAACTTAGTTAACCTCAGCAGTTTACCGTCATCATGCAAAACGTTAAAGTTAACTGAAGGCGTCGTTGTATCAGCTAGCTGGTGGCTATACCTTTGTTGTAGCGGTTATACGGAAACAAAAATCTAAATCTGCATTCAAGGACGCTTTCATTCTATTATGTTATGTATATGTACCCACTATTGTATTTTGCTCATATTACATTTCGCTTACAGAATGATAAAAGCTAAAATCCATTGGGCGCATATTTTGTAATTCCCGGATCTAGGAAATATTTGAACAAACAGATTTTACTAGCTATATCTAGCCATACCGAGTAAAATAACTTCAATTTGCCAAGTAAATGCTTTCGGAATAAGTAATGCCAACTAGTCGGCAAGAGATTTCCTAGACACAAATATTTTAGGAATTTGGTAAATACGGAAATCTGTCTTTGAGGGTTTAATACCCAATGATTAGTAGACGATGATTTGATGTTACGTTTCGTTGATTACATACACAGATTAATTACTGTGTCTAGTTAAAATGGGTTGAAACGACGTGCTTAACCAAAATCTTAGCGAGCAATTTTGAGGAAGTTTTTCTTTAGGATAGACTGGAATAAAAACAAAGATGTTAATAGCTATTCACATGTGGTGGCTATTGTTTTTGGCACTGGTGATCAACTGCCGGCGGGGACAAGGAATGCCCTCAATTCAAAGTTGTGTAATGAATTGCACCAGTCCGAATTAACTCCCATTGGCTTCTTAGACTGGAGAGACTCTGTTTACTACGGTTCCAATATAGCCGAGAGTTTCATTCTTAATCAGCAATCCAATTGCGTCCAATCACAATTCGAAGGATTTAAGGAAATTGCTAATCCATTGCTTCATATACGTTTGAATAATGTTTCTGTTCAACAAAGAAAATAATGTAATGAATGTTGTTGAACTGTCAAAAATTAAAGGTATCGTCATCTAATTTTTTTGATCGATTTAATTGAGATTGTATCAATGCTGAAGTAATTTGGGGGCATGTCTTCAAATAGATTATTAGCATTGTTAAAGACTTGAACTACTACAAAACACTCAATCCTGCAATGAGTTTTGTGATTGCCTATTTCAAAATCACCAAAAGTTACAAAACACAAAAGAAACAATGTTTATTTTGTGAGATCATTTTATTCACAGAAGTTCGTGACTGCAATGAAAATCTCGTCTATATCTACCTCTTTCTGTTCTTTATTATCAAAAACTAAAGTAATAGTCAACAAAGAAGTTTGTTTATACTTAGTCAGGAATTCTTGTCTGAAAACTGAATGACGTGCTGTCCTACTTAACGTGAATAATATGAAACTCTGAGCTTGGAATATTTACCTGAAAACAGTAAACGCGGAAGTAGTATTTAGTGATTTCATGGATTTATTTAAGAATCTTTAGTTGTTCTTTAAAGAGACAACCTTTAATCTTTCACATTCGGCATTCTTCTCTAATTAGGGTTCTAATTAGAGTTGTTTTCTAATTGGTGTTTTCTGAAGAAAATTTTTTTGCATCACCAGAAATAGAACATATCATAACATTACGCCTTTTTTTTCGCGAAGCGTTGGGCAGAGGCGTACCTATAGTACACCCACATTTCGCTAGTTATGTTTAAGTTCCATGATTGTGATAGAGGGCGAACGTTTTGCCATCAAGCGAGCAAAGATCCAAAATCCGGGCTGCTACTGACAGATAATATACAAATCCAGATAGAAAACCCAATAACACTTTGCCCGACCTGGGAATCGAACCCAAGACCTCATGCTCAGCAGTAGCGCTTGCGACCATTAGACCAACAAATAAAAAATAAAAAAAAAAAAAAAAAAAAAAATTAAAAAATATTAAAAAAATATTATTTAGAGATACATATGTTAAGAGAATGTAAGGTAATTATTGTTTATAGGGAGATATGCTACCTATAAATAATAACATAGCATAACATAACATCACGCCTTGTTTCCCCTAAGGGTTGGGCAGAGGTGAACATAACCGGCGAAATGTGGGTGTATCTGCTATAAATAATAATTGCCTAGTTTAGTTAGTTTAGTTTTAAGTGCCTACATAGTTTATTGAGTGTCTAGACTCACCGACCCCGCAGTCAAACCATTACTACGGTTTTGTGGGGCTTAGTTATACTTACCATATATAAGTGAATAAAGATAAATAAATAAATAAATAAATAAATAATAATAATAACGAACGAGGTAGTCAAACCAGAAACAAAAGTTGATTCAAAATCAACTACAGTTTTTTTTATTCAAAGATTTTTGCAACATATACTTCTAAAAGTCGTTAGATCTTCATGTAACAGTCATTACAAACACGAAATAGCAATAAAATTTAAGTTTAACACATGTCGCATTAACTCTTTTAAAATTATAGTGTTATCTCATAGTTTATCTTATTATTAAGCACTTGGCGACCACCACCAATTATTTTTACGATCCCACCATTAATTATCGCAGTGTGTGGTCTACACATTACCAGAATTTATATCAACAATTCAATTAAATTCGTACAAAAACAAACTTTGCTAGGTTAAAACGTAATTGATAAGATACAACATATTAAATGTCACACGCTGAAAGTCTCGCAAATATTTGTCGTTAACTCGTGTAGATATGAACAAGGACAAATAGACTATAATGCGAAACCAAATATTGCTGATAGCTTAATAGTTTCAACAGATGTCTGAAATGTGCGTCAAGTGTTTTTCCACAGCGAAAATATCTGCTTTAATTTATTCCTAATTGCAAGAACAGATCTACTGTGCGATATTTCTGTAAATGTGCGTACGTGTTTAGCGTCATGTCAATTTTATATAAATCCATCCCAGCTAGCCTAGCTGGGATTAAAATGAGCTGTGATACAATGTATACAAGTTGCAAAGAATATTTAGAATATGCTTTAAAACTTGTGTAAGTACAATTTTAGCTCACGTCATTTCAAATAATATCTAGAAGAAGACATAACCAATTAGTATTTGTGTGAAAAAAGAAAAACCAGTCTCGAAAAAAGACTTATCAGATCAGATATTTTTCGACTAAATTAGAAGAGACGGAAAATAAGAATACACTAAGACATGATTTTTTATATCAAACACAGAAGTCGAATAGTTGTTAACGCAGTCATGCACGGAAAATAGACGGACGTGTCTGAATTGTAAATACGGAAAATGGTGATGTCGAACAAAATGATTCGGCTACTGATAACGTAGCTAAAAATAGACGACAAATAGAAATCCATTTCTAAATAGTAGGAAATAACCTTGACAAGGATTTGAATGAAAATTTAGCACCCACATAAAGTGGAGTTGCGCCAAAATGATTTTGCTATTGTATACGTTATATTCATGGTCTTCGTAAAAGGTTGTCATCATACTGGCATTCCTGGATCTTAACGCAATGTTTTAATCGATGATTAGTTCATTGTCATTGTATCAATACATAATTCTCGTTAGTAATTATGTATTGATACGATGAACTAATACGAGAGCAAAGATGATGGGTTCATTGGCTTCTAGTTGGTTTATCTTATTTACTGCCAATTATAGTCATTCCAATTCACCTTCAGAAATAACTTTTTCCAAGACACTTTTAGGTACTGTATTAACTACAATTCTAAGTTTTGCTATATCTAGAACGCCAAGAAGCACTTGTTCATCGCAAGTAACTCGATAATTTAACAGTTCATAAGTATATTTCGAAAATAAATGCCCGTAATCGTTATTCTTACACCAAAAGGATTTAGTGGGTGTTATGATATTTTATAAAAACACAGTGACATTGGACCAGTGTAACGGTTTACAGAAATAAAACGTTGACGTAATATGTACATTCATATTATCGATGAAAACATTTGAGATATGTATTTTTTTTTTCTGGAAAAAAGTCTGAGAACCCCAGCATCACATAATCTACTAGATTTACACCCGATCAATGAAAATTCTAATAGTTATCGTCTATTTACTAATACTACTGATAATCATTATGACAATATATCTTCTCGTCTTTAAATTCCTAGGGCTGTTCTAGGAGATCTATGTTCAGCATAAATGATGATGCTGATTAAAGTAAATAATCCTATGATGGATCATGGAAGGCAAGAAGACAATAATTAAAACTACGACATTGAAATCTTTGGCATTGGCAATAAACAGACATTGTGAAGACATGGATTACAAAAATAAAAATGATATCCACTTGGGTGGTAAGAAATTCAGATGACCTACAACATATTTTTTTAATAACAATTAAAATACTTTAGTATCAACGTTCAATGACGAAATGTCCGTTAGTCTAGATAACATTTGGCTTACAGTTTCAGGAATTCTGCTCGAGTTTGGCTATTATTCTTATTCTTTTATTTTTATTCCATTCTTTTGATCAGTGATACTGTATGGATTCTATGGAAGCTGAAAATGTATAGAAAGAAAATATATGAGAAAATCTGTCAAAGTTCATAAACCAAGGAGCAACACTTTAAGAATGCTTAAAGAACATTAAAGGTGAATCCATCACAACAGTTTTGTTACCATACACAATAGTGGCAGGCCCAGTAGTTTAACAATAAACAGTAATTCGTAAAGCATAAACAAAAATATCGTCAACATAAATAAACACAGAAACCTTTATCACGAGCTTGGTCAAGTACAGATGTACAGCGAACTTAAAGCTTATAAAACTATATAGGACACATAATCGAGTATCGGCTGGCATGGTGCCAAGCTGCGCCATCTTAGCGGTCAAGGCTAATGGAACGGTGAGGTTCAAATAAATATAAGTGACAATCTTATGAAGTGTTGTGGGGAAACATTTTGTGAAGATCATATTTATGAAGACGGAGTTTTTGTTGATGGATCTGACTTGCAATGTTTATGTAAATGCAAGAAGGGACTTTGCCTTAATGACGATACGTTGCAAATCGGTAATCATACAAAAAAAACTCTCTTTGATGATGGGCAAAACCCTGTTATAAGCAGAATGAATAAACAAAGTTGGACAAATCATCATTTCCAGAACTATTATTACTTACTCTGAGGAGCCTTACAAATTTTTCATGAACAACATTAAAGTACGAGCACAGATGGTGCAAATAAACTCAGTACAATAATGCACATTGGTGGTGTCTTAGCTCTAAATATACATTTTGTCAGGGTTTAAATGCGGTATATACCTAGCAACCACATTGTTAGTATATATAAAGTACTTTACTATCGAACAAGCAGTAAAAGTCCCAATATGTTTAAGTAAAGGCTTGTCAGGTACAGTATACGGTAGGTAATAAAATTTAATATCATTATTTAACGCAGCCATGTTTACCCTGGAGAAGCCATTAATATTTATATGCCTATTGACACGCAAAACCTTTTAGCACTAGCGTAGGGTAAGAGACAGGTCCATTGTTCTAAAGTATTAAGATAGGACGGCAACATAGTACCATGAAATAGTTGCTTTTAGGCACGCCTGTACTGCATAATCGCTAAATATCAGATGAGATCGTGGGCGAACAAAAGCTGATCCAACAAACAAATAAGTTAAAAGAAAAAGTTGGAAATTCAGCTACGACTGATAATGGTTTGGATGTATCTTCAAATGAATATACAGAAGAAAATTGTAGTTTAGATTGTAACGAAGGCCTTGAACCAAACAAACACTTGCAAAAATTATATGTAGCCAAAAAGACGACTGATCCTAATATCTTATTCCCAGTACCAAGAGACCAGACACGAAGGCAATAAGTTGATTCGCACATAAAACTGGCTACACGATCAATAAATGTCAATAAAAGTGTGCCCCACAGAGTACTCAGAACTGAACTAACTGAACCAACGTTCGCTAAGGTCAAAGTCATGGTTAGTATAAAAATATTGGTCTCTACGGATCACCGCCCAACCTTCACGGAACAGTAATTGGAGTATGTCGTCACCGTTATTGTGGTACGTAGGTACATGTTATATTGAGGATATTAGTGATATTGGCAGTGTTGGTAAACTAAGGTGTATTATAGCGTCCGTATATTTAGATTTTTCTTTCTTTAAACTTTCTTATACTTCAAGACAAGACAAGCTTGGGTTTTCATTTACAGAGAACAGCTAAAGTAGTAACATTAAGCTACATTGGGAATTGTTTCTTTGTTTAAATAAAATAGTGACGTCTCCAAGATATTCGTTGATTCTTCACACTTCAGTAGTTAATCTACGATCTATTGGTTATTTGTTATCTTTCGATTTTGCATAAAAAATCACGCTGTAATTTTTTATTTCATAATAAGCGCAAAATTGTTTAAATTCTTTATTTCCATGGTACTTTTTCGCAATATTTGCAAAGACTCATTTAATTCAGGAAATTATAAAGCAATTGTAATTTTATCGTTGACAATAAAGATGAAGTTAGTCAAACACTCTTAATTGTTATAATGCATTGTTTTATTGCTGGTTGTTAAGTAATTTCTAGTCAGACCGATAACCGTTTAGTATAAATACTGTGAAGTAATTTTAATTATTAGTTTCAGTAATATTCTTAAATATAACTGAAATGTTTGTTTAAAACTAGGCAAATACTAGTGGAAAAAGGTGCTGACTGAGTGTGATAGATAAGACAATAGAAAATAATAATTAAAATAATAAAACAATTACGCAGAAAAAAACAGCAGACATAATTATAAATAATCAGGCTCCCCGCTGTCATTTATAGAGATCATGTAGTGATTAAGCAATTAAACTATGCAACCATGGTGACAGTCTAATTTCTAATGCAGACAAAAGAATGAAAGCGTGAAATCGTTGCTTTGATTCCGACAATTTCTTTTACATTACCTTTCTCATTAGAAACGAAAACAATAGAATAGACTTCTGAAAATTCATTAAAAACAAGAAGTAAGTATAGTAAGTATTTCTGATTTATATGTATATCAAAACTCTCTGCAGTAGATAGATATATAAAGTTAACTAAGACATTTGTATGTAGGCCATGTGGGGTCCTTCCTAAAATTACCGAGTCTTTAACGATTAAAACAATAATAATCTCGTTAAAAATCGTTCATTACTGTCAAGTGATATACTGTTAAGTAAACTGACGTTGTAGCCACTTTATTTTATCTACATTCCCTTTACAAATGTTAACGCTCAAAGCTCAGGCATTAAATGTAATCATTGTCACATTTACAGGCAATAATATTAATTCAATAGGACCACAGAGATGCAAAATTATATCGAAGCCAACAACCCCAAAAATGGCAATAAACGTATTTGACGCTTGACGCACACCCAGTAATTTAAAAGCAAAATTCACCCAACACATTCCTGCATAAACGGAAATAGGAAAATTAAAATAATGAATGTAACCGCAGTAAAAAAACATGAAAAAGGCGTGCGCAGGCCTATCCTTTACGTACCGACTGCAGCCATTGAAAAATAAAATAACATCAAACTAGTACAACTACTTGTAGCTGATTTTGAATAGCAAAATGTTCTTCGATAAACCAGTTTTAATACATAAATAATATATGATTCATACTAATAGATTCATGTTAGGATTTCAAAACGCTTCACACTCATGCTAAGAATCCAGTAAACGGTATTACAAATCACAAATCACTTCGACAAACATTCAGCCCGTTTGGTATCAAAGACGGAATCTAAATCAGCATAGTACGGACAGTCAACATTGATGCTCCGACAGTCTACTCTGTGGTGCCTGTGGTAGATAAACGACGTGACGGCAACCTGGAAAGGTAACTAACTATGTAATGCTGTTTAATTTACTTATCATTCATTAATTATCTTTAAAGCTTATAAGCCTGATTTCTGAAGTAATAAATAGAGGCATGATCTTGCATGGTATATAAATAATGTTATGGCTTTGCATGCAATGGACTTGGCGCTTGGCACCCGTGTATATTAATGCAACCTATTTCACAGTAAGTTTTTATGCTCCTCTGTGCAGAACATGGAATTATGCCCGCACAAAAACTCACCGATCCTAATAAACGACATACTTTTCGAATCATGCGAGGCATATTTTAACCCTATCATTAACGATAAATTATAAACAGTTAGTCACGATGAACATATCATAAACGCTGATGTTGATAATTAAGTGCCTAATTTCGGTACGGAACTTAAAGAGAGGAAATCTAATAGTGCCTATAATGATAGTAAGCTACACCGAATAGCTGTAGACGATGTACTATTTTATTGCGATCAAGCTTTTAAACCCATAATTCAGGTCAATGGAAACAATTGTAATATAATTAATGGGATTCAGACGTGATTGGGATACGGTGAAAGTAAAGGGCTGAATCGTGCAGAAACACTCAATCATCGAGTTAGATCGTGCAAGTAATTATATGGAAACCATGCACTTAGAGGTAATGGAAAGGGCAGAGGTAATAATTATGATCCAATTAATATGGTTATGTCGGAAATTGATCAGGTCTCTCGCTCGGCACTATTTTCTTATTGATGCCAATTTTCTCTAGTTACAGAAACTTTTTTATAAACACACGTACTTGCAACAATCAGGTCAATTACTTGACCAAAATTTCTACAAAAAGTATCTCTGATTTAGAAAAACATCCACAGAATAATTTTTGTTTTCTAAAAAAGGCTATATTCTACTTTTAGGTGCAATCATCTCGCGCGGTTCACCGCAATTCTATTTTGCTTTACCACGACCGCTCACCACCTCTTTTTACAGAGTCCATCCACCTCGACAAAAAACCTGAGCAAATTGCTAAACGCCTCCAGAGTTTTTTCTACATACGTCTACATACCTTCCTAAGATTAATTCAGTCAAGCAATTGAAGCTTTTAAATAAAACGTTCACTCAAGTAATATATTTTCTATAGTTTAATACATTATCATCCATCAAACCTGTTATAAATCTTGAATGAACTTGTCTCTATTCAAGAAATGTCTATACGAAGCGAATAAAATCATTATATCGAATCATAGAAAATTCATTTATATTATTCTCCGTTATCTGAATAATTATTGGAATCCAATAAGTGTTATTAACTGACGTATCATCTTCGTATCTACAAGCATTGTCATGGTGAACTTTAATTGTTGACATAACGTTCTCAGACGCTAAACCCAAATCGCTTGATTTGGGTTTAGCGTCTGAGAACGTTTCAAGTTTTCCGCAGTAAGATTCTATTCTATCAATTTAAGAAAAAATAATTTCTTCAAACAACGCAACGAAAGACGGGAGCAAAACACAGTCGCGACTGTGTTTTGCTCCCGTTCGGTAATAAACGAATAAAAAAATCTAATCGAACACCGGATGGTCTGGCAAATAAATTACACAAGTACATTAACGGACATGTATACGGGCCGATTGATCTCGATGTCTTGTTTGCATCGATAAAAAAACTCAGCAATAAAGCAATTTACTGTTTAAAGATTGTTGATTTTAATGTCACAAAATAGACAACTTCAGAACTAGATAATGATGAGATCGCATCACGATGTGATCTAGTTCTCGATAATGATACGTTCCAGTAATTACGGAGATCAATCTTTTTGTGCGCATAGTTCGAGTCTGTTAACAACATGTGTGGCTGCTGATATTATGTTTCTTCTCCAACTTAAAGATTGTTTTCAAAAGGGCAACAGATACAAGGTTTAAAGTTCCACATATTTATGTGACAGTTTTAAATTAATTTAAAGGAATGATCTTTGCGAAATGTTTTGCACAAGGTTCTTAACTACAATATGACATTGTACAGATGTATGTTCTTACTTGATAACATTTAAAATAATAAAACGGCACTCAGCACGCTACAGTGAACCGTCCATTACTACCAAATCTGTCCCGAAAGAGGCCACCTACGTAGTAATGACGTTCAGGGTTGACTTTTATCGTAGAATGATAAAAAAAACGATCTACCTCCAAAAATACATGACACGCGGAAAATGTGCAACGTTTCCCGCATAAAAGGACAAATCAGATCTATAATTAGCAAACCAAGGCCGATCTTCAATGTCGGATCGTTATTTATAGCTATTTAAGTGGGGGCGATCGATAACAACGTGGGAATCGAATCCACTTGTCCTGTTAAACATATCTTCTCTGACTGCGATGGACAAGAACGATTAGAAGGGATCGGGTCCGATTGTGATGGCGATAACACAACATTGGTTTATATAACAGTTTCTATTGAATATATTAATGAAAATGGTGAGAAAGGTGTTAAAATAAAAGATAACGGTGTTAAAGCAAACAACATAAATAAAACCTCCAACATAAAGGGACGCAACTTGAATACTAAAAGTAATTGAGAGTTCCGTCCAACAAACCATTGTTAATTACGATCGTGGAGACCGAACGAGCGTTTGAGATTTATCTTTAATGGTGGCGACAAATCCGGTAGTTTGCACGCGAGTGTAGCAGATAATAATACGAAACTCATTTATGCAATAACTAAAGACACCGATTTTGTTATACACGGCCAAGTCTTGTGCTAACCATAGAACAAAATTTAAATATTCCTAATCTCGTAATCAAACCAAAGACTATAATGGAATTGTCCTTTTAGTAAAGCTTACAAACACTAACTAATGAGGCAATATAGATTGTAAGATTGACAGCCTAGCACTGAATGATTTAACAGCTTGTACGGAATAAATTAATACAAATAGTGTTAATCAAAATACTATAAGATTAAAATAGCCCTTGTAAGGCATGGCCTTGTAAGGCATGGCATACGCTGAATGCTGGAATGCCAGTCGTTGTTGATGTCTAGCATTCGATATTATCCACTTTGCATAGTTAATTAATGATCGACATGACAGGTGACATAAACTGTTAAGGTCTTGCGATTACACGTGTATTGACCATGTTATTCTGTAGGTAGTCAGAAGTAGGTACTAGGTCTATAAAACTGTATAATTATACTATATTCTTTATAATTAGTCTTTTCACTAGTCTCATAAGTTGACAAAATAACATAACATCGAGAGTGCCTATAATAATGATTCCTGTTATTCAAACATTGTAGCTTATGGGTAGAGAAAATTATCTAGCTATTAATAACACAATACTGAACCAGTCTTATAGATAAAGGAATCCTCCTTGATCTTATTTAGTAGTTGTTCTAAATACCTACAACAGAAATATATCAAGTCATTGACAAAGAATTAAACACAGTAGCAGAAAATAACGTGACAATACAATGATTAAATACATTGGTAAATTCATTATATCAAAATGACCACAATCGCATATTTGTCAGTCAGAACTATAAAATTTATGTGTTTGCTAATATAATAATGGCGTTATGTAAATGATTTAAGTAAGTACTAGAATTGATATTTGCATTTATTATAAACTGGGTAAATAGAAGGGAACTTACCTTGTTTAAATAGATACGGTGGAATAGAATAAAACAAATCAAAAAATGTTTTTGAAAAGGCTGTTGTTACTAAAATCATCAATATGCATTTTCAAGTATTGGAAGATTTGCAATGTAGAAGCTTCAGACGATACAAAATTGCCTTGGATACAATATTAGCAAACCTTTAACATCTCGTATGGGAGGGTAAGTGACCTGTAAATACCTTATTTTACTCCGCAAGCGACTGCGATTGGTAATACAGTCGAAACTTAGTACCGTGAGAAAATATTGAACAGCCAATTAATATAAGCGTCCTAAGTACTTGCATACTCAATAAAACATAATATGGTACCCAATTTAGAAGTGCAAACCACACTGGAAAATATTGAACTTGAAACTTTTCAATAGTTGGCCCTAAAAGTCACATAATGGAAGTTCTTTATCAGGCCAATAGCAAAGAGTTAGACCAAACATTGGTCATATTTGTCGTTCGAATTCTAATCGAACTGAAATGTGTTATACCAAAAAAGTTGGACCAACATTGGACAGATAAGTATATGGACATAGAAATTATGGGCAAACAATGATCGATGGCCCACTAAGGCTGTATTGACAAACTATGGTAAATAGAAAAAATAACATTCTCATTTCGGAGATCTAGTTCGGTGTGAAAGTGTAAAGATTTCGGGGCACATAACCGCATAAATATAGTTGATGTTGATAGGTTTTGTGGTAAAATGTATGCCACGAAAGTTAATATTAAAAATATATAAGTTCCAGACACTAAAAATTGTGATGACATATGTAAAGGTTACATTTACACTTACCGTAAGCACAGGAAGGCCGAGCCCAATGATGTACAGCATAACATTCGTGACAGTAGAATCTTTGTAAGGGTGCTTAAGGGACTCATCATCGCAGAAGAAACCCCTTTTATATGGGGTGCCCCAAAGGTAGAAAACTAAGATCAGGAATCCAACTGTAACAAAAAGAAAAACGAATTAGTTCATCATACATATTACTAAGGGCTCATCGGGGTTATCACAAAAGATTGCACGGTTGAAATCGTCAAATACAACACCAAGCATAATTAGGGAAATAATTTAATTTTGTTTCTTCTGACTGTACCTTTTCACAGAACGATATCATTGTTATCAGGCCTTGATGAAGCCAGAGACATAAGAATAGATATAAAAAGAATGTTAGTCAAAACACACAATAAATAAAGTAATAGAAAAGCTAAAGATATTTTGAAGGGCGAGGTGTCAACAATGGTAGATATATGTATTTATTTTTACAGTATCGCTTGTGACAGTGAAACTTAATACAAAATTGTATTTGTTTGTAAGTTTATTTCTGCATTTTGTAGACGAAATAAAACCACTATCCGTTAAATTTTCCGGATTAACATTCAAGAATTCCATTAGCCTGTGCTATGATTTGTTTTCAGAAAAAAACTAAACTAACAATAAATCTAAGAACTTCATAAATAATAATCCTTCGTCTGCCGTTTATCATGTCCTAAGTCTTGTCTTAGTTGTCTTCGCTGAAGTATTCACAACTGTTGATTTCTTTGCGTGACAACAGCTGCAAGGATAGTAACACTTCATAAATCATCTTACTATCATAATAGTCTTTTAATAAAACTGCTTCGACCGACAATAATTCTGTACCTTATATTGCATTGCGACCAGATATAGAAAAAAACATAGAGCATCTTTACATTTTGTTGGTTCTTTACTGTATGTTTGCAATAATCATAATATCACTGTCAAAGGAACGAGTATTTATGGTTTCGGATCTGAGGACTTGTCTAGCACTTATCATCAAATTCCTGTACCTAAACAGAAGCAGTTGTGATAAATTCAAACAAAAAACCATATAAGAGAAACTGCAGGCAGTATGAACAATAAGTAGCAAAGCAAGGCGCCATAAATCATATAAGTATAGATTTAGCGTATCGCTAGCAGTCGTGGAGTGGATTAAGTATATTTATAGACTCCCGATTAACTCAGATTAATGTCGCGGACAACGAGACTATTGATTAATGAGTTTATTTATACGACAAGTCAAACAAGGCGAAAACTTATTAGGCTGCGCACAGACTGGAATGTGTAACTAACAGAGAATATATTTATGCGGCGGCTTAGAATTTGGCCTGGTAACAATAACAAGATGTTAATTTATACCCCTTTATAATTATTACCAGTTTGCAATGTTAGTGCCAACTAATAGTACAAAACAAATTATTAAAGAAAGAAAGAAAATACGTTTATTTGCGGTAAACATGACGATAAAGAACAAAACACGAAAATAACAATTTGGGGGAAATATGCGTCACATTCACGCAAAACGGCCATCACTCAGCATAATGCTGCGACCCTATGCGAGACAGAGCTCCAGCGCTGGTTAATTAAACCTAACATTGCATTGGCCAATAATGAATTAATGATGATGAAGTTGATAGAAGCACAGTAAATAATAACTGCAGTAGGTATGACGACACTAGCAACAAAAACTGATAAGAAGTTACATCATCTGAACATAATGAATTTGTATTTAAAACACAATATGATGTGGTTAAAAGTTCTTAAAATTGTGTAATATGTAAGTGAGCAATGAGATAAAAAATGTTAAACTTAAGCCTATATTAACACAATCTTTATAAATCGTCTGCATTTTATTATCTTAATCTTATTTATCCACCGGTTTTAGTCACATAAAAGCGAATCCAGTTGTTTTTTTAAGTTAAATGGCAATATAAGGAATACTTAAGATCTCATCAGCCTAACCTTCTCACAGCTATTTCGTGTGGTGTTTCCTGTAGAGATGGCAGAGGTGTATACAGCCCCATTTCTCCAGGAGTTTCTATGTTTAAATCCCATAGAATAATTATGTTGTGCTTTTTACTATGTGCTACAAAAATGATTTTTTTCTTTTATTTCTTTCTTTTTTCTTTTTATGGCATATGAAGAAGTTTGAGAAGTGTTCCAAAAATTGTAATGATCTCAAATAGATTCGTCCATAATCCTCACGTTAAGGGTTTACCTCCTGCTCTAGTAGTTACTCAACTATGGGAAAAGGTTCTATCCCCGTGGGCGAAGGAGTAACCGCTAATGGTGTAACCATATTCCGGCACAAATACCAATATAGACCCAATACATTATTGGTATGGCAACAGTAATTGGCTCCATTAAAGCTATTTACCGAAAAATAAAACAGAGCACTTAGTTCAGAAAAGGGAAAAAATCTGCAAATTCTATTGGCGATTGGATCATGTCAGTCATATAATACTGGATTACGATTTAAAGAAGTGTTAACCAAATCACAAAAATAAATAGGTACTAAAGGAAACAAGAATAGAATGTTTTAAGAATTGACTGTTAACAATAATATTTTTGTACCATTAAAGTTTTAATTGTCCTTGTACTAATCGTGGAACAAACATAAGGAACTGTTAAAATACTACACCACGCGATAAAAAACAATTAAAATAACACGCTCTATTTTATAGTAGAAAAATATTTTCATCAGGCAACACATCATAAATCACCGAGAATGCGTTCAAGCAATAAATCTGAACAAGCAATTAACGTTCTCAAAATGTTATAAAAAAATATTAAAATTGATTGAGTGTTGTCAGACCGGAATTTAAATTGGTAGAATAGAAACTAACCCCATTGGTACAAAATTAACTATTGTTTCACAGATTGTAGCTTGTCCAAACATTTGTATGGATGGACAAAAAACAGCAGGTACCACAAATGGGGTGGCCGTAGAGATAGATCGATGGAAACGTCACGTTAATATCAAAATAACAGCTCTTGAGGTAACTTAATGACATGAATAGGGGTTTGTTTAATTAACATATTTTTTTTGGTGATGCGAGCAGGTGTCAATTTTAAAGACCAATTTGGATTTTTTATGTGTAGCAAAGAGGTTCAGGTTGGATAGTAAAACGTAATCATAATTTCCACTCCTAGTTTAAAAGAGAACAATATTGAACTTTTAGTTCGGAAGCACGCCGCTTTCTGAGGCACGCAAGCCGTTGGTTCCGGCTGTCATTCGTGGATCTTTGACAGTCGTTACGAGTCGTCAGAAGCCCGAAACTCTGACACCAGTCTCTTACCAAGGGTGTATCGTATTACCCAGTTACTGGGTTATGGAGGTCAGATAGGCAGTCGCTCCATGTAAAATACGGATATTCAGCTGCATCCGGTTACACTGGAAGCCGACCCCAACATAGTTGGGAAAAGGCTAGGCAGATTGATTGAGTTAATTAGTTAGTTCGATCAATCGCAGGTCAGTAGTAGTAACTTGAACTATGAAAATCGCTCTTAAATAAAGATGCTGTTTCAAAAGTTTATTTTAACTTTTTATACATATAGTGTTTATTTATTTAAAATTGTGTTCAGCTTCCATTTCATTCAATCGATCAATGACGCGCAACCGGCGCAACGTTTCGGAAAACGCAACTAGATGGCGTTGAGATCGAATAGGTTGCGCTATGGTTTCGACGCGTTTTGTTAGGTGCACTATCTTGAACGATATGAGTAAGATTAGACCGACTCTTAAATTATACGTACATATAAAATAGGATTTTTGTGAAGGGATTTGAGCTGGAAGTGGTTTAGATCCTGTATAAGACCTACATACATAGAAAAACTAACAACTGAAATGAATGTAAATAATGATATTTCCATTACGTGGAGCAATATTTTATGAAAAAAAGCCTGTAAAATATCACGTTTTAAGCTAACAAGCAGCTGCGGAGCTAGTGAGTTGGCTTACCGTGATGGCTAAAAGTAAAAACTACACTGTTGGTTTAATTTTTAATGAATAATAATATATTAATTTTACTTTTGTGTCTCTCACGTTGTAAAAAAAACAGGATCTTATTTATCAAGGGCTTATCATAAATTACCATAACCTAAAAATAAAATAGTTCAAACAGTAACCGAAGCTCCAAAAAACTTCCCCATTTATTTTTGAAACTTAAGCCAACAATAATAACGGTCATCTTATTTTAAGACACTTCCAGCAAGCTAACACAATGCTAAAAGGACTCGGTTTTGTTATCGATCTGGTTAAAAGTAACAAACAATGTTTTATGGCTGCCATTATCGAGTTACAGCCGCTCCTATAAACAAGTGAGTGAACTAGTCTTGCCAGCTGGTCGGGTAGATTTGACGATGTGATACTTATCTATGGGACAAAGCGATGGAGGTTTTGTCACCAAGATTTGGCTAGGCGACGACGTTGGAAAAGTAGGTCCGTAGGATTTCAGCGATTTGAGTAAATACATAATATTAGATCAACGCGGAAGGAAATATCTATAGCAGCTAGGGTCAGCAATAGATCTTTTAAAATCTTTCTTTACCGAGTTAGGGCCTCCAAACTCAGTAACTACTTAATTCCAAACAACTATTTAAAATACACGGATTTAAATAAGGTGTGCCATACAGGTGCTAGACGCTGATTTAGATACATTTTGTTTTCACTTGACATTGACACCTAAAACCCAAAAAAACAGCTTAATAAAATAAGACCATTGGAATGCACACAAGATAAGTAGATAGAAGAAACATATTTCTGTCGAGAGTTCGTCAAAACACGACAATAGAAAGATTTATTTCTTTCCTAACCTTGAGTCTTGTTGCAAATCAAGCAACCGTATCAAAAAACTAACAAATGTAAAACTAGCAATTAAAACTAATTGCGAAACACACGATAAAAACGAAATTATGTCAGAATTACGTGCGTATAAAGGAGGGCATCGTAGTAAAATTACGAGTACCGATACGGTTTGTAAGAAATAACAATGAAATAGCAAAACAAAAAACGGTTATACATCAAATCTTCAAGCTTTTCAATCAGGTCAGTGGGACTGCTACCGTGTGCGTGATAGTAGAAATGAAATTGTTCTCATCACAAAATGTTCAAGTGTTTAAAAATACAACACAGAGTATGTGGTCTTATGGAGCAGTGACGGCCCGGGTGTAAAGGCTCCGATTTACGTGATGTACGTAGTTAGTTCGAACCCAGGCAGGCACTTTACTTTGACTTTTATTTCATCACCACTACCCATAAAACGGTGAAGGAAAACATTGTGAGAAAATCAGCATGTCTTAGAATCAAAAGACATGTGTCATCCACTAACTCAGACTAGGCCTGCATAGAGAGGAGGCCTGTGTCCTGTGTCCCAGCAGTGGGAACGTTAGACTGATTCTGCTATTCTTAAGAGTCTTCTTCTATGGAGTCTTATCGGTTATAGCTAGGTATTTCAGACATCCTTGTACTGGCGTCAAACCATGTAGGATGACAATGTAACAATAATTTACATACAGACATACATTAGTGCGGTGCTGTTGTATCTCATCTACAATCGAAGACCTTCAAATTTCAATAAGGCACTGTCGGTTACCTGATAATATCGGCATTATTATGACTCAATTTCTCTTCCAATCATAAGATCTTGCAGCCTCCTCACAAATTGGTACTTATGCTCATAAGATGGGAGGTCTTTGAATATTAAACACAGTTAAACAATAACATAGTACATGAATAAGGTTCTGTATATGCAGGAAACTAGGTGATATGGCACAAGAAGTCTGGGATTGTCATAGGCCGAGTTCATCAAAAGGCTCTAAATGGGTCTAAAACAGCCGGGAACTACCCAAGAACAAATCAATACTTGTAGATTTTTCCTATACCAATCCAACAATTAATAAAATTGCTCTCAAGTTAACGATAAATAATGATTGCCTACAACAAGAAAAACCTGCTGGAAACATTGTTTTTTACTACTTTCAAAGTCATTCGCCATCAGCATCCTCGATCGCGCACAAAGTCAGTGGCGCGTGGCAACCTTGCTGCGTAGTGTAAACGTCTTAAGATGATTTGATAATTCGAATTTTCGCGAAAACCGTAGGGATATTGCGAAAACACGGATAATTAGACAGTGGTAAAAACATTTTTGCGAGCAACTTGGAATACTTAGCGCTCGCTCGGCTCGTGCGCGGTTGGTCACAGTTCTAACCTAACCTAATTTATTTCAGCCGGTTCAAAATGACTAATAATACTTCCACAGTTACTCGCTGAAATGTTTTCACCTCCGTGTTTTCGCATTATCCCTAGGGTTTTCGCGAAAATTCGAATTATCAAATCATCCTACTACCTATGTAGTAGGATGATTTGATAATTCGAATTTTCGCGAACTGTCGCGAATTTTCGAAAACTGTCTACTAAGTTTCTATTACTTAGTAGACAGTTGTTAGATAATTAGCTACAGTACCTACTATTCTCGAAACTACGTCTATCTACTTGTAGTAGGGAGGAGGTGCAGGAGGGGCTCCTGCATCCGTTACATCTCTGCACATTAAAATATATCTACATCAAAAAGTCAAAGTAGAGAGATGAGTAACCATGTGAACGAAGTTTTAGGTGACCACAAAATACAACAATGGGTACTTCTATTTTGTCATATTGGGTCTGGGATCCCCGAAATATTTATCGAACTATAATCCGATGTAGCGGGAACTGACACAACTGACACATTACATTTAGGCATCCGATAGTAATAATCAATCATTCTGGGTTAACCCCAAAGCGGTATCGAACTATTGCCATAAATGCGTCACCAGGACCAAATTCCAAGAAACAGTAACGTGTTGGAATTTTAAGGCATCTTGATTGAATGATGATGATGACAGGACCCACTCCATGTTACCATTGTCCGGCTTATTACATACATACTTAATGAGACTTCGAAGATTCCCGACCGATTAGCAAAGGTATAAGCATAAGCGTAAAGCAACTACTTGAAACCCTTGGCGTGAAGACTGAGGATTAAATATTGATCCAATTGCAGTTTGTAGTGACAGGTGGGTAACTAACAAGCCTTAAACAGATATAGGGGATTAGGGGTCTTGGTATTTTCTATTTGACCAGTCGACTGTAGGTAACAGACAGTGTTATACGAGTAGTCAATACTTTCGAGTTCTTTTTTGATTTGGGATAGATCGGTACACATCGATCGGTTCTTGCTAGATACAATAGTTTTGGGCTCTCGACAACCAGTAACAACTGTGGCATTTCTTCGAATGTGAGCTCCCATACATATATGAGTCAGAATCTCAATGTGCAAAGAACAATCGACCCTCCCAAAACAACACCGCGGTAACCACTGCAAACACTTTTCTAAGTAACAATCAATTATTTCCGCAACGTATCAGAGGGAAAAACATGCAATAAAGATCGCAAGCAACAATTTTGTGCCGCGAACGGACGTTCATTGAATGACAATAGAATGAATGAATAATTCACAATTGAAGCCTTCCAATGTCAATCCCATTATGTAAGTGACATCGCTACAAACGTAAAGTGTGGCGTTAGCTGATATATTAATTGTATAAGGACGTGTTCAGAATACTACAAAATTTCAAATTTAAAATATGGCGTAGAATCTACGCCGTAGATAGTCCATAGCTAGAAATGGAAACGAACAAATTATGTTTTATAATCTCATCTGCAGTCTTATCCTTACACACGGATTTCCTGCGTCGTCGCCATTAGAAATACAAATCAAAGATAAATTCCAGACACCAGGTATAAATTACAACTCGTGTATAAATTCGCTCATATACACCAATCTGATGTTCATTTATATGTGGCAAGGGAATCGACACAGCTTGATTGGGAATTGGTAAGAGAGATGAGAACAGTAAAAAATTACTGCTTTGGATTTTGGAGAGGTTGGCTTAACATTCAAAATGCAAGCAACTCTTAGTAATTTTCCTCTTTCTAACACCATAGGTACAGCAGACGAAGGCGATAAATCGCAGACTATAATTGGATTATCTGAAAAATCTTTATTAATACTTTTGGCCTATTGCAACTGTCTAGACATGCTGCTCCCTCAAGTTGCAACACAACTCCCGTCTCTTTCGCATTCATTATATTCGTGAAGGCTTTATCTAGCAACAGTAAGCATTATTTAGCATATACTTGCTAAATCCTATTCAAGAGTAATTTACATTCACGACAGAAACACAGGTAATCCTCAATTATACAGGATCAGTGATATTTAGCACCACCTGCCACATCTGCCGTGAGCTACCGGTATTACGTGGATGGCTGCCAAGATTTGACCATTAAGGAATAATCGTTTGGCTATGGTTGTCCTGTGAGAAATATTAGAAAATTGACCCGGTGCACAATTAGATTGCTTTTGGTAAGGATTCTATATAGTAATATATCTAAATATCATCTAGCAGGATATAGTCAACTGATAAAAATGGAAATCTGAATCAGTGCGAATGCATCACCAAGTTCATGTTTACCCAGTTTATGGAATACTCAATCTTTTTCAAGTTTAACATTAATAATATTAATCTTTACGACCGGTGAACTTTCATGGCCATCAGGGGACTTCCCTGCGATCTTTAAAAAACCAGTTAGACTAGTTTTACCAAAATTGGTTTTTCAAAAGGCAGCAGTCGAATATTCATTATTTACATTACCTACGACAAAATCTATCTTCCTCATACATAAATTAAAACGGACATTCCCTTTTATTCTTTCGTAGATGTAAGGCTCGGAACATTACCGGACCAGTCTAAGCCTGATTTATTATTTTATATTATCTACTGATCCCGCGAAGGAATTTGACCTGCGTTCTATGCATATGCAAATATCCTTGAAAATCATAAGCTTTGAAAATATTTGCGTAGGCATGTGCTTATTTTATATGCATCAGCATCTGGTAGATAGAATTCAACAGAGATGTGAAAAGGCTGATACTAATTAGACGAGATATTATAAGAAATTGACAACCAGATATCGGAAAGTGAATCAGAAAAAAATAAGAGAAGAAGAAATTCAAGTAGGTACAGTCAAGAGCAGAGAGAAAGTAATGTGGACCATGGATTGTGAAGAAATAATTAAAGGAAGCCTTACTCAACTCAGCAAATCGATGATACAGGCTAACATTAATAGTAACGGAGAACGAGAAAATACAGCGCTAAGGCCGACAAAAAAAATATCTCACCCTGCAAGGTAAAGACAATAAATTACCTCAAGATAAAAATCTTCACACACTTCCCATTCATACAACACACGGACTATCTTAACTCCTAAACATCCCATATAGTAGGCCCATAAAACCGCAGTGAGTCACAAGCGGTGTCGGCTGTCGCTACAAATTGGGCCGATGACCTGTCAGTTGCATAATGAAACCGTAATCTTAGATTAAGGGTAAAACAAACCACACGTGAGTGAGTATCGGTGTGTTCATAGCTTAACATTTGCGGAGAACTTGGCTTGTGTTTTTTGTCTTTTATTACTTTGTGGTTTTTTAAGTGTTTTATTTGTTATTGAAAAATAAAAATTAAAGGTTTTCCTCTCAACTTACTGCAACCAGCTTAATATGTGTTTTATTACCTACTAATCTTCAGAACGATGTGCCAAGTATGATAAGTTGCAGTTTCACATCAGTTTCTTTCATTTCCAGCAAATTTGTCATTTGTATGCTGTAACAACTCTTTTGGTGCCACTTGATATGAAAAGTGTTATGATATTTTTTTTTTTTTCAATCTTTCGTATATTTTTCCTGGATTTAACAATTCCTTACATATTAACTGTTATAGTCTACGCCAATCTTATTTCTTTAGTATTTAATAGCTATAATATTTACATTTTAAGATTTTTATCTTGAATTTAGGTAAGTATATTTATCATCTTGTTATGATAACACTTTATGAGTTTATATTAGCAAGTAAATTATTTTACATCGAAACTTAAGTACTAACCTACCTAGGAACCTATTTAAAGCAAATTTTGAAGTAGGTAAGTAATTGAGGAAAATACATTTTTATTCCTGTTGACCTAAAACTTAAATTACACGTTGCATTAACAACTATAGAACAAGGAGAATAATTGAATCGAATCAAAAATAAATAAAATGACATTTAGTTGGAAATGGAAAGTCAATACCTTAGGCGGCACGATTCTAGGAAAGTATAGTCAGAAGTTAGCCACTATAAATAAGGTCCCTGAAATAATTTATTTCTATAGATTAAGCTTCTAGCAAAACGGAATAAAGGCGAAATTGCTGCTTGGTATTGGTATTGGTGCAGTGGTGGCCCAGTGGTAACGGCCCCTCGACTTAGTACGGATTTCACCAATGAAATTGAACGCGTTCAAGAGCTGTCAGTGTACAATATTCCATAACAATTTTGACACTGACAGCTCTTGAACGCGTTTTAGAAATGCTGATCGCGTTCAGTTTCATTGGTGAAATCAGCCCTTAGGAGTTGTAGGTCGTGGGTTCGAACCCAGGCATGCGATTTACTTTGTGTAAATCATTTCACCACCACTGCTCTCAAAACGGTAAAGGAAAATATCATGAGGAAACCGGCATGTCCTAGTACGAAAATTTGAAGACATGTTACATCTACCAACCCACACTGGGCCCGCGTACATTACAGCAGTGGGAACATTTATATAGGCTGATTGATTATACTATTGGTATTGGTAAGACGGGCTAGTGTCTTCCACAACTCCACGTCAAAACGCGTTTTTTGCGTCCTAGTGGGGAAATCTTCGAAAATGATTCTATCTACCCCAGCTCCTCAAGGTAGGCCAGCAACACCTTGATGCTGCTGCTTATAAAAATGTGGCTAATTAAGTTTTTAAGCCCTTATGGTGGGGTGTTTCAAAGCCCAACACCACACCTTGAACACATTACCTGTTACTCCCATCAAAGCCCTCAATTTCTAATTAAACAAACAAATAAATAGTTTGGAAAATCCAAAAGTGCACGCCTCATACACAACACTCATTCATAAACGAAAAAGAATTTCAAAACATAGTTTCTAACAAAAATGAACAATTTATAACTTTTCATGAAGTCGTAATGTCAAAGATTGACAAAGATATTTACTTGGCGGTTGCTAGGCAACTTAAGCCAAAGGTTGGAAATATTTAGATAAAGATATTATATTTTAGTTAGTATTTTATTAATTATAATTAAACTACTTTGAATAAAAGAGCCATTTTCAATAGGGTTCCTTCTACGACTGAAACAAATGTATAAAAAAAAAATTGACTCAATTAATTGATTTTATCGCAAGCTACAATGTTTTCAGGGTTCATAAATTGACGGACAGGAATTTTTTTTCAACTATTTTGATGCTTTTTCCATTTCTGCTGCATTAAATCAATTGTTAAAAAGTACAGTATTAATCTCCATTTAATCATCTATACAATGGTATATAAATTAAGTAGGTTCTGTGTACTAGCAGGAGTGTAACAATAAAAACAGTTACAGAAATGGGGCAAAAAAAAATTTTCGATCGTAGAGCACACTCTAATGCTTCGCATTAAGAGTCGTGCAAAATTACACTTTACATAACCAATCATCGCCGTATTCAGATGAAAAGAAAATCTGACGTTAACTTAAACAAGAAACCGAATCAAACGATCTTAGTTACGAAAGACAAGATCAAAATATTGTTTAACATGTTTTAGTACGAAATATTAAATGGAAGAGGAAGTATCAAACATCAAAGTGCACTTTCACAAGAACTCAAAAAAAATGTAAACTATACCCAACGATAAATGGTATATATTGGTCATAAGATATTTTTTATGGCTGTACCGACCCATAAAATAATAATTAATTAGATTCTTACATAATTGTTAATTACATACATGCTGATTAGGGAATTCGAACGGTTTAATATTAGCATATTAAGTGTTATTTTTATATGTGTAAATTCAGTTAGTTTGGCTTGTTTTAAAGTTGTCCGATGTGAACGTAATTTAAATTGTACTGTTTTAAGGTTGCTCATCATCAGTTGCTCATGCAGTAGTCTACAATCCAAGCAATGCTCAGAAGTTTGCAGTAAGCCCTGTAAATAAAGGGTCACATAAAGGGACATAGCAAGTTATAGCTCTAAACTCTGGAGTCCCAAGAACGCTCTCCTCATCAAGTACAACATTTAATGCACTGAATTCAGATCAAAGAAAAGGCTTGACACAACCGCTGATAATCATTCTCCATCCTACGCCCTTTTCCCTAACGAGGTAGTCTCAGTTGAATATCAATATGACCTTACTACCCACGCCAGTTCACTCTGTATCGATACCAATTCATATGTGATATAATCGCGTTCAGCTTGGAAACTTATGTCTAACGGTAAAGCCTGCATCGCCAATACATACTCATTAATAGTTACAAGATCAGGTTACTATATTGAATAGTATAGCAATCTATTCAGTGCAAATGTACTAGTGTCACACCCTGTATTTATCACTGACGAATATGAAGAATTTCGCCTACACGTATCGTATACCTATTAATATCAGTCCAAGAATGTAGATGATGTGGATGTGGTACCTTCTTACAAGGGATTTAGGCGTGTGCATTTTATTGAATTGCCAAATGTTATGGTTTTGACGTTGACCAATGGTTTTATTCATGCTAGTTATTAATCCTCAAACTGAGTTAACTGATTTCTCATGAATAGGTTAACAATTGTCATGATCTGACAATCGTCAAATTCGCAAAATATATTGATTGACGCGGAGAAGTCATATACACAGGAAGCTGTCAACCATCTACTTGACAATCAACAATACATAAGCATTTCTTCGAATTTCCTAACGATGATGGGATGTAACTGCTGAAGAAGAAATTATCGTAGAGCTTGGTGGTCTTGTTTGTTTTATCTTACATTTCTGACATAGAAAAGCCCAAAGCTCAACTTAAAACCGTACCTTGTTTAGCACCTATCAAAGCTGCGCTAGACCAAGTTAAACAGTTAGAACTACCCTGATCTACTCACTGATAAGGCCGCACATTAACGCCACTTCAAACAGGTAATCTGGGTCAGAGCAATGACATCACGACATACGCTGAGCGCACACTTACGTCTTGTAGGCGTCAGACAATCTTTATAGTTTATGGGGTTCTCTAGTCACAAAGAATATCTTTGTGAATATTACTGGAACTGCATCTTTAGCAAAAACAACAACAGAAGGTGATTTAGGCAAGTTATTCTGGCATGCCAAAGTAGAAAAAAATGTGTACTACCTTTATTTTGTATAAACTTGAATTTTAACTACAAACAGGTGACCCAAAATTAAAAAAAATGGGCCCCAAATAAAGCCCTGCTGTTAATGTTGATGACAAATCAATATCAGGTTGTCAGAAAAAGACAAAATATTCTAAGCATTCACGTTATCCGTTATACACCTCGTGTATAATTCCGATTCTGATGAAATCGGTTCGTGTACTGAATACGAGAGACAAACGCACTTTACTGAGCACTTATAAGCTTCTATCGCGACGACAACAGATCCTATCGCTGCGACAATCGTAACGTGTGTCTTAGCCCTTAGACGGAGTTCCGTCACTTGAACTTTATCTTGAAGAACATAAGATATTATAAGCAACAAATCACACTATCTCATAGTTTTTGAGTAAACCAAAAACTGTTGCCAAACGAGGGTCATTTCTGTACTGGCCTTAATGACTATTATATGAGCAGATGTATGGTCAACCAACTTATTGAAACGACTAACCGGTTTCAAGGATGTCTTTGAATCGCCGCAATGAGCGATTGTTGAATAAATTCTCAGATTCGCGAATGGTCAGCTGGAAAGGCGTAAGAGACTATAAATGAATGTATCTTACCCTCTTTAGAGTCTAGTATTTGCAACAGTTGATTGAATACGTATTGTTAAGCAAGTGTGTCAACAAAGTCTAAAGATTCGACACAGTTTCATAGAAGATCCTTTTCTTATTCAGACAGTAATCTACAGAGTTGCATTCAGAGAAAGTTTCCTATAAGGAAGATAAAGGTAGCCTGGATAATAACTCTGCCTTTTGAGGAAAAGCTTATGGCGAGAACCGAGCCTGGGGCAATTAATCTTAAAATACCGTATTTCGTAGATATGTCAGGTTACAGACAACAGCTGTGAATCAATAGCTGTGGTCAGAAGGCCTCTTTATACAGTCCATCTCAACATATGTAGCTAGAGATATAGTGCGCAAAACTAGATTGTAATGAATAAAGATGTTGTATTTTAATAATCTTACTGCGATCGCTACAAACTCATTTTTCCTCAATTCTGAGAACTGACACAAATGTAGCTATACCGGTATCAAAAAAAGCAGTTGATTAAATTATGATTTATTTATTCCTAAAACACACCTACTGAACGAAACCCCTATGACCTTCAGGAGTAACAAAGGTATATTTTCCTACACCCACGGATCACCTATGACGTCATTCATAATAAGTCCCAAATAATAGGTCGAGGCTTTCCTAAAATTTTCCACGAAACATTGAATTTCGCGACAGTGTCTGTATTTAAACAAGTGTTTTTGAACAAAAGAATAAATTATATTACTCTGCTAGTAATTGTCTTTTGGATTTTAGTTTTATTTGAGTAACATTGTTATATGACGTCGTGTCTTAAAGAAAGCAGAAACGGTAGTCTTAAATTAATTCACACACAAGATTCATGTCCTTCTGAATCTTCCAGTATATTGTGGGTGTGTTACACACCTACATCTCTGAGAATAAAAGTGCAACTGCAATAAATACATCCAAACGTACTGGAGGAGCTACAGCTTTGAAAATAACGTAAGTATAAACAAAAACCAAGAGTGACCCAAAAACACTACCTTGTGGAACGCCATAATTTACTTCCCTTTACGGGAACAAACGGAAAAAAGTATCGAATTTTTATAACCGTACACGTACCAACATTTTGTTTTGTCTACAACTGAATACCTAAGCAAACTCATTAGCAAATAATACACAACATTAATTAGCATATTACCTACTACTACGGTATAGAACGCTTTATAAACAACTTTGACGTACGACGTCTACAACTCTATTGACAAAACTTCAATATTCACGAAAGAACAGTTGGGCAAACAGTCGCTGATCAAATAAAAATACGACCACACAGCACAGTTACGTAGACAAGCATATCTTAAATATTCTCTCTGTCGTAATAGTAAAGAAAGGTTTCATTCTATTATGCTTCTGAGATGTTTGATAACATGATTTTTGAATTGTCAAGTAAGGTTGGAGGACTTTAAAAATGGCTGCGTTTTAAAGACTACTTGAATATGAATTATCATTAAAAAAGCTGGCAGAGCAGCAGTTTCTGTGTGGAGCGTTTATAGAAACAAATCTTACTGTGTTTTAGAATCTGCAAGCATGATTATGGTAATGTTTCCATACTCATTATGTGGAAGAGGCTTAGATCTAATTCAGTAGGGTTGAATGAGATGTTTCGAATGAAAACGAAAATTCTATAATACCTACAGATGAATTCATATACACTTACAGGCTACAGCTATCGTTAAATACATATTTATCGCTCGAAATTCGCTTCGTTTTCACCATCGACCAAACTATTGTTCTCCCGCAACTCGATCCTGCACTCGATCCTTTAGTGCGCAATTTCAAGAACCTATACAAATACTAATTAGGCCTTAGGCATATTTAAAACAATACGCATACCATTTGTTGCAATAAAAGTACATACCAAAGTTGTATCGAAACATTAATCTTAGGCTACACAATTGAGGTGTCCAGTTTCAGATGCGATATATGGGTAATTCTATTTAATATGTTGTGTGTTGTGTGGCAGCTTTCAAATAAAAACATTGCTGGATGAATGGTCCCGCTGTTTCCTTCGAAGGCCCTATTACGTACTGCGATGGCGATTGCAATTACTCTTTCCAAAGGAACGAACAGTTACAATATAGGTATGTAGGAGAAAAGGATTTGGAATTTGTTGTGATCGACCGCCGCATTTATTTTTAACTTATTTTGTCGAATGTATTTTGAGTATTTTCCTTATTTTGTAAATAAATAATTATGAGTGAGTAAATCTGAGTTTGCAACACGTGGTCTCGTCACGCACGTCTGTCATAGTATTACTATGCTCCAGTTACTATGAGTAATAATTGGACTGTGGTTTATTATCAACAAGGCTAATGATTACTTGTTTATTCAACTAAAAGTTGTAAATTATTAAAAATATCCGGAATACTATCTAGCTACGTCAACAATTTCGCATGAAGTAATATCATCCTAAGGGGAAAATTCGCACGATGTTTCACTCAATTTTAAAGATAACAACTAAGTACTTACAAGATACTAGAAATCATAAACACTCATTACTTACCGAATGATTCAACAATATCATCGTCTGATTCTTAAGAATCCTGTGCCGCCGAATATGTGTGTAATGTTATTATAATGAATCACCTGTCTTATTTATCAATTGATAGGTGTACTCAAGATAAGAAAGTGCGTTAACTGTATAGATTAGGTCTTATCGTTTAAATCAAAGTCATTTTTACCGAGCATAGATATACATATGTCAATACTATCTGATGCATTAACTACTGAAAGACATGAAAGTACCTCACTA
Organism: Conistra vaccinii; assembly: GCA_948150665.1. Taxonomy (NCBI): domain Eukaryota; kingdom Metazoa; phylum Arthropoda; class Insecta; order Lepidoptera; family Noctuidae; genus Conistra; species Conistra vaccinii. Next base: position 18,809,285 of record OX411327.1, read on the forward strand.
AGGTAATGATAAAGTTATTAAAGATCAAACGATTCATCTCGGTGTCTGGACATCACGTTAGAATAAAGAGGCCCATTGCAGAAGGCACCTGCTTGCTAGTTCTGCTACACAAAATGTATAGTTTCATATTTAGTCGCAGAACTATCTCAACGAAGCTTCCCATAACGTAGACATGACTGAAAATCCTATGACACACTTAAATAAAACAGCCTGACATTTTTTTATCTCATCCCACACAGACCATACATAACTATTAACATCTCAAACACTATTAGGTACTATTAATGACATCTAGTTTAATAACCATCGCAACATACGACACGTAATAGGGCCGTTGGTCATTCAGTGTAGTCGATCGCGCAATGACCCCGCTTCTGCGTGCGCGCCGGGAAGCCGCACCATTTGTTTTTGGGATATAATCGACCAATAACTGCTCGTGTCGATGACTTGCGTTTGGAGGGTTGGGGAATGGAGCTGTTGTTAATTAAAAATGCAGTAAAATTTGGGTTAAATTTAACTTTTAAAGTGGGTTTAAGTTGTCTGCTTAGATCTTTGGCATCTGTGCAATGTATTTTTTTAATAGTATCAAGATCTCACATGACCAAATTCATCAGGACGGAGGAATTTATCTAACTCATCAAAAAAAATCCCAACCATATTAGGGTCGGCTGTAGACTATACTCTTACTACAGTCTATGTTATGGGTATTTCGAAGGCATGAGAAAGCACCTTAAATACCCCATAAATACCAATATTAGATGGTACGATAGGCAAGATCTCGATGCGTTCAAATGAATTGCTACGCATCTCGATTTCGGGATAATGGTCTACTAATGACTCTACGGTTTCAAGTTTTATGACTATGCAGTAGCAGGGTTGGACGCTCAATCCACTTTTTAATTGAAAATGTAAAAAAATACTTTAAGTACGTATACTGAAACGTATTTCTTGTAAAATTCAAGTTATAGTTGAAAATCAAACTTCTACTGACTATTTACCACATAATATTGCTCTTGTAGCAAGACTGCAAAATATTCGAAAACATACAACGGTAGGCGAAGCATAAACATGACATAAAGAACAAAATTATAATTACAAGCACACGAAAAGGAGAACGTGCATCATAAATATTAGAGCATGGGGCGACAATATTTGAAAATGATAAACGCGGATAAACGCGGATACATGTAGGATTTTGGGCCTTTAGAGTTGCATTAGGACACCTACTGGGTGAACAGGAAGACAGTAAAGGATATATAGATAATGACGCTGTATAGGACACATTCAACAATAAAGTAATATACGATTTTGCCCATAAGCAGAGCTTGAAAGCTGGAAGTACATTTGAGTCCAAGTGTTGGTGATTCATCGCTCCCGGGCAAAGTGTCGGACTCGAAGATTGCAGATAAGAGCACGGACAGGATTGCTAATTCAATGTTACTACCGAAAGAAAATACAGCATAAACTAAGAACTTCATATAAATTTTTATACATACAGATACATTCTACTTTCAAAATATGTTGTGGGTGAAAGAATGACTTTCGTGCTTTTTCTTTACCAGTGGTCTCTTAAGTGTAAAGACTAATGATGATAGAAAATACAACGACAAACAATACTCTAAACTTAATACTTGCAAATGAATCGGTGCACAAAACTAACAACAACAACATAACCGAACAATTTAACATAAATTACAATAACAATCCATTGTAAGCAAACTGATTTCTACAAACAACTGTTGTTCTTGCTACAGGGATTCTGTTGAATATTTTAAAAGGGAGCTTGCTTTATTTTTAGAGCTAACTGTATAAGTATTGACGCCCACGAAAGTTCAACTAGGTTACATTATGGGTAAAACATGTATGATAGTCTGTTCAGTTGTTCGCAATCTTAGATTAGAAAGTGAGAGTTAATTTATTTTCCAAAAAACATGCAAATTACAAGAAAATCATGGGAATAGTGAACCAAAAATGGAGGAACTAAGTGAGAGAAAATAAAGCGAGCCTTAAAAATACACAACAATTAAGTAAAAAAATAAACACTGAACCCTTAATGAACCACTGTTCTATTTCAATCCATGAAAGACTTATTTTTAACAAATAAAACTAAAAATAAAGACCAATAACTTAACTCCTTGTCCGCCATAATTGGTCTATTAAAACGAGCAATTAATCAAACTTATAGCACAATTGCAGAGTACAAGCAATGACCATTGATCTTAATGAAAGTTACAAAGTTGTGTCAGTTTCATTACAAAAATAACTGTATTAAATTATTTCTAACTGCAAAAGCTGCTAAATTCTGCAAGTAAACCGGGGTGGAAAATATTGAAGATGATTTCTAATCAATTTTCTGTACAAGGCAGGATAACCTAAGATTAAAACTACATTTGATGATAGCACACTCACCCTTAAAAGAGTTTAATCATTAGATTAAACTCTTATATTAATTAAACATAAAGACAAAAACAAAATTAAAGAGAACAATAAAGTCTTTACCGCAATTTAATAATTCACAAGGATACACTAGATACTTAAAGGATTTTTACTTATAATCATAATTTTGTGGTACCTGGACCTGAAACAGACAAACAAGTGTTCACACTAAAAGCGACAATCTATTTTTCAATTGGACACCCTGAATTATAAGCCGACACGAAATGAATACTAATCTATCAAAGGCCTTGTAAGAAATCCAAGAATTTGTTATTCTTTCACATATATTCAAAGAGGACCACCAACAGCTTCACTTATAGATGACACTTACGTTTTGCATATCAATAAGCAAGAAGAATAAATTTTACTAAAGTAAAAAAATCGACCATCACGTAGGTCCAAGCAAAGGCTGTATAAAATTACGATAAACCCAACTAGCCTTTTGAGAAGATCATTAATACTCCATCATTGTAACATTAGGAAGTAAATGAGCAATTGAAATAGCAACATTGGGTCGGAAACTTTTAAAATTCAATTGATAGCTAATATAATACGTGGTTGAATTGTTTGTTGCAATTTGATTGACTATAGAATTAGAAACAATTGATGTTATCATAGGATATGCCATAAATCAGCCCAAAATATGGCGGTCAAGTGCTGAATAACAATATTAAAACGCAAATAGTATAAGATATTAAAGCGCGTTTCATGCATTTTAACTAAGTGGTCATTACTGGACGGACGGACATACAAAATCGAAACGTATGGATTTGACAATCAAATTAAGTCAATACGTGTGTTCTGGCTCGTATTTATGCAAATGTGGACGAGTGATAAATCTGAAAGGAGCTAAACGTGTATGTTGAATATTAATAATTGCGTGGTGGGCTTTCAAGAAACACCTACACATTTTCTTAATGTTCTCAAATATATAATAATCAAATATGTTATACCTATCTACAGAAGGACCTTGGAACAAGTTGTAAAAATCAATTCGAGTGTTGTAGACCCACCCAAATCTATATTAAGAATAGCATATTATATAGTAAGCATGTATAGGTACGGCTTCACTCGCTTTTATTAAAAGAGAGTAGAGAAGCTGGCATAACTTATAAAGTAATATCAAAACGGAAATTACTTGGATTTCTCTTCTCCGCAGCTGAAAGAGAAGCCTTACGCTCACGCCTTTACGGGATATTACCAACTGCCATACCCATTCATTCATCTTTTATCATCTATAAAACTTTCTCGACTATACATCATTCAGTTTCCGACTATAAATATCAGAGTATATCACAGTGGTTCTAATTCACGTTTCTATTCACACCACAATAAAACAGTCGTTAATATACACCGCCTTTATGTCCCCCCCTTGTGGGTAGTTGTAAAACGACCATATTAAAGTAGAGAGTTTGTTCAGTGAAGGGAAACGAATCACTGACACCTACGCTAAAGGGAGTCATTTGTTTGATTCCACGAGAAGATATGAAGTTATGGATGGTTCAACATTCAGACATCTAACAAGGTAAGTAGTTGCATTAACTGCCAATGGGAAAGCATTATTTGAAACCAGGGTAGTAAAATTATGCAATGCAGTGACAGATGGCAATGTAACCATTATTCATAAGTTGAATATAGAAATCAAAGCCAGGAAGGCGAATGGGTCAAAATTGTAATGATTTATGAGTTTAACTCAGATGCTATCGATTTGTCTTTGTAGCCAAAGAATGCACCAAAGACCGAAGACAAATGGATTCTATTTTGAGGAATAAGTGGCCTTTTACATCTACATACGTCATTTACATCAGTGGCCTCTTCATACTTTTTAACCTTAACCTTAATAAGCATTGTTTCAAAATGGCAGTTGCAAACTCCCCCTCGATTGTTTTCATAGCGTGACGGTTTGTACTCATTATACATTTACATAGAGGTATGAGTACTACAACCAATATCTACAGTTCAAAGCCATCAAAACCACGTGCTCCGATATAATGTTCTGGATTTACAGATCACAGTATTGTACTGAGATTTGTTACTCCTTTACGTTCAAAAGCACTTAGGTGACTCATACAACTGAACGTGACAAGGGCCATGTCCAGGTCAATATTGAAATTATTGGAAGTTGGATCAATAACCTACCCTTTCTCCACAACTATGTGAAACTTGTATGTCAAACGATAGAAATGGAGATGCAGATGATTTGACGTCAGCCAATGAGCAGCGAGTATTTTAATCTTATAGGTACATAGTACAGTTTTATTGTAATGAGAAGCTTTTTGGTCCTTTGGAGCGGCAGCGCTTGCAACATACTCTTGATTATTAACAGACTAATGAAAAATCTAACTACTTGAAGTAATCAAAACTTTCAATGTTAAAAACTGTATTTTTTTATATTAGTATTAAAAAAGAGTTTACAGTAGACAGCACAATTTTCTGAAAAAATACAACCCAATTAAAAGCCTCAAACTGAAACAGAAGATACTAAAAAAACAAGCAACGTTAAGGAACACCATCTAAACAAACAAGCCACGGCAGATCAAAGTAAAAGTATTAATTAACATACAAACACAAATCAACATCTACTTAATAAACGTAACATTAATTACAAGCGGTAGGTAAGTAACATTGACATTGGTACCGCTAATGAGTCAAAAGCGATGCGCTTGCGCTCCTTCGATAAAGTGTACACGCCCACTGATGCGTAACATAACACATATCTTCTAATATATAAAATTCTCGTGTCACGGTGTTTGTTGCCAAACTCCTCCGAAACGGCTTGACCGATTTTAATGAATTTTTTTGTGTATATTTGGTAGGTTTGAGAATAGGATGTAAACTATTTTTCATTCCCCTAAGTGATAAGGGTAGACCAACCCAATTTTTTTTTTTCTTTTTTTGGACTATTTTTTATATTGTAATTTTTTTATGATTCGGCATTAAAAAATACATACAACCCAAAATTTTCACCCTTCTGCCACCAACCCCTATTTTTGAATAGCGATATTAGTACTTTAATCATTTTCGGTCGATAATATTGATCAGGGGGTCTACTCCCTAAGTCCGTCAACTAAAAGACGGGCCCGTCCGAAAGTAGTCCGAAACGATGGCGTGTACCCTACTCCCTATTGATTTCGGATTCATAAGCTTCGAACGGAATCATAGACAATATTTGTGCGCGAATGATACATGACGGTAGAGTTGCGCTATTTTACCGGTCGATTACCGGTTTACTTATTTTGTGGTTATCATGCTTACTATTCCAAAAATAATATTGTTGTCGTTAGAAAATTACCACATTTTTAATAATTCTGTTTTTATTACGCCTTTAGTTGAGCAATTGAATTATTTTTGCCATTTTTGTCCCGATGGTGGCTTTATCGTGTTGATATCTTTGCCTTTTTTCTTTTTGACGTTAAGTGTGTAGTATCTATGACGGCAAAGTATTTTGACGCGGCGCGTCTTTCAAGACTTTCAGTTTCAGATTTGTCAATGAATTTGATATTGAAGCGATGAAAACTTTTGATAATTACCTACATGTACTAAATAAACAAATGGAATCAATACCGAAGACTAGTTCAAATTAAAGGCTAAGAAGTGCAACTTGGTTGGAGGAGCATAAGGTTTGTACTGTTACAGCTAGAATAAATTTTGTTTTGTAAACATTCTCAATTTCTCATAGTTACATGCTTGCTTTTGCTTCTGTTCCTTACATTGTTTTGAAAGAATTGGTCAGGAGAGGGTCTTCTTAAATGGAAAATCTAAATACGGACGTAAACACCAACGCGAAGAAGGTGGCGGCCCGGCATGATTTACGAATTAGACCTACCTATCCAATTTACTTTTACGTTACAAAGTTCATAAGAAGGCATGTCAAGAATTTTGTTTGCCTGTACAAAACTCATAATATTACTTAGTTATTCTTATGCCTCTACAGATTTAATTAATTTGGTATAACTATAATTTGCAAAAAAAATATTACATTAATTATGTATTTCAGGTTAGTAGGACTAGTAAAGATGGCGCTACACTACAAATAGCAGAAACTGAAACAGCCTGCAGAAAAGAATTACATGAGGCACAGAGGGCAAACAAACTATGTTTGTTCTAAGAACAAGTTCTAAAAGTCAAATGAGAATATTATAAAATAAATTAAACTGATAGAATAGACATGTTTTTTTTATTAATGAACTACTCGCTAAAATATCTTCTTATAAAAGTTTGAAAAATAGCATTTGCATTTCCCTTGCAACTTCTTGAGTTGCTTCTCTTGTATGATATTCATTGATATTACTGGGTACCCTCTAACTGCATGTCTCCATGGTGAACTGCAATGTTGTGAAGCACTGCCACTATGGTTGTTTTCACATTTTCTAGTTTGCATGTAATGGTCATAGGTTGTGCCATGTAAAAGGCATTGAAAGCTTTGTTTCCACACACCAAAGCACCGTTCCACAGTATATGTCGAAAGTAAAGTAAACAAAGCCAAATGGGGTATTATAATTATCCTCACACAAGTCCTCAAAAATGTTCTCGTGTGAGCCTATAGTTCCCAACGAACTCAACGTCGGAAATACTCGCCAACCGAAAGTTTCGGCGGAACTATAACCGGCGTCGCCGCCGCTCTTCCTGTAGAGTTTTTTCGAGCAATTCCAGCATTAAAAAAGCAGTCATCGTTTGGATTATTTAAAAAAAAATACTTTCGTCGACAGCACGACAACTATTGTGATGTCGTATCAACTGACATATTTCTCCGTCAAAACAAGTGTCAAATTCAACTTTTCGGACGGGCAAAAACACATCGGGAGTAGGGACAACTGTCAAATCGTATCGTCATTCATTCTTAGGTCGGGCTTCCAACTAATCGTATGTCCGTAGGTGTTAGGGAGTAGGAAACGCCCGTAACTAAGCCCGAAATGACGGACTTCGTGCTTAGGGAGTAGACCCCCAGTTACCAACTTACCACTCGATCAGTCCCGTCAGGCGTCTACCAGTGTCACTTCTCACCCCGTAAACAGCACAGAGTAGGGATGAGAACGAAGCCGGTTTCCTGTCGTTCTCACACAATAAGCTTTCTCTCTCTCATTCACTAAAGTTTAGGGCCTAAAATAAAATGAATCCCTATTTGAACACGCGTGAACGGCTGGACCGATTTCACTAATTCTTTTTTCGTTATTGTAAGGAGAAGGTTCTTAGGATAGGTAAGTGAAGGTAGAGTGTAAGGTAGGTAGGTATGCAAGTAGGTATGTAGGTAGGAGGTAGGGTGTGTAAGATAGGTAGGTAGGTAGGTAGATAGGTAGGTGGATAGGTAGGTATGTAGATAGGGTAGGTAGAGTAAGTAAGTACTAAGTGCTACCCGTGCGAAGCTACGGAAATTGGGATTCATTTTTATATATTGTATAGAAGAAAGTAAAATGATTAATAAAAGCGTTACTGGAGAAGGTTCTTAGGATGGGTAGGTGAAAGGATAGGTATGTAGGTAGGAGAGGTAGGTAGATAGGTATGTAAGTATGTAGGTAGGGTAGGTATGTAGATAGGTAGGGTAGGCATGTAGATAGGTATGTGGGTAGGTAGTTATGTATGTAGGTAGGTAGTGTAGGTAGGTAGATAGACAGGTGTGCCGTAGATAAGTACTTAGTGCTACCCGTGCGAAGCCGGGACGGTCAGCTAGTATATATATATTCTATTCAAATCCTTGTTTCTAATTTTGACGTTATTTCCGCTTAAAACAAATATCAGATCTATGCTAGTTTTAATAAAATTGATTTAAGAATGACAAGTAACTTCTACAAAAAACTAAAAAGGAAATAAAAAAATGCGCAAACTGAACTCGGGATATTCAAGTTATTTTTCTGAAAACACATATTTGTTTGCATTTTTGCAAAATAAAATGCGAATGCAAAAGAGTAGAAATGAAACCATATCGTTGAAGTAAGGTCAATAATATGTGACTTCTTTTTAACTGGTAAGTATTAACTTGAATATCTATTTACAGACAGGAAAATGAGGTGGCCAGCTATCGTTATTTTTATAATTAGCCGTTATTATAGCCATAGTTATTATTTACAGAGAAGGAAAAGTGACTATAGGTGACTTCCTTATTTCTATTATTTAGGCATTTAATAATAATTGGCAAAATTTTAATAGGCTTTATAATTAGGCTTTATCGCACATCATGACGGAAGTCGGATAGGGAAACAAAACAAGTATACGATGCGATAACTGATAATATAGATTGTGTAGGTACCTACCTAAAATATCTGAAACTTTATCCATATTAACAACTTTGGTTACATAGTAACATTCCATGATGATACTATATTAGAAGCTTCTAAGAAGATAATGTTTAATCAATTATCTTAGAAAAAAAATATGGAGTAAATCACGAATTAGGAATTTGTACTAAACGAACCAAAATACTCAAAATAATTCTTCTCTTAAAACAAAATGTTTCAAAATATGTATATCTACAACTTGCCTTAGTTGACGCTTGGCCTTATACTGATTAAAAATGCCATCAGCCGTGTAGCCAGGTAATTCTCTGTCAATAAAAACATGAGAAACGATGTTATCACTTAATTCATATCCCTAATCATTGCCATTATCAATCAGCCATGTTTTACGATAAATTACTTTCTTTTAATGGTTTTTTACTTTATTGTCTTCCGCTGCATCGTATTTTAAATTAAATTTATGTTTCTATTTGGTTCTTGTTTTTCGTCTTCTATAAACTTTTTTCCGAAAGCTAAGTGTGTGATAAACCTATTTACATAGCCATTAAAATGTGCTATTAAATTAAACCGGCTAGGCAATTAGGTATTTTATTTCTCTACGCTTCTTGAAGTAGCTTAAGTGCCGATATATCGTCATGATACTACTTTTTTCGAAGTTAAGGATATAATCTTTATGCATTACGTTCATATCAAAAAGATAATCTTTATCGCCATGCATTCCATTTAAATCTTCATTGATAATCTTATTAATAAATACCTTAATTCTACAATTTGCCTAACCCTTCATTTCCCTTGTTAAAGCTATTCAACCATATATTTATAATACTGTTCGTTGAATATGCCGCATTATAATCTACAACTCGTAGAGGCGGTGCAGGCGTGTCGGTGTCAGCCCCATCATTAATAATCCCAGCCATACTGCAGATATCATCAGGGCTCTTACCAATTGTTCGAGTATGCTGTATTTTATTGGAACCATAGGCCACAACGATAAACAATATAAACTTATATTATCAGTTTCTAAGAAAACTATGGAGACAATGTCTATTTCCCACTTTCGTCATATTTAGCTTAGGTAGGTACATACATGATTGATCATGTTAAAGAATTTATCATTCATGGGATGTAAGCTGTAGAGGGTTAACGAGAATTTAAATTAAAACAAAAAAGCTTGTAAATAATGTATGTAAAGGTCAAAACCGTAATGAACTCTCAAAATGAAAAGTTGCAGCTATCTCCCGGCAACAATAAATTAATTTAATTGCAAAACTTGTCTCTGTCTCTGTGTATAATTTGTAAAATGAATCAAAATTTACAAATGGGCCACACCTGACAAGAACAAAACATTGTAAACGCGCTCTGCACTCATTCATTTTGTCGTCGGCCGCAAATCGTATTTCATGGCCTCTGAGCTAAACACCTTAAATTATGCAATCCTTTTACTTTAATCCTAGCTCTTATTAACAGGCAACAGAGTGCATTTCCAGCAGTTGAAGATTCTCAACACTTTGGTCCAAATGTACTTGTGCAGCTATTGCGATAAGGGTAAGTTCGAATCGCGTGGGTGTAGCATTAAGAACTCATAAATCTTATGCAGGGCATTAATTATTTCACATCTCGGAAGACGAAGCTCAAAAGAGTTTTATTTCATTAGACAGTGAGATAAGACCCGATGTTGATTTATTGATTCTGATCGGATCTTTGTCGTAATTTAACTGGACACTTCCTGCTAAAGGATTTGGGACTTCTTGGTTCTTTTGGGATGCGTAGGTCTGTGGGTTGTTCTTTTATTTTGAACATGTTACTCTAATAACATCAGGTTTGAGAGATTAAGACACCTGTACGTTGTCGAAGGCACAATAGGTCCACCGCAGGAATTTGATAATCGTCTCAATTAACAAAGAACTTTTTTGGTCCTGATTTCCGTTCATTCTTTATTGAGCGGTCAGCGTTTTGATAACTTAACATTTTTGGTTGAGTTGAAGTTTGGTCCTCGTATACTTTATATTATTATACCATGATTTTAAGCTTTTCGCTATAAGAGTAGGGGAAGACCAAAAAAGCGATGGATGGACTGTGTGAAAGATGATAGGGCTAGAAAGGGGGATGACTACTGAGATGACGACTAATAGAGAAGTATGGAAAAAAGGGATATGTTGCGCCGACCCCAAATAATTTACGATAAGGACAGGAGAATGATGATGATGATGATTATGATTTTAAGCTTTAAGATAGCTGGCCTTAATGCAATCACACGTCAGTATAATAGAACACAGAAAGCGAATGTTTCGCTGAATAATGTTTGTTTGACAAAACATTTAAACCAAAATCAACAGGAGACGGAAATAACTGGCGCCCTAGTTCTGAATTTGCCAGAATCCATCCAAAATGAATTTATGTTTCTCTCAATCTACATTACTAAAATGCTTTTAGCGTGACACAATTTTGATATTTAATAGCTCATCAACTTTATTGCTCGCTTCCTCTTTGCCTTTCTCATTCCCTCGTTGCTAGGACAATTAGATCCGCGGATGTGATCATTTCGTAACATCCTCAGGAGTGGCAAATGTGGTATTAGGTGCAATATAACGTTGTGAATTGCAGCGAAAACTAAGATAGGTGGGCTTAAGTAGTGAGTACTGTACGGTGGATTACGCTAATGCAGCATGAACCTTGTTTGCGAGCGCCGAGTAATTCAATGCTCACGAAGAGTGAAGTGGTAGAACAATTTTTTCAAATAAATTATAGAGTGCTATTTATAGCAGCCTAGTTTAAATTGATTACGGAGATATAAAAGCGGCGGTAAAAATCAATTAATGCTTTGATGGTAATCAAGATTTTAATGGAGATAAAAATGAGCAGGTAGATGAATTTTAAGATTTAATAAGCCTGCCAGAGCCACGCTGATGCTGCAGCAGTCACGAGGAAGATACCTCATGTATTAAGGGATGAGCGTCCGTTGATTCCAATTGGTTCTGTATAAAACAAACAAAATCTCAAGCGCTAATGCAAGTTCAGACAGCACGGAAGCTTATCGTAGTGATCAAACTAATAAACGTATCGGTAATGTGCTTTCAAATAATATTTGTAAACAAAACATATCATGTTTTGTGTACTAATCTTTATCTATGTGTCACAATGTGATTACCGCATGTGATATAACGGCAAACACTTAACTAATATCCATTGACAGCACAAATGTTTTTGCTCCAAATACTTTGTACACTACTTCCGTAAAAAATCCTTTGTTCTTTACCATCCCAAGCAATTACTTGAGCAACAACCTTTTTGTCAATAGGTGTGCCACAAGTTCCTAACTAATTGTCACCTTTTTAAATGGCAGACACAATATATGTATAAAAAGTGTTCGTTGGTCTTACGCATGACTTCCAGTACATGTGATTGTTTACAAGTTTCTCGGCCGATATACTTTTATCATCCATATATCTTTTTATTAATCAAGATCCATAAAGGATGTTATCGGGTGCTGGTTCATTCCCTTCATTGATTTCATTATCGATTAAATTGGAAAGGACAGGAAAATGATTCAGACACAATTAAATTATCGAAGTGTACAGAGTGCCGCGAGTTTCTTGTGGCACTCTAGTGTCACTGCCTCGGCCCGGCTAGGGTGCCGTGAGCGTTGCATTGTCACTGTCACTTGTTATTTAGGTTAGGTTAGAACTGTGACCACACAACGCACGAGCTGAGCGAGCGTAGCGAGCGGTGCCGCGGTAGCGGCCGGCGAAGTGCCAGGGTCCGTTTAGGCACAAGAGAATGTAATGTTTTGGGAATGTGGTGTTTTACAGCGATCTAACCTCGACAATCAAACAAAATACCAAGTGACGTGACTTAGTGACAGTGACAATGACAATCCAATGCTTGCGGCACTTGAGCCGGGCCGAGGCGGTGTTACTAGGGTGCCTGTAGTGGCACTTTATCCGATAGGGATAGAGTGCCAATGGTGGCACTCTATACACTGCCTTAAATTATTATGAAAATCTCTAATTACCAGTTCAAAAAGCCGACCACAATTTTGTTAAAACCCATATCCTTTTACGCTTTTATTCCCAATTGGATAAGGATATTTAATTTCCTTCCATTCCATCATTTAATTGATTGAGTTCAGCATGTAATTTTACACAGGATTCAGCCCACGTAAGCAGGAAGGTATCGTTTAGAAGGCACACCATCAATTGAGAGCAGACGCAAAATTGCAGCAGATTGATAACGATAAATAAGGATATGTTTGTTGCACTGATAAAGGAGATGGATGGGGGAAATAGAACAGTCATTCTATAAAACATAAACAATATAGCTGTTGATAATACCTGCAGCGTAAGGTAATGGAGCAGTATATGGAGAAGATGGAAAGTCAATAAGCAGCATGATTTGTTAAGATGGAAAAGCAGGTGGTGGAGGTCGAGAGGGCATGGCAAGCCGTCACCTCCTTCTGCGAAGCAGTAATGCTCGCGAAGGAGGAGGCGGAGCGCGCGAGGGAGTGGCAAAGGCCGCGCCCTACCAGCCCTAGCCGCCGCCGCCGTAGGAGACTTCCCGGGCGTCGGGAATTGATAGCCGATTTCCGGCCACCGTAGGCGCGGGCCTGCGGACGGAGAGCAGAGGGCAGCTCGCCGTCCGATAAGGACCAGGCCCGGGTCGACGGCGCGTCGTGTTCCACGCGCGCCTCAAAGAGATGTCAGCAAAACTGACGGGGTCCGTTAGGGCCGATGCCTGCCGGGGTTGCGGGTAGTCCCAAGGGGAAACCGTGGCCCCTGGTATGGCAAGGGAAGGAACACGGGTGGGTTTTAGTCAGTAAAAGTCTGACACGCCCTTCCGCTCCGCCCAGAGCGGGAGAAGTCATTGGATGATTTCCCACCCAAAAAAAAAAAAAAAAAAGGTGGTGGAGGTGCGCAAAATATAAAACAATGCCTTAAATTAGTCTTATTACCACAATGTGGCAGCTAGGCAACCAATAAGGTAGACAGATATAAGGTGAACCACTAACATGGTGGTGGACCTAAAATAAATCACCAGCAAACAGTCAAACTAATATCGATGGTGGTAATAAGACCACAAAATTCTTAATTGGACAAGTGTTAAATATGGTCGATTACCGTTTGGATGTAGGTGCCATGCAGGTGTTAGTGCGGTACGGATATCGCAGCTGATAGTGCAGGTAGATACAAATATTGATACAAGCCACACCACGTGGGAACGACGTACTACTACGTTAGTATGCGCGTGGCAAAGATTAGGGAGATTTGAAGATGCGGAGATAGGCATTTAATGAACGGAACCGTATGGTGAAGATAAGGGCGTATTCTTTTTTGTTGTTTCGTTTTTTTTTTTTACATTATTCGATAATTTTGAAGGACCGAACTAGAGTGCATTTATTTTAGAAACTTTCATTTTAGATGCAGTAATATTATTATTTTAAAATGAAAAACCGTACATAATTTTATTGTTACACCAAAAATTTTCTTTGATATTCACAGATGAATCGTTTCTTATAAGACGATTATGCAAAATAACATTGTGTGTATCTATATCATCAATTGCTAAGCAATCTTATCGCAAATAGAGGTCAGCAAAGACATTAAAATTAGTCTCATTACTAGCGTCAATCAATAAAATTGACACCCATATAATTAGTATTACATGATTAGCACGAATTCTGATATGTATCATCACGTAACACAAGACACGTGCTCTCTACGTCTTCAAACAATCAAGTCAGTCAATAAAGTACGCTAATCATTATGGTAAAGAGTAAATACCCAGTTTCCACTAAAACAGTTGACTTCAACTGTTTTAGTGGAAACTGGGTATTTACTCTACGCATAATATATGTTTTATTGATATAGAAGTCAAATGAGCGCATGAGCAGTTCGTTCTTGGTGCACAGGGTGAGTTCCAACAGCATCCTGGGAGTTATTGTTGACAGGCTGGATTGCTGCTGTACCTATTGTAAGTCATTGCTCCAGTATCTCAGTTACTGTGCGTTTGCACTGGCGAAACATTCACGACAAAACATGTTGGAATCTCTATTTTCTGTCAAGTTTCCGTACAATGTTTGACAGGAACTAGAGATTTCAACATGTTTTGTCGTGATGTTTCGCCAGTGCAAACGCACAGTTCGAATGCTGAAGCAGTGATTATTTTTTTGTGTGTTTGCGTAATAGTTGTTATAATTGTATCACTGACATAGTTGTAATGCTAGTTACACACGAAAGTAACGATTTGCGGGCGCAAACTTAGGCTTGCGCAGATCTAATTTGACGTTTTTTCAAAGAAATTTGCGCAAATTACTTCCCACACACGTAACGATTTGCTGTGCGCAAGCCTAAATTTGCGCAAGCAAATCGTTACGTGTGTGGCTAGCATTAGTTTAATTTAATTGTTACTCTAAAGCCGCCCTCCGACGGTGCGCCATATCGCGGACGCACGCGCACGACGCACCGTGGGAAACCTAGCGTGCGTGGTAGCGCAGACGCGCGTTGTACGCGTGCGTGGCGGTGCGTCCTCGTGCGGGCTGGTGCGCGTCCGCAATATGGCGCACCGTGGGAGTTGGCTTTAACACTGTATGAGTCTCATGGTTACTCTCAATAAAGAATTAAATTAATTATAGCGACCTAGTTTTTCCCATGTCGAGAAAACTTTTGCATCGGTTTTTCTTTTAGGAAATTCTGAGAAACAGTCAAAAGCTTAGCTTAGCTTAGTCACTCCAAATTTTTTAAATGGAAATATCTGCCACCACCAACGTAGACTGTCCAAATAATTTAAAGAGGCTGTCCCAATCGTTCGAATAATTTGTCTAACTATAACTCATTCATCATCCAAATTATTTGAGATCAGCGCAGCATGTATCCGTCTTCCATACATAGATACTTCTCTAATCGACTGTTTACTTTTTGTCTCTTTCGTTTTCTGTTGGCTCCATTTATACGAAATCAAATCGAAGTGGTAAATTATTAAACTGCCGCCTATTCAAAGCATACTCTCACCAACGTAGACTGTCCAAATAATTTAAAGAGGCTGTCCCAATCGTTCGAATAATTTGTCTAACTATAACTCATTCATCATCCAAATTATTTGAGATCAGCGCAGCATGTATCCGTCTTCCATACATAGATACTTCTCTAATCGACTGTTTACTTTTTGTCTCTTTCGTTTTCTGTTGGCTCCATTTATACGAAATCAAATCGAAGTGGTAAATTATTAAACTGCCGCCTATTCAAAGCATACTCTCACCAACGTAGACTGTCCAAATAATTTAAAGAGGCTGTCCCAATCGTTCGAATAATTTGTCTAACTATAACTCATTCATCATCCAAATTATTTGAGATCAGCGCAGCATGTATCCGTCTTCCATACATACTTCTCTAATCAACCGTGTACTTTTTGTCTCTTTCGTTTTCTGTTGGCTCCATTTATACGAAATCAAATCGAAGTGGTAAATTATTAAACTGCCGCCTATTCAAAGCATACTCTCATGACGTGTCACACACGTAATAATTACGACAACAGAACAATGACCAATAAGTTACATTAGACGCTCGACATCGTTACATAATTAATATCCAATCAAGCAGGCTTAAAAGAAAACTAATTATAGACCTAACGAGATAATGAGTCAGTTATTAATTGCTTTAAGTTCTGAATATTCGTAATTGATTTATGCGTGTGAATTAATTAGCTCTTTTAGAGAGTGTAGGCTATCGTCATGCTTTTTTTTTCGTTTTATCATGAATACATAAGTATACTTAAATTAATATGAAGAATATTAACATAAGTAAGTAGGTACTAGGGAGGTGCCTAATGGTTTTAGTTAAAATAGATCCGCAGTTGTAGCCCGCGAAATTCAAGTTTTTTGCAATTTGCAGGTCAATGTCAAGGTTGAATCTTGATCAAAATATGATTCGCGACTATAATAGATATGTATTTACCAGTGGCGAAGGGTGCCGTAATAGAAAAGGTAAGCCGGAGCCAAAACAAAAGGAAAAAAAAAAAAAAAAAAAAAAAAAAAAAAAAAAAAAAAAAAAAAAAACCAGGGGCTGCAGCCGTGCGTGAAGTCCAGTTACTTACAATTTGTGGCTAGCTTTCTGGCTCTTCAGTCTTGTACAGGCAGATGTTACTATTTACTATATGATAAGATGATACTATTTACGTGTCCAAAAAACGTTTTCATTTCCTGAATATTTTCAAGGGAACGGCTCAGTACTAAATTTAATATATGAGCGTAACATGGGACAAACATTGCCTTAAGGACATGCATCACGAATTTTCGCTTGTACTCCACCGTGGCTCGCCAGACATAACTGCCGCGCCGTCGTAAGATTGACCAACTAACTTATTTCTACAACGATACTGGTCAAGTATTTCTAACAACTGTTTGGATAAAACTTCAGCAGTTCGACTTTCGCTAACATCGTAAAAACCCAGGAATCGTTCCTCAATTCCAGTTTCTGATAAATATCGAAAAATTACAGTTAATTGCTCCCTATGACTGACATCTGGAGTTTCGTCAATCATTACAGACAGAAATTGAGCTTTATCTATCTCTAATCTAATGTGGTCTCGTAAAACGGATGCAATACAATGTATTAAATCATTTTGAATATCACTAGAGAGACCAGAAAACACGGGGTTCTGAACTGAAGATCATAGTTCTAAATGCGAGTTCATTACGGATCATATTTCCTCAGATATAACAAAGTTTTGATATAGTTACCGCGGTTATTGGAATTCAGACCTTCATCGTGGCCGCGAAAAGCTACTTCTTGTGTATCTAACAAAATAATGGTGTCAATAAACCGTTTCTTAAATTCCTATTTCGATTTACTTTTCTAATAGGAGCTTCATACGAATTAGCGAAAAATAATCAAGTTGTTCTGTGATTCGTTTAACGACATCTGTCGGCGAGAAAAGAAATACTATTTTGAGATTTGTGAAGCTAGTTTGGCGTTTCAACACAAGATGACAGCACATCTGATTTTACTCTAAGAATGAAATCAAATGTAATTATAATACAAAAAGTATTTTTAATTAAGGAATTTGTTTCATAATGTAGGTATTAATAAAGAATTCAGTATTAATTATGTGTTTCTTATTTTCAAACCTTGAAAAGCATGTTTCCTCACAAAGTAAATAATTCGTCAAGCAACAATCAAAACTATTTGCCGCCATCCTAATCCTACTGATAGTACTAATCATTTTTCAAATCTACTCTAATGATGTAAGTTCAACTTATTAAAACTTTCTACTTACCCCAAATACCTAATTACAACGTAGTTCAATCAACGTACGTTTCTTTCACTAAACTCATAACACAAACACTATCTTAATCACTTTTCTATACCTGAAAACAAATATTACTCGTACTAGTAATGATAAACTAATGAATACAATGAATACAAAATGCAAATTAACTCTGTAAACAAATTATATGGTTGCGATTACGACAAAAACCAACACATTGTCAATCGAATGATGAAATAATGTTTTGATGTCCGAACACCGAGCCGAACGCATTACGATACTCAACGACAACAACCGAATATCAAATGCGAGAACGAGTGAGTAATAGCAATACATAGTTCTTTCTCGTTCACACGAGCGCGTTTTCGCCTACTTTACCTACTATAACTCGTTGCAAGCCGGCTTCCTTGCTTGGTATAAAACGCACGGAGTCACGTGACCGAGTGACGTCAGACGGATTTTATTTTCTATAGAAATTGAATTCACGATAACCCGTACGCGCCTACGAGTTATTTTAGAGCGAAATGTTTTGTTGTTGGGATATAAAGACAAAAATTTTTATGTAGGCGTTTTGTAATGTTTTAATTGTATTCAAATACTTATAGTGTGATTATTCAATGACGATAGAGTGGTTGTGTTCCGAATTACCGAAGGGAAGCCGATAGGAATCGGCTTGTACGGAGTCTACGCCCCTGGTATTTACAGAATTATAATGATTGAAATCATTAATACTTACATCTCTCTAAGTTACTTATATTGTTCCATAAGAACAAATTTCTTATGGAAAAGTTCTTATGGAACAACTAACGAGATGTATTAATGCTTTCAAATGCGGATTCACCTTAAGCTAGGAACTTGCGAAGACGAGCTGAGCGAAGACGTGCAGGAATCGACCAATCATAGACGAAACAAGAGTCGCGATGTGGATTTCAACTTCAACCAATGTCGATACCTGCACGTCTCTTCTCCGCTCCGCCACACGTTGAAACGCACCTTAAAGGATTAGTTAGCGTGTTACCATTCGTTATTTTCTTCCAAGACAGATTTTACATTATTCAACAATGTAATAACCAAATACGATTAGCTCGGCTCTAGCCATAGATTAGGCAAATAAGGCTCTAATCTAAATTAACCTTTGCATACCAAACCCATTACCAACAGTACCAACACAAAATTGCACATAAATCATTAAGGCCAAGCTATTAATAAACTAAATAGCTGGGATGTCTAATTATCACTTACAATTGTTATTACACATTATAATTATGTCAAATGAACTAAATAGGATATCTCATACGTCACAGGCATGTAGAAATTATCTGTCTAGTTGAAACTTAATGGAATAATTATACTTTTAAAGAAGCCGTGTGCCCGATGCCACTCCCATCGGCAAATACACAAATTTTCATCCCCTATTCAACCCCATAAGGGGGTGAATTTTCGATAATTCTTCCTTACATCTATAAGGAACTCTTGTGCAAAATTTTGTGCACCCAGACCTTGCAATTTTGGCTGCACGTTGTTTGTCAGATTTGAGTAATTTTACTTACCTGCATTCGATTGTTTATATTTTGCACTATCATAATTATTAAGTATCTACCACTAGAGCAAAACTATGAAGCATTAAATTGCTATCTCACGGGACCTACTGCAGATTTCGCATGAAGCTAAGCAAGACGAAGGTACAAACAGATCAACGAAGTGTCTCCTCTACAAATATTTTTCTTAATCTTTGACAGTGTCGGCATCGTCAAGGAAAGATATACCGCCTAATTATTGTACACGCAGCATGTTTGAGTCAAATATCGCAAAGCTGGTTGCAATACCGTATCCACTTAGACGTGTTAAGTAAGTACTTAAGTTTTGAGTACGTCTTAACCGTACATTAGCTGCGTTTCGGAGAAATCCACTGATATACAGGCACACAACCGCTGTTAATTACAAACAGGTGTGTAGGAGATAAAAATTTAAAGCGCTTTTTTGCTGCTTTTCAAAGGCAACGCAGCGTACAGATTTTGGGATTGGTTATGGTGTATCTTGATTTTCATTATAAAAAATAAATAAATCATTTATTTTGGACCAAACACTTGTAAGTAATACATTTTTAAGCCTGCCAAACTGCGTGACAACTTGTCGGCAGGATTATGAGTTCACCATATTTTTTACCGAACTACTAATAATTATTGCAACAATATAATTTTATGATTAGATGGTAGCAATGCGAAGAAAGTGAATTACCTGATAATATCGGTAATCTTTTCAACTTTCTCATGTCAAAATCAAAACCGGAAGATCAACGTTCGAAATGTGCTGATAATCGACACTTAGGTTAAATGAAAATTTCAATGAACAGTCCCAAAAAGCCAACGTAAAAAATAAAGCTGGTGAACTTAAGTTCACCGGCACGACTTCGTGAGCATCCTAACTTCCTAATTCTAAATGCGAAAGTGAGTTTGTTTGTTTGTTCGTTTGTTACGCTGTCACGCTAAAACGGCTGAACAGATTTGGATGAAACTTGAAACAGGGTTAGACCTTGACCTGGACAAGGACATAGGCTACTTTTTATCCTGGATTGCAGACGAAGTCGCGGGCAATAGCTAGATTTATATAATATGGGTTTTGCCTAAATTTTATAAATTAAGATTTTGCGTACAGAAATAAACCTATTTAGATCATCTTTCCTCCTAGCAAAATCGTAGCCTTTTAATACACCCTCAAGAAAACAGTCAGCCATCTTCTATTCATCTCAAAGGAAATTGAACACAAGAGCTACACGATACTTCCAAGTAACCCATGTGAACGAATAGTTAAGTTAATTACCGCATACGTCGAGGATTCCTGAAAGTACTGCAATTAAACTACCACTAAACGACTTTATAATGAATGGCTATTTACTTATTAAATAAGATGAAGGTTTCAAGCAAGAACTTGTTTATTTTCTTGGTATTTTATTTACTGTAGAGATAGGGCTGATGGAGGTGGAGAAATAGTTTTTTGTCGTCACAGATTCGAACAGATGGAACACTCCGCCAAATAATTTAAATAAAAAGCGACTGTATACACGATAAAGTGCAATTCAGGGGGCCTACCACCACCACTAAAAGCAGTATTATTTTTATTCAGTGGGGGAAAGAGATGGTGCTATACGTCCTGTAGAGCTTCATCTCTTTTCCACACTAAAGTAATATTAAAATAATACTGCTTTTAGAGGTGGTGGTAAGCCCCCAGTTCGCACAGAGTTAATTACCTACAGTTATATTCATCTAGAAGTTGTCTCTCTTTCTATCGCGTAACTCTTATATCTGCTGCTTCTTAGCAGTAGAAAAGCTCACTGAATTTTATTGGCCCAACAAAACTAACCCGCCGCGTACTTGTAGCTTCTTATCCAAAATGCAGAGTGTGCCTTCTGTAATATTCTGTGTTGTTGTCAACATTTGAAGGGTCCTGCTGTCGACTGTGGTAGATGGATTTGATTGATTGACTGTTAAATTGGTAGGACGTTTCTGACTGACTGTATTTAGGACACAATTGCAGTTGACGCTTCACGTCAATAAAAATTAAACTAAATATAAAATTAGGCCCTTTTAAAATCACAAAGATTTTATGTTTTTTTTTTCGTTTTTGACTAACCTTAGCGATTACAAGACTTCTAAGGGAATCCTATAGCGTAGGTACATCGTGCTCGTACATCGAAAATATAGGTAGGTATAAGCTTTCCGTTTGACTTCCCCTGAAGGGACGCAGATAGTAGAATATCGAAAGGTCAGTAACAGTTAGTGCAGAGAAAGTTTGCAAATCAAAATGTCAGAATTATAGCACAGAAGCCACAGAATGCAGGGACGCTGATACAGGTTGACCTGATTAAGATATTAAAATATTATTGACGCAGAAATCAGTGATTATACATTAAAAAAAAAACATACATAAAGTCGAACATAGGACCTCCTCCTTTTTGGAAGTCGGTTAACAAATGGAACAAAACCTAGTTATGAAATTATCTACCAGACAAGTCAACCAGACCTCTGGAGTTGATGAAACGGACCATACACCTAAAGTCATCCAAAAAAAATGCCAGACTAAAGTTTCCTTACCACGTCTTTCACAATCAAAACCTCCGCCAACGAAGAAATACCGCGAGATTTAAAATTAAAATTGGAACGCTTTTTTATTTTTTAAATTCTCACACGCCGTGCGGCATCCTGCCTGTCATACGCGAGCCTACTTAACGGATACGTTTAATCTGACAGGTCGGACGCGTCGGATGTTTTGACAGCGAGCCAATTACCTGCCACTTTGTTTGGTGGGCCCTGTACGCAATTTTTCACATCCTGCGAACCTGGGATTTGATCTGGGGAGAGGTGGGCAGTGACTAGTGTTGCTAGATGGACTGTGGGTTTTTCTACTGGGATATTTCGAAAGATGTCTGATACATCTTATAGATGACTAGCTGCCCTCCCCGGCTTCGCACGGGTAGCAGTAAGTACTTATCTACGGCGCACCTACCTATCTACCTACCCTACACTGCCCGACTTACCTACCTACCCTGCCCTACCTCCGTACCCTACCCTGACCGACCTACCTACCTACCCTGCCCGACCTACCTACCTACCCTGCCCAACCTACCTACCCTGCCCTACCTACCCTACCCTGTCCGACCTACCTACTTACCTATCTTCCTATCTACCTACCCTGCCCTACCTAATTACCCTACCCTGCCCGACCTACCTACCTACACTGCCCGACCTACCTATCTACTCTGCCCTACCTCGTTACCCTACCCTGACCGACCTACCTACCTACCCTACCTACCTGTCTACCCTACCTACCCACCTTCACCTATCTTCTTATCTACCTACCCTGCCCTACCTAATTACCCTACCCTGCCCGACCTACCTACCTACCCTGCCCTACCTACCTACCCTATCCTGCCCGACCTACCTACCTACCCTGCCCTACCTACCTACCCTACCCTGCCCGACCTACCTACCTACCTACCTACCTACCCTACCTACCTATCTACCTTATCTACACCGGTAGACGCCTGACGGGAATAACTGATCGAGTGGTAATCCGCCAAGAGTAGAAAATTATTAAAGTACTAATATCGCTATAAAAAAATAGGGGTTAGTGGTAGAAGGGTGAAAATTTGGGGTTGTATGTATTTTTTAATGCCAAATCATAAAAAAATTACAAAAAAAAAAATTTTCAAAAAAAGAGAAAAAAAAAACTTGGGGTGGACCACCCTTATCACTTAGGGGTACGAAAAATAGTTTACATCCTATTCTCATACCTACCTAATATACACAAAAAATTTCATAAAAATCGGTCAAGCCGTTTCGGAGGAGTTTGGCAACAAACACCGTGACACGAGAATTTTATATATTAGATAGATGTCTGATTAGATTGATTTGAATATTAACTGTGCAGTACTTATTCAATTGGTAGTTTTTAGAAACGATCTCCCGTTTATCTTATAATGGAAAGCATATTAGCCAGCTTCCGGAAAAACCACCGGATGATGGAAAGTCCAGATAAGAACGGTACCGAACAAATTCCTATAAGAAAACCCGCTAGATTTTGTTATTTTCCGTAAAACTTCGATGGACTAAGCGTGGGAATTCAGAAGTAAATGGTGGTGCTAAATAGCACATTATTTAACACAAATACTTAAATAACTAAGCAACTTAGCTTAAACACGCAATCTCGTTTGCGTATGTATGACGGTTTGCTAAAGCTGGCTACAAACGTGAATGCGAGCTTTTCAAGAATGCTTGAAAACTAGCATGATCGTCTGTGGAAAGTTTTAGGAAGGTCGCACATCTGACGGAAGATGCGTCGCGTAACGCCAGAACGGGAAAGTAGATAATAAGGGTGGTTGCACATCTGACGGAAGATACGTCGTAACTTCATTAGTTCCCCGACTCACTAACGTATCATCGGTTGAGTGTAACTTGTGTAAGGTTGAATGTTTTATTATCTACCTCTCCTTTCTGGTGTTACGCGACCGACGATACGCGTCGTATCTCCCGTCAGATATAATGACACTACCCTAAAACTTTCAATTTTACACACTGTTACACACTCAATCGATTATAATAGTACGTCGACCGTACTAAAAAAAATTACGCCCCAGCCCCACGCATCTTCCTTCTTGAGCTTTGTCCTTGAGAATTGTCCAAGATGACCTAAGGAGGAAATTATCAACAATGTCTTCTTGGAATTCCCGGTCAGAGCCTACGTGATAAAAACAGTCTAATTAAAATAATAATAAATGATAAGCTAACCAGATTCTTGTTTTGTAACCAAACTCGTTATCTAAAAAAAAGAAAAAAATCCTATACGTAAATACGTTTTTTTTTTATCCTAATGGTCAGATTGGAATGATATTATAGACCATAAAGAATTTTAGTAGCTATTTACTAACACATGTTATTCAGCTAAAGATCTGAGTAATAAAAAACATATTGGCACTAGCAACCTTGAATACAGCTGTTTTTTATAAAAAACTGGTAAGTATTCATGATTTTTATTCCAAGTTCTAGAAGCAGTATAACAAAAAAGTTGATTGTTCATATCCTTGGGCATCCTTCCACAAAATTACCATATTCAAAACAACATGATTGATTATATAGAAAGTACATGGTGCCAAAATATGGAAAACATGATCAAAAGCTCAATACTAAAATAATGTATAGTCAGCTAAACTTTTTTAACAGAAAAACCAATTTTTACTCTAAAATAGCCATACTTCATGCAACATTATAACAAAATGGAATATTTCCAAGTACAGTGTTTGAATGGGAATGTGACTGGTCAATCAATGGGGCCACTGTGCTTTGAGACAGTGCAATGCAACCATTGGTTTAACATGTTAATGTGTCAGTAAACTCCGTTATGTCAGTCTTTATTGGCTGAGGAAACAAGCAGTTTGCATTTTGTTTGCATCAACCTCTTTTATTCAATCATTAAATAAATAACTGGCCGGTAACTACGCTATCATAGCTTTTGAATATTGTTTGCAAAAGCTTTATCTGTTCGTTTTTTTAAATAGATTGTTTCAAAATAAAAATATGTTTGCCTTGGCAACTATAATTATAATATATGATAAGGTTATCTCATGTTTATAATAATTTAAATTTAATTATTTTAATGTAATGTAATTTATGGTGTTTAAAATAAAATTCAATTAATATACAAATACCTATTTTAGTAAATTGAAATTATTTAATTTAAGGAAAGTGCTTGATATGAGTTTCCTTAATACTACATTATGTAGTAGGTACTCTTTGAAGTGAAGGTTACAACAACCAATCACAATATATTATGTCTTGGCCTGAATGAGGTGCCTGTTCGTCTGAGAACCCTGAAATGACATGTGTTTTTAAATACAAAATGTTGTTGCAAATATTGAGTAGTTAAGTGTTGTCTGTCTTTTAACTGTGAATTTAAATTATACATTATTTTAGAGGTGATTGTATTTTGCATTTTATGTTAATGGTCTAGGCAAAAAGTTCAAACTGATTTGTTTTCACATTAGCATTTTGATTAATGTTGATATGGAAATAAATTGATAATTTCAGCACTGAAATGGAAAGTTAGTTAAGTTACTTATTGATAACTTGCAGCAGAAATAAAATGTCGTACAACACTGATCAATTAAATAATGTATAATAACATCCTAGTAGTAAGGAATAGTGATTAGTACAGACAGATGCACTTAGTCTAACTTAATTAAGTGATTGTGCACTTGTTAATTTGTCTGTCTAATTAATAACTACATTCATAAATTTCTCACTATTACATAGGTAATAGTGAGAATTTTTTTTTATGATTTTTCATAAATAAACTTGAGTAGGAACCTAGTTAACGAGGCGTAAAAATGTCAGAGTAACAGTGTATTTTTTTATTTTTCTACATATTTTACGTAAACTGTATATACATTTAGGTAATTAAAGTACGGAAAACAATGTTGATAAGTTAATCATGTTAGTATAGTTAGCGCGATCATAAAGTACAACTGCCGGCTACGATAAAAACAAGTTGTATTTGTAAATTCCTATGTTTTTTCTGCGTAACATCCCACATCATACAATCTACAATCACTTTAATTAAACAAAAACAACTCACCAATAAATAAGATGGAGAAATCCAAAATAATTTTTCGCAAAATAAATTTTGAGTCTTTTGTGATTACGAGGGTACGAGAGTTCGTTTTACGGTCATTTCTTTCCATTTTAACTTATTTTAGACTAAACTACAGTTAGAAAACAATATAAACACTATCACTGCGAACAAATTTACGAAATATCTAACGTCAAAACGTTGAAAGAAAATTTGACAATGATCACACGTCAAGCATCGGGCGCATGCGCTCGCGGACTAGTGGTGCGTTCGGAAACAGCCGGTGCCACAGAGCACTATGGCCGGTGCGTTCGAAGAGCTCGCTGTCGCTACTCTATTCATATCGTTTATTGATGTTGGTTGACAGCCCGCGACTGGCTGTGGTTTGGGTTACTGCGACTTTCAATGTTATTGTAAACGAAGTTTTGTACAATTTGTACGCTTTGTTTTTGCGAAAAAATAAAACAAAATTTTCCAAATAGGTACCTACTAGCTACTATGGTGCCGTGTATCAACATTACAATATTAATATTATATTTACAAGTATTTGTTTGTTTGTAGGTAGTACAGCACTTTAATTTCGGAAGTCGGTGTCTTTGGTTTATAAGCTACCGACAGCCAATAATGTTTTTTTTTCTTAGAAGTTGCATGCTTTTTTTTTTGGTAAAAGCATAGGTTTATTGAACCTCAATGGTAAAAAGTTTTATTTTTTACTTCTTAGTGAAAAAAATAGTGTAGAATTTGTGTGGTAGCCCCCATCGATTACTAATCGATGAGGAGCCCCACATTAATTCTCGTATTTTAGAAGATAGACATGCTATCGCGGACTTTTTTGTTAAACTTTTTAAGAGGGTTTACGTCGTACGGCATTTCATACAAACTTTCAAGCCCTTATTTTTCGAAACGACTGAACCGATTTTAATGAAACTTCATACGCATAGGTATGCAGGATACAAAGGTCTAAAAACTTACCTACTTACTTATTTGAAGCGAGATGCTAACAATTTCGAGTTCATTTCGGTCGCTCTTACATCCTATATTCTCCATAACGGCGCGGCCCCAATAAGCTAAAGTAATCCCCCCCCCCTGAAATTAATTCCTGGCTACGGCCCTGCTAAAACTTAGCTCTCAGCGGGGTCAAACCCCCCACCCCAAACAACAATCAAACCCCAAACCATTGCTTCATAAGTTCAACAAAAAAATATTGAGCAATTTTTTTTGTCAATCTTATGAAGCAATGGACTGGAAATCTTTTTCAATTGGTTTCAATTTAAAATTGATCGTGCATTACGTAATTAGGGGGCTGGATCCGTCACTGTTTGGAATCCACAAAGTAGGTAATTAGTTGTTCCAAATCCAAATCATAAACTGTAATTCTATCTAGCCATATTTTGTAAATATACCTATAGGTAAAAAAACCCAAAGATAGAAGAACCCAAAGAAGAACCCATAAAATATTTATTTTCGAAACTAAATTGATTACATTTTACGCTTACGTTATTCTGAACATGATATTAACGCATGACTTATTTTTCTAGTTTCACAAATCCCGGACGATCCGTGGAAGATTCGTTGCGACAAAAACCCTTTTTTTTTGCTGTCAGAATGCCGATGATCAGTAGCTATTGAGATGACACCTGTGTATTTTTTATTATTTATTTATTACCTTATAGACCATGTAGCTGTCCTACCAAGACCGACGCAAAATAATGACGAAGGTGCTTCTGTATTTTTTTAAAAGTACTATAAAAAAATAAATAAAAAACGAAAACATCGATGAACAATGCTACATAAAAAAACATTAAGTAGGTAAGTATAGGTAA
This sequence comes from Conistra vaccinii, assembly GCA_948150665.1. NCBI lineage: Eukaryota > Metazoa > Arthropoda > Insecta > Lepidoptera > Noctuidae > Conistra > Conistra vaccinii. The sequence continues at coordinate 18,837,153 of OX411327.1, forward strand.
CAAACGAACATAGAACCTCCTCATTTTTTAAAGTCGGTTAAAAATACATACGTATTCACAAAAGATTTTGTTCTGGCAGTCAGATGTAGACTATCAGATAACTCAGATAAGCTATTCTATAAATATCGGTCTATGTAAGTACCTATTTGTACCTATTTACCTGACATTTGTAGGCACGTGGGCATCCGCATAAGGACTCTAAAAATATTTAAAAATAATTGCTATATTTTTTTACTAGCTTCTGCCCGCGGCTTCGCCCGCGTGGATGTCGGAAATTATCCCACAGGAACGTGTAACATGTCCTAAATCTGCGGGGTAATTGCGTAGCACTTACAATAGCAATGGGTTTCATTTTGACAGTTCAACAATTAATTGCGTTATTTACGTTATTTCTCGAACATAATTATTAAGCAATAGCTTCTACTTGGCGCTCTGGCGCGTCATCCCCTGGCTGGCCCGCCCCTCCACCCTCGTTCTGTGCGCCGTCGACTCAATATCGCAGGTCATTCTTATCGTTCTAACTTTTAAACTATTTGTCCAAATTACTTAGAGTAAAAGACAAACTTTATCTACATTAAATACCAAAAGCGATGAAAGTATTTATTTTGATAAGAATTAACTAAATACTCTAAAATATGCAATGTAAAAAAAGTATTCAATTTAACTGTATTTATTGCTCACTATTTTGGTTATAAAGGCTTTTATTTAGAACTCTTTAAGACAAACAATCCCACAATACATTTTCTTCATGTAACTCTAACGGTTTAGGCAGCGCACGCAGCATACGGTGGAGGTCTGCCTGGCTTGGGTGGACCACCGCCGTGTCCTCGTGGAGGCGATCGGCGGCGGTGACCTCTCGCGTACGGCCCTGGTTCAGGCCATGGTGCGGAGCGAGAGGGCATGGCAAGCCGTCACCTCCTTCTGCAAAGCAGTAATGCTCGCGAAGGAGAAGGTGGAGCGCGCGAGGGAGTGGCAAAGGCCGCGCCCTACCAGCCCTAGCCGCCGCCGCCGTAGGAGACGTCCCGGGCGTCGGGAATTGATAGCCGATTTCCGGCCACCGCAGGCGCGGGCCTGCGGATGGAGAGCAACGGGCAGCTCGCCGTCCGATAAGGACCAGGCCCGGGTCGACGGCGCATCGTGTTCCACGCGCGCCTCAAAGAGATATCAAGGATCGAAGGAACACGTGTGGGTTTTAGTCAGTAAGAGTCTGACACGCCCTTCCGCTCCGCCCAGAGCGGGAGAAGTCATTGGATGATTAACCGCCCAAAAAAAAAAAGGCAGCGCACGCAAAGATAGATCTCAGAGGGCAGGAATTTTTCCGACTTACTTGATACTTATCGTTATATTATGGCCTAATCACATAAAATCTTTATAAATTGTAGCCTATGTGTTATTCTAATGTATAAGCTACATTATTGTAAAGTTTCATCAAAATCCGTTCAGTAGTTTTTGTGTGAAAGAGTAACAAACATCCATCCATCCATCCATCCATCCATCCATCCTCACAAACTTTCGCATTTATAATATTAGTAGGATTAATGTAGGGCAGTGTTTTTCAACCTTTTTCATGACTTGACCCATTAGTATGAAAAAAATTTTTCGCGACCTCGACCATTCGAGAACGATTTGAACTCAGTCGAGATTCCCGCTGAGTCGAAGTTTCTGCAGCACGAAACCTAGCCTGATGTTCCCGAGTTGCAGAGAGCCTTGCCTCACGACCTTCCTCAGATTCCTGTGATCGAACTAATCTCATCCTTTTAGCATTTCTGCTACATTGGGAGAGGTTGGATCTTCTTCGAGGCATTCTTACAATAAAATAGTACTTACTACTTAACACACAGTTATTTAGTAAACTCGTACTATCGTAAACAAAAATTATAAATACTTACAGATTATTATACAGTCTAAAATTGTCACAGTTTAAGTAATAAGTGTTAAGACGTGTAAACCAAACGTACTAACTTTATAAAACAAAAGAATTGCTAGAAAAATTAATTACTAACCTGAGCTAATAAACTTATACTTAACAAAGAAAATCAAGAAAAGAAATGCCTAACCTATACCAAATACTTATAATATTTATATACAAACCCTAAATAAAAATTAAGATAAGTATACCGAAAATCAAGGAAAGAAATGCCTAACCTATAACAAATGTTCGATGTGATTCTTTAAATTGACATAACTTTTTTATTTATGAACCGATTGACATGAAATAAACACTAAATGTTAAGTGAAGCTTACTACAATATATTAGTGAAAACCGCATCTAAATCGAATAAGCCGTTTCTGATATTAGCGTGCACAAACACACAGACAAACAGACAAACCGACAAACAGACAAACAGACAAACAGACAAAAAAAAATTTAATTACAATCTCGGGTTCAGCATCGATATAATAACAACCCCTGCTATTTTTTTTTCATATATTTCCATTGTACAGACACCACTTTTCTACAATTTTATTATATGTATAGATAGGTAATTGTATGTATTAGGTAATTGTATTTTGTCTTGTGAGTATTAGAGTCAGCGGCAAAAGCCGATTAACACATCAGTTTTTTATTTAATTAAAATCGGAGCTAAATAATAATTAATAGACTGTACCTTGTACCGCCTTCGCCGTCACAATTCACAAATGCGGAACTTCCACAAAAAGTCGTACCTACCTCCGCATCCGCATGGGGATGCGGTTGCGGAGGTAGAACGATTTTTTACGGAGGTTTTTAACGGAGGTGTAATTAAGGAAATCGGATTCAAATAAGCGAAGACCCTTTATTTAGGGTTTTGCTCCCAACGCCGGCGCCAGATGTAGTATGTGGCCAGATTCAGTACCTAGTAATATACGAGTATATATGTGACCAAGTGAGCAATTATTTAGCGGAACCGGTTTAATTTATTATATTATTAACCACTAAGAACACCTTACACCATTAGCTATAAGGGTTCTCGTTGAACCTCCAAAAAAAACATAAAATCTTGAGATTTGCTGTTTTTTTTAAATTAAGTTTTGATGTTTGTCTGTCTGTCCGCGGCATAGCTCAGAGACTCTTAGTAGGTACTTACTAGAAAGCTGTAATTTGGCGTTTACATGACAAAGTGGTAAAATAAAATCATGAAAATTGTTACACACATACATATTATTAAGTATCCCATGGTATGTGGGGTGTCGCTGGAAAGGTCGTTCAAAAATATTGTGAGTGTGTTAAAACCATTTTTTGATTCAGGGATCCGTTTGCGAATTAACCTATTTATTGCAAATTTTTGTTAGAATCAAGTGTCCTCCCCCTGCCAGCTAAATGATTAGTTTTGTCGCATACATAATATACAACATACGTACTTATATGGAAGATCCTCACACAGGGAATCCTAATATGAGGACCAGCGAATGTATGTAGGTGACTAATGCCCGGTTTCTGAAGTCCGCAGATAAACTCTCAATAGCTATTGATTCGTAAAAGTTAAGCTTTAGATAAACGTCGGTTAACTGTCACTGCGTTTCTGAATACGCAACAAACCATTCAATAACTATGGAACCGATAACTAGTTCCTTAGTGGCCGCTAGATGGGTCTGTATAAAAGATCGCATCTAAAATTAATATTATTCTTTATTTTGTTGATATAATTCGTCTTTAAATACTCGTTTTATTTATTATAATATTTTTTTGAGGGTAAGTAAGTGGCGTTACACTGTTTTAGTAAAAAATATGATAAGTCGTTATTTAAAGGCGGATGTTTGAACGACATCTGGCCATTTTTTTTTGAACTAACGGTCCTTCTTATCTCTTGTTTCACTTCATAGTTTTTGTTTCGCGTGGTATTATTTTTGCTTTGCCGTTTGATTTTAAGTTACAAGTCTATTATTTTGTCTTTCCAATCGTTTGTGTTTTATCCGTTCTTTAAATAACATGGAATCTGGAAAACGCAGTAAACATGTTACTGAAACAGAGAATTATATGCTTCATAACGAAATGGCTAAAGAAGAAGAACACTCATTGTTTTCACCTTTGAATAATTTTTTATAAGTATTTAGCTTGAACTGGCAATTTAATTCAATAATATACGTTAATATAACCTAAAAGTACATGTTGTCTATAAAATGAAACGTCAAATATAGTTATGGAACCGATAAACGGCACACATTGGTCAGTTAAGTTAACCTAAGTTTAAACGGAGTTTATCTTACATTGCGGTGTTCGGAAACGCACTTTCATGAGTTATCGAACCAATAGCGCTATTGAATAGATAAACCACCGTTAAAAGTGACTCAGAAACCGGGCATTAAGGCCGGTGAACACGGGCGTTGCGGCTACGCTGTGTCGTCGCAACGAAATAATTTCAACGCCGTCAATGGCACACGAGGCGCCGACTTTTGATTTTTTTTTTTTGGGTGGGAAATCATCCAATGACTTCTCCCGCTCTGGGCGGAGCGGAAGGGCGTGTCAGACTTTTACTGACTAAAACCCACCCGTATTCCTTCCCTTGCCATACCAGGGGCCACGGTTTCCCCTTGGGACTACCCGCAACCCCGGCAGGCATCGGCCCTAACGGACCCCGTCAGTTTTGCTGACATCTCTTACGAGGCGCCGGCTGCGGCTGCGTCCGCATCGGCGCGGCGGCGGCGGCGCGACGCTGCGTTATTATGTAGAACGACGGAGCGTCATCGCTCAGCCGACGCGCGACGCAGCGCCAAGGCATCGCACAGACAACACCCGTGTGGCACCGCCCTAAGTGATGCTTTTTAAATTACTTTATATTAGTATATAGGTACAGACGCCAGCACATAAAGTTACTACAATCTGTCAAATTTATTTAATAGATTTTCATCTTTAACACTAAAGAATAAGGTTCAATGTTGATTGGGAAAATTTGGCAGATTGGAGTAGGTTGATGTGCTGGCGTCTGTACCTACTTATCTATTATTATAATATACTAGCTTTTACCCGCGGCTTCGCCCGCGTGGATGTCGCAAAATATCCCACGGGAACGTTCTACCAGGAATACATACCTAATAGCCAAGGAAAAGATCATTGACTAACTTTCAGCGGACGCAGGTCTGTAGGCTACTACAGCGCCCGCGTGGTCAACCATAATTATTTTGTTACGCGTAATTTTGAAACTGTGATATCTCTTAAACTATTCATTTAAATGATGTGATGTAAAGGCATATTTTAATCGAAATTGAATGCTCAATTTAAATAACCTATTTAATTGGATAAGGATTAATAAGATACCGGTCTAAATAGCTTCGGAAATAACAATGAAAATTTTATACAATTTTGAAAGATAAAAATGGTTATTGTGGGTCACCCTTAAAAGATAGACATATGCCATCGCGTACTTTTTTGTTGCAATTTTTAAGATATACAATACTCTAGAACATAAATTTGATTTATCTCTCACGACTTACGCAGCGCACGCCAGTAAAGCTCCCAGTCGGCATGATTTTTTCCGACATCTTCAACAATAATCGTCATATTTCAGCCAATTTACACAAAACCTTAATGAATTATACACTAAAACCTTCCACATGAATCACTCCGTCCAATGGTGAAAACCGTTTGAAAATCCGTTCGGCAGTTTTTGAGTTTATCGCGTTCAGACAGACAGACAGACAGACAGACAGACAGACGCGGCGGGCGACTTTGTTTTATAATATGTAAGGATTACCACGCCTGTAATCTCCCAAGGGTTAGGTAGAGGTGTACCTACGTATAGTACACCTAAATGTCGCCAGTTATGTTTTAATAAGGGGAGAGTCAACAACCGGGCACAACGTAATAAAACTTTTCCTGACCTGAGAATCGAACCCAGGACCTTGTGCTCAGCAGTAGCGCTTGCGACCACTAGACCAACGAGGATGGCACAATTCAGTCTCCGGGTTACCGTCACGCTGACTGCACCATTTCTCGTAAGCACTCTTTTTACATGACTCAAACTACGTACCTACATTTACAATATTTAACTTAACACAGGAATCAACTTAGTTTTGATTATTAGGCTGTCCACAGAACCTGAACCAATAGAATCTAAATTCTATTGGTTAATATTGGCACATCCCCACTCCTCTCCTCTCCTCTCCGCTCCAGTGGACAGTCAGCCTTACTCTGAAAAAAAAAAGAGTAAAGTAAACAATATAATAATAACCTGCGACTATTTGGTATGACTGTACCTAGGCTGCCTGTCCACTGGAGCGGAGAGGAGAAAAGAGGAGCGGAGATGTGCCAAAATTAACCAATAGAATCTTGACTCCGCCCCTGAGTTTAGATCAGTGATCCTAAGTCAAGATTCTATTGGTTAATATTGGCACATCTCCGCTCCTCTTTTCTCCGCTCCGCTCCAGTGGACAGGCAGCCTAAAGTTTAAAGTAGGTAGGTACAGTCATACCAAATAGTCAAAAATAGTCAAAATTTAAGTTTCTGTTGTTTAAAGTTTAAACAACAGAGTCATTTATGGCAGGGGGAAGAGATGGGAATTTTTTATAGGTATAAACGCCTAGGGGAAGAGATGGGAAGGAGAAGAGATGGGACTACCGGACTAAGACCATCAATTTCACCAAACACAATTTGCTAACAGGTCATTAAACTCAGGTTACTGCTTTGATTGGCTCACTGACATAACAACAGCCAATCACAGCAGTTGACATTGTGTTTAACAGTCTGTTATATCTAACCAGAGTATGGTGAAATTGAGTCTTAGCCTTACTTTGCAAACAAGTAGTTAAGTAGGTAGGTAGGTACCTAATTTTACATATTAGTGTACATATTAATAAATTATGCTCTTATTATTAGGAGGAGCTCGTGGCTAAGTAATAACAAGCCGCACTGGTCGATCCATCAGGTTAAGCTACGCTTGCCGGGGTTGGTCAGTGGATGGGTGACCATCTTTACATACCGAGACCCCCGTGCCTCGGAAAGCACGTTAAGCCGTTGGTCCCGGGTGTCATTTGTGGATCTTTGACAGTCGTTACGAGTCGTCAGAAGCCCGAAAGTCTGACACCAGTCTTACCAAGGAGTATCGTATTACCCAGTTACTGGGTTGTGGAGGTCAGATAGGCAGTCGCTCCATGTAAAATACTGGTATTCAGCTGCATCCGGTTAGACTGGAAGCCGACCCCAAGATAGTTGGGAAAAAGGCTAGGAAGATTGATATTAATAAATTATGCTGTATCATAATTCTCTACTCTAATTAGCCGACCTAATAAAGTACTAACCTACATTTTAATTTAACTAACGTCACCTGCTGGTCTAAGTAGGTACCTACCTACAAGTAATTTCTGTTAGCTGTAGAAGCTTAATTATGTAGTTAATTATTTTATCATTAAAACCCTTAATTGTATAAGTGGGTAGGTAGGTACTTATAAAATATTACAATAAGTAGGTAATATGCCAATTTTTTTAATTTTAATTTTTTATTGCTGAATGGGGCTGCTCTTGACCTCGATCGATGTCGCCTGATGGAAAGCGATGGATGAGGTAATAAAATGTTAATGGCTAGTGGTTAATATCAGCATGTATGCATTCATAAAATTCAATCCACCTTGTTCAATTTTACATAAATAAGTATATTGCATACAATTATCTCAAGAACAATTTTGTTCGGAGAAAAAGAGAAAAGCGCCATCTATTAATTTATGCATGAACTATTTCCCTGAGATTTACCGCCAAGTCAAGACCGCACTACTTACAGCACCGATTAACTACGTTTCTAAGTGAAATTGGTTGTAGACAACAGATGGCGCTTTAACAAATATCATTGTTTATGGTTTAGTAAAATAGAGGGCACCACTCGATTTTTATTTTATTTTGTGGTAGGAAGTAAAGTAAGGCAATTATTTGATGGTATTTTAAATTTTCTAGTGTTCTTCTTCTTTTGGTAAGATTGAAAAGAAAGCTTTTTGTTGTGAATACTGAATGGCACCAGCAGCGCAGCCAGTTTCTATGATAGATGATGATCTCCGAGTGTAGTTTCATGATGAGATTAATTTTGTTTGTGCCTCTATTCGCATGAACAGAAAGGAAAAAGTAAAACTGAGAGCCGGGGGGTTCCGGGTTTGATTGTCAAGTCGTCATTTAATCATAAAACATCGCCATTTATGATACCCACTCTACTTTTGGTGATTGTGGTAGGTAGCCGGATCAGCCCGCAGCCAGATGCCTGATGGCCTGATGGGGCCGAAAGATTCTGCGGAGTGGCGACCGCGTACCGGAAGACGTAGCGTTGGAAGGCCTCCCACAAGATGGACCGATGATGACCTTGCGTGAAGGTCGGAGGAATCCGCTGGATGTGAGAAGCACAGTGAAATTAATGACTCTACTTTCATTTCTATTGAACATACTTTTAACATTACCTAAACAATAAATCTCCTATATTTTTTATTCAATCTTATAAAATTTTGGTGTACCTACAATAATGCTTGATTCCTATAAAAAAAAACGAATCGTTATCTTACCAATAGTAGCTTTTTTTATTACCAAACTCGGCATATAAATAGGTTCGAAAGCTAATTTTGAATCTATTGATTAATATGCCGTGTCCTGTGATAGCTACTTCCATAGGGGATTATGCAAACCTATGCGGTCTTTGCCGTCTTTGCTCCATTGTTGGTAAAGATACAAGTCTTAAAAATAACCAATAACGGTCTGTAATATATAGGAATCAGCCATAAAAAGCATATTCTATCTATCTCATAATAGATACCTACTGACGATTCACCTCATACAGCTGAAAAAAACTTTACAATAAAGATATCCCAACTGATACAAGATACTCAAAGTGGATGTTAGATCCTAAGCCGAGCAAAGTTTGCTTGTCTACCGCCTGGCCGCGGTAATCCAGCTCAAGAGCTAAGCTAAGCTAAGCTGAGCTGAGCTGAGCTGTCTTCGGTAGATATTGAAATGTTTGCTCTTCACTGTCGGCCAAAGATGGATTACCTACATGCTAGTAAGTAGTCGTACGTATGTTTACTTTGTGAGTAGTTGAGTAAGTAAAATATTTTGAAGGAAAACAATGTTGTTTGTGGTATAAACCGGTTGTGAGGCCTTGAGGTTCATGTACTTAGGTTTTGTAAACCGGATCAATGAAAAATTTTTACCTATCTAATATCTTATTTTTCATTAACTGAGCGTCTTACTTTTCTTTTTCGTGTGGTTATATTTAAAGTGACTAACCTGTACCCTAATTACGTAATACACGATTAATCAGAATCTGAATCGTTTTGAAACAAATTGCTAAACCATTGCTTCAAAAGTTCGAAAATAAATTCAGCTCAGCAACGTAAATAACGCAATTGTAGAACTGTCAAAATGAAACAAATTCATCGGAATCGTTAACGAAAATGTGTTGCGTAATTAGATAGCTAGTGTCAGAGTTTTAAAGCCACCCATGGGCTTCTCTAGGCTTCACATGCCGTCAAGAAATATCTCTCAGGCATGGCGATTTCCTCACGATGTTTTCCTACACCGTTTTTGAAGCAAGTGATTTGTTTATTTATTATTTATTTATTTATTTATTTATTTATTTATTTATTTATTTATTTATTTATTTATTTATTTATTTATTTATTTATTTATTTATTTATTTATTTATTTATTTATTTATTTATTTATTTATTTATTTATTTATAAGGTTCACCAACAGTTGTTACAGATATTATATAGATAGGAACATATAAGTAATTGTGTCTTAAATCTAACTGCACAGTGATAATTATATAATATGCACATGAATCCGAAAAGTCAGAGCTGCGTGCCTTGGGTTCGAACTCGAGACCCTTGACTTGGTAGTCTGACGGTCACACCAATATGCTATCACTGCTCAATTAATGACTGCACTGCTTTATTTATTGTGCTTAGTTCTGCCAAAACGAACAAACTTACACCAAAATTTCTCCCATTTTCCGAAGTAGGTAAGCTAATTTATTATTGATTTTGAATAGGATAAAGGAAAGTTGATTAATTTTAAATCTAAGTACCCTAAGCATAAGTTTGCATGTAAACTGGATAGATTTTTGGTAGATAAGTAGTACCTACCGAAGTCTAAATTGTCCACTGCACCGAAGTCTGTCGCCATAACAAGCATGTTAAAAGTGTGCTGTGTTTCGGCCGTTAGAGGGAAGATAAATATCCAGTGCCTCTGTGGTTGAGGATTCCGGGTCAAGCTCGCTTCCACCTTCAGCCTGATCATCACTTACCATCAGGTGAGATGAAGGCAAAGAGTTACCCCGTTATGACAAAAAAATATGTCACTAACTGAATGTTTTGGTTCCTTTGGCGTAAGTTAGAAAGAATAAAAAGAAAGAAAATACGTTTATTTGCGGTAAACATGACGCAAGGAAAGAAAAAAATAAACAACACGAAAAATAACAAATTGGGAGAAAATATGCGTCACATTCACGCAAAACTGCCATCGCTCAGCATAATGCAATAGTTCAACTTACCTTGATAGTTTAGTTCAAATAAAATCATTAAAATTGTCAATTTCTATGTTTATTTTAGGAATAAAAGAAAGAAAAGTAATAGTAGCTGCATTTATTCCTGTAACGAGCTGAACCGAGTGTAAATTTTTATTAAGTTTTAAAGCTAAGTATCCGATATGCAATTCTGTTTATCGCTTGGTTCAGTTTTTGAAGAAAATGAGATAACTTAACATGAAACAACATACGTAACATCACGCCTGTATTCCCCGAAGAGTTGGGCAGAGATGTACCATGATAGTAAGCACCACCACGTCCACCACCCACATTTCGCCAGTAATGTCAATCGGTGGAAGGACACTGCACGAGACACAATAGTGCCGCAAAGAATTAAATTATTAGTGAAACTACGGGGAGCAGTGGTGGCCCATTGGTAACGGCCCAGACTTACGAGTTGTAGGTCGTGGGTTCGAACCTAAGCAGGCGCTTTACTTTGTGTAAATAATTTCATCACCACTGCTCTCAAAACGCTGAAGGAAAACATCGTGAGGAAGTTGGCATGTCTTAGAACCAAAAATTCGAAGACATGTGACATCTACCAACCCGCACTGGGCCCGCGTGGTAGATTACAGCCCATCACTCCCTCTCACAGAGAGGAGGCCTGTGTCCCAGCAGTGGAAACATTAATAGTATGTATGAGTGAAACTATAAAAAATATTCTTCTTCATGATTTAACTTTCACAATTCAACCAGTAGGTAGGTACCTATCTATGATTAGCAAAACAGGAACAAATTGTAAGTGCACCCACCTACGTATCCTAGTCTAGGGACTAGGATACGTAGGTTGGTCCTAGTCCTAGCCCATTACTTAATGGGCCTGCAGTAGGCTAGAGAAGAATATCATGATAAAGTTACGAGTGTCATCTGCCTGTATCAATCTGCCTAGCCTTTTCCCAACTATGTTGGGGTCGGCTTCCAGTCTAACCGGATACAGCTGAATACCAGTATTTATCATGGAGCGACTGCCTATTATATCTGACCTCCACAACCCAGTAACTGGGTAATACGATAGGTACCCCTTGATAAGACTGTTTGTCAGTCTTTCGGTTTTCTGACGACCTGTAATCCACGAAGGACAGCTGGGACCAACGGCTTAACGTGCTTTCCGAGGCACGGAGGAGTCTCGGTATGTAAAGATGGTCACCCATCCACGGACCAACCCCGGTTAGCGTAGCTTAACCTGATGGATCAAACCGTGCGGCTGTTAACTTAGCCACGAGCTCCTCCTTATGTTTATAGAAGTAATCTCAGTATTTTTTTTGCACTAAGTAGTTAGGTGTATCATTAGCAAAGTATTTTTCCGCTCTAATTTTCCGTTTTAAATTATTTTTCGCTAGGGAGTCGACACGAGACAGAGCGCAGTGGTGGCCCAGTGGTAACGGCCCCGACTTAAGATCGAGTTGTAGGTCGTGGGTTCGAACCCAAGCAGGCGCTTTACTTTGTGTAAATAATTTCATCACCACTGCTCTCAAAACGGTGAAGGCTGGTATTCAGCTGAATCCGGTTAGACTGCAAGCCGAGCCCAACATAGTTGAGAAAAGGTGATTTTAATTTTTACTTCTTTAAACATAGCGCGCGAAATGTGGTTGTACTATTAGGTACACCTCTAACTAACCCTTCGGGGAAAACAAGGCGAGATGTTATGTTGTGTGCTTAATTTATTCTTTAAGGGCGAAAATCACCACATCTAATCCGCGTTCAAGAGCTTTCAGGGTCAACACCTATTCTACAACAATGATGACATTGACTCTTGAATCTTCAACGCGGTTAAAATGTGCTGATCGCGTGCAGTTTCATTGGTGAAATTCGCCATAAGTGGTTATAACACTTATAACATACTTATACGAGAATTCTGCTGACATTGTAGGTAAACTGTAGGTAAGACTTAACCGAGGGAGAGCGGCGGCGGCAGCAACAGCGTCCCCTAAAATTGTCCCTCTTTCTATATCTATGAAACTCAGATTTTTTTATATGCCAGACAAAATGACATTAAGTGCGAATTTCACCAATGAAACAGAACGCGATCAGTACATCTAAACCACGTTCAAGAGCTGTCAGTGTTAATCAAAAGTTTCTTTGGTGAAATTCACCCTAATTGTCGACATAAAAGTACCTAGTAAATTATCTACACCGAGTGACTCTCACCAAGGACGTTAGAATCAGTCTCTGCAGGTAGACCTTCACTGTTGTCGTGCTCACGCGTATCAAACGACGGTCTTCAACACACTTATGAGGAAAAAATAACAAAAGTTTCATAGCAACAATATTTGGTAACAAATATATTTGAACAAGCACTGCTTTTGGAGTCACTTTACGAGCTTGTTAATGCCCAGTGTCCACCAAAACGGAGATGAGCGGAGACGAGAGGAGAGTATTAGCAGCGGGGCTGAACCCACTGAAACTTCCTCCCCTCTATTGCGCGATACCCGCGCCTCCGACACACTGCACCACGAACCTACACATCTCAACTTTGACCGCAACTATCAAATATGAGACATCTCCTCTTCGCTCGAACAGTGTCTACTGGAGCTATAAACAAGAAGAAAATATAGAAATAATTTGGTTATTAACCCATCTCTTTTTGAAGTGTTAACTTCATAAGGGAGGGTAAACCGCTTCGTAACATAACGCGTTACGGCGCCAGTCTGTCTGTTTTCCCTTTCTCTCACGCATACGGCAGCAGTCCCCCGCCGCGTTATCACTTCCGTTCGAGTGTCCCGAGACGCACACGGTTTTTTAACCCATCTTCGCATCTAAGCATAATGTTGAAATTAGACACCCCGGGAATGAGTACAAAATGAGAGACGCTATGTGATCTACCTACACTTAAAAGTAGCCAAGATTCATAGTCAAACACATGAACAAAATACATGACAATAACGCCACCGAAATCCCGAAGCCAGGATAGAATAAATAACGTTCTAACCAAAAGCTCTCAACACAAATAAGCAAAAATATTCACAAAATCCTAACTTTGTATCTCAAATTCTGTACAACGGAATCCCGCGAAAATTTGTTCATTAAAGCCAACAATGCCTTCAGACGGGTACATACAAATAACCGACCGAGTCCAATTTAAATAACAGGCTCGCAAAGCTGAAAAACAAGCCTTAACCGAAGTTGGGAATAAATTAGCAACCCCCCTTGAACACCCCCTTACCCCAATGTGTACATTGTGCAAAATATTATTTGCCTTGCCAGACAATAATAGGATCTAATGCCACGCCCTGACATGTTAGCTTTTGGGAGCTCCGCCCATCGAAACCTCGTCTCCGATTGGTCTACTTTTATCTGTATCTCTGTCTTTGGTATCTTCTGCCTTGCTCCCTCGTGTAGCTTTTCCCTCAACGCCCGAGGGGTAAATGTTATGGTAGGAAACATATACGAGGGTTTTCTAGTACCGCGCTCGCATTGTCATGCCGCTTTCACGAATATTTTTTACGCAACTTTTATTTGAAGATATCTACCTGAATGGAGTACTAGAATTCGTTTTATGAGATTTTTTTCAATACACGAGTCTTTTAACGGATTACGGGATGAGGATGTCTTTGTAAACAGTTTTTATTTGGAACGTGTAGGATTTTATTTTATTCGGCTTTGAGTTTGAGTACTTAAGCGTTTTAGTAGAGTTGATTAGTATTCAACAACTTTGAGAATTTAATTAAAAGTAGGTTTATTTGGTGTTTACGTAGCTACTATTGAATAAAATAAGCCAAAATATAAAGTAATAGGTACTTACCTATAAGTATCTATCAATCACTTCGATCGATCCCCTAATAAATCGAAGAATACCTATTGCTTTTGCAAGGTACCGAATTTAATGATGATGCCTTCAGTGGTATTGGTAAACAGTGAAGGTATATTTGCCCAAAAAAACAAAAAAAAAAAAATACAAATCTCCAACATTAATTCAAACAAACCCTTTCACAAAACTAAAAATAAAAACCGCAACATTGTTGAATCGATAAACGCGAAGCGGCCTAATAATTATTAGTCGACGGCCTGAAATTCATGCACAAAGCTCCGACCCGCAGTAATAATAACGACAATTGTTGTGTTTAGTGGAACGTAAACGCGGGCCGGGGCGGGGGGGAGGAGGGGGGCCTGGGGGGTGCGCCCGTGGGCGGAGCCGCCGGGGGCAGAGCCTCCACGCGCGAGGGCGAAGCCGCAGTCCGCGCCGCGACACGCGCCACAACGCACCTCTGACATGTGACCGAAAGTATGGAAGATTGTGATCTTGCCCAATACCGCGATATGATCATCGAGGGCGAACTACCTCTGGACCTGCGACCGCCGCCGCGGCTGTACCTTCCGCACTACCTGCGCGACGACCGTGACCCCGAGTACCCCCAGGACGACACCTACGTGTCCGTGGACGAGGACACTCCTGAAGTACCACCAGCGTCCAGTGACTCAGAACGGTACGACGCCTCCAGCCCGACGGAATCAAAACCATCGACACCAAAGAAACCAAAGCAGAAGTCCTCATCACAACTCATCAAGCCGCCTTACTCCTACATTGCACTCATCACGATGGCCATCCTACAGTCTCCACACAAGAAACTGACACTCAGTGGGATCTGCGAGTTCATCATGACGAGGTTTCCGTACTACAGAGAAAAGTTTCCCGCCTGGCAGAACTCGATCAGGCATAACTTGAGTCTGAACGATTGTTTTATAAAGATTCCGAGGGAGCCCGGGAATCCAGGGAAAGGGAATTACTGGACGTTGGATCCTTTGGCTGAGGATATGTTTGATAACGGGAGTTTTTTGCGGCGGAGGAAGAGGTACAAGCGGCCGGCGCCGTCGCTGCAGCACGCGCACGCGGTGGTGGCGATGCTGGCACGCGAGGCGTACGCGCCGCTGCTGCCGCTGCCGTGTTACCTGCCGCCGACGCCGCTGCTGTCGCTGCCGCGCCCACCGCCGGCGACGCTGCGGCCCGTCCCACTGCCGCCGCGCGTCGCCGAAACAACTGAACCACGAAGTAAGAGATCTCGAAACGGATTCTCTATTGAATCCATTATTGGTTCACAGGATAGTTCAATGAACGAGCCAAGGAGAAGTGCCTTCTCGCCTCTTCACCAAACCAACTGTCCGCCGGATGACTGGGCCAGATGAATGTACCTAAACGGGTACGGTTCCAGTCCATCCCCGTTTTAAAACGTCCCGTCGGAAACGTGATCCTCGCTGATTGACTGATGTGTTCCGATAAGAATGAGGTGTTCGTAAAGTGATATCCGATAAACAATTGTATAAAATATTGTAAATTTTTAGAGGGGTGTCGATTTCCTATAATTGATTGGGACTAACCAAATATAATTAAAATGTTACCATTCCATAAATAATGCCCGTATGTCAGTAACTGTGTGAGTATTTTCTTTCAGCTTAAATTGTAGTATTCGTTTTTGTGATTTGGTAAAATGTAAGATCATCCAACCGATTTCCTTGACGCGTCGTGTAGTTACTGACATAAAATGTAGCCAAAAAATTATTAAGTTAACACTTCTTTCAACAGAAATTTAATTTAGTTTAACAATAAATTTAAATTACCTATCTAATTTCTTTAAAGCTACATATACAATAAAAACTGTACAGGTTTTGAAGTAAGTAAAAAAAGTTTTTTTGCCAAATGGTTCTTGTAAAAATCATTCGCCTGTTTTTGTTGTTGTTTTCAAATAGTTTTCTTTTGTAATTCATTTTAGGATTTAACAGCAATTTGTTGTAAAGTTATTACAGATCATGAAGATTTTTTATGTAGTTTTTTTCGAAGCTGTTATATTACTTTGCCAAATGTATAAAAATAACTATTTTCGATTGCTTTTCAGAGACAAGATGTCGTATTATCATTATTTTGTAATTTTATCAAGATGATAGTGATCTATAAATAAGTCTAGTCATTCTATGTACAAAGTAGCGTCGAGTTGTAAATGTAAGTATTATCTAAGTCCTACTGTAAATATTAACTTTACTATTGTAAGTAATTATTGTCAGTCGACATTAAATGCGGTGATTGTGTGAAATTAATTAAATGGCGCATAATTTTTTTAATTTTGACATTTAGGGCCGGTTTCACCACCTACGATTAAGTTCCTATTAACTTACTTGGCAGATAATTTCATACAAATTTTGTTTCATTTTTGAATTTATTTGTGTAGTGGCTATTCGGACATCGTGAAATAGGCCCTTATTATAGTTACAACTTTTTAGTCTTAAAAGTTCTTACTCGTCTCTATTGTGACTTTAAATAGAAATGTTTATATAATTCTTGTCCTAAAATTTTAATTTCTACATTTTATAAATTATTCAAGAGTTTTAAAATTTATAAAAAAAAATTGTAGGTTATTGCGTCCTGCACCCTATTTAATGCCAACTGTCACACATTGCAATATTTCTTGTAAAAAACACTGATTTGGTTCAAAAGGAACTGTGTATCTAAATGTTATCATACAACTGTAGCTATTTTGTGTAACGTAACATCGTATTTTTAAGGGAGAAATATAAAATAATGGAAATGATATTTAATCGTTTAATTTATTTTGCTGTTTACTGCAAAGATTTAAATCGTAAGATTCGCTCTATCGCGTCAAAAAATGGTCGCGTTTCTGTTTCGTTTTGACGCCTCTGTCTGACTTCATTGTCATGGAAACGCCATTATTATTGTGTGAGGACACTCTTCTCAGTATGGACCATTTATTGTGCGCCTTGGTACGGTGACGTCTAACGATTTAAATCTTTGGTTCACTGATAATTTCGTTTCGTAAATCAAGCGTTTTTATAAATCTCTATCGAATAATGCTCCTTGAAGTTGCAACTTGCAACCATTAATTTTGAAGATTCAGGTTTTTATTAATAACTAGTGACCCGCTCCTGTTTCGCACGGTTTTTACGACTTGACAAAAATTTAGATTTCTTAGTTTTATGTCACTTTAATATTAACTTATTATACACATAAACCAATATACGGAATAAATTATCTAAACGATGGTGAAAATCTCATCAAAATCTGTTGCGTGGTTTAGAAGAACAATGCGGATATACAGACAAACAGGAAAAGCGACTCTATACGTATAATTTAATATGTATACGTATAGATACCTATAGAAGTATCATTATGTTGGTGATACTTTATTTATTCACATTATTAGAATCTAAGTACCTATCTATAAAATTAATAAATCTTCCGATACTTAACGTTTTCCTTATTCACTGTATGTAAAGGGGAAGACACTTAATTCGCGTGTTCTTTATAAAATAGGCAGCACTTGCATTGCAGTTTAAAAGCTTCACTCACGCTGGACTAAACTAACGCAATTTTACCCTTTATAGTTTCGCACTAATTCAGTGATGTCAAGGAGTTGGATCGCTTCGACAGTCACGTGATGATGAAGACTCTTCATAGTGTTAATGAGCTTCTGCATATTTTTTTTATTAGTAGGTATATCTACGACATGCATCTTGATGAGATCTACAGATACAGTAACTGCTTCTAAATCAAATTAGAATCTATTCGTCTCAAAATCTTATACTAATTTAAGGGCCTGTTTCACCACCTACGAATAAGTTCCTATTAACTTACTTGGCAGACAATTTCATACAAATTCTGTTCCATTTTTGAATTTATTCGGTAAGTAGTGGCTATTCGGACATCGTGAATAGGCCCTTACACTTAATTAGGCTAATCCGCAGTTGCAGAACGCGAAATTCAAATATTCATACGTTTTTGGCAATTTGCATATCAGTGTCAGGTTGTATCTTGATAAAAATATGATTCGCGACTATATCAAATATGTATTTAAATAAATAAAATCATTGGAATCATTAATACGTCTAGCTCTCTAAGTTAGATTTGTTACACAAGAACAAATTTCTTGTGGAAAAGTTCATATAAAAACCCATCATCTATCATCATCTTTTTAAAAAAACGTTTCGTTCATATTCTTTATTGCACCTCTGTAGGTCATGTCACTCATGAGCTATCCGAATATCATAAACTATTTGGCCTAGGCTAGGCCTATAAGGTCTTATGGGGAAGGCGTGAATATTGATTCGCTGTTACAATGTCGGTATAGTAAATTATACCAATACTTGTTTGTATAATTTCAGTTTGGAAAATACGAGTTACCTATATTTTCATCAAAATAACTCCAAAAATATACTTAGGAATCATCATCAGCCTATGAATGTTCCCACTGCTGGGACACAGGCCTCCTCTCTGTGAGAGGGAGTGGGCCGTGATCTACCATGCGGGCCCAGTGCGGGTCGGTAGATGTCACATGTCTTCGAATTTTTTGGTTCTAAGACATGCCGGTTTCCTCACGATGTTTTCCTTCACCGTTTTGAGAGCAGTGGTGAAGAAATTATTTACACAAAGTAAAGCGCCTGCCTGGGTTCGAACCCACGACCTACAACTCGTAAGTCGGGGGCCATTACCACTGGGCCACCCCACCATTACTTAGGAATAACTGCAACCAATAGGTAAGTAGTTTTTGTAATACCTATCTACGAGTATACAGGGTGTTAAAGTAATTGCGTGCCATAGCTTCAGGGTAGGTTCAGTATCGATAAAGGAACCGAGGAAAAATAAAAATATGATAAAAAATAATATAAAAAACTAAAAAAAATATTGCAAGATCAACTTTTTTAATTTGTAGGCTTTAATTTTGAAGGAGATAAGCTCGCTAAAGTAGGAAGAAGAAATACTTGGAATTGTAATATTTACGTACCTAGTTACCTATCCTTCACTCGGCGTTATCGAAGTGTTCAGGCATCTTATAATAATTTTCGGTTTTTTTTAACTTTTTTTAAAGGTATTTTATTTTTATTTTTTACGGGTTCCTTTATCGATACTGAACTCACCCTGAAGCTATGGCACGCAATTACTTTAACACCCTGTATGTATAACGAAAGAGTATTTCTTAATTTTGTTCTGCTAAGATTTACTTACTCGTATTAGTATTTTTTTAAGCAATATGCCTCTCGAGCAACTGTATTTCAAAATTGACATAACATGATATTAACGAAACCTTCCTCGTTAGTATTGAAGTCGCAAGCGCTACTGTTGAGCATGAGCTCGTTGGGTTCGATTCTGATTAATTCTCATGTAATAGGGGTCGAGCCTATTGCCAAATCCAAAATCCGAGCTGCTAGGTACTGAGTAATTCCTGATGAAAAATTCCAATAACACTTTGCCTAACCCCGGAATCGAACTCAGGACCTCATACTAAACAGTAGCGCGACCACTAGACCAACGAGGCCAGTCTCTACTAAAAACAGCTCTGAAACTACTTAGATCTGTCAGTTTCCTGTCAGTTTTTGGGACGAGTAAAACAGAAAACAGCATTTCATTATTTTAAAGTCTATCTCCGGAACCATCCTGTCAAAATTTTCAAAAATCGAATTGAAATGGAGTAAAATTTCAAAAATTCCATTACTCAAGATATAAGAATCAGGTTTAAAACTAAAACCTCAACGTGTGGGGTGCTCCACCATAGACAAACACTTCAAGTCCGGGACAGAGAAAGCTCCGGGATTACCGAGCTTATCAGCGCGGGCCAGTGATAAGCGCGAATTACGTCACTAGCGTCAAATACTGGCTGTTGGGTGGTCTGGAGGCCTAACAAAGAAGTTTGGTTCGTTATTCGTTTTTTAATCCCAGACATTAATTTGACAGATGCAAATGTCAAACTACAAATTGAAAAAACATACAACAATCACTTGAAATGTCAAATTAGTCTGGGGTTAAAAAACGTACTTTAGTAGGTATAATAATTATAATTATGTTTGTTGATGTAAATTGATACGATAAACTTTTCAACTAGCATTATAAGTTATAACATCTTCAATATCTTCCTGCCCTTGTCGCAAATAGGTTATGTTACTTGGGCGGCGCACAAGATTTTTTCTTCGATTCTCCCTTGTCAGCTGTCATTCGATCCTGTTTCTTTCCCTCAAACAATCCATCGATCTTTTCTTTGGACTTTCGCTCCCTCTCTATCCGTCAGTATGAGCAAGCAACTTAGTTTAGTAAAAAACTTAAAGAAATAACTCCTTTATGATTTGTCTTCCCATTAAAATGTTGGATGAGACAAAAAAATCCATTCGATTGAATAGTAGTATAGAATTTTAAAACTAAACTAACTAACTTTTTTATCGGTCGAAGTGGCGGTGCTTGGGGGAGGCCTATGTCCAGCAGTGGACGTCTTTCGGCTGATATGATGATGATGATGATGATAGAATTTTAATATGTTTATTTAGTTTTAAACAAAAATTCTTTTGCATATCGCAAACTAACGCTGTATTAATTTTGGGACTTTTTTTCCTTCATTTGCACTCGATAAGTCGATAGGTTAGCTGGAATATCCTGACAAAACCGGCAAGACCTGTAATAAAAACATCGAAGTCGTGTGACACCCACTAACCCGCACTGGGCGTCTGGGCCCGAGTCGTGGATTATGGTTAGATTTTGATGCCCTTTTGCACAAGGGTTAAGATGAGGTATCCCTAGATACTCATAATCAGCCTATTAATGTTCCCACTGCTGGGAACACAGGCCTCCTCTCTGTGAGAGTGAGGGGCAGTAATCCACCACACGGGCCCAGTGCAGGTTGGTAGATGTCACATGTCTTCGAATTTTTGGTTCTAAGACGTGCAGGTTTTATCAAGATGTTTTCCTTCACCGTTTTGAGAGCAGTGGTGATGAAATTATTTACACAAAGTTTACTTTGTGTAAATAATTTCATCACCACTGGGGGCGTGGGTTAAAACCCAAGCAACCCTACAACTCGTAAGTCGGGGCTATTATCACTGGGCCACCACTGCTTCGGTATTCCTACACAAATATCAAAACCATATCACTATTGGTCCATAGACCACTTTTGAACAGTGTCAAGTGGGTTGCTTCCCATCAACCAGGCATTGATGGGCTCATGTATTTCGCCTCGGCCTACATTTTAATTATCAATGCCCCTATTGCAGGCCACGACAGTAATGTACTATTTCGGATAACGAAAGTGTTTGTCTACTCTAGTTACTGTGTTTTTTTATTTAACTCGTGTCATCTTTACAATATTGTTCTGAGCTTACAACTATTTTGATTAATTTATTAACAGTAGCTTATAATTATAATGTTCCCACTGCTGGGACTACGGTCTCATCAATGTGAGAGGGTGTAGGCCGTCATTCACAATGTCAAATAATTAATAACTATTCCAAAAATATCTGACGGAAGTTTAAACAAACAATATTTATGTCAAATATTGCGCAAGCACTTGCTAAAAGGAAATAGTAACACATTTATCTGTATTTAGAAGGTTTCAACTTTCTATCTCACCACTTTTTTCAAAGTTATTTGTTTGAATAACATGATTAAATCGTAAAGGAAAAATCATAGATGAAAATTGAGGTTATAAACTTAATATTGTCAAATAAAAAACAACTTTGAGGTGATTTAAAATTAGATTTTCGGGTTTCACTTGAAGTATTCAAATAAACATTCATACACAGTGCCAATGTGGAGCCCCTACACAAGATATGCCTGACCCATCACGCACAACCACCTGCATCTTCCAGGACTTAAAATTTTAAACGAACAGTCCAAGTGGCTACATTCTGATCGGACAAGAAGATAATCAAATCGAAGGACTTTATTTGTAAGTAGCACAAAAAATTGGCATCCACAGATACGTTTGCCGATTCAATTGTTTTTTTTTGTGGGCATTTTAAGTATCTACCTTGGTATACTAAGGGTCGATTTATACTAGCGCAGAGTCGAAGCGCATCGAAGCGTCTATCCAAAACTGAACATAACAAATTCAACCTTATCTCCACAGCGTAACGCACACATTACTTCGCAGATTTTAAAAAGACGCGCGCATTCGTCGGAATTCGCGCGTCTGCGCGCGAACAGTAGGACATTACAATTACATTAATGATGCTTCGATGCGCTTCGACTCTGCGCTAGTATAAATTGACCCTTAGATTACAAAAAACTATTTTTTTCACTTTAAAAATAATTTATTTTTTTTCACTTTATAAATCATTTATTTTTTTCACTTTAAAAATCATTTATTTTTTAATTAAATTTTTTTATCAAGAACAAGCAGCATCATAATCTGGACTCTTCTCACATATAAAAGCGAATAGTTTGTCACAAAACACATCGTTTAGTTTCCCTTTGCGTGTCGTCGCACCACAGTATTGACCTGGTGCTAAATTGTTAGGCTCCCCTTTAGCATATTTGGCGTACCCTGCTTCCATCAGCGTTTGTCCTGAAAAAGGGAAACATATAATGGGAACATGGTTTACAGTTCATATTAATGAGACTAGGCTGACGTGTCGGTGTAGTGATGAATCAGAAATTCAGAAGCGTATTGGAGCCATATATTTTGTAATAGCTTCTGCCCGCGACTTCGTCCGCGAGCCTATAACCTTCCTCAAGAATTGGACTATCCAATGCAAAAAGAATTTTTCTAATGCGACTGGTAGTTTCGGAAAACAAACAAATACCTCTTTATAATATTAGTATATTAGGGCAGGGCTTCACATCTTGAATAGCGTGCACGCCGCACGCTATTCAAGATGTGAAGCCCTGAAGCCTTCTGACGTGTCGTGGACTGCTAGATAACCGATCGCATCAGTACATGAATATTATTATGACCTTTCGTCTTCTGTACAAGTCGCGCTGTAATTGAGTGCATTAGACAGCGTTCACACTGATGTAGTGTCGCATCGATATGCGTCAAAACAATGGTGTGGGTACGGATGCGGTCAGTGCTTGAGCGGTCCACGACAAATCAGAAGGCGTCAGGCCATTACGTCGGAATAGTGTGCAAGCCTTCATAAAAACAATAATAATAGCCCTCCTGACAGTATTTCGGCCATGGCTGTCAATCTCAACGGAGACTACCTTCGGCGCGGGAGATAATATAGTGCACAAGAGTGTGTGAGCCACAGATGTAAATCTAACTAGATAACGCAAGTCCGTCCATCTGTATGAAAACAAAGCGTGCCACTTTTTCGCACACACATTAAAAACAAATTTACTTCATCATCATCATCAGCCTATTAATGTTCCCACTACTGGGACACAGGCCTCCTCTCGGTGAGAGGGAGTGGGCCATAATCCACCACGCGGGCCCAGTGCGGGTTGGTAGATATCACATGTCTTCGAATTTTTGGTTCTAAGACATGCCGGTTTCCTCACGATGTTTTCCTTCACCGTTTTTGAGAGCAGTGGTGATGAAATTATTTACACAAAGTAAAGCGCCTGCTTGGGTTCGAACCCACGACCTACAACTCGTAAGTCGGGGCCGATACCACTGGGCCACCACTGCTCTCTTACTTACAAATAAAAGAAAACATTTCCAATGCCTCGGCCAACTTTTTCTATACAGTCTTTATAGCTCAATATGGCATAAAATTTCGGCTCTAGATTTCGGTGGATATCCGGTGCCGATAATGCTAAATGAAAAACTCAGCTTACGATCATTGATCGTAAGTTTACTCCGTTTTTTGACACGCGAAGTACATACAATCACGTCATCTAGTTAGATTTATATCTGTGGTGTGAGCAGACACAGGGTCCCTATCTCTTCCGTTACTCTCATAGTCCGATGGGACTGCACACAATCCGGCACAACCGGAGAGAGATCAGGTGCAGGACCAACGGCTTATCGTGCTTTCCGAGCCACGGGGGTATCACACCGCCATTTTACAAACTCCGGGCTTATATACATAATAAGAAATTCTTAATGAACAATTTGCCCGAGCTGGGAATCGAACCCAGGAACCCTCGCTCAGAAGTCGCGCTTGTCAAACTTTAGAGACAATAAATATTATACATTACCATGAATAGTCGTCCATTCCCCATGTTCGTTTCAATCGTACAAACCGATGAAAGCTTGGTGTTTTCGAGTCGTTCCCACTAAACTGCTTTCAGGATAATTAGAGAAGAGATTACTGAGTACTCTGGCTTCAATGTCACTGTTTATTATAGCAAGATGGCCGCCTTCTGCTGCACATGCGAGGAAGGCTCGGGAGAAATTTAGTGAAACTGTGTGGAACTTGTAGCATTTGTTAGTTCTATTATCCAAGCGGTATTCTGAAAAGGAAATTAATTAAAAACAATTAAAACTTAAAACGAAAAACTGAAAAAAAGAAATTACTCTGTATCCAGGTGATTTTCCAAAAATAAAAACTGGAAAATATACGCCCAAAGATGTTCTATCAGATTATATTTATATAAAATAAATATCTTGGACAGTTATGTTTTCAGAATTTATTTTTAACCGACTTCAAAAAAAGGAGGAGGTTCTCAATTCGTCGGAATGTATTTTTTTTTTTTTTTTTTTTTTTATGTATGTTCCCCGATTACTCGAAGACGGCTGGACCGATTTCAAAAATTCTTTTTTTATTGGAAAGGATATACTTTCTAGTTGGTCCCATTGTCATCTAGTCAGGATTGGATGATGGAATCCTGGAGAAGTCGAGGGAACTCTTGAAATATTATAGGCACACCTATAGCGATTTAGGTATTTTTTATAGTAACTCTTGAATTTGCTCTCGAAAAGCACCATTTAATGAAGTGAAACTGATGATGAAGACCACAGATGGCCACCGGAACAACTCAATAATACGTATTTCACGGGTTGCGAACTTGCGATTCGATTACTGTTGCCAAGCAATTTATGCCCGTCACAATGCGTAGGGTGAAGAGGAGCTGATGGCGAAGTACCAGAAGAACTCCTCAACAATGAACGTCCCTGCATCGGGAAAAGCAATATTTTGTAAAGGGTGATGAGCAGTTGACATTAGGCTATTGTCACTTAGATAAATTACAAACCGACCCACTAAAAAGCGAGAAAAAAAAACTTTTTTACAAAAAAAACAACCGACTTCCACTATAAAGTAAAAAATAACTAAAATTTCGGAAGTCGGTGGCATGTAACGAATATCCGTGTCTTTGGTTTTGAATTTTCGTTTTTGCCACCGACTTCCGAAATTTTAGTTATTTTTTACTTTATAGTGGAAGTCGGTTGTTTTTTTTGTAAAAAAGTTTTTTTAATTTTTTAAATTAAAAGATCACCTAAGCTTCACCATTGAAAAAAAAGAGTATATGAAATCGACACATGGGTGCATTATAAATGCATCCCTAGATCGATAAATACCATAAACAGCAGAGGGATTTTTTTTTGGTCCAATGGAACACTGTGCTTCGGACTGCCAAGTCATAGGTATCGAGTTCGGAACCAAGGCACGCACATCTCCTGCCAGGGTCAGTCCGAAAGGAATACCGTGGCCGCCGGCAACACATAGGCAACTGAAGGAACAAGGGTGGGTTTTAGTCAGTAACATTCTGACACGGGCTCCCACTTCGCCCAGAGCGGGGGAAGTTATTTGATAATCTCCCACCCAAAAAAAAAGGCCTGCACTTCCTACTTTTTAGATTCATGTGCGTATTGTATAATTATTACTTGCTTTCAAAACGGTGAAGGAAAAGATTTGTGAGGAAATCGTCATGCCTGAGAGTTATTTCTGGACAGCACGCGAAGTCAAGTCAGAGGCCCATGCATGGGTGGCATAAAAACTCTGATACTGTTAGCTACAAACTTCACGAAAAAAAAAAATATATATAGGTAAACAGGACGGCTTTTTAAGCGGCAGTTATAAATATTTGTAGAAAGATTTTGATTACCTTCTGTTTTAAATAAAATAAAGTGTTCAAGTACTTATGGCTGTAAAACCTACTTTAGCGAATTCTGAAGATTTAGTGCCGCGGCCGCGCATTAGGCGGCTAGGCCGCGCGACCACGTCGCTGCGGCCAACTAATTCTTCCATAATATATGTAAATGCGCGCATTACACGACCAGCGCCCAGCGGCCAGCGGCCACGCTCTGGCCACGCGGCCAACGAAAAATATCGCGACACACACGCGGCCACGTGGCCGCCGCGGCCAACGAGGTACGCCAATTTGTATGCCATAATTACTCAGTGTGCGCGCACTGGGCGCAGCGGCCACACGTTTTTTGTGTGTACAGGATGGCTGTGTCCAGTCACACGGG
This sequence comes from Conistra vaccinii, assembly GCA_948150665.1. Classification (NCBI taxonomy): domain Eukaryota; kingdom Metazoa; phylum Arthropoda; class Insecta; order Lepidoptera; family Noctuidae; genus Conistra; species Conistra vaccinii. The sequence continues at coordinate 18,863,687 of OX411327.1, forward strand.
GTTTAAGTAGGTATGTTCAAGATCTCGTAAAAAGTATTTTTAGACATTCTCATATACTTAGTTAAAAATTTATTTAAAAAAAACCTTCCCTTTTTTTTGTACTTGCAGATGCAATACATAAAATATTATATAGCCTATGTCACTTCTACGATTAAGACGAATCTAACGACACCTCCTATGTTAAAATCCATCAAGCCGTTTAGGCTACAGAGCGTGCCAAAGAAATAGACATACATACATACATACATACTCTCGAAAAACATTACCCTTCTTCTGGGGCAGTCGGGTAAAAAAAGTATCTTCATAATATTGCAGTACGTTATGTGTGATATATTCCTTTTGTAAGCCTCTCCCGTACCAATGGATGAATCCAAAAACGATTATTGGTCCTTTTTTTTTCGCTTTTGTAATAATGAACAAACTAGCGCAACAATAATTTCTTCTTCGACGTCCATTTTGGAGCACGATGTGAATTCGACTGACGAATGTGGTCGCAGACGTGGCCGCAAATGCCGCAATGTGCGCGGGCTGGCCGCAGCGATGTGTCGCGCGGCCTGGTTGCCTAATGCACTAATAGTATGCTTACCTGGATCTACAGTTCCGCACTCATTGACTTTTACTTCAGTTCTTGCAGAACGGTAACAGATATAAGGACGAACTTCTTCACAGGGGCGATCCGCTAAGTCTCCGTTACTATTCAAAGTGAGACAACTTTCTTTATTGTCCATATTATCTGGCTCATTTGGCGCCCAAGTTTGAGGAATTTTCGAAAGTGGTGTACCTGTAATTTATATACCTGTATTATTCTAAATAAGATGGAAATATGGCATTATGATCCTTCTCAGACCCTCACAATTATGAATGCGTTCGTTATTACAAAATGATGTTTTTATTATCTCATGCTCTTAATTTAATCCTATTTATTATCAACGGAAGAAGAGAAATCGAGAATAGTTTATTTTCAAATTTCAAGACGAGACCCAATCCGCCGCCGATTTACTCAGACGAGACTGCGGAAATCCATTATAAAATACAACAGACGACGTATATTTATTTAGTAACTTAATTCGCTTAACTGTTCTTAATGAGTCATAAACATCCCTGTAAGAAATCGATTCGTGTTTCACCTCTCAACGACGCATCCCCAGGATGACGATTGACTTGTTGCGAACAAGGACACGGCGTGTTGCCACGTCAAGCGCCGAACGCAGAGTCAATTGGCACTCATGGTTTTCTTACAGGGTTCTTTATGACTCGTTAAGAACAGTTAAGCGGATTAGGTTACAAAATATACGACGTCTATTGAATTTCAAGACTGCTTATTGTTGTTGTTAAAAGTTGGATTGCTTTGAAGGGTAGGTACCACAAGTCGTGCAACCCCAATTGATGCGCTGTTAATATACTTCTTGATAAAAATATCTGCTAGCCACGTCGCACGAATGCATCCGGAGAGATGGACAAACATTGTCACTCATTAGACGCCTGTCTTGGGAGGACATCGCCAACGAGGTCGACGGTGTGACGTTCCTGATCGCACAAGACAGAGAGGTTTGTAAGGGAGAGGGGAAGGAGAGGGACGGGGTGTGGGGAGGCCTTTGCCTGGCAGTGTAACACAATGAAAGCTTAAAAAAAACTGATCGACTAACCTTCAACCGTATGGTAAGCTCCTTTTGAGACAGTGGCATGAATCCCAGTGAAAACTTCATATTGCTCCTCAGTTTCAGAGTTAGTGATGTTTATCATTTCATCTTTCATTTCTGGTGTGGTAGGAGAAGCTAATACAGCACCTGATAATAAAACATACATAATATACGTATACAGTCTGTATTGTATACGGAGCAGTGGCGGTCCAGTGGTAACGGCCCCGAGTAACGAGTTGTAGGTGGTGCGGGTTCAAACCCAAGCAGGCGCTTTAAATAAAAAAATAAAAATGATTTCATCACCACTGCTCTCAAAACGGTGAAGGAAAACATCGTGAGGAAACCAACCCGGACTGGGCTCGCGTAGTAGATTACAGCTCACTCCCTCTCAAAGAGAGAAGGCCTGTGTCCCAGCAGTGGGAACATTATAGGCTGATTATGTATGTTATGCTACAGTTTGTATAATTTATTTATTTTAAAAAAGCACAGCCACATCACATACATTAAACTTATGCTAGAAATAATCTGAATAACTAAAGAACTAACGTTACGGCGTACCTACATAGCTTTGGTAACAATATCTTCTTGCCTTGCAATTTATTAATATACTAAACTAAACTAAACCTAAAATAAAATAAACTAAAATTTACTAAAGTAAATAAGATGGGTAACAACAAAAAAGTTAAGAAATAAAATAAAAATTGAAGTTGTATTGTATAAAAAGGTAAGACAAAGGTCTATGGTACTTACATCCATAGTATGTCATTGCTATTGTTGGCAAATATAGCAATAGGGTCGCCGGCTATTACGTGGGATTAAAAAATAACTGGTACAATGTGGATGTGAGTACTATACATCCAGGATCTGGATTTTCGCTTAGTTAATGTTAACTCTAACCGGAAACCCAGGACCTGGCGTGCTTTTAAGAAGTTCTCCACGGACTGGAGAAAAAATATCTATTTCTCAAACATGCTTGGAAATTCGAACATTATTTTGACAACCTTCTTCGAGATAAATCGAAATGGCCGTCCTGGTCAAAAACAAGCGATCATCAGGCCGGCAATCTTAGTATGAAAATCCATAAATATATCTGTCGTGTTTAGCGGCCAAATAAATAACTATGAAAACTCATATCTGTCCTGTTATTTAAAAATGGAACTAACTTTTTACTTCCACATGGCAACCAAGGAGGTAATTTATCAAAGATTTTATTTAAAGGAGAAACCCGTTTTTGGGAAAAAAAATCTTCTATTTTTCTTAATTAACCCATTTTAATTTAGCCTCATTAGCAATGGCCAAGTGTAGAAAATAAGTAGACTTCTATTTTATTGTTTTAAACAACCTTTGTAAACCGTTACAACACTGATTTCATTAAACTGTCTCAGCAAATAGAGCTGTGAAGAAACAAATGACCATATTGGGATGTGAAAATTTTTCTTTGTTCGTCATTGATTCTGGAATTTATAAATAATTTACTTGGTTTGAATTTCCGCGCATTGTTTGAGAAAAGTACTGTATAAGCCTTGGCCGCAACCAGGCATTGATGGACTCACGTATGTGTGCCTCGGCTGCGCCTCTGCCTACATTTTTACGATCGTTCATCAATGCCCTAATTGAGGGCCGCGACAGTAATGTACTATTTAGTTCATCAGTCAGATAATAAAACAATATACGACACGTATTTTTTTCCTTATCATATTAATAAAAATTGTTTAGATAAATTTGCCATAGTCGATTGATTACGTAAAAAAAAACAAAAAAAATGTCCAATATTTTTTTATAATCTATCAGACGGTCAAAAAAAAATACGATAAGACGGTAAAATAAAAGTGATCTAAAAAGTACGAAACAAGAAAATATTTCAAACAGAAATCAAGACTTATGTACAAAAATGGTCAGGGTCAAGCCGTGGTCGCATGCCGGTAACCATGTACAACCACATGGGTGCCAGGAACACCTACAAAATTATAATGGCATGCGACGACGGCTTTACCCTGACCATTTTTGTACCTGTCTTGATTTCTGACTGATATTTTCTTGTTTCGTACTTTTTAGATCACTTTTATTTTCCCGTAGCCGCAAGGAATTCGTTTGCAGTAAACTTGAAATAGTTTGGAAAATCCAAAAGTGCACGCCTCATACATAACACTCATTCATAAACACATAACAAAAATGAACAATTTATAACTTTTCATGAAGTCGTAATGTCAAAGACTGACAAAGATATTTACTTGGCGGTTGCTAGGCAACTTAAGTCAAAGGTTGGAAATATTTAGATAAAGATATTATATTTTAGTTAGTATTTTATTAATTCTAATTAAACTACTTTGAATAAAAGAGCCATTTTCAATAGGGTTCCTTCTACGGCTGAAACAAATGTATAAAAAAAAATTGACTCAATTAATTGATTTTATCGCAAGCTACAATGTTTTCAGGGTTCATAAATTGACGGACAGGATTTTTTTTTCAACTATTTTGATGCTTTTTCCATTTCTGCTGCATTAAATCAATTGTTAAAAAGTACAGTATTAATCTCCATTTAATCATCTATAGAATGGTATATAAATTAAGTAGGTTCTGTGTACTAGCAGGAGTGTAACAATAAAAACAGTTACAGAAATGGGGCAAAAAAAATTTTTCGATCGTAGAGCACACTCTAATGCTTCGCATTAAGAGTCGTGCAATAGCGAGTTGTGATGAATATTGAAAATCGTAGTGTGAAACTCAGTCAGTTCTTAACTAGTTTACAGTTGCATAGGATTTTTGGTAAATTTGATCAATTATTAGTTAGGCACTAACTGATCAGATGTAATCTGGTGGACCTTTGAGTAAAAGTGCTTTATCTTGTCCCATTATATTTATAAGTCTAGATTTTATGGTTTTCCTTTAATTTAATTTATCATGTTTGATAGAGAGATTTGATCCTTATGATTGACTCTATCGATTGATCTCTTATAAATACAGGGTGTTATTTTTTCGGATTTTAGCTGGTTGTATTCTCGAGTTTAGCAAGTGAATTTTTGAAAATCTTTCAATGCAGAATTGTTTTTTTTTCAATAAAAGCTTGTTTCCTTTGAGTAAAATTTGCTATCGTCAGTATTTAGAGTACCTACTTTCAATCGAGGTGAGGTTTAAAAAATCCACGAAGTATAATATACCTACATATTTGTAATGTGTTCGTTAAGACCTTACTTTTGATACCAAACATGTCATCATTATCTCATTTTTTTTTTTTTCGAGGTTATTTTATCTGTAAAGTCCACCATATTTTTAGAAAGAATTTATTAATCTATTAAAAATCTATTGATACCTCATTCATCAAAATCGGTAATTTAGGCGCTACGGTGGAACACACGTAAAAGCAAACATATATACATACATACATATACTGCTAAAATCATAACCCTTCCTTTTGGCTTTGCTGTAGTCGGGTAAGAAATAGCCATCAAGTAGAGATGTTAATATTAACGCAATAATATATTTGAAGATTTAAAACAAAAAATTAAGAAAAATTGTGACTATAAATATCCATACAAGTTTAATACATTATAAAATATTAAAAAAGAAAAATAAAATATTTTAATACATGAGGCAAAAATATACCAAAAAATTAATAAAAATTAAAAATTAAAACAAAATTGAAATAAAAATGTTAACTTAAATTAACATAAAAATCTGTTTGAATGGATAGTGTGTGTGAGTCCTCTCATTGTGTGATAGGTATGTTATGTGTGTGCGGGAATGTGAGAGGGTGTAATAACAAGGCAATCGAGAACCAACGTGAGGCGAGTCTTCCTTCGCAAACTTTAAAAAATGACTAAATATCACAGGTGGTTATAGCCTGAGTCAGTCACTTCAGAATATAAAAGTTCCTACCTTCCAGTGCACATCGTAGCCGAGCATCGAACCAAGTAGCTGGTACAACAAAGTGTTTGAACCATCCTTCGGTTGCTGCACTGTATTTGTAGTCACATCTGAATGATTGCGATCCCTCTGAAAATAAACGCAAAACAATTATCTATAAGTCGCAACTAAAAAGTGAAAAATAACTTTAATTTCGGAAGTCGATAGCAAAAAACGAAAATATTAAACCTGAGAAAACGACTTCCAAAATCTCAGTTATTTTTCGTTTATTTTTTTTTTGGAATCCGGTTGTTTTTATTTGTTTTGTAAAAAGTTTTAGTTTCCTTACCAATAAAATTCAGGCAGAATATTAACACAAAATATTTTAACCACAACTTCATTTTGTTAGGACTGAGATACTAATGTGTCGTATCTTGTTATCATAATACTTATATACGGCATGAAATTGTTAAATAGGAATTCCTAAATATAATCAGCGGAGGTCAGATTACTCGACCTCCGCTGATTATATTTAGGAATTCCTATTTAACGGGTCAGCTGACGTTGTTCGGAAGGTGAAGATGATGACATATTGGGGAAATCTCTGAAATGGATTACTATTTGCGACATTTTCACTCACAGCTTTGGCGCGATAACTTGGTGTCCAAAATGGTCTGTTTTGGAGATCTAGAACGCTTTAAGTTTGTTTTTGAAACTGCTAATTGTGAGAAGTCTATTCCGCTACGTCAAAATTTAGTAGCATTTGGTACCAGCTTTAAAAATCATAAATTCACTCTTCTTAGCATTGTACCTGAGCCCGTGGGCCTCCTATTTGACACACAGATAGTTTATAACCTGAATTAACCTATAGGTTATTTTTTATTCCCGGTAGTTTGTTCCCGGCGGATATTTTTCGACATCCACGCGGGGGAAGCCGCGGCAAAAGCTAATCATAACAATAAAAACAATAACAGAAATGGGGCAAAAAAAAAATTTCGATCGTAGAGCACTCTCTAATGCTTCGCATTATGAGTCGTGCAATATATGTATGTCATTAGCATAAATGACTAGTAAGTTCATATAATCAATGAAAATATAGTATTTTGGCTACACCCTTCTTTTAGCAGAGCTATAATCTTATTAGCTCTTATTGCTTTTTCTGCCATTACAATAGAAAAAAGATATCTGTTTTAAGTCACAATAGGGCAGGATTATGCGACAAACTTAAATTATTCTACTAAAAATAACGAGAAGTTAGTTTTAGTTGCCTGATAACCTTTTAACCGCAAACCCGCAAAAACTGACGTCACAAACTGAAAACTGGGTTTTTTTTTAAGTTTCGTGTTGGAATATTTTTTTTTTCTCAAACATGCTTGGATATTCGAACATTATTTTGACAACCTTCTTCAAGATAAATTGAAATTGCTGTACTGGTCAAAAACAAGCGAGCATCAGGCGAATCTTAGTATGAAAATCGATAGCTGTCGTGTTTAGCGGCCAAATAAATTACTATGAAAACTCATATCTGTCCTGTTATTTAAAAATGGAACTAACTTTTTACTTCCACATTTCAACCAAGGAGGTAACTTATCAAAGATTTTATTTAAATTTCGAACTGGCTTAGCAAATAGAGCTGTGAAGAAACAAATGACCAAATTGGCGCGTGAAAAATTTTCTTTGTGCGTCATTGATTCTGGAATTTATAAATAATTTACTTGGTTTGAATTTCCGCGCATTGTTTGAGAAAAGTACTATACAAGCCTTGGCCGCAACCAGGCATTGATGGACAATCAATGCCCTAATTGCTGGCCTCGACAGTAATGTACTATTTCATACCCAGACTCTTTATTAAGTGCCAGTAACATAGTGTGGCTATTAAAACCGCTTTAGAACGAAATGATTACCAATAATGTAGAAAAATCAAAACCACCCGTTTTCTTGTTCAAAGAATAACCGTCGAAGTACAAAAATCTAAACAATACCTACGTGTTTTAAGATACGTTATCAATCGAAAAAGGTTATCTTTCATTTGTTACTTCTTTAGGAAAATAGATAACGTAAGTATCCACGGGGTGATTGGTGATTGGGATACATTGCTTGAAATGGGTGATAGGTCATCATCATCATACATTTATTTTGATTAAACTGCCTAAAAAACATAAAATAAACATTTCACCACTTAATTTCTAAAGGTACCTATGGATATATTAATTATAAGTAACTTTATTTTCGAAAGATTCATTCGTTCATGAGCTATCAGAAAAGTATCATTTTAAGCGATTGACTGCTGTGCTGCGTGTCGCGGGTTCGATTCCCGCACGGAACAAATATTTGTATGACCTACAACAGGTACTCGTTCCGGGTCTGATGTTTGTAAACGTACCTGTGGGTACGTTTACAAACATACTGGAGAAATTCCTAGTGAGGTGCAACGTTAGAAAAAAAAAAAATTTAAAAAAATCTTTTAAATTTTGACGTAGCGGAATAGACTTCTCACAATTAGCAGTTTCAAAAACAAACTTAAAGCGTTCTAGATCTCCAAAACAGACCATTTTGGACACCAAGTTATCGCGCCAAAGCTGTGTGTGAAAATGTCGCAAATAGTAATCCATTTCAGAGATTTCCCCAATATGTCATCATCTTCACCTTCCGAACAACGTCAGCTGACCCGTTAAATAGGAATTCCTAAATATAATCAGCGGAGGTCGAGTAATCTGACCTCCGCTGATTATATTTAGGAATTCCTATTTAACAATTTCATGCCGTATATAAGTATTATGATAACAAGAAACGACACATTAGTATCTCAGTCCTAACAAAATGAAGTTGTGGTTAAAATATTTTAAAAAAACACACAGCCAGGGGCCACGGTCTCCCCTTAGGACTTCCCTCAACTCCGGCAGGCATCGGCCCTAGCGGACCGTCAATTGTGCTGACATCTCTTTGAGGCGCACGTGGAACACAGCGCGCCGTCGACCCGGACTTAGTCCTTATAGGACGACGAGCTGCCCATTTCTCTCCGTCCACAAGCCCGCACCTACGGAGGCCCCAAATCGACTACCAATTCCTGACGCCCAGGGCATCTCCTGCGGCGGCTAGAGGCGTCAGGGCGCGACATTTGTCTCTCCCTCACGCGCTCCGCCTCCTCCTTCGCGAGCATTACTGCTTGGCAGAAGGAGGTGACCCTCAAATAACAAATTTTGAGACGGCGCCAAACATTATTGCGTAAAATGTTAGCTGATCTTAGCTTGATGGATCTTCGTTGACTGTGTGTTTGGCGCCGCCTCAAATTTTTTTATTTGAGTGTCATCAATTTGTCACTAAAAGGTTATTCTTTATTTTTCGCTTTTCAGTTTTTTTTTCGTCGGTTAAATTTTTTGCAAAAAAGTTTTTTATTTTTCGCTTTTGAGTTACCATTGTTTAATGTTGGCCGACGATGACAGTCATCATCCCAGCTAGGTGTAAAGTTCTCATCAGGGTGAATGAAATAAGCCCAAACACGATGTAGCTGCTGTAAACTGGTGAGGAGCTCTCGCGACTGTCTTCCGACTCCATCATCACATCAACTCCAGTACCCTAATTACGTAATACACGATCAATCGGACTTAGAATTGTTTTGAAACAGATTGCTAATGCTTCATAAGTTCGAAAAAAAAATCTGCTCAACAACGGAAATAACGCAATGAAAATTATTGAACTGTCAAAATGAAACAGATTAGTCGGAATCGTTTACGAAAATGTGTTGCGTAATTCGATAGCGGGTCTTTATTGTGTAGTTGTGTCATCAGAACTAGTGTGTTAATAACAATATGTTAATATTGTATATCAATACTTTGTTCATGGGTAATTGTCCTCCACTACGTGTGATATTAGAGGAATACTGTATAGAAAGACCCCAGTAGAGAAAGAAAAAGAAATACTTACTGTAAAGGGCCGGTATCAACCTAAATCGCTAATCGTATGTCTTACAATGTAAATTCGGAAGCTGAAGCACTAAAACAACCAGGCTAGTTGGAGAGCTAACACGTGCAGGGCCGTAGGGGAGTGCTTGCGGCTGCCATTATTTTTAAAAAAAAAAGTATTTCTGATTTTCTGATCAGAGACGGTAAATATACAAGGTCCCATTAAAATAGGTGGACAAACTTTAACACAGTGTGAAGTACGTCTAACCAAAGATATCCAAGCAAAAAAAAGTGATTTTATTTTGACCAATAATAATAAATGGCATTGGGTAACCAACATTTTAAGTGTATTTTCGTTAGCTGATTTATTTTTCTTGTAAGAATCTGATGCGTTTTTCTTATATTTTTTTTACCATTGTCCTTATTTTGGTGGTCCGAATGATTACTAAAAGTTTGTCCATCTATTTTAATGAGACCTTATAGAGTAGGTACAAATTTATAAACAAAAGTACAACATAAAAGTCCTGACTCTCTCTTCCCGCCACTTTGCATTCAGGACCAAACACTAGGAAGGCCACTTTAGAGAAAATATAGTATGCAAGTGCAATCGAAATTTTTTGCATCCCGCTTCAAATAAGTTAGGTTTTCTTTATCTTTGACAATAAATACAGAAGTAGAAGTAAAATCGACTCATCAGACTTATGCATAACAAGTTTGTTAATTAAGGGAACTAGTCGCGGGCTCGAACTCAATGGTGGGCATGGCCAAAAACCACGCTGTCTCACCTGGCATCGTATCCGACAGATATAGTATCAGTGATGAGCAGTTAGAAGCTGGTCTACATGGACAACGTATAGTTCGCACGCACAGAAACACTGTACCGACCAATATTAGTAAAACGAGCGCGTTAAAAATTATGAAAAGGCCTTTGGAAAAAAGGTTTTTCTGAAAAAACCACTGCGTAAATCAATTACAAATATAATTTATTGAAATTTTCGATCATTTTTCTGTGTCGGTACGGATTTTGTTTTCAAGATTTCACACTTCATGTATTATTTATTTACGCCCAAAGTTGCGTTAAAATTAGCAAGAAAAACGAATATTTGTTGGCTTATAACTTTTTAATGGCTTTTTATTTTACTATTCTGCTTCCGTACAGACAAAATTAATAATAAGACCTAACGATATCATGTTAAACTTTGAATGTAGGATGTCAAACAGTGCAGTAAAACCCCTCCGAAGTTTGTATGGAAAAAATATCAAATTGTTTCACCTTAAGAGAATGTAGGATGCAAGAGTAAGCGGAGCGAGCTTGAAAATTTTAGCACCCCGCCTGTCATATTAGACTCGCTCAGAGAATGCTGAAGTTGCTGGAAATCATTCAAAACAAAGTCAAAGTCGATAAAAATACCAACATTTATGCGTAGGTACTCGTACTGCAGTCAATTGTCGAATCCGACTCGGCTGGGCAGCGTTCGGGAAGCTACGCAATATCTTCTCGTCCCACATACCACAGTGTCTCAAGACGAAAGTCTTTGACCAGTGCGTGTTGCCAGTGATGACTTATGGCACTGAAACGTGGTCGCTCACAATGGGCCTTATCAGAAGGCTAAAAGTTACCCAAAGAGCAATGGAGAGGGCTATGCTTGGAGTTTCCCTACGTGATCGAATCAGAAATGAAGAGATCCGCAGGAGAACCAAGGTAACCGACATAGCCCGAAGAATTGCCAAACTTAAGTGGCAATGGGCATGACACATTGCTCGCAGAACAGATGGCCGATAGGGCCGAAAGGTTCTGTAGTGGCGACCTCGTACCGGAAGACGTAGCATTGGAAGGCCTCCCACAAGATGGACCGATGACCTTGTAAAGGCCGCAGGAATCCGCTGGATGCGGGAAGCACAGAATCGGTCGAAGTGGCGGCGTTTGGGGGAGGCCTATGTCCAGCAGTGGACGTCTTTCGGCTGATATGATGACTCGTACTACTTTTGTAGATTACAAACTGTGATTATAAAGTACGCATATGCGAAATACATATGGATGTAGATTACAATCTGTATTATCAATCTATTTGTATTTCAATCTGTATTATCTGTAATTGTAATTGTATCTATAATAGAACTGAGTTGATTTGGATCAGAGGCAACCTCAACGCTCAAATTTATGCTGAGACGATTGTATCAGACGTCATCGTTCCTCTACAAGTGCAAATCGGTCCCTTATTTCAGTTAATGCATGATAATGCACGACCGCACACCGCAAGAGTTGTAAGACAGACTCTCGCCGCAGCTAACATCAATGTCCTGCCCTGGCCTGCTCAGTCGCCAGACTTGAACCCGATTGAGCATGCATGGGATATGCTACAGAGAAGAGCTCTGCCGAATATGGAGGGTATCCAGTCGCAAGAAGACCTTTTTTTGTTGTTGCAACGAACATGGGCGGCCATTCCACAGCGTGATTTGGATGAACTCATTTTGAGTATGCCAAACCGATGTTCTTGTGTTGTTAGTGTTCGCGGTAGAAACACGGATTATTAATTGTTTAAGTTACCCAATAAAATTTTAAAGAAAACTGTTATTTCAGTCTTTTTTTCGAACTTTAATGTTAGTGGTTCAAATGTCAAAAATCCCTTTATTAGGAAAATGGCAAATTTCTTTATTAGTGCAAAGGTGACTTGGTTTATCGTTACTGTGACAAACGAAAACACTTTATTTGATGAATCCTTAAAGAAAATTTTAATTAATATCAATCAGGAGAAAAGTTATTGCAAAAATATATGTTGATCCCTAGACACTTTTGATGTGTGTATATACAACAGCCATAAGCAGTCATAGATGCATCACAATACCCAATTAGCTCAGTTTCATCAGATTCGAACATGTGCAAATAACGCTTTACCTTAATATCAGACATAGTAGAGATCTCTAAATGAAACTGTTGCCATGTTTTTGCTAATTCAACAGGAAGTGGCTGATCCCAGTCTAAGTTACATTGCCAGATTTGTTGCAGTAATAACTTGGCTCTAACTATCAGCGGGCCAGCGAAACCCAGAGGATCAAACAGCCTACTGCATGACTGCGCTCAATACCGATCGTTTTGTAGGGACAACGGGATCTTTTGGTGAAGACACTGCGTTACCACTGAGTTTCAATATGTCTTCCATGGGCTCGTACAAAAGACCAAGTGCTTTTGTTATGAGACACTCCCGGTCCAAGTCTCTCTGTTCAAAAACCAACTTATCTACTGGTAAATCTGACAGTAAACTCTTTTCATTGGAACACCATTTATGCAAATCAAAACTTTCTAATTGCAGAAGATCAGTTAGTTCTTTTCTTAACTGCATGGCGTCTTGAAAGCTGTTTGCACCGGTAATGATGTCATCACAATAGGAATTATGTAATATAGCCCTTGAAGCTAATGGATACTGAGCATCATAAGTGTTGGCCAGTTCAATCAGACATTGTATTGCTAAATAGGCAGAACTTGTTAAACCATAAGTTATTGTTTTTACCAACATACATACCTACCTACTTGCATACCTACCTACCCTACCTTCACCGACCTATCCTAAGAACCATCTCCTTACTATAACACAACAAAAAAAGAATTAGCGAAATTAGTCCAGCTTTTCAAATTAATAGTCTTTGACATTACGCAAAGATTGCGAGGTAAGAAATTTTACCCATATATTCGAATGTCGCGGGATCCCCCATAGGTGCATAAGTGAAAGTAATCCCAAGGTCAAACGCTATGCCAAATAACAGCTTTCTCTAGTACTAAGAGTCTCTGATCTAAGCCGCGGACAAACAGACATAACACTATGGGTTCCTTGTTGACTACGGAACCCTAAAAACGGTAAATCTTTGCGGGGGCTTCTGTAAATAAGACAACTGTAATTTTCAACCGGACTATTTGGGAAATTGGGTAGGTAAATCAAAATGAAATAATACTAGGTCCCTTCAGCCTTATTATAAAGCTGAAGAGTTTGTTTGTTCTCTGAATCTCTGGAACTACCAGTCGGATATGAAAAAATCTTTTTGCATTTGATAGCGCAATTCTTGAGGAAGGTTATTGGCTATTTAACATCTCGCTACGTCCCTCAGGAGCCGAGCAAAAAGACAAAAGGTTAGAAAGAACGCTCAGCGAAAATGAAGTAATAGCGCTGGCGGGCGATGCGATGACCGCGGGAGCCAAGTGAGTTTTGTAAAAATGTAGCTGTTATTTTAGTATACGTATCGTATCGTATACGTATCGTATAGTATACGTATCGTATGTATTGTGTATCGTACGACTTCCACGCGAACGAAGTCGAGGATAGCAGCTAGTTTTAAAACGCAGATACTGACCTTGAGTGGTTAGCTTGCGTGTTCAGTACTGAGCTCACGCAACGCGTTGTACGTCCAGCCAGTAATAGGACTCGCCCATCAAGGAGCGCCATCACCAATTTTTATTATACATAAAACAAAAGGTATTTTAATAAAACACGCATACTAAAAGCTTAATATTTTAATTATCCTTAAAATGGTGAAGGTTTCAGAAAAATACGCTTGATAGCTTTAGTGTAATTCTCAGTTATTTATCCGCGTTAGACATATCTTTACAAATTAATTTCACTATGTAATATAAACATAATCTATAATATTCGTACACTTAGTTATTAAGAAAATGCTCTTATTTAACATATATTTTTTCCAAATCATTAACACTACTCGTTTAGGCGTAACATTCAGTATAAAAAAATCATTAAAAGTCGGTTATCGTCACCTATAAAGTATTAGCTGTACCTTGGCTGTACCCATGCTCGTCATTCGTGTGATAATTACCTCAACATTCCCGAGATGTGGCATCTGACATTTCGCAATAGACAAACATAACACAGAAACACGTAAATAAAAACTATTCACAGTTTTGTGTTGTATGAAAAAACAAACCTTGCTGTTTGTTTTGAGATCTGTGTACTAGCGGTGACAAAAGTTTTCCAGGAGTTACTATTCTGTTCATTTTGTGTGTAATGTCAACAAAGCTTTTTATGTTTCTTTTTAATTAAGCTTAGATGGTAAATTAGGTTTGGTTAAGAAACAATAAACAATAAATGAATTACTATTTTTACTATTCTTTGCCCTTTTTTATTTTATTTTTTGCGTGTGACAATCCCCATGGCTGTCTTCAGCCCTGTGGCGGACGGAGCGGTAGTCAGACTCTTATCTGATCTTAAATAAATCATTTGGCATTTGGCCTGTGCCATGACAGGCAAAAAATATAAACTACTTTGCCCATGCCCATCCCTTAAAATTCAAAATACATAATCAGCCTATATTTAACATTACATTTCTGTAACAGATTATCAGCCCACAATCTTTTATTTTTTACATAAGGAAGACTAAGAAGAGGTGTCAATCGCAAAGAACTACATTGCCCCCGAATTTGTAGTAAAATCTTCATGCTAGATTCACTTGAGAGTTCTATAGCTCACGGTGCTAAAAACGAATACCACCGTTGTAAGTTTGTAACCGACTGTACAGTACGCAATGCGAGTAATTTAATGTTAAACCAACACTAGCAGTGTTCTCGTTTAAAAACATTGTGACATTTCGTGACATCTCGTCGAGTTTTGAGAGTTATGATAGTGCGTTGTAGTGCAGTTCTGGATTAAGTCTTTTAAGAAATGTTCAAATTGTTATAGGCTTTGGTTAGTGTCATATGGTCAAGCAGTAAGTAATAATAGTAATATAGTCATTATCATCAGCCAATAGCAGTCCAGTCCTCGACATGGGCCTCTCCTCTCCAATTGCACGCCGTTCAGCTCGATTCTCGGCATCTCTCATCCAGTTGCTACCAGCCACCCTTTTTTTTTTTGGTGGGAAATCATCAAATGACTTCTCCTGCTCTGGGCGGAGCGGAAGGGCGTGTCAGACTCTTACTGACTAAAACCCACCCGTGTTCCTTCACATGCCTGCACGTTGCCAGGCGCCACGGTCACCCCTTAGGACCCTCCCGCAACCCCGGCAGGCATCGGCCCTAGCGGACCCCGTCAATTGTGCTGACATCTCTTTGAGGCGCGCGTTGAACACAACGCTCCGTCGACCCGGGCCCTGATCCTTATCGGACGGCGAGCTACGCTACCAGCCACCTAGAGCGACCTTGAATTTATGGACCAGCCGTTCCGTGAGAATCCACGTGAGTATCGTAATGTTCTCACTGCTGGGACACAGGCTGACTCTCTCAGTCAGAGGGAGTGGGCCGTAATCCACCACACGGACCTAGTGCGGGTTGATTGATGTCACAACATGTCGTCGAATGTTTGGTTCTAAGACATGCCGGTTTCCTCACAATGTTTTCCTTCACGGTTTTGAGAGCATTGGTGATGAAATAATTTACACAAAGTAAAGCGCCTGTAAGGGTCGAACCTACGACCTACAACTCGTAAGTCGCAGCCGGTACCACTGGGCCATCACTGCTCTCTGCTCTAATATAGTAATACAACATATTTTATGTGAGTACCTTCCTATTGTGGTTTGGCAATTTGAAGATAAATATGTAGTTACTATTCGGGTATTTATGTATTTTCTAACTCAGAATAAGGAAACTTTTATTAAAAGTGTCTTCAGTCAGGTTCTTTATTTGGCTAGTATCACAACAAATGTGGTAAGAAACTATGTTGAAATAATTGTTGGCTGGTTAGAAAAATAAAGTTCCTATAAAAGGCATCCTCACTTTTCAAGTCCACGAAGTTTTGCGGGTAGGCAGAAAATTCTAAAAAAGTCAAAAGTGTTATACTTTCCCTGCTACATGTGAGACTCATCAAAAGCCACAATGTAAGTACTTATAAAAACAGTGTGAACAGCACATTTAGTGCGATTACTTAATTTATAGCTAGTTTGCGTGTGTTATCTTTATTTTTCGTAACACTGCTGTGAGGGCAATGTCTGATAGTATTCAGATTGACACACGAAGGAACTTTTCTAAGACAAACATTATGTTACATTTTAAGCTATTGCATAGCTTCTATCGCGGGCCTTGAGCGTGGAGACCTAATCCAGAAATTCCGTAACGAAAATACGAGTACCTAAGGAGAGTGTTTTGTATTGAAAATTATATTTAACTGTTTGACAACAAAGTTCAAATTTACTTAGACGAATGATACGAGAGTGTTGTATTGAAAATTATGTTTAACTGTTTGACAATAAAGTTCAAATTTATTTTATTTATTTATCTATTCCTAAAACACTTAACCTATATTACACTGTGGTTTTAGCCACACAACGAAAACCTCTCAGGGTTTATCTGTGTGCCGATTTACTTAGATGAATGATCCTTGACTATTAATAGTTAAATTAAAACCTTTTTATTAGTTTGATGTTCCCATTACGTTGTGTCAAGTTTTAAAAACTATAAATGTAAATAACAGTTCCTGTCAATGTCACTATTGCTATTTCTTGTATTCGGGTTAATATTTACAATTACATAAGTTGATAAAAAATGCTATGCAATAGCTTTGCCGCGGCAGTCCCCGAGTGCCACACGTCTTTTTTTTTTGTATTTGCACGTTGAATAATGCTAACAAACTTATTTTTCACTCCTCTTGCTCAAAAAATCCGTCATTGTAGCGTACCAGGGCCCGGATAAAATAGCATATCATCCTCTAGCTAGGGGAAAAAGTTTTTTTTTAATTATTGTCTGTTTCCAACGAGCCTACAAAAACGAAAAAGTCTTTGTTCATAAGTAGAATAATCATGAATAAGGACTCGACTTATTACTGTATAACAAAAAAAAACCTTTTTCATCTCTCATGCTCGGAAAGTAGTATTTGTTTGATCCGAGTAGCGGGTGGAAAACGCTGCTTCCCTCTCTAGGGCGGGAAAGACTCATACTAATTGCTTCCCGCCCTAGGGCGGGAATGAATTTAAAAAATAGAACTTTGGTTAGGTAGTCTGCTACGAAACTTTTTTACATAAAAAATATCGAATAGAATAAAAACAAAAAAGCTGCGGCAGTGTTTTCACTTACGTTTTTGGTTTTCCCCCAGTTTCTTAATGAATTATCCGTAAAATTCCCTAAAAAATATAAAAATTCCTTGGTTTAGGGAATTTTTCATTTTTATAGCATAAATACCTAGAAAACATTCATTAAAAATCGAGAGACACGAAACAAACCAACTCTAGGTATAATGCGACTTATTTCCGATGTCGTCTTTAGCCACAGAAATAGTACTATTAAACAATAACATGGTAAACTAAAATTAGACGTATTAACATTATTACAAGTTTCAGGGAATCCCCTTTATTCAATTGGTGGTGCCATAGAGTAAAGTAGTACATCGGGTGCTGCCTAGTATAAACAATAGGGCTACCAACTCAAGTTCAATTTTTCCTTAAAATTCCCTAAATCCCTGCCAAAATAAAATATCCCTAACCCATGCTTATTATTGGCCATTTTTCCCAAAAAAAAGGAGAAATCCTTAAAAGTGGAAACACTGGGCTCCGTTCTTGTGAGGTATTTTTTTTAAATTCACACTGGCTGTTTTATATAACCAGCCAGTGTGAATTAAAAAAAAAACATAATGCGCGGGACGGCCCGCAGCAGTGACTCGGTGTGTTCCATTTCCATATTAAAAAAAAAACACAAATTGTTCTAACTTCTCAGTTCATTTTAAATAGGTACTAATCATGTTATTTAATATCAATAACTATTTTAAACACTATATTTTACTTTCCTTATATTCGAAATGAAAAGTAGAGTGTTTAACACGGGTGAAAGATATCAATTCCTACTCGGACTATAGCCGCCCTCGCTACGCTCGGGCGTCTAAATACCTCGTATGGGAATTGATTTCTTTCGACCCTTGTATAACAATCTACTATTTTTTTACAGGTTATCCGGCAAACATGGCCTATTCACTGCCACTTCAAAGCATAGTTAGCTATGCTTTGCTAATGGTTAGGAACGTAAATCAAGTACCTATTCTATACCTTTCTTGCACACAGTTACTAGCAAAACAATTGACAGGCTCAAAATAAACACGCCATGATAATATTTGTACAACGTAGTGCTATGTAGAACTTCTATCATGTATGTAATTCAAGGTCGGTCAGACATTGTTATATATTTGTGCATACTAAATATAATACATAAGTACTTGTATTTGTTGGTAATTTATTCTTATAATATTCGATGTGTACCTATGTGCTAAACTTGGATCAGGACCACGTTTTGCATCACAGTTCACGATACAAAATCATCGACATTGCTTAATTCCAGGGGGAGGTTTTTAAAGTTTTAGGCAAGCGAGAACACCACCACCAGAGCAATGGTGGCCCAGTGGGAACGGGTGCGTCTCATATCATATAAAGTTATTTGGTATATTTTCATTTCAATAACGTTCACAAGATATAATAAACGTGAGATATACCAACTGTTGATATAATTTCTTTACATATAACATTTATATACTCTAAAAATTATTTCGTATAACGTTATTGGATATAACGTTTATTTAATCGAAAATCATTAGGTCTATCGTTTAAATTATATAATGATACCATCATTATGGTTAACCCCCGATTCAAAGCCATCCAACTCGGATAGGTTAGGTTAGAAGAAGGCAAAAGGCTTTTGCAGACCAGCGTGACACGACACGAACAATACAATTTCTAAGAAAACTTCACCGTATAACAATAACAGGTGTCGGTCTGGCTGTCAAAGTCAAAGTCAAAGCATTTATTTCAAATAGGCCTTTGAAGGCACTTTTGAACGTCAAAATTTACAAATTATAGTTATTATATTATTGATTCTACCGCCCCTTCCAAAATGTAGTTTTCGTATGGAGAAGAATGGGCAAGAAACTCCACCGTTACTCTTTTAAAATGTTTTACAATATTTTGTATAAGTACATTATTTATATAATTATAATATGTGAAGACGATGCACCTAGAATAAAATTACTGTATACAGTAAGAATAATTTAAATTGGAGCAAACGACAGATAAATTAATTATGTGGTAGATACATGGTGTTCACATATTCACAAACATTGTAAAAATAGACGAATCTACTAAAAATTTACAATTAATAAGTCAGTGTGTGAGGAACTAATCACAGGATGTAAAATCAATGTCATATAATGAAAAATAAATACAATTAAGTAAGCAACCAGTTTGATTTTGTTTAGACTCTAAATTGTCCTATGGAGCAGGACCAGCATGTTTCCAAGCATTCTTATCTTGGATATAATCCTCTAATCTGTAATATGCTTGTTTACAAAGTGTACTTTTTACATGAGTTTTAAATTTTCTTTCATTTAATTGTAATATATCACAAGGTATTTTGTTGTAACATTTAACACAGTACCCCATAAAAGATGTATGTACTTTAGATAATCTGAAAAATGGTTGATCTAGTTTATCTTTATTTCTAGTATTAAAATTATGTCTATCACTTATTTTATTAAAAAGATGTAGATTTTTCCTTACATACATAATATTTTCATAAATGAATTGGCAAGGAACGGTCATAATATTAATCCTTTTAAATAGTTCCCTGAGAGATTCGCGACGACGGAGATCATAAATGGCTCTGACAGCTCTCTTTTGCAAAATAAAGATAGATTCAATGTCAGCAGCCCGACCCCACAGTAAAATGCCATACGACATAATGCTGTGGAAGTAGCTAAAATAGACCAAACGCGCGGTTTCTACATCTGTTAACTGTCTGATCTTTCTAACAGCATAAGCGGCCGAGCTTAGCCGCCCCGCAAGAGATGTTATATGAGGTCCCCATTGTAATTTCTCGTCTAGCGTGATTCCCAGGAAAACCGTTTGATTAATAAATTCCAGTTTTTCTCCATTCAATATAATGTCACATTCGCTACTTCTAACATTAGGTAATTTAAATCTAATGCATTTGGTTTTATTTTTATTCAGTACCAAATTATTTACCGTAAACCAATCTTGGACCTGAAGAATAGAGCTATTCACGTCGTCAAGATTTTGCGACCGTCGGTTAATTTTAAAGATCAATGATGTGTCATCTGCAAATAACACCATCTTCGGTTGATTTTGAAGTAATTGGGGTAAATCATTAATATAAACTAAAAAGAGGAATGGACCCAATATCGAACCTTGAGGAACGCCCATTGCCATTTCAGACCCTAATGAGTTTATGCCGTTTACTTGAACTTTAACCTTTCTATCTTTCAGGTAAGATTTTAGTAAATCAAGAGCTGTATTCCTAATCCCATAATGCTCCAGTTTCAGCAGAAGTGTCTCATGGTCTACGCAATCGAACGCCTTCGAGAGGTCGCAAAAGATTCCAATGGCATCTTGTGCTTCTTCCCAGGCATTAAAAATGTTCTTTATTAGGGTGACACCGGCGTCAGTAGTACAACGCCCTTTGGTGAAACCGTACTGTTGTTCATGAAAGATGGAGTTTTTATTAAAGTGACGTAACATTTGATTGAGCATCAACTTTTCAAACACCTTACTGAGAACTGGTAGAATTGACACAGGCCTATAATTGTTGTGTTCTTTACTATCACCGGATTTGAACAATGGAACTACTTTACTGTGTTTCATGAGATCCGGAAAGACTCCTTGGTCCACACTGTTGTTAAATATGAAAGCTAAATAGGGCGCAATGGTTTCGATAATAGATCTACAGACTTTTACAGACATTCCCCAGAGATCTTCTGTTGATTTAATTTTAAGATCTTTAAAAGCTTTTATAACAGCCTGAGGGTTTGTATGCTGAAACCTAAAATCCAAAGGGCATGCCTTCACATTCTGCCTAAGTAAGGCAGCAGAAAGCGCGGGTGAGGAATTCAATGCTTCAGTAGTTTTAAGGGGAATATTAGTAAAAAAGTTTTCAAATTCCTGAGCTATTTCTATATCTGAGTTGATAGGGCCATGTGCAGTCTCTAAATTAAATTCAGTATTTCGCTGTTTTTTCCTACCTGTTTAATTATTTATTATTTGCCAGGTAGTTTTTATTTTATCCTCAGCTGATTTTATTTTATTACTAATGTAAAGAGCTTTGGCTATTTTGCACACACTTTTAAACGTTTTTGAATATTTTGCAACATACTTATGAAAGCTTGTATTGTTCATATGTTGCTTTAGTCCATAAAGTTCAAATAGTTTTTCCCTACTTTTACGAATACCTGGAGTCGCCCAATCACTAAATAAGAACTTTGTGTAAATACTTTTAGTCTTTAGTGGAAAAGTGTTATTAAATTGCGTGTTTAATATTGAAAAGAACTCGGCGTAGAACTCATTTGGGTCACCTATATTATTAAAATTCTGAACACATAATTGACTGGCTAACGAATTATTATATTTCTGTAAACTTTTACATGTAATGGGCCTAAACCTTATTTGTATTTTTTGTAAAGGTATGTAGGAGCAAAATGTTATTGTTTGTCCACTGTGATCTGATGGCAACTTGTTTACAATTTGTTTGTGTAAGTAATCACAATTACAAAAAATATTATCTATACAAGTGGCAGAAGAAGCTGTCACTCGGGTTGGTTCAAAGAAAACATTTGATAAATCAAATGACCTAAAAAGACTTAATAATCTAACAGTATTAGAGTTATTTTCTAATAAGTTAATATTAAAATCACCACATATGATTATTGACTTACTACTAGTACTGAGTTTCTTTAATACATCTTCCATTACAGAATCAAACATGGATAGATTCTGGTAGCTTGGAGGTCGGTATACGCAAACTATAACATGCTTATCAAGCTCAACACAGGACAATTCAATGTTGTGCTCAACAGACAGTCCGGTGATGTCTTTTCTTTCTTTCGATTTAATAGAATTTTTAATTAATATTAATGACCCGCCATGCATCATACGTTTTCGGCTGAAATGGCTAACTACACCATAATTCTCATAATTAATTGACATCACTTGATGATCTTTCAACCAATGTTCTGTTAAAAAAATGACATCAAACTTGGTATTTTCCAAAAACAATTCTATTTCTAATAATTTGGAAGAGCAACCTTGGATATTTTGATTAAATAATTTTAAAGTATGTTGCACTCCCTTTGGTTTAATAATATGAGTTAAGTTGCCAGAAGATACCTTTTTATTATTCTCTAATAATAATTGGTTAATTGATGTGGTAGCTTCTGTTGTCTTACTGTCTAGTTTAAATTATCCGGAGCTACATCCACAACTATAAGTGAAGAGTCTAAAATGCCGGTATGAGTTCCAGATGGTAGAGAATAACCTATCTGACTGGTAGAGGCCTCCAAGTATGTTGGTATTATAGGTGGATCCTCCTTCGTACAACATATTAAATCATAATTACTCACTATGTTGTTACTAGTATAACTAGACAACATAGACTCGTCACTAATACTAAACTTTGTTATATTAGCTATAACTGCATTAATATTATATGCTATCAACATAGCAATCAAATGTCTACATTCCCAAGACAGAGATAAAGTTCTCTGAGTTAGCTTAAAACCACTAACAAACTTGTTAGTGTCAAAATACAATAACTTGTCACTATGACAACATGTCAGCCTGTGAATAGTATTATTCAACATAAATATATAGTTATTTTCATCATGTGAAAATGTATCCGAATAAGGAAAAGCACACAACATCAGCTTTCCTACATTTAATTTTAATAAGGTGTCCACACCATCCACTATGTCCTTTCTAGTAATACCAGTACTATTACCTAATAATAAAACCATTGTAGAATAATTATTTATGTTTGTGTTTGCAATTCTTTTAATAATTTGTTTAAAACTTATGTTATGATAGCTATGATTGGTAAAACTATGGCTAAGGTAGTTGAGTAAAATTTTCCCAAAGCCTGAACCTAATTCGTCACAAAAAAATATTGATTTATTCTTCTGTAAAGTAACACAAGTGTCTGCTGGAAGAGCCAACACCGGTGGGGGCAAGTTAGGCTGAGGCTGAGGAGGTAGTGGTTGGTTGGCACAGCTGCATGAGAGGTTATTAGTCAGAGACTCATACATCTCAGCATTGCACTTCACCAGGTCAAGTAGTTCCCCTGCCTCAAGCAAGCGGTCACTTAGTTGCTGTTGTGAAGTCTCATATTTTTCATAAATATCCTTCAGCAAGTGCTCCTTGTGTAGTATATCATTATAGAGGAGCTGGATATCAGTGTCATATTTTTCCCTACATTTATCTAAGTCAATAGTACAAGTATTTAATCTTTCTGATAATACAACACGTTCCTTTCTAAGTGAAAGATTTAATTTTAATAGATTCTGTTTTTTGATTGCTTTCTGTGACCGTTTAATTAATTTCTTGATTTTAATGTATTTTTTTAATTTATTATGACTCACAACAATAGGACATAATGGTATGGTGTCATCACCAGTCAAATCTATTGTTACAGCTGGCTCACACACTGATTTTAACTTACTACCCACCAACTCACTAAACAGATTACTGGTGCTAGCAACCTGTTTGCTGACCTTGATACATTCTGACTGCACACAGCGGCTGGTCTGCACACACACAAAACTTGCGTGAGGGGCCGCCGAGCGGTGGTGAACCATTTGGGTTAGGTTAGGTTAGAACAGTGACCATTAGCGCGCGAAGGCGAGCGATCGAAGGGATCGTGCCGCGGTAGTGGCCGCCGAGTGCCAGATCCCCCTTCTCTTGTTGGTGAACTATTTGGGTTAGGTTAGGTTAGAACAGTGACCATTAACGCGCGAAGGCGAGCGACCGAAGGGAGCGTGCCGCGGTAGCGGCCGCCGAGTGCCAGATCCCCCCTCTCTTGTTGGTGAATCATTTGGGTTAGGTTAGGTTAGAACAGTGACCATTAACGCGCGAAGGCGAGCGACCGTAGGGAGCGTGCCGCGGCAGCGGCCGCCGAGTGCCAGCTCTCCTCCCTTGTTGGTGAACCACTTGGGTTAGGTTAGGTTAGAACAGTGATCATTAACGCGCGAAGGCGAGCGACCGTAGCGAGTGACCATCTTGGCAGGTGGTAATCAGTTAAGTATATCTACAGTATCTACTCAGGTTATTTACTGTGATAGAAATTACATATTAGACTAAATATGTTTTATGTCTTTTGAGTGGTATATCAAACGATATTATATTAAATGTATGTTATGATGATAAAAATTAGTTATTTTAAAATTATATCATTCGTTTATTATATTAACTGATGATTATATCAAATAAAATTATAGATTCAGTTGTTATATCTTGTAAATATCAGTCATTTTGTAATTATACCATATATTACTTACCCATAAAAATTGCCCATATTATGAAACTCAAACCGTATTACTTACTACACTTCCTACTTTTTACTTACTTTCATTTTTTTTTATTTGGTTGTTTAATTGAGTAGATATAAGGTAGAATGTGTTGGAACTGGTGAAATGTTTACATCTTATTTTGTACCATTCATGGCAAAATAAATTATTTCTGATTTCATAATGATATCCCTTCTCAACTTTGACCAACATGCATGGTCAACAAGGTGAGCGAGCAGTAATGGCCTAGTGGTATGATCTTGACGACTCACGACACTTCTGCCTTTTCAGATTCATGTCCGTATTGTATAATTATCACTTGCTTCAAACACGGAGAAGGAACACATCTGGAAGAAACCGGCATGCCTGAGAGATATTTCTCGACGGCATGTGAACCCAAGTCAGAGGCCCATGAGCGGCATTAAAACTCTGACACCAGGTTAGTCACTAACTACACGAATAAGAAAATAAAGTAGACCAACATGAGAAAAGCAGATTTTTCAGATTTAGATGAAGGAAGAGTCAAATTGGGCATGCTTATTATAGTATGTAGGTATAGTACGACACAACTTAGATGTAGCATAAATTTGAAAATTTTCGTTCATTCATTTAAATTTTACGAATGTATTTGGCTATAAGACTTTACAAGTTATTGCGTTTTCGAAAGATCATTTTCACCTAAAGCAGTAATAAAGATAGGTGATTTGGAAGGCGCACTCAGTTCGGATGGTGATCGCTTTTACGAATTTTGCCGATGCTACATCTAAGTTGTGTCGTACTGTACTTATTATGCTTTCCTCCGGAATTTTACAACCTACGCTAATCAAAACTCTAATCACACTACACAAACTACATAAGTACTATCACAAACAGAGCTAAACAAACGATAATTTCTCCGTTATTTGTTAAACAAATATTTAGCAATACTTGTGTGTTAAGACAACATGCATTAACAACATTGTAACAACAATAATAATTAAATTAGAGTTGTTTGAACGTGTCGAGTGTGAATCGCTGCGATAGTTGTGTTTGTTCTGTCATTGTGAAGAGCCGCAATTTGTTGCAGTGGAATCTTTTGATGTTTGATAATTTTGTAGTATCTTGAGTCTAAACACAGTGGCTCTGGGTCTCTATTAATTTATTTCCCCAAATTTTGTCTGCCTTTCCCTAAAATATCTCCTTTTGTCTTTGACATGGCATAAAAAATCAATCTGCCTAGCCTTTTTTCATTAAACTAAATAGTGATGATGCCTGGGTCAAAAAAAAGTAATTCTATTTAGTGGTGGGTCGTTGTCGAATTTTTCGCGGACGAAACGCAACCGTTTTCGAGACGACGAAAACGGTTGCAAGAAACGGTCGTCGTTGCAACTGGTTTGAAGACGAAGAATAATTGCGTTGCCGTCTTTTCGACGTTCTCGTCGTTGTCGTCTTTTCGACGTTCCCGACGTTCTCGTCGAGTGAAATAGTTGCAGTTCGACGCGACGAGACGTTCATATCGGCTCGAATTCCAAGAAATAGCATTATAGACTGTATGTAAAAAGTGAACTTTATATCAGTGATATAAAGTTCACTTTTTATTGTAAGGACTGTTTTGCAAACAAACGGAACGAGACGCATTGACAACTGGTAATATATTATCGACTCTATATCATTGGTATAAAGTTCACTTTTTATTGCAAGGACTGTTCAAAAACACTCTGCGCCTGGCATCGGACGCGGACGGTCACGCTGCTCGCTGTCCCAGCTGCTGCGCTCGAGATTCCTGTTTGGCGTTCAAGTGTTCCTGAGACACCGTGCCTGCTATAGTCTTTGACTATCGTCGACTGTTAATTGTCTGTCTTTTTCAAGACACAATTAACATCTGTTTCTATATCAGTCTTGTCACTCTCCCGTCGCGTTTTTCATCCCCCTTCAGGGAAAATCCACAGTTTCGTGGTCCTCGGTTGAAACCTTACGGTGCCAACGAAGCCGAGTGGGGTGTTGACCCAACACACCCGCCGAAGCCCCTTCAGGGTCGAGGCAATTAATTGGACGGGTCCCAGTGTTCGGCCTTGGGGGATCTCCTAGTCGGCACTGGATGACAGTTTTCCTTCCCCAGCTACTCACCTAGAACGGTTGGGTGTGTCTACACCCTTCGATCTAGACTTGTAGGACCCCGTTGCACAATAAGACAGGCAACGGGCAAAAGCAAGCTTAGGGCTCACCCGAGGTACACAACCTCCCTGTCTCACCCGGCAGGGAGGGTTTTACACATCCCCGGTTTTCCCCCGGGGAGATAGGATTAGGGAATATTGTAGGAGTTTTTCCCAGTAGAAATTTTGTTTTGCCTCCTTATGAGGTGAAAAAAGTTAGTTAGTTAGTCTGTTTTCATCATGGACAACAGGGACATCCTGGTAGAGTTCAGGAAGTTGCAATGCGACTTCCAAACTCTATCAAACGTCCTTAATGGCATGATGAAGGTAGAACCTTCCCTGGTAGAAAAGTTCGGTAACGAACTAGCCGCGCTATCTGCTCGTCAGCAGGCCCGTATAGCCATCACTGAATTCAGTGATGCCCTAGATTCTCCCGCTAGTCCAACTACGGAGTTGGAAAGTCCCCTCAGTCCGACCGAGTCTATGGACACGGACGACGTAGTTGCCGCTTCCTCAAAGCGCGCTCCCACCCCCCACCCTTATCGCTCTGACTCAGAGGCTCAGGCTAATTCTCCTTCCTCTGGTTCCCATTCGGACGACGATGGCTATACGCCAGTCGCCGGAAAGCGGAACAAGAGGAAGAAGAAGAAGCAAAAGTCTTCTCAGGCTAGCAAAGTTGCCGCGGTCGAGGAAGTAATTCCTTCGACGTACGTAGATAGGGATAGCCCCGCGTCACCCGATAGCCCCGCGTCACCCGCTAGTTGCGCCCCGGTAGATACCCCCTCCACCACCCCCCGTCCGAATGAGTCACCCTCCGCGCAGGGTGCCTCAAACAGCCCGAACTCTGGCCCTAAAAAGGTCGCGCCTCCACCTCCCGTGTTCATTCAGGACAAGGAGAAGTGGACGGCAATTTCGAAATGGTGTGTAGACCAAAAGATTGGCTACACAAATGCCCGCTCTACCCAGCAGGGCATTAAAGTTCAGGTCCCGACCTCGTCAGACTATAGGAAACTGACTAATCTTCTGAAAGACAGAAAAGTGTCATACCACTCTTTCTGTCTCCCAGAAGACAAGCAGGCTCGCGTAGTCATTAAACGAATCCCGAAAGAGATTCCGTCCGCCGAAATCCTTGCCGATCTTAGGGCTCAAAACATCCCCGTGGATGAAGTGCATCGGATGCACCGCTCGCGCGGAAGGGAAGCATATGACATGGTTCTTGTCATATGCTCCCCTTACGAGGGGCATCACCCCATATTCAATGTTAAGGCAATCTGTAGTCTAGTAGGTTTCTCCATAGAGAAACCCTGGAAAAATAGTACCATAGGGCAATGTCATCGTTGCCAGTTACACGGGCACTCTCAGAAGAATTGCCATGCGAAACCCAGGTGCGTAAAGTGCCTGGGTGACCATGGCACTTCTGAGTGCACCCGCCCGAAGGACCGTAACCTTTGCCTGAGTCCACCTAGCTGCGTGCTTTGTGGACAAGAAGGCCACACGGCTAATTACCGCGGTTGCTCTAAGGCCCCTAAGGCCACTTCATTAAAAAAAACAGCCAAGCGTCTCGACGAACGCCAGGCTAAACAAAGGGACTTCATCCCATACCCGTCCAATCAAATGCCAGAGCGACTAAGTCCTCAGAGACCCAGTCCCTGGCATCAACTCAACCACCAAAAGGCCTTCCCTACGCTGGCCTCTCCAGCTCCCCCCCCCCTAACACCCCCCTTTACGGCCTTATGGACCCCCGAAATCGCGTTCCCCCCCCCTCCCCCTACCGCACCACCCGCGAAACCCGCGCCTGCTCCTCAAGCACCGCAATCCATACCTACTTCTGCTCCTCAAGCACCGCGTAACGCCCCTGTTGCTCCTCAAGCGCCGCGATCCGCTCCCAGGCCAGTGAACATGCCTCCCATGCCACTGATCAGCCCCGAGCATAATTTCGATTACCTTGCAGAAACCTTTCAGGTTTTCTACACTCCCCGTGCCACTCAGTTGGTACAAAACATTATAGCGTGTAGGAGACTCGGCGACATAGCCGGTATCCAACGCCTTTACCGCGAAAATCGTGAGATTACGCAAGCCCTCTACTCTTTTATGACCCCCCAAAATGTCTAACGCCGTAATCGCTAGATTTAAACCCCGATCCCTCAACTTAGGCATCTTCAATGCAAACGGTATTAGAGGCCAAAAAGACGAGATCGCGGAATTCCTTCGCGATCACCAAATAGATGTACTCCTCATCCAGGAGTCATTCCTAAAACCTAGCCACCGAAACCCCTCGATTGCAAACTACCGTATTATCAGAAATGATAGGACGCGTTGCCATCAGGGCGGTACCCTGATTTATTATAAAAAGGAACTGTATTGCATACCTATGGATCCTCCCCCCCTTTCCAGACTCGAAGTCTCCATCTGCCGCTTAGGCATGACAGGCCATCAGCCGATCACCTTAATTTCGGTTTATATCCCCCCCCGTAAAGCAGAAGAGAATTTCCAACACATCTCTGACGATATTCAAATCCTTATGGACTTGAGTGACTCCGTTATCATAGCGGGCGATCTCAATGCCAAACACCCCGCGTGGAATAGTTTAGTTACAAATACTAGAGGTCGACACTTGTTTGACCTCTCCTCCTCTTTAAATTTTGACATCATCGGTCCGATGTCAACCACTCACTTCCCTCACGATCATTCCTGGACGCCCGATGTCCTTGACGTGGCGCTCCTTAAGAACGTCCAACTCAGATTAGTCTCTATCGAAACGGCGTCAGAGCTTACCTCTGACCACCGTCCAGTAGTTATAAAAATGGCATCCCGCACAGGTCAACCGGACGACCCCAATCAACCCCTACCCACTAGAAGGGTCACGGACTGGAGGAAAGTAGGCGAACAGCTGAAACCCATGTCCCCCCTATTAGAATCAATCCCAGACCAGTTTGACTCAGTCGCAGACACGACGACCGCGATCGACTCACTCACAGAGCACGTACAAACCGTCTTGAACAACTGTTCAAGGGAGGTTCCAGCGACGGATACCCTTCGCTTTAAACTCCCTGACGATGTACGCGCCCTGATGACTGAGAAGAACGCGGCCACTCGTGCCTACGATAACTTTCCCTGCGCCTCTAACAAAGCCCACATGCGCTATTTACAGAGATCTGTAAAGAAACGCGTGGAGGAGCTGCGTAATGCGAACTGGGACAAGACTCTGAGTGAACTCACTCCCAATCACTTAGCCTTCTGGGAACTCCAGAGGAAACTTAGGTCCAAACAAGAGGCTACCATGCCCCCGTTAGCTCGTTCCGATAAATCGATCGCTTTCGACGACATCGACAAAGCTGAATGCCTAGCCGATAGTCTCGAAGCGCAATGCTCCCCTAGCCTCCTTCCCGTAGACCAAACTCAACTCAATAAGGTCGACGCGGAAGTAGAACGTAGAACCTCTCTACCCCCCGTAGAAGACCCTGATAATCCTCTGGCTCCCGTCACACCTGACGAAGTCCAAGATATCATAAAGGGTCTTAAAACTCGTAAAGCCCCCGGTTTAGATGGCATCACCAATAGGGTGGTCCAGCTCTTCCCCACTCATCTCATACTTCTAATGTGCACCATCTTCAATGCTGCTCTTAGTAAAAATATCTTTCCACAATCGTGGAAAGAAGCCGTAGTTATAGGTATCCCTAAACCCGGTAAACCAAAGTCAGATCCGTCCAGTTATCGCCCCATTAGTTTGCTCAAGGTAATGGCAAAAATCTATGAGAGACTTATTTATAAGCGACTCAGAGACTATGCTGAGACCAAGGGCCTCATCCCCAACGAGCAGTTCGGCTTTCGAACTCAGCACTCTAGCGTGCATCAGGTCCACCGAATCATTGAACACGTTAGCGCTGGTTTCTATCGTGGTTACATGACCGGTGCTATCTTCTTCGACATAGCAAAGGCGTTTGACAAAGTCTGGCACAATGGCTTAATATACAAGCTATACCAGCTCGGTGTGCCAGATCGTCTCGTACTCATCTTACGGGACTATTTGACAAATCGTACCTTTCGCTATCGTATCGAAGGAGCGTTATCCTCCCCCCGTCTCATTCGCGCAGGTGTCCCTCAGGGCTCTGTTCTTGCCCCCCTCATTTTCACACTGTTCACCAGTGACATCCCAAAGAGTATAAAGTGTCAGTTGGCTCTGTTCGCAGACGATACGGCCATATACTGCAGCGGGTATAATTCCAACCAGTTGATCCTAAACTTACAAAAGGCCGTCGACAAGCTCGGCGCCTGGTTTAAGTTATGGAGAATCGAGGTTAATCCCGACAAAAGTCAGGCGGTCTTTTT
This sequence comes from Conistra vaccinii, assembly GCA_948150665.1. Lineage (NCBI taxonomy): Eukaryota > Metazoa > Arthropoda > Insecta > Lepidoptera > Noctuidae > Conistra > Conistra vaccinii. Next base: position 18,894,790 of record OX411327.1, read on the forward strand.
CTCTAAGCCGCGTCGTATCCCCATCCTTCCCCGTCCAGTCACCATGTTTGACAAGCCGATCCCTTGGGAGAAGCGAGCCAAATATTTAGGTGTAATCCTGGACGAACATCTCACTTTCTCCGAACACGTAAAGGCAGTACGCGCGCGAGCTGCCTTCGCGCTCAGTAGACTCTTTTATGTTATGAATGCACGCAGCAAATTGTCACTCAAGTGCAAGTTGCGCATTTATACGTCGTGCATTCGTCCAATCATGACCTATGCGGGAGCCGTCTTTGCTCACGCGAGTCCCAGTACGATCCATAGGATGCAAGTATTACAGAACCGTGTCCTTCGTAGGGCCACGGGAGCCCCGTGGTTTGTTAGGAACGAGATCCTCCATCTCGACCTCAAAATCCCCACAATCCGACAGTTCCTTAAACGTATGTCCAAGCGGTACTTTGACTCCGCAGTCAAACATAGGAATCCCCTAATAGTCAAAGCAGCTTGCTATGTCCCGTCAAATAACCAAGTTAGTAAGGCCCGTCGCCCTAAGCATGTCCTCTCAGATCCAGATGACCCCATAACTCTCCTCCAGGAGAGCAGTAGGGCCACAAGTACAGTTTACAAAAAGACACACCGACACAACTTCAGACCTCGCCGTAGAGGTCCGCGACCGCGACCCACCCGAGTAAATGATACTCCCCCCCGACCCTTGCTCGATAACGATGCGCCAGCCCGCGTTATTGCTGAGCCAGTAGCTTTAATTTCCCCTGATAATAATAATGTATTAAATTTGATCCAGCCTGTCCCTCTTGCTGTCCTCCCATCAGCGAACGCCCTAAGCCGAGGTTCGTACCCCACAGGGGGTGCCCTTAGCGAGCGTTCGCCTAGTTTTAATTAGCTTAGTTTATATGCCCCTGGCTGGAGGCTTTGAGTTTCTTTTAGGAGCTTAAGGCAGCCACAGGAAAGTCCGGTTAAGCAGCGAATACCTCAGTGGTAACCTGCGAGACGCCCTAGTCAAAAAAAAAAAAAAAAAAAAAAAGCAAGGACTGTTTTGTAAACGACGACGACGAACGACGAGTGACTCGTCGTCCGTCCGTCTACTACTTGTCGCGTTCCGTTCGGTCGTTCGAAGACGACGACTCGTCTACTCGTGTTGTTCCGTTCGTTGAATCATTTATCATTGCGTTCTCGACTGTATTTTCAAAGATGTAAAATAAAGAATCGCACTGAATAATTCGAAGACTGGTTTGTGCAACGAAGACTGTTTGAACCCAGGACGTAAAACGGTTCCATCGTCGCAGAACATAAAACGGTCTTTGGAAACGGTTCGTCGTCGCAACGCCCACTCCTAATTCTATTTAGTCCGTCATTCAGATAAAAAAAAATATTATCATAATAATAAAAAATTACTTGGATATAACGCAGTTCAAGTTGGGGAGTGGGGGTCGCTACGTCACAAGTATGTATAAAATCTACATACTCGACGTGACGTAATTTAGCACATTTTAACTCAATGTATTGCCGTAATCTTTTGATAAAGTAAAAAAAAAAAAAATACGTGTACGTTATTTTTTCATAATCTACATTCCGGACAAAAAAAAATTGTAGTCATCATCCCTATTGGGGTTGGCTTCTAGTGTAACCGGATGCAGCTGAATACCAGTATTTTACATGAAGCGATTGCATATCTGACCGCCTCCACAATCCAGTTACTGGGTAACATACCCGGTGATATATAGCTTGCCTACTTTGAAATGACGCGCTTCACTACTGCATTTACGCACACGGTAATGCGGATTTCTATCGATAATGCGGTTGTGGGGCGCTTCATTTCAGAGTGGCCAGTCTTGCCAACGGGTATAGCACCCGTTGGCAAGACTGGTTGCCAGACTTGTAGGTTATTTTATCACTTACTTCAAAAACGGTGTAGGAAAACATCGATAGGAAACCCCGAAACCATCGAAATGCCTGAGAGATATTTCTCGACGGCATGTGAAGCCAACTACGACACCAGGTTAGTCACTAACCACACGAAAAGAAGAAGAAGCCTATAATGTTCCCACTGCTGGGACTCAGGCCACCTATCTGTAAGAGGGAATGGGCAGTAATCCACCACGCGGGTCCACTGCGGATTTGGTACGAATACTGCAGTACCCATGTGTTAGATACGGAAGTATATTATGCGCAAGGACGGTGACACTTTGTCAATCAAACTCGCTAGTCTGTTGCACACTGCTTTAATGCTTGGAAGTTACCACCCGGCGCGGGGAGGAGCGGGGCGCAGCCCGCTCGCCTACATATCACTCGTACACATACATAACACCATGTTAGTCAATAGACACCACTTTTCGATGGACAACACCTTGATGAAAACTGGACTGGACCAATTTGTTTAGACCAATTTCGTATTGATGCAGACATCACACTCCGACTTTATCTCGAAACAGTCTCTTCTGCCAAATTGCATCACAAATAAGTTTATTATTATTATTTCTGGCCTTCCAGTCTATCTTTATTATACGCATCAAATGGAGTATTTAAAGACTCCCCACTGTTTCTAAGTAAGACATATCTGTTGTAGTGCAAATAATTTGAATTGTAAAGTTAACGCAATGCGCGCACAATTGATCAGAGCAGGCTTGCTTAGTGCGCATAATCGCTTTGTGTTTCGGATTGGCAGAGATTAGGTGTGTGCAGATAGGATACTGACTGAGTGCCGAATTCACGAATGAAACTGAATTATCAGCACATCTAAACCGCGGTGAGGAGCTGTCAGCAAAGCGCGTTTACCGATTAGATTTTCAAATCATTATTATGTACTTGACGCAAAAACCTTTACATACGGTTTCGTTCGAATAAACCGGTTTTTGGAGGAGTGTTTACATATAGATTTTTCGTATTAAACGGTTTAGAGCAATAAAATCCGGTTTTTTTGTTTAGTTTTTATTCAGCGCCGCATTCTCACTAGTATTCACAAGTTGCAACGATATACCAGTCAAGATAAAGTTCTTAAAACGTTCACTTTCTTAAGAAAAGTTCGGAGCAAAACCTAAATAAAATGGTATTAACCGGTATTTTTTTAACCAGTTAAGCATGCCTTGGCTGTCAGTGGCATTATTGTTGTGGAATATTGACACTGACAGCTCTTGAACGCAGTTTAGATGTGCGGATCGCGTTCAGTTTTATTGGTGAAATCTGCCTTAAAACTTCCTGTACTGCGCCGAGTATTCTTTCTTAGGTAAGTATCGACACTCATAAAGCACGTCTCATTGAATTCAGTGTTCAAATATTAGATACCTAACCTCACCTTAGTTCCCAACCATATAAACAAATGTGTGTTTTTAGGAAAATAACTTTAAGTGCGGATTTCACTAATGAAATTGAACGCGTTCAGCACATCTAAACGCGTTCAAGATTCTTTAGTGTACAATATTCTATAACAATTTTGACACCGACAGCTCTTGAACGCGTTTTAGAAATGATGATCACGTTCAGTTTCATTAGTGAAATTAGCCCTAAGTCATACACATAAAGTTCAGTTTACGCTACAAGTCTGAACCTTTTGATGACTTTTTCAACAGCACTAAACCACTCAATTTACACTTTCATAAAATGAATATTCGTTCATGTGGCAATGTCATCAATTGGAAACATGGATTTAAAAAGACTTTAAGGGTAAGGGCAAGTTATTGGGCAAAGATTTTAAAGCATCGAACTACTGTTGTTAACTAAGTTATGGCTAAACTTAGTTATGACGTATAGCAAAGTATAAACTATATAAATCAGAAAAAATATTTCGTCGAAAGATTTAAATGGCTTCAAAAAAATAAAAATGATATGCACCTTTTTGCTACAAATCCTCCAAAATGCCATTTATTTTCTACTAAAATCCTCACAGAGTTACAGACAGAATTATACCTACTTTCACATCTGTATTTCACCACCCCTATACTTAACAAATTATACCCTAACAAATGTATCTACTATATTATGACGTGTGCACTCAAGTGGGCGCAATTGTGCTCAAGCGAGGCCGATTGTACTCGACCACATGTACCATATCTTATTGAATTAGTTATTTGAAGAAGTTTTTTTCGTACTTCACTGGTTTGAGGACGTACTTAGTTCGACTACTGTGCATAATGTGACTATAATGTGTATGTGTCATGTTTTGTATTGAATGGAGACGGTGGTTGAGTTTTACTTTTGATTTTGTCGGAAATGCAGGATAATAAATTGAGGGAGTGATTAGCGTCTGTGCGGGTATTAAAATCTGCTGGGGAGTTTGTTGCGCCACTTCTTCTTCCAAGCACTAAGGAAGTGGTGAAGGGCGTGCGTTTTTGGGGAACTGTCTTATGTAATTTTGACATTCGAAAAGTGCTGATTCCTAGTTTGAATAAATGGCTTTTGAATTTTGGAAAGTCGTTTTCTGTTGTTGCATTATTTAAAAGAAAAGAAAAAAAAGAAAGAAGGATAAATTGCTTATTATGCACAATCAAAACGCACATTTAAAGATAAAAGACAAAATACACAATTAATAAAAGCAGCCAAAAGCCTCGTATTCAACCAATAAATAAAAGTTTGACAATGTTCTTCATTGGTTGATGTCAAGGTGTCAAGGCCACGGACCAAAGACAATATTGCGTTAATAATACTGTTGCGACTTTGGCAAATGATAACAAAAACAAAATGCCGATTGCAGAGTTAACTACTTCTGTAATAAATAGTAAGAAAAATTATATTATATTTATAACAAGAACAGGTCATAAATGATCAGAATCTTTCTCAGGATCCGGTTTTAAATGATCTTTGCCGATGGTGTTCGTAGGGGAAAAGTTCAGTACCTATCAAATTTTTTTTTTAGAAAGAAACGGTGAAGAAAGAAAGACTGACCATGAGGTTCTGGGTTCGATTCCCAGGTCGGGCAAAGTGTTATTGGGTTTTTCCATTAGGAATTTCTCAGTAGCAGCCCGGAGTCTGGATTTGTGCCCGGTTGATGGCAATAGGCTCGCCCCCTATTACAGAGGACTTAAAATAACTGGCGAAACGCGGGTGTGCCTTCTATGGATACACTTCTGCCTAACCCTTCGAGAATACAAAGCGTGATGTTATGTTATGTAATGTACATCGATGTAACCCACATTTGGCAAACTTGAACCTTCCTAAATTACAGCGATAATCGAACTTAAGACCTCTCTGTTTGTACATAAATCTCAAACTAAAACTCAAAGCATTCATTTCAATTAAAACATACAGGCACTTTTGAATTGTCAAGGAGTCGGTCAGTCAGAAATATGAAGCTAGTTGCCCATTCCAAAGCGTAGTAGGTACCTATGGAGAAGAACGGGCAACAATCTGCATGGACACTGTTTTAAATTAAAAAAAAACGTGTGCGTCTCGGGACGCCCGAGAGAAGTGATAACTTAACTATACAGACAGGTTGGCGCCGTAACGCGTTACGTAACGCAGCGGTTTACCCTCGCATAAGAAGTTATCACTTCAAAATTTGTCACAAAATAATGCTTTTACAAAATATCTGTCATCTCTATATTATTTTCTTCTAAACAAATACATTACATCCTACACGTTACGTTGTTCGGTAGATATTCAATCAGTTCGTCGGCAAATTGTTTTCCAAAAGTCCCTTGAAGGGATGTTTATTAGATTTACCGAAGGGCCGACATCCCTTCCTTTATAATCCATATATTGTGTGCTATGTAAAAACACAGTGGGATTGAGTTCCAATATAGACGGTATCTACGTTTTATAAGCTAGATTTTTATGGTTTTTCTTTTAATTACAAAAGGGCTACGGTACATGCTACTAGTCCTACTATCCTACTATAATATAATAAATGTGAAAATGATTATAAATGTGTGTGTTTTATATGCTCGGATGTTTGTTAATCAATCACACAAAAACGGTAGAACGAATTTTGATGAAATTTGGTACACAGATAGTTTATAACCTGGATTAACATATAAGACACTTTTTATCTCGGTAGTACATTCCCGTGGGACGATTTTTGACCTCCGCGCGGACGAAGCCGCGGGCAAAAGCTAGTATTTTAATAAATATTAGCGTCTGTTTGTTTGTTTCGTATTTATTACTAACTGCGCCTCGCGGTTTTACCCTCATAAGTCTCAATCCCGTGAGACTATCGGGATAAAAAGTATTGTATGTCCTTACTCAGGTCATGGTCTACCCATGTACCAAGTTTCGTTCAAATCTGTTCAGCCGTTTTAGCGTGAAAAGGTAACAAACAAATAAACAAACAAGCAAACTCACTTTCGCATTTATAATATTGGTTATGACGCCAATAAACGCCTCTTTATTTCAGTACTGATAAATAAATAAATTACTTTCGAAAATAAAAAATACTTTTGTGTCTCATCTATTTCAAATTGGGGAATTAGACCCTAACATAAGCGAGATATTGTTATACAAACACAATTTGTTGCAAAAATTTCCATTGGTTTATTTATTACTAGCTTCCACCAGCGGCTTCGCCCGCGTAATATCTTTATAAATTATAGCCTATAATACTCAGTGATAATTTAGCATTCTACCGGTGAAAAATTTTTTTAATCGGTCCAGTTGTTTTTGAGTTGATTCATTCACAAACCAACTAACATTAAAAATTAAATCTTCTTTCTTTATAATATTAGTTTAGAGTTAGACGAGCTACGACAACAAAATTGTAATGATACAAAACAATACGCTTTCAGAAACTTGACCTACTTCGCTATTATGGTTATTAATTTAATCGGCTTCAGCAACATGAAATGAAATGAAATTGTTTATTCTGTTAACAGGATATTGAAAATTTGAAATCACTTTTACACGTCATATAAAAAAAAAAAAACAAAAATTGGCTAGATGAGTTCGGCGTTTCCTATCTGACTACTCTGAGAAGAAAAGCCGAAACAAACTCAGAGGTCACAGTTACTTTTAAAGTCCAGACTTAATCTTGGTCAGGCCATATGAGGACCATGTAGATTAGTGTCTGAAATGGTATTTATCAATAATTTCAACACTTTTTAAAAGGACGATCGCATTACCAATTGTTAATCTATTTCAAATTGTGCGAGAGAGCCTCTGCTAATTACATAGGCGTGATAGTATGAAAACTCAATTTATTGATAAAAGTTTATTTATTACGTGCTACTACAGCAAAATTTTACAGAATTTACTAAACAATACGCTTTGAGGAACCTGACCTACGCCGCCGCGCCGCCGCTACAATGAAGCTACGGCGTAGCGCGCAGTCCTGCGTAGCACTCGCCGGGCCTAAAATAACTATACAGGACTTTGCTTACAATTTAATATTTTATTTTTGTTATCGTGAAAAATGGTCTGTTCCGTAAAGAAAATACTTGAAATAAGAGCTTTATCCACATCTCGAGACCCATTTCTATACCAGCTTAAAAATATCAAGATAATTATTTGATTCTTTATTCCATTTACATGACACAACATTCTCACCAAGCAGGAAGATTTTATTTAAATAGATATTTTTATTTTATTAGTTAGTTTAGTATAAAGTTTGTATATCCAGTGTATATATTTTTATCCTCTTTAATAAAGGACCCAGCATGAAGATAACATCCATGGCCATTCATAGCCTGTGTTCATACTTTCATAGGACTAGAACAAACCCTCCGAAAACGAAAAATCTTCAAACTTATGAAAAGTCTTTAAAATCCAATTTATTATGCAAATTAGTTGCACAGAACTATTAAGTGCAAGCCACCTAGTGTCTCCGTTGACACACCCTACAAATATTACATTCAAAATTAAGAGTCCTGCGCACGTCTACATGAACTAAACGAATCTCACTTACCCCCTTATGCAAAACCACTATCAACAAATCCCAAATAAAATTGAACTTTAAACTTAATAGCTAAAGTTTAAAATTCTATGTCAGATTCAATGACAATGGGTGTACGTTTGATCGCGGTATTATCCTCACAATAGTGTTCCGCATTGAAGCTACGTTGACAAATTGTTGTCGGTGAATTTTCATCTTTATTCTTCTTGGAATAAGGTTGTTTTTGATTGAGGTTCGGTGATAATGTCGCTGCGGGGGTCGAAAAATCCAGCCCTTGATAGTGACGACGCCCCGTGAAGTAAGCTATGATCTGTTCGTACGCTGTAATGTTGCAGTTAGAGTTTTAAAATCTGGTAGTTTCGGAAAGGTCTGTTGTTTTTTTATATAATCGGGCATCGATAAACTTTCTGTGGGTTGTGGATTGATGTTGCCTGAAGGTTGGTGGTTACTGTTGATGATTTTGGTGATGATATTCTTATTTTATTGTTTAAGCAAAGTACCCTACTAATTTGCTAATGGAGGATATTAATTTCTCGAATCATGTTTGTATCGTTTAGGCGCAGAATGTCCTATTCGCAAAATGTCCAGCGATCGAAAAATGTCCAGTTCGCAGAATGTCCAATTCGCAAGTTTAAGCAATCTTCTCAAAAGGGATAAATATAGTATAGTAATAATAGTTTTGATATAGTTATGTTGTGATGTTTGTGGCTTTTATGGGCAGGGATAAACAGCTTCAAGAGCTTTTTAAAGTATGAACATTATTAAGTGCGGGTACGTGGTTCTAATTTTTAAATCACAACAATGACATCCTGTTTCATATTAAGTACAGTACGACACAACTTAGATGTAGCATAGATTTGAACATTTTCATTCATTCATTTCAATTTCACGAATGTATTTGGCAATAAGACAAATAAGACAAGTTATTGCGTTTTCGAAAGATCATTTTCACCTTAAGCATTAATAAAAATTGGTGATTTTGAAGGCGCACTCAGTTCGGATGGTGATTGGTTTTACGAATTTCGCCGATGCTACATCTAAGTTGTGTCGTACTGTACTTAATATTTTTAGGAAAAAAAAAACCTATTTCGGACTTCCACCGCAACACAGATTAGAGCCTATGAATAGAAGTAATGAAATAAATATTATGCCGGTGGGGCAAATTGTACGACGCCCGGCTGCACAAACCCCCAATTTGACGCTGCCCGGCCATTTCGCAAAACACCCGATTGTGTGTGGTAAAGGAGCGGAAATAATTTGAACTGCGTGAGATTGGGTGGAAACTAACTACCGGTTCTTTTGGAGCTAAGCTATGATATAACTTATGATGTGTGAAGTCGCCTTTATGCGGTTTTTGTGAGTACATGGATATGGAATCGAAAAAATACGGTTGCGTGCGGTTGTAAAATTTGTATGTTTCTTTTTTTGTTGCTTGGATAACGAGTGTCTGAGTTTTGAACTCTGTTTCTTTTTTCGAAAGTCATTTTGTCTAAAATCATTCTGTAGTGCCTTCGTGCCTTCGAGAGCAGTGGTGGCCCAGTGGTAACGGCCCCGACTTACGAGTTGTAGGTCGTGGGTTCGAACCCAAGCAGGCGCTTTACTTTGTGTAAATAATTTCATCACCACTGCTCTCAAAACGGTGAAGGAAAACATCGGGAGGAAACCGGCATGTCGTATAAACAAAAAATTCGAAGATATGTTACATCTACCAACCCGCACTGGGCCCGCGTGGTAGATTACAGTCCACTCCCTCTCACAGAGAGGAGGCCTGTGTCCCAGCAGTGGGAACATTAATAGGCTGAAGATGATGATGAGTGCCTTCGTTAGAGGGTTTTTTAAGAATAATAGCGGATAGAAAGGTTTCTGATTTCAAAACAATGGTTTTATTTCTTCTAAGACACTTAAGTAAATCTTACTAAAACCACGTTATCAACATGCATCCGAGTATGAACCTCCAAATAAAATATTTTAAACTGAAAACGTCATCAGAATCTGAATTCAATACCGTAAAAAATATTAAATATTATTTTTAAATCTGCATCTCAAAGTGATAAAAAGACGATAATATGACAAACTAAGATGAGCATTAAAACATTAAAAATATTTTATAGAAAACCAATAAATATTCTAAATTAAAGAACCTCTACATTATTCATTACGCGCCCCGCTAATTCGTTCCCCAATATTAAATTCAACCCTAAACCGTCGCCGCTGTCATTTAAATCTTATTTGTAGTTTTTAGTTTACAGAGTCAATAGTTTAGCACTTTTTGGGGACGCGTCGGATTGAAATTAAAGTAATCCTGTGGGAGGACAGCTTATTTGTACAATTGAGTCGATTGTGTAAGATTAGGGATAATATTTTGTCACTAAGTTTAAAAAAAACAATATGAATATAATAACCAATAGTGAATATCATATCATGCTACTTTCAATATCCAATAGGACCATTTTTAGCGATAATATTTTGTCACTATGTTTTTTTAAATTATAAAGGAGATCATTCATTTTGTTAGGCGATTTGGGATAAAAAAAAAAAGTCTGCGGCCAAGAATGAATTACATATTATTTAAATGGCGGCAGTAGTAGAAACATTTCTTTGTATGGCGACAACGCTGTAAAGTATTTGTGAGTAAAGATATACAACGATCTTTAAATTAAATAAATTATGTACATCCAGCCATACCGCGAATATACCATATAATTATTATTCCGATATTTTGAGCTGGGTGATACCACCTGACACATACAACACTAATAACTAGCTAGCCTATCTATATTCGGCGTAGTATGGATGGATTACAATAAAATAAAACAAAGGTATGAAGTTATTTATTAAGTATTCTTATTACAGTACCCTAATTACGTAATGCACAATCAATCAGAATCTGAATCGCTTTGAAACAGGTTGCTAATCCATTGATTCAAAAGATTATTTACGTTGCTGAACAGAAAATAATTTCTGTTCAGCAACGTAAATAACGCAATGAATGTTGTTGAACTGTCAAAATGAAACAAATTAATCGGAATCGTTTACGAAAATGTGTTGCGTAATTAGATAGCTGGTCTACATATTATGTTCGTCATCTTGTAATGATGTCGAACTCAGGTACATAGGATCGTGACCAGACATACTCTTAGTGACATACACAGTGTCAGATTTACAGTCGTGGGCGCAGAAATGTGATACGGGTAAATGAGAGAAATAGCTCCTTTAACGTCTACTTGGTTTATTGTACAATGAACTGAACCTAGTCGCAGTCCACTACTGGACATAGGCCTGTCCTAAGCTACGACGCAACATCCCGTCCTCCGCCTTCCGAATGCAGTCAGACAACTTTTTAAGGTCGTCGGTTCATCTAGCTGGGGGCTTCTCACACTACGCTTGTCGATACGCGGTCTCCACTCTAGAACTCGTCTGCTCCACCGGCTGTCAGTTCTTCGACAAACATGGCCAGCCCACTGCCACTTCAGCTTGCTCACTCTGCAGGGTATGTCGATAACTCCGGATAACTTCATTTCTGATCTTATCCTTCAAAGAAACACAGAGCATAGTCCGCTCCATAGTGCGCTGAAGGACCTTGAATTTGTGGACTAGCCCGACTGTCAGTGTACACGTTTCGGCACCGCATGTCATAACGGGCAGGATGCACTGGTTACAGACTTTTAGTCTTCATACCCTACGGGAGTTTATTGTTACAGAGTCAATTACTAACACTAGTGTAGTAATTAATACTCTGAACTTAAAATGACGTAATCGAGTTTGCCTTCGCCCGAGTGTCGCGACTGATTTTATTTTATTTTATTTTTATGTATGATATCTCGCTGGGCTAACCAAGGAGATTGTTGGCTGCTTAATCGGACTTTCCTGTGGGTGCCTCAATAAATTAAGGCCTCCAGCCAGGGCATAAAACTTATACTTAAGTGTTGGGTTCGGAAACCAAACTGCTCATTGGGTATGAGGCTTTTTGCCTCGACATAGTCTTTTAGACGCTTATAATTAAGTAGATTTGCCGTACTACATTGACGAGACTTATGGGACGGTAACTTAGGACTCAGACTTGGGTTTGCCTGGCTTAGGGATACTGATAATAACGGTGGCTTCTTTCCACGGTTGCGGAAAGATCTTATTGCTCAAGGCGCCGCGCCATTGAAGATGGCGATCATAAGTATAATGAGAAGAGCGGGGAGGAGTTTGTACACCTTACTGGTGATACCGTCTGAATCGGAAGCTTTCCGAGGGTGGCGTCCTTTTATGATGTCGTGCACTTCGTCTGGAGTGACGGGAGGCAGAGGACCATCAGGGTCTTCAACGGGTGGGAAGCTTTGCATTCAAATTCAGCATCAACCTTGTAAAGGTGCGTTTGGTCTACTGGTTGGGAGCTGGGAGAACATTAGGACTCTAAGCTATTGACTAGGCAGTCGGCTTTGTCAGGGTTGTCGAAAGCGATGCTCTTGTCGGGATGGATGAGAGTGAATGAACTGAGTCACGACACGCGTATCTATTGTGTAGTGTGGGGTGAAGCCCATGGGAAGGGGCGCGGGAGGAAATGCTAGGTTAGGACAGGTTTTTACCGTAACATGCAGCGCCTTTGTAGGTACTACCTATTAAAAAATAATGCGTTATAAATGTACTTTCAAAATATGTAATTATTATTGATGGTCGCCAAAAACAATGTTTTATCTCATAATGGGTATATCTCCGAACCCAAATCGTTCTCGACATTGACGCCATAGTAAAAAATAGTGCGTTATAAGTGTTCTTTCAAAATATGTAATTATTATTGATGGCCGCCTAAAACAATGTTTTATCTTAAAATGGGTATATCTCCGAACCCAAATTGTTCTCGACATTGACGCCATAGTAAAAAATAATGCGTTATAAGTGTTCTTTCAAAATATGTAATTATTATTGATGGCCGCCTAAAACAATGTTTTTTCTTAAAATGGGTATATCTCCGAACCCAAATTGTTTTCGACATTGACGCCATAGTAAAAAATAATACGTTTTATGTGTTCTTTCAAAATATGTAATTATTATTGATGGCCGCCAAAAAAATTTTTTTATCCCAAAATGAATGATCTCCTTTATCGGTATGCCCGAAAACAAATAACTCATACACAGATTACGCATTTATAAAAATTTCGAAAAATAGTGTTATATTCAAATTATACCGATTTTAAATTTTATATAGAAACAGAGATTTCCAGTTATCTGCTTTTAAATAAGACATTTAGAAAATATTCTTAACTAAGTTTTTAGACCTAAATCTGCATATGCGTATGAAGTTTCATTAAAATCGGTTCAGTCATTTCGAAAAATAAGGGGCTGAAAGTTTGTATGAAATGCCGTACGACGTAAACCCTCAGTCAGTGTAATAAATTAATTAGTTACAGTAAAAATATTAAATAGTGTCACCATTGTGATGACAAGTACTATAATGAATGCCCAAAAGAAAATTATCTTAAAACTAAACTACTTTCGTACATTCTTCCAGTATTACTAAAATCCACAAAGCTATACAATACGCCGTCGCCGTGGGAGGGTTCAGGAGTTGTTTGCGATACTGCTTACTGCACTGCACTGCACTGCAGATGGGGACATTCTCATGAACAACTGAGCTCAACAAATAACACTTGTTTTAATTACATCCATTATTCTGCTGTTTACAGTTGTTGTAGATATTTTGAATATGACTGTTCCTTTTAATGTTTTGATATTATGCTTATTTTAGTAATTCACTGAATAAGAGTTTTGGTGGTAGGAGATGTACAGCCATTAAATTGATGCAATTCCCAACGATGTTGTTGAGAATATGCTCAATAACGAGTAATAGTATAAACCTTCAACTGTCATTAACGAAACACAAAATAATTTTAATTGTTCTGGCCTTCTAAAGGCCAATCGACAGATGATAGAATAAAGTATCTTTTTAAAAACAGTCATGCTATTTTTAAAAGCCTAGTATAAGCTACGTACATATTTCAAAAATTATATAATATTATTAGTGCCTTTTAGATGAATGAGAGATTTACCTACTAATCTAAACTTCTTAACGAATACTAATATTTAGAGGAGAGATTTGACCATAACCGAGGTTAGGTTAGGTTAGGTTAGGTTCTTCGGGAAGTACCTGTGTCGCATAAACAGGGAGCCGGACGCTCGGTGTCACCACTGCGTCCATTGTCGGGAGGACACGGCGCGGCATACATTGGCAGAGTGTGCCGCGTGGGAGGAGCCGCGCCGTGCCCTCGTTTCAGAAGTTCGAGCCGACTTGTCACTGCCGGCCGTCGTTCGTTCGATGGTCGGGAGTGCCGAGTCGTGGGATGCGGTGGTTTCCTTCTGCGAGACAGTCATCTCGCAGAAGGAGGCTGCGGAAAGGGAGAGGGAGATCTCGTCCACTCCCCGGCCCGCAGCAGGCGCACCGGGCGTCGGCGGAGGGCGGATAACGCCCTCTTCCAGCCCCCCTAAATGAGTCCAGGGGCGACGGATTCGGGGACATCCGTCGCCCCCCATCACACAGGACCCGAGATGGCGGCGCGTAGTGTTCCACGCGCGCCACTCTAAGACGTAACGGGGGGAGTTTGCACACCTCACTCCCCCTACGGGACGGGGCCCGCAGAGTGCGGGCCGTCACCAGTCCGGGGCAGCGGAAGTCGCAATTTGCTCCCGCAGCCCCCCGACGCAAGTGTGCGAGGGAACACCGGGGTGGTTTTAGTCAGTAAGAGACTGACAGACCCCTTCGCCCACCCCAGGGCGGAGGACATCCATGAGGATTTCCAACCCGAGAAAAAAAAAAAAAAAAAAGGTTAGGTTAGGTTAGGTTAGAATACTTTTCATTCCGATATTCCCACAGGACCGAGACTTATGCGAGCCAAACCGCGGGGCGCAGCTAGTAATTACTAAAAATATTGTGGGTTAATGCTGAGAATGTATTTAGTTGGTAAGCAAGTTGGTTAGGTTAGTATTTATTTAAATAAATAAATACTTTCGCAGTACAATAAACATTAAGCCCATTGTTTTTCAAACTTTTAAACAGATTGTGACTTGAAATTATGGATTTAATATAGCCTTGAGCAATAACGCCCACTGACGTAATACATTCCGATGTGTGCCATGCCAAGTGTTACCAATGACGTGCCGTTGACTGTAGGTACATTCGACGGCACGTTTTGTTAACACTGACCTGCATCCTACTTTATTTGTATTTTAATGCGAGATAAAGGTTTTCAGACATTAGTTAGGAATAAGTACATATTCATTAATCTACAAAAATTAGGTACATGGATTTTGGAAGTACATAGATGTTTTATTTGAAAAAAAAACATGCCATGTCTTGATCTTCGTGAAGTATTCCGCTGTTCAACATCGTCATAAGATAGGCCTAACTTCTTCATGTATCTCTGGACATTCGTTACCCAGAGAGTTTATGACCTACTTATCCCTCTCTTTTGTGTTGGTGGAATGGAAATGGAAATTCAAAATTCAAATTCAGAAGTCATTTATTCAAACTAGGCTGAGAATCAGCACTTTTCGAACGTCAAAATTACAAGACAGTCCCCCAAAAACGCCCGCCCTTCACCACTTCCTAGAATGCACTTATGGACATAAGTGCATTCTAGGAAGTGGTGAAGGGCCCCAAATACATTGGGATAAAGACAAAATAATGATGGCGGTGGTGTTTTAATTAAAGTGGACAGGCTCCAAAAATCTTGCTGCAAAGACATATTTAAGAAATCACACAGCCAAAGCCATCATCATCTATCTCTCCCGACTGTGCAAACTAATCCTTACAATGCGCACAGATGTAGCACATAACAGTCGCATAAGCACCAACTAAGCCACGTGCACACTGCAGGTGTGAATGCCGTTGGTGGCGACTGACTTAATCTCACTTGTGTTGCGCTCAGCGCTCACTTCAGACGCGTCATCGCACTGAAAGTCACTATTTTTGTTCGGGCTAGGGAGGGGATTTGCTGGTGGAATTGAAAGGAACTGTTTTATGGATATTACTGGATCTAAATTAAATTGGAACTGTATGTTTAGGCTATCATCTGCATAGCCTTTACCAAATTACGTTATGTTAGGGTTGACTTTCAGTGTAACGGAATGCGGGTCAATACCAGTATTTTACATGGATCGACTGCCTATCAGACCTCCACAACCCAGTTACTGGGTAATACGATAACTTGGTAAGACTGGTTGTCAGAGTTTTGGGCTTCTGGCGACCCGTAACGACTGTCAAAGATCTACGAATGACAGCCGGTACCAACGGCTTGACGTGACATCCGATCCAACATACATAGTTAGGAAAAGGCTAGGCAGACTAAATGACCCAATAACTAGGGATCCCTTCCCTTATTTTCAAGCACATACATTTTCATAATATTTGGAAAGTATTCTAAAGTACACAACACAAAAGATAATTTAATAAATGCTGAAATGGATCTTTTTGGCGCAGCCGTGAAGCACACAACTGTTGTTGTTAAAACATTATTTTCACTTTTTGTATTTTGTGTTTCCCGAGCTGTGTCCAAATAAATGTTTATTTATTTATTTTAGGATCTCCAACAAAGGATACACAACATAAATTACAATATTATAAACGGTTCTTTTACGTGTGCTCCTTCAATTACAGGAGACCACAGCATGCACATATAACTAGGAGTAAACAGGAAAAAATAAAAATAGAGAAAATAAATGATGAAGTTAAAAAATTGAAAAATTTACATAGATATCTTATTACAATTGTTTATTTTAATACTTATTTTTATTTTTATTAATACTTATTATTTAACATTTGTTTACTAGGTATTGGAGGGAAGAAATATTGTTACTTAGTTATTTTATGTTGGTTAAAATATTTTTGTATTTTGAGATGGGACCCTCCCCATCTCAAAATATTTTATTTTAATTTTATGTTATAATTTTTTCTTTCTTTCTCAATAGGTATATTAGTTTTCTGGCACACTGTTATCGTTCATTATCACCACCAATAAATTAATAACCACGATTTGTCAATAATTCGGTGACTGCAGTAAACATTTCAGAAGTTCCTGCCCTTTACAAACAATATTCTAAAATTCTATACAAAAAAAATATTTTTAATCTTAGTTCCTCTCTACGCTACCGTCACAGCCGGTTGCCGGTTCGCACACGGCACGGCAGCGAGAGATCCAGTGTATTTGCGCTTATATTGTGTGGACACAATACTTGAGAAGGATCATGTCACGAGTCGCGACTGGAGAATGTACTGATATACAGTTATAAATGTTGTAGATGGGTATAGCTACATCTGATATGGAAGGAGGCATGTTATGTAATATGGAATGTATTTTTAGAAGAGATAAGTTATTGGTTTATACTTCACTTCTGCGTTTTTAGCCATCTTTGACACCGTTTGTACAGTTGAATGAATGTCGGTGCTGACACTTTGACCTTGAGATGGCCTAGCGTAGTACGGAGTTTAACATTGACGTTGCGACTGTACATAACTCTCTAAAGTTCTAAGTTGATATGTACCTACTTAGAACTAGTAAGTAGATACCTACTTAGAAATACTACTAAGTAGATACCTACTTAGAACTAGGTATTATAATTTACATTATACAAACGTAATATAATTGGTATTATAATTACATTAAATTGGTACTTTCTTTACTTAGACTTGTAGCTCTTAAGATGTGAGAACTCATATTTTTAACCGACTTCCAAAAAGGAGGAGGTTCTTTGTTCAACATTATGTACCGACTTTGAAGAATAAATTTTTGTTTGAAAGGGTATGCTCTCGAGGTGGTCCCATAAAAATTGTATTTATTAACTTTGCTTGGATAGTTTTAGAGTAAGCTTCTACGAGTAATACGTATTTTTCCCACACAGTCGATGTGGATGATATTATGATGATAAAATTGTATTAACTTTGCTTGGATGGTTCTTGGGTATTAGAAGCTTACTCAAAAAGCTTCTAATACGTATTTTCCCACTCAGTCGATGTGGATGATAATGATATGTTCCTGTCATTGTTATTTACAATCGAAGTGTCTAGTCGTCCGCTAAACGGATGAATAAAAAAATAAATTAGTCGTCCGACTATCGGACGTAGGTATTGGAATTTGTGTGGGGTGGGTACCACAACAAAAAGTAAAAATAAAAACTTAAAAAAATAAAAAGAAACATCTGACTTCTGTCTTGTTTAGAATTTTCGTTTTTTGCCACCGACTTCCGAAATTAAAGTTATTTTTCACTTTGTAGTGTTATTTTGGAAGTCAGTTGTTTTCTTTTTTGTAAAAAGATTGTTTGAACACCCTACCTTCCCGATTCGTGAACCTCGAAATCAATTGTGTTTTATGTTATTAAAAACAGATAAAAAAAAAAATTAAAAAATTATTATATTTATTACGAATTTATCACTTTAATAAAACCCTCGTGAACATCACAACAAACATCAAACTAATGTCTTGTTCAGACGCAATAAGTGTTTGCAAATGATAAAAAGGCGTCGATTGATCACGCCGACACGTGTCATGGCGGACAACAAAGGACATGGGACATGGGACACGGGACATAGGGACATCAGAAGTGTCGATTACTTGTCATTTCACACTACGACGGGTACCAAAGTGTTGTGTTAATTTAGGAATGTAATTTCCGCTAGTGTTTATTGTGAGGCCTTTATTTATTTTATTTGGGGTTCTGTAGTCATACAAGTGATACAAGTAAGAGATTTGTTTATGAGTTTGTCATGCGTAACAACTAGTCACTTTTAAATTCTACTAAATCATGCAAGGGCGGATTTCAGGATTTATTTCTGGGAGGGGCATATGGGCTAGACTAGACAGATATCTCCCATATCTTAATTTCACTATGCCATTTTTGGGATTAATTCTTTTTCAATGAGGACATAGTAGCCTACTTCTTCAGCGTTCATCATTGTAGCAATTTCTTGATAGATATGCATTCAGACCAGCCATTCAGACAATACGATTTTATTTTACTTAAGCCGTTTGTGGGGTCACAGGGGCACGTGTCCTGGATCCGCCCTTAAAATCATAAAAAAATTGTGTTTTATTAAAAATTATATTTACAACGAATACCTAAGCGAAGTCATGCATTTTTTGAGTAAAGTTCTTTTTCTTTGTCTAACTTTCAAGGCTGAATCTTTTCCGTCTCTTTCGTCATTTCTGAAATACAAAGATAAACAATATAATATTGACATATTTAAAACCTTATTTCCTCGGGAAACACAGTCTAAATACTTTCGTCAAATAAAATTTTCTTACTTACAATAAAAACAAGTACTAAGGTAAACAAAAATACATATTAAGCTCTCCAAAATACAAATTACAACAAACAGTGTCATCGTGTATTTCAAGTAGGTGTAATTAATAGTTGCCGTGTCGCCGCGAGGGTGTTTGCTATTCGCACTGTCGCCCAGTCGCGTGTCTGAACCCGCCCTTAGGATGGCTTTAAGCGTGTCGTGACAATCGCGATTTATTTGCCAAGTTGAAGGGGTATTTAGTTATAGGTTTAGCTCTAGTGGAACTGCGGGGTTTAAAAGAGGGTATTATGTGAGAGCTGATGTTGAAAATTTTTGAGTAATATTTGATTTTTATTTCTAACTTTATTAAAAAGAAAGCAGACTTCAAGGCTTTGCGATAGACGCCAAATCATACCAAAACAACAACTGGTTCAGCTAAGGTTTCCTCAGACTGCGGTGGCCGCCTTATAGCGACTGCAATTTACCGGCGAATGACGTCAATCTAAATCTGAAACGTTATTTATGAAAGTAAGTTGGTGTTTCCCTAGAGAGCGTTTTTTTGACACCATAAAGTCAAACCCAGCTGGCATCATTTTTATGACAGCTATCACTGCGGTCGTAGCTTTAGATTTCAATCGTTTTCATATTGCTTGCTACGACTGCTACGAGGTGCTACGCGGCGTAGCACAATAATAGATCATAGAATGTTGGACCTAAGGACCAAAATACTGGTGACATTCTGACTACTCGTTGATGATTTTAGTCTGCAACACGTTACTTTTGAGTTTTGGTTTTTCTATCTGGAATTTCTCAGTAGCCCGGAGTCTGGAGGCTAATAGGCTCACCCCCTACTACATGGGACTTGAACATAACTGGCGAAATGTGGGTGTACCTGTACTATAGGTGAACCTATGCCTAACCCTTCGGAGAATATAAATGTTATGTATGTGTTACTTTCTAGTAGCGTCGTAGATGTGGATCTTTGACAGTCATTGCGGGTCGTCAGAAGCCCGAAAGTCTGACACCAGTCTTACCAAGGGGTATCGTATTACCCAGTTACTGAGTTGAGAGCTGTGTTGGCCCATTGGCAAGGGCCCCGACTTACGAGTTGTAGGTCGTGGGTTCGAACCCAAGCAGGCACTTTACTTTGTGTAAATAATTTCATCATCACTGCTCTCAAAACGGTGAAGGAAAACATCGTGAGGAAACCGGCATGTTTTAGAACCAAAAAATTCGAAGACATGTGACATCTACCAATCCGCACTGGGCCCGCGTGGCAGATTACAGCCCACTCCTTCTGACAGAGAGGAGGCCTGTGTCCCAGCAGTGGGAACATTAATAGGCTGATGATGACTGGGTTGTGTAGGTCAGATACGCAGTCACTTCATGTAAAATACTGGTATTTAGCTGGATCCAGTTAGACTGAAAACTGACCCCAATATTGTTGGAAAAAGGCTAGGCTGATGAAGATAAAAACGGCCCCAGATTTAAAAGCTACCGATTTTGTACTAATCATAACAAAAACCGAGCTCCTAAATAAGTATCGTTCTATACGAGCATGGTAATTAGTTTAATTTTGAAACTAGTTGGTGTTCCCAACATGTTGCTAACTTATAAACGAGTTGAAAGTTCCACCTACGAAGTGTAACTGACATATACAGCCGGTTTTAAAATTATGTTAATAAGTGTTAATTGTTACCCAGTTACTGGGTTGTGGCGACCAGATAGGCAATAACTCCATATAAAATACTGGTATTCAGCTGCATCCGGTTAGACTGGAAGCGGACCCCATCATAGTTGGGAAAAGACTGGGCAGATCAGCGTTGTCACATCTACCAACTTTGTGGTAGATCTACCTATTTCACCTCCCATCTACCTATCTACCAACTTCGGCCTCAAATCTACCTATTTTTCAAAACATTACAATTGAAAACATTTTTTAGGAACACACAATTTGAGCCATGCATGACGGATAGACGACACTGACACTGACAGTTAGCAGCATTCCGATAGGTTCTGTGCTCTGATTTTGGCGCGATATTTCTCTTTCCGTCGCGTCGCGCGTCGGTATTGATGTGAGCGGAAGCGGAGTGAACGTGACAACGATACATTGTGGGTTGTTTGTGGACAAAATTATCGTGAACCGGAACGTTTGACATTTTTTGATGAAAAATGAGTTCGCGCGTTTTGTTTAAATTTCGTTCGCGGCCATTTGAATTTTGAATGTAACTACTGCTAGTGCTTTTTTACCTATTCTCGTCTCGTTATCATCACATCATCATCACCAATAAACGAATAAAACCTCTTTAGAACAGAAAACCTTTTTATTTAATCGAATTATTAATTCTGAAAATGTACTGAAATTAGGGAGGTAGATCTACCAATTTTTGATTTAAAATCTACCTATTTCTACCTATTTTTGACATGCCATCTACCGATTTTCTAAAATCAGGGGTGACAACACTGGGGCAGATGATGATGACTTAAAACTTGACAAAAAGGCATCAACGATTTTCTTTGAGGGATTTGAATTTTAGCAGAGATGAAGCATTGATCATAGCAATTCGGAAGGCAGTTGTCAGCACTGTTCACGAAATTAAACTCCAAACTGTTTGTATATTGAACTCATTTATTCGAAAATATTTCTGTCTTTTATACTATTAGCGGTAACAAAACCATAGCTTGCATTTAAACAGAGTAACGCCATCTAGAGAGCTATGGTGTATTGAATAAAAATCGTGTATTTCCTTTTGAGGTAGATTACGATTAGACATTCCGCCCACCAAAGGACTTGTCCTTTTAATACTAAACAAGATTAAATTAAAATCTATGTGTTAAAAAACTAGAACAAAACATTCACTCAAATAGACCGCCCACCGTTATGACTAGGCGTTACGAATAAAAACAAAATAAGTAATTAGAAGAAATTGACACATTACTTAAGAATTAACTGTCATGCGCAAAATAGATAATTTATTTAAAGGATGTTTGATAAGTCTATTCTTCGTTTTTAGTGTAAGTACTCTCGTGATTCCATCATGACCCGGGTGCTTCTAAACAACTCTACCTAGCAGCCACTTTGTTGGCGGTAGATTGTGATCCCTAATAACGACAATGTCGTCCATCTCAATGTCGAGTTTTTCATTTGACCACTTGTATCGTTGGTTTAGACCAACCAAATATTCTTCTGACCTTTTTTTCCAAAAGTCATTCACCATTTTCTGTGTCATCTTCCATCGTTGACCTGTGGTTACATGAATGTCTGATAGATTTTCATCTGGAATGGCTACCAATTGCTCTTCCACTAAAAAATGTCCAGGAGTTAATGGCTGTGGGTCGGTAGGATCGTCACTCATGTATGAAATTGGGCGAGAATTAAGACACGCCTCTATCTGACTCAAAACTGTTGACAGTTCCTCAAAAGTAAGAGTAGAATCTCCGATCACTCTCTTCAAATGTGATTTAGCCGACTTCACGCTCGCCTCCCATAGTCCACCGAAGTTAGGGGCGTGTGGGGGAATAAAATGCCAAGTGGTTCCGTCATTGGCTAATATTTGAGCAATTTCTGTGGGAAGCTTCGATTTTGAGTGATTCAACATCTCCTTCAGCTCTCTGTCGGCTCCCACAAAATTGGTCCCATTGTCACTATATAGATTCACACACTGATCTCGTCGTGACACAAATCGACGAAATGCGGCAATAAACCCCTTAGAGGTTAAATCCGATACCGCCTCGATGTGTACAGCTCTCGTCAACATGCATATATATCCCTTATACGATTTGGAATCTCTTCCAGGTGAAAATCGAATGTTGACAAATCCGGTGAAATTAACTCCAAAAGCCGCAAAAGGTCTTGAAGACATAAGTCTGGTTTTTGGTAACTGATCCATGAGCTGCTGATTATTTTGGCGCGAATATCTTAAACATTTGATACATTTTCGGTAGAATTTCTTCATCCGTTCTCTGGCTCGTATTACCCAATATTTGTCTCGTAAATAATTTAACATAATTTGTGGCTCTCCGTGTATAGTTTTATAATGAGCGTCAATTATTAATAGTTTAGTAAGGTGGCTATTACTAGGCAAAATAACTGGCTGTTTTATATCTAATTTGACTTTAGATTCTTTAATGCGACCACCAACCCTTAACACTTCCTTCTCATCAATAATAGGGCATAGCGTACGTAGTGGATTGTTGATATCAAGAGGTTTTTTATATCCGTCGATCACCTTTTTGAACTCTTCACACAACAATGGATTTTGTTGAAAATTCTTCTCCCAAAATTGAAATCTGCGTGAAGCTATCTCCTTTGATTTTCCTACAACACATTTTGGATTATCTTCATTAAATGGCAATTTAACTACAACATATCGTCCTTCATCGTTTCTTATAGTAGTAGCTTTAAAAATTTGTTCGCATTTAATTTCTTTCTTCGTAACTGTCTTCGTAATTGCATCTGTTTCTCTTTCTATTTCCCAATTTCTTACCACCAACCCTTAACACTTCCTTCTCATCAATAATAGGGCATAGCGTACGTAGTGGATTGTTGATATCAAGAGGTTTTTTATATCCGTCGATCACCTTTTTGAACTCTTCACACAACAATGGATTTTGTTGAAAATTCTTCTCCCAAAATTGAAATCTGCGTGAAGCTATCTCCTTTGATTTTCCTACAACACATTTTGGATTATCTTCATTAAATGGCAATTTAACTACAACATATCGTCCTTCATCGTTTCTTATAGTAGTAGCTTTAAAAATTTGTTCGCATTTAATTTCTTTCTTCGTAACTGTCTTCGTAATTGCATCTGTTTCTCTTTCTATTTCCCAAAATTGTTTTAGAACTTCGTTTTCACTTACTCGTATGTGACAGTTGATAATCTGGGAGTTCACAGAAGCTGATTCAGATCTTACTCGACCTGACAAAATCCATCCAAATCGTGTCTCTTGCGCTATTGGACCTTTCCCTGATGGATGTCTCATAAATCCTTCTAGAATTATTTCTTCATATACTCCAACCCCCAAAATCATGTCGATTTTAGCAGGTGATCCATAATTTGGATCAGCTAAATGAACTTTATCTATATCTAGCCAGTCTGTTATTGTCGTTCGACAAGTAGGAAGAAATGATGTCAGTTTTCTCAATACATATGCATCGACTTTTAGCGAGTACTTTGCATTTTTATTTTGAATTGACTCCACAGTAAGCGACACCATGTTATTTGATCTGGTTAGACTATCTCCAATTCCAGAGACTAGACTATTTATGCACACACTCTTTAAACCTAATGATTGTGCAGTAGCCTCAGTGATAAATGAACCTTCTGAGCATGGGTCGATTAGAACTCGCACAACTTGTGAGTAGCCATTTGTTGAATATGCTTTGACTACAGCCGTAGCCAATAGCATCTCTCTCTCAACTTTTTCTGTAATCAAATGGGCTACCACTCTTTCCTCAGTCTCTTTGCTCGGTTCTAGGTTAGTTGTATTGGTTTTCTCGATGCTGGAAGCTGAATTTTCAGCTGCATCAGTTCTCTCAAAATGGAGCAATGTGTGATGACGTCTTCCGCAGCGACGGCAGCATGTAGATGATCGGCATTCTTTTACTGAATGTGTTGGTGCAAAACAATTGAAGCACAGTCTCTTTGATTGAATAAACTCTGATCTCTCTTGAGGAGACTGCTGTCCGAATTGCTTGCATTGATAAAGCAAGTGCTGACCTTCACAACTCGTACAGTTTGGAATTGATTTTTGATTAATATCTTGCGTGGTAGAGTGAAAAACTTTAGGTTTAGTTGCATTGGGGTGCGTGCTATGAGACTTAATTGTAGGTTTGTCGCCACTTATCATCTCTAATGTTCGGAATCTGGTTTCTAAAAACTTGACGAGTAGTCCCCAAGATGGCAATTCATCCGGATCTAATTGACTAACTTGGATTTCCCATAATTTACGTGACTCTAAATCAAGCCGTGATAAAACCAAGAAGTTTATGAAGACCTCACACGAACTGGAATTGGTACTAATTCCAATGTTTTCCAATGATTTGAGAGATGATGATGTAGTGTCCAGAAGTTGTTTGATTGAACTCGCTGAATCAGTGGCATTACGTTGCGAAAACAAGCGCTTCATAATCTCGTTGCAAATGTAACGTTTATTATTATAACGGCGAGTAAGTTGATTAAAAGCTTCTTCATAATTTGAGTTTGTGGTTGAGAAGTTTTGGAGAAGGGTCTCTGGTTCACCCGTCAGACTACTCTTCAAATAGTGTAATTTTTGTACACCACTCAAAGATGTATTTTGATGAATCAATGATATAAACATATCATAAAAGGTTTGCCATTCTTCATATAATCCAGAAAATTTCGGTAGTTGAATTTGCGGTAATTTAACTTTAGTACTTGATAGACTCAATTCATCAGATTTGTTGATTTGAGACGAACTAGTTTTTACACCATAAGTCATGAGATCTTCTTTCATCCTTGTCTTATAGTCAGTGTAAATCTCTTCAAATTGAAAATAAACATCTTCCGTGAAATAAGCTACTTTCGGTTTATCTTCTCTTTTAACACTTCCGACTATTTCACTATGGACGTTCGCAAAACTTTCAAATAGTTTTTCTAAATTTTCTAGTCTTGCTTCGATATAAGATACTTTAAGTCTCTCTTTAGGCGTTTTTTTATAATTTGAATAGGCCTTATTCATATGTTCGTACATATCCTCTTGCTTCAAAAATAACTTCTCCATTTTTTTTTAAATTATTTTAAGTGTTTTTTTGCCACGAAATTTTTCTAAGTACTTTTTAACCTAATTAATATTCTAAGTGTTTTGCCGTTTGCCACAAAATTTTTCTAAGTCCTAAACGAATCACAAATTCTTTTAAGTTCACGCACGATATTTTTTTATAAGTCCCAGTTATCACTTTAGTCAGATTAATATCACTTTTAGTTCACTTTACTCACGCACTTCCCTGAAGTTCCCTGGTTTCGGCACCATATGTCAGCACTGTTCACATAATGAAACTCCAAACTGTTTGTAAATTGAACTCATTTATTCGAAAATATTTCTGTCTTTTATACTATTAGCGGTAACAAAACCATAGCTTGCATTTAAACAGAGTAACGCCATCTAGAGAGCTATGGTGTATTGAATAAAAATCGTGTATTTCCTTTTGAGGTAGATTACGATTAGACAGCAGTAGCTGAATGAGAGTAGCCGAGGAATGAGTTAATGTCATACGATATTCATAATCAGCCTTTAATGTTCCCACTGCTGGGACACAGGCCTCCTCTCTGTGCGAGGGAGTGGGCCGTAATCCACCACAGGGGCCCAGTGCGGGTTGGTAGATGTCGCATGTCGTCGAATTTTTGGTTCTAAGACATGCCGGTTTCCTCACGATATTTTCCTTTACTGTTTTAAGGGCTGTAGTGATGAAATAATTAACACAAAGTAAACCGCGTGGCTGGGTTCGAACCTATGACCTGTAATCGTAAGTCGCGACTGTCACCACTGGACTACTACCGCTCATGTCATGTGATGGGAGAGGCAAAAATCCTTGGATTTCTAAAATAATTATGCTGATGATAATAATCACAAACTCAAACTCAAAGGATTTATGTATTAAACCAATTATAAGCACTTTTGAATAGGTACTCAAGGAGTCAGTCAGTTATAAAGATGAAGTTTGTTGGTCATTTCAAAGCGTAGCTATAGGTACCTATGCAGAAAGAACGGACAAGAAACTCCACGGACAGTCTTTTTTAATCAAAACAAAATATTGTTTACATCATTCATGTTGAAATTATACGTATAAAAACTATGTAGAAGCTATAGTATAAACCCTAAGTGCAAAAAATTTTACTTAACTAAGTAACATAAAACATTTTTAAATTAATCCATTCGATTCTTCAGCAGAATGGTTCGAATATAAACGTTTAATGTTATAGCATTAAGTAGTTAGTAATGAGCGGAGCGGTAGCGGCGGGATGGGCGGCGGCGGCGGCTGTAATAAGTGTTAACTCACCAATCATGAATATTGTACACCCCATTCGTCTGGTAACGTGTTCACAGTAAGGTACTAAGGAATTTTCTTTATAAATTAAATTATCCTACGGTTTTACACTGTCTTTTTATTTTTATACTAGCTGTTGTCCGCGATATCGTCTGCGATCCAAGATAAAAAGTAGCTTATCTTCTAACCCAGGTCATGGTTTACCCTTGTGCCCAATTTCATTCAAATCCGTTCAGTTGTGTTAGCGTGAAAGCGTAACAAACAAACAAACAAGAAACAACGGGTTGCACTCCGGGAGTGCCGGCAGAAGTGAAAACTTGAACATTAACGTTGTGCATTTTTTAATATTTTGGAATGGTTAGGGAATAATTTCGCACGAATTGCTTTATTTATCAGTACCTATAAAACTACTATAATTTATGTGGTTAAATACAATATTCATTAGTATTAGTAGTAGTATAGTCTAACAAAAATAATCAATTTATTTAAAAACTTTTCATAAAGTATGTTTTGACTGCTTTTTTTACCCATCAATCATTATGGGTAAAATTTCTTCCCTCGCAACCTTTACGTAATGTCAAAGACTATTTATTTTGATATTTACTTTGTCGGTTGCTAGGCAACGGGTCTTACGGCACGTTCTGACGCGAGTTTAAAATTTTTTACCCATCCCAAAAAAAATGCACAACGCTAAAGAAGTTTTCACTTCAAAAACAAATCTTTTCTCTCAGTAAATTAGTTTAGACAGAATCTTCGCCATGTAACAAATCCCCAGCCTCCCAATCTGAACACCACTCAGAGGAATGGACCCGCTGAATCTGTCAGCTTTTTAATAATTGAAATATTTATAATTGCGCGGCGGCTTACGGTTTCATTGCGTGACTATGAAAAATAAAGTGTCGCTTAGAGCTATTATTGTTTTTTCTTTGCCTTGCCGTCTTAATGAACTGTTCTTCAACTTAATAGGATCTTTCTTCGTTATATTTGTGGGGGATTTTGTTGGTGTAGAAGTTGGAGGATGTTGTCGCATAAGATAATGTTTTTAGCCTTTTTGATAAAGGGAAGAATTCTAAGGCCGCACTTTGGACACGAATTTGTATCGTACGAAAACGTACGACCGTGGTCGTATAAATTGAGTGCGGACACTGAATACGTTTTACTCCGTCAAATAGGTAGTGTTCCGGTGATATCGCATTGAAAAAAAAAATCCCAACAAGTTCGGATTGTTTTCGGACGTCGGAACTAAACGTACGTATACGTATGACTTTACATGCACTGTGTGCGCACTCCTTTAGTTTTAGGAAGGTTGGGATAGTTCGTGCGTGTTCGTATGTCTTTGCACGAATAAAATTCGTACGAAAACACGTTCAAAGCGCGCGTGGCCTAATGTCTCAGTTTGTGAGTTCGTTTAAGTGATGGTAAGGATAGCTTTTATGTCGCTTTCTCGAATCAATTATAAGTTTTTCCAAAAATACTGCCACCATACCAATTTCTGCTGTTCAGCAACATTTGTTGTGCCAGTTTGAAGTGTTTGATACTTATTAAATTAACAACAACTTCTGAAAACAAAAGGTCCGTTAACTAAGATGTTGTAGGTCTAACTAACTACGATTCATAAATAAGGACGTGTCGTGACGTGGACGGACCTGAGAGTCAACCATTTTAGCATTAAGTATGTGGTTGAAATATTAACCAATCAGCGACGTCGCTAGAACCTGACCGCTCAAGGTCAGCCCCCCAATTACGCAATGCACGATCTTATTCTCACAAACTTATGAAGCAATGGACTGGCAATCTTTTTCAATTGGTTTCAATTTAAAATTGATTTTGCATTACGTAATTAGGGTGCTGGTCGCTCTCATTGGTGATCTTTAGTTCCTTCAAATCATAATATACAAGTGATTTGTGATTTGTATTTGAATTACCACTTGCTTCAAAAATGGTGAAAGGAAACATCGTAAGGTAACCGGCAAGTCTGAGAGATATTTCTCGACGACATGTGAAGTCAAGTCAGAGGCCCATGGGCGGTTTTAAAACTCTGACACCAGGTAAGTCACTAACCAAACGAAAAGAAAAAGTGATTTTAAGCATTAAAAAAAAACCGGTCAAGTGCGAGTTGAACTCGCGTGGAGAGGGTTCCGTACGATGAATATGTACGGCCGCCGGCTACCAAGCCGAAGCTGCGGTGGTGAGCGTTAAAACCACCTGCTCCACAGCTCGCAGGCCGCCTATACCATGTTTTTTTTTTTTAAATCTGACCCATTGTTTGTAGTAACTAAAATAACTATGTATGGTACCGGATTGAAGAGGGAAATTTCTGAATATTATTGTATAGACAAGATATAATTCAACAATAGTGTTGAATTCTGTCTTGTCGTATATTCTTGAATACGTGGACTAAGGCCGAGTGATAGAAGGTATTCCGATATATCATTTTTTTAATTTGTCCTTAAAATTTATATTGTAGTCTCCCGCTATGATAATCTTTTCGTGTACACTGATAGAATTCTTAATGCATTCGACGGCAATGTTAAGCTGAATGAATATCAATGTCATTCATATTACCAGTTGCCATATTATTTAATGTAGTAGCAAAATTCAGATCATCATAATTCATAATTCATAAATCATTTATTTCTTTGCAAACATGGGTAATTTTTACATTGATGTTTTATTATGAAAGTCCTCCATGTTCTACCGTCACAAAGGCATGCAAATCATGTTTAATTTACACAAATTTAAAGAGATTATAATTTTAAATAATAATTTGTATCAATACATAATTATACTTAATGTCAAATCGTTTGAATTACAGTCAATGTCAAATTAATATAAAAATGTCAACAATTTTGCAGTAATAAACAATAAAATAATAAAATGTCAAATGGATCATCCCTCTGACGCATTATTTTGCTCATTAGAAACAGGCTAAATGGTTCCCACAATGGTGCACAAGTTAAAACTGCCATCGAGTTACGTCCTGTATTAGGCTGAATAAAATATAAGTAAAAAAAAAATTTTAACAAGCTTTTATTAAACTAAAAAGAACAAAATAAGACTTACGTAAACAGATAAGTTTAATGTTTTCTTAAAAGATTGAGGCTTATCTTTGTTTAAGAAAACCGTTCACGCCTCAAGCTTTGGAAACAAAACAAATCCAAACGCCCGAAACACAACGGGGCTATCTTGTCTAGTTAAGGAGTTCGTATGGTGACCTTCCAGATCTCTCATGAGGGCCTGGACTACACCTTAGGCTACAGTTCTTTGTTAGACAAAACCAACGACCGCAAACACAATGATACTATTATGTTTGTTTGAGAAGTTTCTTTGATCACTTTTCAGCTCTATCATCAGACCCTGGATGCTACTTTGGGCTATAGTTCTTGTCAGGACAAAACGAACCGGTCCAATTTCGATGGTACTGTCTCGTTTATTTTAGAAGTTCCTATGGTCATCTTCCGGCTCTATCATCAGACCCTAGTCCCATCTAGTTTATTAGCACAATACATATCCGTATACAATATAAAATTTCGTGTCTGTACTGTGAACCATTCAGGAGTTCTCTCTTCTGAAGCCAATCCTGGATGCAACAGTCAGATCATGGTGGACTTTAGAATGTTCTATCACAATTAAAGCATATATAATATTTCGTGTCTGTTATGTTGGCCGTTGAGGAGTTTCCTCATCTGGAGCCAATCCTGGGTGCAGCAGTCAGATCATGGTGGAATTTAGAAAAGAATATCATAATTAAATGCATATATAAAACGTGGCTGTCCTGTGTACCGTTCAGGAGTTCCCTCGTCTCAAGTCAATCCTGGGTGCAGCAGCAAGGTCATTGTGAACTTTAGAACGGACCATGATAATTCAACAGTATATTAAATTTCGTGTCTGTACTGTGGATCCTTGAAGAGTTCCCTCGCCTGAAGCCAATCCTGGGTGCAACAGCCAGATCTTAGTGACATTTAGAACAAACTGTGATAATTAAAGCGTATATAAAATTTCTTGTTGGTGCTGTTGACCGTTGAGGAGTTCCCTCATCTGAAGCCAATCCTGGGCGCAGCAGCTAGATTATGGCTGAATTTAGAATGGTCTACCACAATTAAAACGTACATTATATTTCGAGTTTGTACTGTGTACCGTTCAGGAGTTCCCTCATCTGAAGCGAATCTTGCGTGCAGCAGTCAGATCATGGTGGACTTTAGAACAGACTATCATAATTAAAGGGTACATAAAATTTCGTGCCTGCACTGTTGATCGTTGAGGAGTTCCCTCGCCTGAAGCCAATCCTGGGTGCAACAGCCATAAATGATGGAATTTAGAACGGACTATGATAATTAAAGCGTATATAAGATTTGCTGTTTGTACTGTTGACCGTTGAGGAGTTCCCTCGTCTGAAGACAATCCTGGATGTAGTAGCCAAATCATGGTAGAATTTAGAACAGACTGTTTAAATTAAAGTTAATGTGTTAGCAGTGCTTGCCGACAATGCCGGCGGCATAGTACTATGAAATCGGCAAACAGAATGCTTCGCGGAAGGTACGAGAAGTGACTTCCTCGCCTTAGTACACGTTGGGCGAGCCCGTTGAACGTGTACGGGGGGCTTTAGTCGAACTAGCAGTAGCAATAAATTATCCCAAGAACTAACTTAACATTGTAGTTGAAAAACCTATTTTCCCATACATACCGCAAATGCAAGTTTGTCAGCACAATATTGAGAGATTTACCATGTTATTTTAAGGTGAAACAATTTGATATTTTTTCCATACAAACT
Source organism: Conistra vaccinii (assembly GCA_948150665.1). NCBI lineage: Eukaryota > Metazoa > Arthropoda > Insecta > Lepidoptera > Noctuidae > Conistra > Conistra vaccinii. The sequence continues at coordinate 18,926,639 of OX411327.1, forward strand.
TCGGAGGGGTTTTACTAAACTGTTTAACATCGTACATTCAAAGTTAAACATGATATCGTTAGGTCTCATTATTAAAATTGTCTGTACGGAAGCAGAATAGTAAAATAAAAAGCCATTAAAAAGTTATGAGCCAACAAAGATTCGTTTTTCTTGCTAATTTTAACGCAACTTTGGGCGTAAATAAGTAATACAAGAAGTGTGAAATCTCGAAAACAAAATCCGTACCGACACAGAAAAATTAACGAAGATTTCAATAAATTTTCTTTGTAATTGATTTATGCAGTGGTTTTTTCAGAAAAACCTTTTTTCCAAAGGCCTTTTCGTAATTTTTGACGCGCTCGTTTTACTAAAATTGGTCGGTACGGTGTTTCTGTGCGTGCGAACTATACGTTGTCCATGTAGACCAGCTTCTAACTGCTCATCACTGATACTATTTCTGTCGGACACGATGCCAGGTGAGACAGCGTGGTTTTTGGCCATGCCCACCATTGAGTTCGAGCCCGCGACTAGTTCCACCTTAAGACCATAGACTTCTTATAGGTTTTCCTATAATCTATGAGTAAGGAACCATTCTCTGATTTTTTTTCATAATTTTAGGCTCAGTAGTTTCGGAGATAAGGGGGGGGGAATGGTCAATTTTCATCTATTTTCGTAAATATCTCAAAAAATATTTGTTTAAAAATTATTTTAAAATAATATTTGAGTTTCTTGTAACAATTCCTTTCATTTGATATATCACACGGTACAATTTGCAAAACTTTTTTTTAATATATTCTTCTTTGCCCCCCAAAAGTGACCCCCATTTTCAAAAATCTGTTATTTTCGTTTCACATCCGTGTTTGGGTCACAGAAATACATATGTGTATCAAATTTCAAGTTAATCGGCCCATTAGATTCGGAGCAAATTAGCTGTGACAGACGGACAGACAGACAGACACACGAGTGATCCTATAAGGGTTCCGTTTTTGCCTTTTGAGGTACGGAACCCTAAAAATATCACGTTGAAAATAGAAGGTTTGTCTGTCACATAGAATCATCTTCATCGTCTTCATTTCAGTCAAAAGACGTCAATTGCGGGAAAAAGGACACACAATAAGAATGCCACGCTCTAAAAACCCGAAAAAACATGTTTGTTACTTCATCGAAACACCCCCAATTTTAACGGCAAATTGAACGGCAATTATCGCAACACCATCTTAATATTAGAGAGATCAATTCCCATTGCACGTGGCGCTCTTCAAGTCCGATATTACATTTTTATTTGCTTCGCCCCCCTTCAAAAGTTGTCAACATGTAACGACCGGACTATACTAGGGAAGCTTTATATTTGACCTCAAAACACAAGCGAATATGAATCTTATGTTTTGGGGGTTAAAGTTCAGGGTGCAGTTGCATAAATTGCTAGACAAAATTGAACTTTGGGTCGAAGCACTAGCGTCCATGTTGGGAAAGTATAATCGGCAAAACGTATGTTGGCATAGATGTCTGTTTTTTGTTTGCGCAACGGATATTAGTTTGCCAAAGCAGAGAACTATTTGCACATGTACTTTGTGATGTTCCCATGGAAATCGTATTAGGATTTTGTTGTTTTTGAATTTTGGACGCTATAAAGCTTTTTTATTTTATTTTAAATCTTAAATAGCGGATTTTATTGTGCCGTGTAAAGTGCAAAGTTTTTGCCTGAAAGTTCTATTGTTTGGTGGTTTGTTTTTTAATTTATTAAATTGCTCCCATGTAATAGGGGGTTACTCTATTGCCATGAACCGGACACAAATCTAGACTCCGGGCTACTATTGAGAAATTCCAGACAGAAAAACCCAATAACACTTTCTCGACCGGGGAATTGAACCCAGGACTTTATGCTTAGCAGTAGCGCTTGCGACCACTGAACCAACGAGGCAGTTATTATACAGGACCTACTATGTTATCCCATGTTCGCCATCGCCTTGGATGTAGTCTGTAAAGGTGTTATAATTGTGTATTAAATAAATAAATAAATAAATGTTATCATAACCTCAATAAAAAAATCCAAGAGATCCGATATTTCGAACACCCTTAAATTAAGCAATAATCACCTATAAAATACCATAAAACTAAAATGTATTATATTTAATTTATTTAATTACATTTCGTATATTCAGTCAATTCCGTCCACATTTTACTAATACCCCTCAAAATAAACACAAAAAACGGGGCATTAAAAAAAAAGGTTTTTCCTTTTTTAAAGGAGCTCGGACGGGGCTTAATCAACGAAGTATTTCATTAAGACCTTATCGGATAGAAAGAGCCTGAAAGAATAGAGCCTCACATTCTTTCGCGGCTCTCTCTTGTTATGAAGAATGTTCATTTTATAACTGGCGTTTGTCTTAAATTCTTTTGCCCTTTGTTTTTTTTTTGTTGGCCTTTTGTTCGATTGACGTTGGTGATAGATATATGTGTGTCATTGTGTCTATGTCAATGTGTTTGTGTGTGTGCTATACCTACTAGAGACTAGAGTGTTACGATCTTGCTGTGATGTAGTGAGTGACATAATATTGGAACTTATTCACCTATACATAAACATTTTCCTTGGTTCAAGTTAGTGCACCAACATTTTTTTTTATCTGCCTATGTTTGTAATTGCTATATCCAATTTTTTTTTCATTCGGTCACTGGCGCATTGTTTCAGCTTATATAACAGTCGGTATGTAAACGACTTGAAAGCTTATTTTCCTTTTCAGTAATAATTTAATACACAATTTGTTATTATTATAAGTTACTAAATAACGACGCATTTGTCTTAGGTCAGTCTCTTATACAGTTTGTTTAGATTTTTCAGTTGCTAGATTACGGAAAGATAGTCTAATTAAATGTTTAAAAGCTTTTAATTCCCAAATGCTCATTATACCTCATGATTTGATTGTTTTTTTTTCGATATTTCATAACTACGTAGGAACTTTCTCATAAAAAAAACATAAATTTTTTCCCATTTTCCAAAAAAAACTAAAAATCACGAGCCAAACCGCAAATACCTACTAGTAAATAAATAATCCAGTCCTGTCCATTACAGTACATAATATGCACCAGTGGGGTGGCAACGCGATGCACTGTCGGTAGTATCGACCCGCTAAGTGATTTGTCCGCTTGCATGCATTATTGATGTGCAACGGGCCCATTTCCCAATTCACTCCAAACTCGATACACCCTGTATACCTATGCCTATAGATAGCAGCCTGTATATGGGATGAATTGAGTCTTTAATTAGGAGGTTTTTATTTTGAATCACAGTTGGGGATTGGTTATTCATGAGAAAAAAGATTCACAACGTTGTTACAATAAACTTTCGAAGCAACAGAAAAAAACATTATTCGTCCCACCTCAAATATATTTCATATTTAACGTGGGACGAATATGGGTTTATTTTAAAAGTAAATATGAAAACTTGGGGCTTACGCGGAACAAATCGTTTCAATGATTGCGGGGAACATATTGATGGCAACATTTCGTACAGTTAGAATGCAAAACATGTTGCCACTGTTGCCAACAACACATAAATACTCGTATATAATAATTAATTGCTGAAGCAATAGCACATAGGTACGGGGTTTTCGGTGAATTTGAGGATAGTTCATTTAAAACTATGTCAAAACACGATGAATAAAATGTGATAAAAATAACTTTTACCCGAGCGAAGCCTGACTAATATATTAAATGTGAAAGTGAGTTTGTTTGTTTGTTTGTGACGCTTTCAAGCTTAAACCGCTGAACGGATTTGGATGAAATGTGGCACACGGGTAGACCATGATCTGGATGACATAGGATACTTTTTATCCCGGTATTACGTTTTCGTGGGATAATTTCCGACATGCTCGCGGGCAAAGCCGCTGGCGAAAGCTTGTTGTGTAGTTTGTTATAAGGAGATGTTTAGCTGTATCACTAGCAACATCATAATGTTGCTAGTGATACAGCTAAACATCTCCTGCTGTTCTGTGCCTTCGAATGCTGTTAGCATACTAACAGCATTGTGTTAATTTTCACATGAGCTAACACAATTTTTCCATAACATTCTTTATGAACGTTCTTGTTCAATTGATCAAATAGCTGCTTAAAATATAAAATTCGCTTAATTACATGCAAATATAGGTGTAGTGGTAACTTGAGTGATGAATAATTCATTAACCTATTAATTTGCAACCCAAATTCTTGATAATACCCTCTATTAAATTGCTTTAACATTTAGAGTTCACTGAAGAATGGAGGGCCTGTCTTTGTGGAGCTTGATATTTTTTAATTTATACAGGCTATAGGCGTCGGCTATGCTGTGGCCAGTTGAAGTGACAAGCTGACAGAAGAAGGTGGTATGGTTCTGGAGGGTAAATTATAAAGGGTAAATCAGGAGATTGTAGACAAAGGCCTTTTTTAGCTGTGGACAGAGTAGGGTGTTTTTCCACCAATTGGTGATACGGTGAGGAAATTTTGATGCAATAAACTTCTACCGAAAATATTTTGCATTTTTTTGCCAGTATTTTATTTTCTCTTTGGTTGATCCCCAGCGATCTCGATGAAAATATTCATGGTCTATGATTTTTCAAGGTTGCCTGGAATAGATCGCAGTAAGCGATAAGACCGCCCATTGTATGTTTTGTAGTGTCAAATATATTTTTTTGCTATGTATTTTCTGGTGTACAATAAAGTATTATATAAATAAATAAATGTTAAGACAAATAATGAAGTCAACTTATTACCTTACCGGAAAGACCAAGAAAAAATGTAAAGTATATTATAACGCTTGAAGCTAAACGCACCAAGCGGAAAACTTAGTCAGGTTTTCACTCAATATTCCAATACACAATTAATAATTTCCTCTCCTATACTCTGTATCATCACCAGCCACAAATCATCTTTCATCATACTCCAAAATCCCCCCATAAAGACAGTCCCACAAACACACACACACAGCATTACGACACCCAAACATAAAACATACAACACTATCGATCGCTCCAAGCCGTATTGTCTTCAAAGCCACATCCGCCCAATTGCGTGCACATAGTTCAAGCGCAGTGCAACTCCGCGATTCAATTTGAATTGGAGACAAGGGATGGGGGGGTGACAGGGGGGGGGTGGTAGGGGGACGACTGACGACGCCGCGCTGATGGCTAAATCGTGTTCGATTCGCACCTGCGATGTGTGGTGATGGGAATGATGCTTCACTTCAAGGTTGAAAAATTGATGAGGCGATGATTTTGTTACAGTGTGATTATGATGGATTTTCTTTGGTTCAATGAACCAAGTGTGTTAATGCGTACCCTCCTTAGTTACCTTCTTTTGTATTATAGTCTATAGATACTTTGAACACCACATTCGTTGTTCACTTCAGAGTTATACTTTCATACTCTAGAATATTTTTTACAGCTCTAACTGACGAAGTTACCTTGCTCCTTTGAAGAGTGTACGTGGCGGATCTTTAGGTACTGACTGAGTGACTGCAACTTTGATATAATTAAAAACGATCCATTTATAGCCTCCTGGATTTTAAGTACCTACCTTTCAAAGAGAAATGGTCATTAGTACGCATTAGCTACAATCACTGCCATTGTTGTTGACTGAATAAAAAATTAAGGAGATGATTGGACCTTAGTTTTTTGTTTGATAAAACAGACAACTTTAATTCAAGTAGAGCACTCTTCCAACCGTTCGCTCCATCCGATACTTGCAACACGACACGATGGGACCACAATGTTCGCCACGGTAAACTGTCACCTCCTCGGCTCCTCGCGACGCTTAACCGAAGCACTCGCGGCCGCAAGTTTCGCCAACAACTTCGTAAGTTGCGAAGCGAATATCGAAAAGAACTTTCGACTAGTAGTTCCGGGTCACTGATGTTCGACTATTGGTATTTAATATACTATAAAAGATGCAGTAGAATGTGGATTTTAAAGTCGGTTGTTAAGGTTGATTTTTGTTTGGGAGTTAGTTATGAAGTAGCAGCTAATCGAAAAGTTTTAGATTGGTAATTACTTGCAGGCTTGCAGCGATAAAAGTTTATTAGTCTTAGGTAAGTAAGAAGTGACGGATTTTGTATTGGTTTTAATTAATTAACCCTAATTAGCTCTTAGGTAACCTATTATTAACCCTGCTAAGGTCCAATTGCGCGTTCATGGGTAAGCTAAAAACAGCTAACTCAGGGTTAATCCAAAGAGAATTATTGGATTAACCCTGAGTTAGCTGTTAACGCAAAAGTTGTCTCTAGGCTCTACATTTTTTGGCGAGTGCATTTTACCATTTTGTCTGTCATTTGCCTTCTAAGGGCCTGCTTCACCACCTACGATTAAGTTACTATTAACTTACTTAGCAGATAATTTCATACAAATTCTGTTCCATTTTTGAATTTATTCGGTAAGTATTCTATTATATTTATATCTCTATTCCGATATCGTGAAATAGCCCTTAATGTTGGCAATACGTAATCGGAAAACGAATAAGGTGCAAGTAAAAATTAACCTAAAGGTGATTAACATTTTCATTTCTTGACTCTGTGTGTTTAGAGCTTTTCTGCACTTGTTGTGATTTTTGCACACTTTTAAATATTATATCGTCGTCTTCTTCTTTTTGCATTTAGTTTCCCGCTTCTTTATATCATAAAAGGTACCGTAATAACTCAATAATTGATATGGAATTGCAATTATTTTTAATAATAATGAAATCGCGAATTCACGAGTTCTTAACTCGCAGCCTGGGTAAGTTTATTTTTAAATATAATCTAGAAACTGCACGGCACTTCTTGTTTGTTTATTTCGCTACTGTAATAAAGTACAGAAGCCTAGGCTGCTTTGTATTTTCTCTGGATTTTAGTATTCAGTTATTTTTCGTGTTTTTGTAAATTATTATGCGACCTACATTTCTGACCTGTTTGAGTTTACTGTTGAGAATTGATCAATTTTACTATATGGGTCTGTAAATCTATGAAATATTCTGACACTATGCAGGTATACTTCCTAAAAATACCTATAGTTAAATGGGGCAACAGAAGTGACAACGTGAAAATAAAATCAAAGAGCATTTAAGTAGGTTAATACGTTGTTATACCCATTAAGTTGAGTAGGTATGTGTTTTTATTAGGGATCTTAATATGATTTATCATTTTCTAGGGCTTTCTTTTTCACGAAAATAAGCAGGTACCTATATCTGCTTTAAAACTTCATGGAGTCAATAATAGTTTTAAGGTTCGTGTAGACTAGCGCGAAAGTTTTCAAGTTTTCTTAGAAATTGTTTTGTCAGAGTCGCGTCGTGTCGCACCGGTCTGCACGATGTCTTAATTTTAGTGTATGTTGATAGTAATTCCATTAAAATCTTATTTTGGACCAGTTTTAATCCTTGTAGCTTGTAAATATACGCCTGGTAAACGTAAAAAAATACACATTTATTACTCAAATACTCAAGCGTTCAAATACACTTTATTTTTTCCTTGTTAGTATTTCCGTGAAAACGATCAAAGAAATTCCCGGAAAAATATTCACATATTTTCACATGTAATCTCAGAAAAAAAAAACATGTTTCAACAAAATACTCCAAGGAGAAATAAAACAAGATAGAGCTTCGAGCAAAATTAAATTTCGTACCATATTATTTTCTTCGCAAAATTCATTATTCATTTACGGTTTCACAGGCAATTGTTTTAATCCGATAGCGGGAGCGGCCCAATGTGGAATGAAATAATTTAATAGCCCCCCTCCGCCTCCCCACTCGGATCCAAGATGGCGGCGGGGCGGGGCTGGGGGTGGGGCGTGCCGCCTCATTTGAATTTCGAACGCGAGCTTTCCGAACGTGTGTTCGGATGGGTTTTCGGCCAATTAATTTCTCGGTAATTCGTTTTCTGCGTGCATCGAGTGACGGCTTCATTGTTATTTAATAGCCGGTTTATATAAAAGGGATATGCGCACAGAGAATTTTGTCCCTTTTTTTCGTTAAGTATTTGTTTTTTGTTGCACCATTTAGGGGAATGAATAATAAAAGCTCTTACAGATTTTTCGCTTGAACGAAATGAATGCATTATTTTGAAAACACTTATTTTACATTACAAATTCGCAAATAAATATCACAATGTAAAATAACTGACAGACAAAGCCTGATTTTAAAACCTAAAACACTTATCTACCAATGTTTTCATTAGTCTCTACTTCAACCTTTAAACTACACTACATAACCCACCAACCCACCACCCAAAAACACAGCCACCTCAAAAACTCAAAACCTAATCCGAATCACCTCCCGTACAACAAGTCGCAATTTTTCTGAGCCTCATAATACGTCCTGGCAAACAGAGCATTGTGAGAAGTTTCACAATATTATGTGGAGTGGTGTAATGCCGACACAAAGGCTTCTCCCGGCTCGGTAAATAACGCTTTGTTCTACGAAGCCAAATTTTGACAATCACTAGCTCACTCTCATATAGCTATGTACACGGGCGGTTGGCAAAGATTAGCCAGGGGAGGCGGGATTCGGGTTATTGTTTGACGAATGGTTTTTAAAAAAGTGATTGGGTTTTTAAGTTTTATTTATATCACGTCATTGCTGTTTTATAGTAGCGAACATAATATGATATTGATAACCTCCCATTTGATGACCACAGTCCAGGGTAGAATAATTTATGGACAATACGATCTTGAATAGTAATTGAAAACTGGAAAGAATTTGGAAACTGTGATTAAAATATTCTGTTACTGTTTTCTTTGGAAGTGATATCATCACTGGATATCTATATATAACTATCTATATTAATCATTTCGTCAAGGGGTACGGTAGACTCGATCGAAACCTTACCTGAATAATAAAACATAAAAAATTAAGATTTAGAGTCGACAACATAATATCCGCAAAATTCGGATTGTCGAGTATTTTGTTAAATTCTAATGGTGCTGACAGATAAATCGCAGTCATCATATTGAAACGTCACTGACACCGGATGACATGCAGTGCGCTCCGAGTTACACTGTAATCGATTTGAGCGCGCTAAAAGCCGTTCCGAATAGGCGTGAGCGCGATAACGATGTTCCGTGAAGCGGCTATCGTTCGTCACCTAACCCAATAATAGGAAGAAATTTGTGGTATACGGTATGGCAGGGACTTCGACGCGAAGCCTGTTACCATGGACTCAGTACATGATTCTGAACCCCCCTACGTTGAAATTTTTCGTCGGTTATAAAAAAAAAATCTGAGGTTCCATACATTTTGACCGCGTAGGTATTGCACTTTTCTATGAAACAGCAGATTTTTTTTAAAATAACCTACGAACAATTTCAACGCAGTGGGGTTCAGAATCATGTACTGAATCCATGGTAACCGGCTTCGCGTCGATGTCCCTGCCACCCCGTATAGGCTATTTTCATCCTGGATCAGAGACGAAGTGACGGGCAACAGCTAGTTAATAATATTATAAAATAAATTCTCATCGCCGCGTGTTTGTCTGTAGAACGCGACCAACTCAAAACGGATTTTCATATGGGTTTCACCAATGGACGGAGTTATTCATGAGGTTTAGGTAAATTGGCTGTTAAATACTCCAAGTAGGCTGAACGGTAGTTACGTTTTAATCTAATCCTTTTGCTTGATGCAACAGGCTTATACGACACTACGACAGAAAAAAATATGTAGGCATTTAAGCTCTGCTACCAGTCCGAAGCCGGGGCAGGTTTAGGAACCCTACTGTTGCTTGTGCAACTATCGTATGTCGTATGTCAACTTTCTCATAATATTTCAGATAGCTTTCAATATACCAATTTACTAGCCTTTTCCCAACTATGTTGGGGTCGGCTTCCAGCCTAACCGGATGCAGCTAAATACCAGTATTTTGCATGGAGCAACTGCCTGTTTGAGCTCCACAACCCAGTTACTGGGTAATACGATACCCATTTGGTAGACTTTCGGGCTTCCGACTACCCGTAACGACTGTCAAAGATCTACAAATGACACTTACCAACAAGCAAACGTCAATTTTTTTTTTATCAGAAAGCTCAGAAACGTCCCGTCTGAAAATTTAAAACGTCCGACATAATCTGTGTCAGTTTTCCCTTGTGTGAGTGTAGAGGGAGGGTGGCAGGGAGGCAAGGGGACGCACCGCCGGTTCAATGTTGACAAATGATGGATATCTCTTGTCTTGAAAAGGCAGGATTAATGCTCTGTGTCGGGAGTACAATAGTGGCGATTCCTGAAGGATTACGCACTTGAAAGCGTGAAGACGTTCTCCAAAGAATGAGGAATGTTGACCGACAATGGTGGAAGTATATTTTTTATGGTGACGGCTTTCCACAGTTGATTTTGTTTGAGGAAATTGTGGAGGAAAATTCTTAGTCCGGAATTGGTTTCATTACGTCGTAGTTTTTTTGCTTAGTGCAATTTTGACACTCTAGCTCTTAAATGCTTTTTAGAAATGCTTTCATTGGTGAAATAATCCCTTAGTTATAATTATAAAGCTTCTATTTGAGATGCAATAATATGTTGGAATGGTCGTTATTATCTCAAAATTGGACAGTTTAGTTAGTAAATTCAGAAAGTACTAAAATACAACCGAAAATAAAATGCCAGCTACATATTTTGTGATACAAGATTCTCCCGGCGGCGCGGCGGCGGCCATTCGTAACCTTACAAATACTTTTCTATATTTTTATTGTGTCGCGACGCCGACGCGACGGTGCGAGGAAAAGGAAAGCGAAGAGGTCAGACAACTTGTGGGGACTATGTAGGTGTAAGTACCTACGTACTTCTTTATGTTAAATCTGAACCAGACTATAGTGATAACAAAGAAAAGTAAGAACACCTGAATGGTATATGTATGCTATTCTGACTAAATATAATTCAGGCCTTGCCGAGACACATAAAAGAATAACAATTGTTATAAGAGATCTGAGGGCTTAGACAAAGTGACATTCAATCAGCGATAATAATGATGAAAAAGCCCAAAATTATTGGATTTACATAAACTACTGTTAAGCTTATGGCAACCCTGTTGAAAGTCGAAATAGAAATTAATATGAAACACTTTGAAACCGATTGCCACTTGCCTAGGCACTCTCAACGAACTCACTATTGATTTTCATCTTATATTAGTTAAGTTAAAAATGATATAGAACTGAAGCTTGTTACTTTATTGTAGAATATCTACCTACATCACATATGATGTAGGTAGATATTCTACAATAAAGTAACAAGTTAAATAACCCTTCAATTATGAAGATGTAGACCCAAATCACATTTTGTCCATTACAAGTCAACTCTATTGACAAGAATATCGTTCCTTTCTCATTTAAAAAAACATACCTAATATAAATGTTCTTAAAAATAGAGATGTAGAGAGAATTAGGAAATCATTACTTCATAACTGACCTCCTGATAATGGTAAAAGTGAGGAAGAAACAGAGTTACAGTATGGATATACATATATATAATAGTTTTGAAGACAATCTATTGACACAAAGTCACTAGTGTAGGCAAAATCAAAGTACCAGCCCACCCGATTTATGTGACGATGAAGATCAGGATTTGTAACATTAAAAGAACTGAAACCATAGGTACTTTATTAGAAGAAAATTCATGTTTTTTTTAAATAGCAGTCGCTCGCAGAGGGCTCGCTGTTCAAATCCATAAGATAGAATTAGGCCTTTAAAAAATGCGTTTGAATTTAAAAGCTGATTTCGAAAAACGTCTTAAGTTGGAAGTCTTGGATTTGAAATGGATCTTTTCTACTTTTAGATCTCAATATACTACAATAATGAACACACATACCATTGAAATATCTAATATAACAGTACATTACATCTTAAACAACACTTCAAAGGCTCCAAACAAAGACCCAAATCACGCTTGGTCCGGTGACAAGCCAACATTATCGTTGACAACGTTTATTGCTATCTATATATACAAATATGCTGTCTAGTCTCGGCATTTGTCCCTCCAGCAGTACATTATTGACTCGTCCAATAAGCGTGCAATGTCCGCGCGCCTTTTATCAGCTATCTGCTAAGTAAGGGTAGAGAGAGATCTTGGAGAAATTCTGGAGGTTTTAGAGTGTTTACTCTTCTCTGGAGATAATTCGAATCTTCTTTTTGAAGATGATGTAAGATATGAATTTACCGATTCAGAAATGAATACAGTTTAAGCAGATACGAATTATGACTTGTAAAAGGTGCCAAATGTTAGTCACATCACATGATCCTAAATTGCAAATTAGATTTTACCTTATTGGTGATAATCTTCAGAATGGTCAGGTGCGTAGTTGTCGAAACCGGCGTGCGCGTATGAACGTTAACGAAGCAAAAGGAGTAAGTATGTAATTAGGATCGTCGCAAGTCGCGTTCTTTAGTTTATGTATGTATTTTACCAATACCCAAAAGTTACGATGCACTTACTTACGGCTAGACTGTAACAAAACGCTGAAAAGAAACTTCTAGAGATAAGGAGGTATTATCGATTTCATGCGAAGAATGAACAGAATCGAAGCCAATATATCCTAGATGCCTGTAAATAGTTCTCGATACTTGAAGCTCGTAAATATCGCATTGTTAACGTGCAAAGTTGTGACTAAGTTCTTGAAAACTGTAAGTTCTGAATCAAGTTACATGAAGGAGGTCAAGAAGTTAGCTAGCGATGGACTTGAAACTAGACTTGAAAGTCTTGCCGTACATTGTGTTTAGCTGGCTAACTTAAATAGTGGACTGTATAGTATATGCAGAGATCGTCTAATATAAAACTAGACGCCCCACCACTATCTATACAAACATTTGAAATAAGTATGTGTCATGGCCAGATCTTAGAGTTGACTTGAATTTCATGAAATGGCCAGCTAAAATGAAATGGTAAATCATCCTTTAAACGTCAACGTTTAATGATATGTCAGTCGACGTTTGGCCACATTTTAAGGTGTAGTAAAAATAGCCAAGTAACTGCGACCAACTTGGAAGTAGCGCTCGCCGGCCGCTGCCGCGGCACCGCTCGCTTCGTTCGCTCGGCTCGCCCGCGGTTGGTCACAGTTCTTACCTAACCTAACCCATTTATTATTTCTACCATAATAAATGGGTTAGGTTAGGCATTATCTCTAACATAGATGTATTATTTTTAATAACTAGCGTATCTCTGCCTATATGTATACTATGATATTATAACCTAGTATTTTGCTATATACGGTTGGTGAAAAAGGACACAATGAAAAGGAAAAGATATTTAAAAAAATAGGGGTGGCTGTGACGAGAACGCGGCCGTGTGTTTTACGTGAATAAATGTACGTTACGAGTAATATTTTCTTTGAGACAAATTCTTTGATCCTTTAGCTACCGAGTGGTGTAATTAAATGCTGTATGTAGATGATAGATATGTAGCTGCAGCATCATATCCCTCGATATTATTATCATCACTTTTTTTTATTGCCTCTCACTATGGAAGCATATTTAAAGACGTTAGCAAGGCTGGGGGGATATATAATGATAACCATATTAATAATTCTAAACCTTTTGCCACATATTTTTATCAGTCTTTGGTTTCTTTAATGCATTTTGTTGTCATTGTTTTGTTTGTGAGCATTGACTGATTGATCTTCTCCAACCTCGTCACAAAATAGTACAACTATGCCAGAACCATCTATAAAGTTAACAGATGTGTTTTCCTTCTCCACTCTAACCCTGCCCGAAGGTCTCCTTATCCTGCAAATTCCGTCGCGTGATTAAATGAGCCGCCGGCCATCGCCATATTGCCGTTCGCGACTACATGCGCCAACGTGGATTGCCTCCCCCACTTCTTCTACCCAGTATAATATGGACGGTGCGTCTCTCCCGGAATCTTTGTTAGTGGTCAAATGGACAATATTTGTTGCTCATAACTATTTATATGGTGTTTTCTTACGTTTGCAGTGCGTGTTTGGTATTTTGTTGTTTGCTTGTAAGTCACTGTGTAAGTGAGCATGCAAAGTTTAGAATGTGCACGTAAGTGCAGGCCAGCGGAATTAACAAGATGCTTGGTAATTCCGATTCTGAATTACAGCGTTTGACGGTGTAGCAGGCCAGCGGAATTAACAAGGAGCTTTGTAATTCCGATTCTGAATGACAGCGCTTGACGCTTAGCAGGTCAGCGGAATTTACAAGACGCTTGGAAAGAAGAGATTCTGAATGATAACGCTTGACGGTGTAGCAGGCCAGCGGAATTTACAAAACGCTTGGACAGAAGAGATTCTGAATGACAACGCTTGACTGTGTATACCTACTTCTGTATCAGCCGGCTGTTTAGATAGTAGTAGGTAAATAGAAAAATAGAATAGAAGAGATTGCAGTAAGCGATAAGGCCGCCCATTGTATATTTTGTAGTGTATTACTTTTTCTTCTTGTAATGTATTATCTGGTGTACAATAAAGTATATATAAATAAATAAATATTTCAAATTACAGGCTTTTACAGGCCTGTCAAATCAGTATGCCAATTTACCATTAAAACAAAACATGTCACCTTAGCAACATCATTCTGGGAGTACGGCAGTACCCCGCCAAGTCAGGCAAAACTAGCAAACAAAGGCACAGCCGTCCCATTTTTTCTCGAAGCCATTCAGGACATTTTCGACTCCCCTGTAACTTGTAGATAAAGCTAGAAGCCTGAATATTTTTTAATAAAGTGACCAAGGGCGCATAATATAACTAGGTACTTACCTATATTCCCAAAATTGCAAGTCAAAGTTCTTTAATTTTGTCTCTGACATACTCACTCACCGATCTATAACAAAATATTGAATAAGTATTACAGTGTTAAGTGTAAGTCTGTATAAGTATTACGACGAAAATATTATTGAGTGAAGTATTCAAGCACATATTGTAAGCGAAACAACTAATAATGTTTGGAGAAAAAGAAAATATTCTTGATTACTTAGCTGAATTCTTTTTTGTTTTTAATAATAGAGCAGAATTCTCGATAAATTGTCTGAAAGCCCTTATTTGGACAAGTCATAATAATTCCATAGAAACCCTCCATTTATTCCCAGAAATTGCCAAACAACAGTTTTCCCTGAAACCCTCAATCAGGGTAGAATCAACACAAAACACAAGAGAAGTATCTGCAGCTACATTCCCGGTCAATATCTCCGTCGGCCATTTTCAAAGGTCCGACGGTACCATTAACCCTCTAAATTCATTAGGTAGCAACCCAATGGATTGCTTTCGGGAAAAAATGTTTCTTCGGACCCATCCAAGTATTAATGTGTTAGGGATTCTGTTGTCTGTAGATGTAGGTAGGTTTTGTAGGGACAAGAATCGTGTTTTGTTTTTCGTAGACATCTCGCCTTTTTTTGTTTTAATTTACTTTTTTTTTGTTTTGTTGTGATTATTTTTGTCACTCCTGTTCTTGATTGTTATTTTATTTCTGTAGGTAAATTGTTTGGTTGCAAAAAATCCTTTTACTCGTCTAAAGAAATAATAATATTATATTAAAACTAAGTAGTTGAAGTCTGTGTTTCTCAACTCTGAGAAGAAACTCTAATATGGCGAGGGGGGTGATGGCTGATCTTTGCGTTATACTCGTGAACGGGTGCTGCTTGTGGTGGTTGGTCGCCTTGCTGATCATGGTTTTGTTATTGTTTTTAGAATCAGAATCAGAATCAGAACTTTATTTGCTATGAATGTAGGTACAGGTATAAGATGTTGTACATAAATTAATGAGATCGGCTACAGTCTACCTTACGGCGTGCAAATTATTACATAAATTAAAATATGTTAATACAAAAAAAAAAAAAAAAAATACAATGTCAACAAAACAAGACAGAAATTAAAGTGAAGTCAATTAATTATATTTTAGTCAGGTAAATAAATCTTAAATGGTCAAATTTGCAATTAATTATAACAATCATAATCAGGATAAATTTTTATCGTTTAAAAAGTCTTTCACCGAGTAATAACATTTGTCTAAAAGTAGTGCAGTTATCTTAGATTTAAAAATGTTTACAGAACAATCCTTAAAACTATCAGGTATTTTATTATAAATGACAGGTCCCATTGTCATAATACTTTTCCTTAACAGTGCTGTTTTGTAATTACCCGAATGTAGCAAGTTCTTGTATTGGGATCTCAAGGGGCCATTACGTGTTCTCATATTAGTCAGTGACGGAAACAAGTTTAAATTGGTTTTTACAAAAATTGCCACCTCCAATACGTATAAACATGGAAAAGTCAGTATCCTCAGACTTTACTGACGGATTTACTTGGATTGTTTGAACTGTTTATTTTTTTTATACCTCGATGGTCCTAGTTTATCATGTATAACTTCCAGTTACAGCTATATGTCAGCGGGCACTCCCTTAATCCCTGGAGGTTTTTATTTAGATATTGTTTACGTTTCGTTTTTATTTTTTATTTCTGCCTCAGTATAGTTCTCGATGTTTTTGGTTGGTATATTGGCGTGTGCTAGCTGACTTATGGGTATTAAATTAAATAATGTTTGTGTTGCGTAGTCATTATTTTGCTTAGTAGCTATTATATAAAATCATTTTTTTTCTAACTGAACAGACAGCTGTGCTGCTGGGGAGTTTGTTGCGCCACTTCTTCTTCCCAGCTAAAGTACTAGGAAGTGGTGAAGGGTGGGCGTTTTTGGGGGACTGTCTTATGTAATTTTGACGTTCGAAAAGTGCTGATTCTCAGCCTAGTTTGAATAAATGACTTTTGAATTTTGAATTTCAATTTGAAAACCCTCCGTATCAAAAAGTCCTAAAAGCAAATGGTCCTATAAAAAGACGACCTATAAATCAGGTGACTCTTTAGCAAAATATGTCCTATTAGCAAATCGTTGTACGAGAAAAGGGCCCTAAAAAAAAAAGAATGGAAACGGTACAGTACACATAATGTAAATATTACCGAAAAAAACATACAAACACACAACAAAAACAACAACAACATGTTTTTTTGAGTATATAATTACATAATTTTAGATGATAGGGGTCTAAACAGACAGACTGCGTTTGAACTGCTCGCCAGCTGCAAAATTGTAGTTTGAATGCTTAGGAGCATATTATTTTCGATGCTTAACTGCATCAAAAACTGCGAAACTGCCAACCGACTGCGCAGTCCTGTCGAAATGCAGTTCGTCTGTTTACACTATAAAAGCGAGGTGTTCCTCTTAGGCTGCCTGTCCACTGGAGCGGAGAGGTGAAAAGAGGAGCGGAGATGTGCCAATATTAACCAATAGAATCTTGACTCCGCCCCTGAGTTTAGATCAGTGATCATAAGTCAAAATTCTATTGGTTAAAATAGGCACATCTCCGCTCCTCTTTTCTCCGCTCCGCTCCAGTGGACAGGCAGCCATAAATTCGTGTACTAAGGATTTATGAGATTTATTCAATGACATTAAAGATTATTACGACGGCTTTCCCAAAACAACTTCGGTCATCTCCAGTTTATCAATGAAATACCTAACTAAAATTACCAGGGTCTTGTCAAGAGACAATCGCTTTTAAACCGTTTCGTACTTCTACAACAACTTTCAACAGGCTTGACTTATGTAAGCTTTCCGGTAGCTTATAAAAATGTCAATCCAATACATTTTGACTTTTCTATCATCGTTATTTGCCGATAAAATGTCACTTTATCTGGGTCATAATTTTTGCCAAAAGATCGGACTGTTTCATCAATTACTATAGTTTATCCCCCTTACTAATAAACGTTGTATATCGCCTGTATAGTTACACACCGATTTCTCTCTTTCAGTCGTCATTAAATTGACATTCGAAAGAAGAAGACAAAGCGTTGTGTAATCATACAGGGGTTATACAACGTTTATTAGATAGTAAGGGGGATATACTAGAAGTATTATATTATATCCAGTCACTATAGACCATTGACAGCCTTCTTCATAAAACCTTTGCGTCATATCTTACGCAAATAAACGTGTTTTCTTTCTTCATCTTCTTCCTATAAATACAATCTCTAAAAACCTTCAAGTCTACATAAAACCTCTAATATTTCTGCCAAAAAAGCACTATCTACTCGTAAACGCCAAACAAGATTCAACAGCTCCAACATATAATGCGATATTATAATACAGTGAATAGCGTCGTATTTATACGAAGGCAAACATTTGCAACAAAGTAATACGCCCGATGGCGGCTGGTACATTTTTCAGAGTAACAAAGCGAATATTGGAGAGACTCCACAAAGGCCACGCGGCGGCACTGCCATGTTAGGGATGGGGGCACGTCGATAAGTGAAGTGTCGATAGATAGCGGATCTAAGTTGGGTGTTAAAAGATGTGGAAGATACTATGGGCTGAGAACACATGAGTAATAAATGTATTTTCTTTCTTTCTTTCTGACAATTTTAATATTAGCAGTGACCAATAATGGGCCAATGGCCATAATAGTAGATTTACATACCTACGTTAGAAGTTTGTGCCCTTGGGCAGGTCACACCTTAAGATGCCTATATACGCTAGAGGCCTTGAGTGGCTTGCGTGTTCTGTGCTGAGCTCACGTAATGCGTCTCACATCCAGCCAGTAATAGAACTCACCCATCAAGGAGCCCTGTCCCAAATTAGACGCATTTTTAATTTATTATACATAAATCAAAAGGTATTTTAGTAAAACACGTATACTAAATTATAAATAATTAAATTATCTTTAAAATGGTGAAGGTTTCGGAAAAATACACTAATTGATAGTTTTTGAGGGATTCTCAGTTTTTTATCCGCGTTTGACATAACCTTACAAATGCATTACACTATGTAGGTAATATAGATAAACATAATCTAAAATATTCTCAGATTAAGTTATTAAGAAAATGCTTTAATTTAACATATTAATATTATTTAACATTTTACCAAATGTTTAACACTACTCGTTTAGACGTGATCTTCAGTATACAATCATTAAAAACCAGTTATCGTCACCTTGACAGTCTGCTTTAGGAGCCAGTTAAGCAAAAACGATCGAAGCACTTATCGTCCTAACAAAGGAGGCCCTTTGATAGGACGATAGGCGTTCCCAGGAGTTGGTTATCAAGTTGGCATTCACTTCTACTTACAGTGGTTTTCAATCTTGTATTAACTAAATCTCCTAAGGATTTTACTTTATGAACTGATTGATTTACTAACACGGGGATTCCCTGAAAAACAAAAAAAAAAATATTAATGAGAAAATTCTCACTTTCCTTGTAGCATCCTCAAGAAAATGCTAAAAAGTTAGAATATCTCACACGGATATAAGAACTGCCCCGATAAACAAGTTTGCAAAAGACAATTATTTTTAAGTTTCCGGAACTACTTTTTATCGACACCACCACCACATCCCTAGTGACTGACTCAGCTCCCTCCCGAGTGCCTCATAGTTACATACGTAGGTGTAATTGTTGGTAAGTACATTTTTCTTTGAGGTTACTCTCTATTAAACGCTCAAAGTGAAATGGGACGCAATGGTTGTACCTCAAAGGTGTACCAAAGCCCCAAAGGTCGGCCAACCTTAATTGTCCCTCAATTATTATGAATTTCATACGAGGTTAAGTCAAAGGGCTGAGTGGAAATTATGGGTGGGCTGTGTAGCTGGGCTGTGGGTGTGACCATGGTATGGGTTTTTGGGTACCTCAGTAGATTGTTGAATACTATTTTTAGAACAGGTAAGGCCTGCTGTTTTTAGAATTAGGCTTTGAAGGGATGATAAAGGAAAAGTCAGGTGGGTAAGGTTAGGGAAGTTCTTTAGCTAAGGATAAGGTTAACAAGTTCTAAAAAGAGTGCTTTATGAAAAACAACATCACGCCTGTATTCCCCGAATGGTTAGGCAGAGGTGCACCTATTAGTACATACACTCATATTTCACCAGTTCATGTAATAGGGCGCCAACCTATTGCTATCAACCGGGCACAAATCCATACTCCGGCTTGCTACTGATAGATTCCTGACGGAAAAAGCCAATAATACTTTGCCCTACCAGGGAATCGCACCCAGGACCTCAAGTTCAGCAGTAGCGTAAAAAGATAGTAGGTAGGTATTGTAATATAAATAGTTACATAAGTAGAAATGTTAGAACTGTTTGTTAAGATAAACTTAGTATAACAAAGAGAACGAAGAAAAGACTTTGTACAATTTTCTCCGGCGGAAAAGCATAGTTTTAATTTTCAGGCACGCATTTTATATTGTATAGGTAATAATATTATTTACTAACTGATCTGACAGACGACGAAGGACGATCAGTTTTCCCCATATTTGAACATTTTCCGAGATTTTTTTTCAAATTTTTCGTTCCCTTAAAACTTAATTCGAACTATTACCAACATTTTAAAACAAAAAGTAGCCAATTTGGGCTAGCCGTTCTCAAGTGATGCGCTCTTACCAACGAAAAACATTAGATTTTTATTTATATGATTAGTATAATTTATCCAGATTTTTTTCCTTTTGTATTTTAGTAACCATGTGCGTTTTTCTATGCGAAAATTTATCATAAATTTTCTTTTTGCCTCTTTATTTTAGGAGCTCGAGGCTAAATAATAACAGCCGCACGGCTCGATCCATCAGGTTAAGCTACGCTTGCCGGGGTTGGTCCGTGGATGGGTGACCATCTTCACATACCGAGACTCTTCCGTGCCTCGGAAAGCACGTTAAGCCGTCATTCATGGTTCTTTGACAGTCATTTCATTACGGGTCGTCAGAAGCCCGAAAGTCTGACAACCAGTCTTACCAAGGGAAATCGTATTACTAAGTTACTGGGTTGTGGAGGAGTACTTCCTCTTTGCCCCACCAGGCCGCCCTACTGGTGGGGCAAAATGGAATGCCAAAAATTTTGCAGTAGAATTTGCCCCACTAATTGGCACTTTAGAATTAATGTAGGTGCTCGTATTTTATATTTGTATGGAAAAGAAAGAAATGTAATAATATCTAAGTAAAAATTTAAATTGGACTCAAATTGGACTGGTAACGTTAGACTTAGTACATACCTAGGTAGTGTTTTTAAATAAAATATTATTTGAACCAGTGGGGCAGATTACACTGCAAAATTGTTGGCATTACATTTTGCCCCACCAGTGGGGCGGGCGGCTTGGTGGGGCAACGCCCAGCAGGCCCGGGTGGCAGTACTCGTTGTGGAGGTCAGATAGGCAGTCGCTTTATTTAAAATACTGGTTATAAGCTGTATCCGGTTCGACTGGAAGCCGACCCCAGGCATAGTTGAGAAAAGGCTAGGTAGATTGATTTGACTTAATCGTATTTTATTATTGTAACGAATTTTACTTTCGCAGTTCCTTTAAGCGTCATGCAGACTGGTGCGACGTGAAATGTGATGTGAAAGCGGTTATTGTTCTACCGTGAAGTTTTCTTAGAAATTGTAAACTTCGTGTCGCGTCGCGCGATAAGTCGCGCTGGTCTGCAAAAGCCTTCATAGTCGTGTCGCGCCATCGCGTCGCGCTGGTCTGGTTACTAGGTTTTATTCATCAAGGTACCTGCCGATCTCTTCTGTAAAAAATCATCGTGAAAACTTATGTGAATTGAGTTTGAATTGAGTTTGAATTGAGTTTGAAGAGATCTCTCAATATAGTGTCAATTTCTTGCATTAGGTGGAGTGACAGCTCACTTTACACGGTGAATTTTATACACAATAGACCAGCATTTACTAAACAAAACAAGCATTACAATATTACTCAACATTCTCATCACAACAAACTTCAAAAACTCATAAAAAAAACAATTGTTTACAAAACATCTGTAGTTAGTTCAGCTCCTTGCTTAATAATTAATTTTCTCATAATAAAACGTTCATAATCCTCTGTAATGCGAACAGTTGCTTACCCTACTGTAAATATTTACAGAGCGTCATGTGTTTGCCGTGATTTTGTATCGTAAATCTCTTTAAAGGTTGTCTTTTAAAATATGTGGCGGTGTGTGATACTAGTATTATATTATCTGTGGTGATACTTATTCTCTTGTGTTATTAGCAGATGTACTTATCCTTATTAATTTGTGTATTAGGTATTGAATGTTAATAGGTATCTTCAAATTAAACCAGCTTAAGGCTGCCTGTTCACTGGAGCGGGGAGGAGAGGAGAGGAGCGGAGATGTGCCAATATTAACCAATGGAATCGCAACTCAGGAGCGGAGTTTAGATTCTATTGGTTAATATTAGCACATCTGCGCTTCTCTCTTCTCCTCTCCGCTCCAGTGGACAGACAGCCTTACTCTACGTTTAAAACGCAGCCGCAAAAGCCAAAAACTCTTTACTTTTCAATAATAAAAAAACCATTTCAATCAAATTTTAAATAGGTACCTATCCTATTTGATATCCGGTTTTTAAATGTAAAAAAACTATCTTGAAATGATCATTAGTTCATTACAAACGCGAAAGAAACAAAAGCAGAAAAATGTAAAATATGATTTCCGTATATCGGACGATTTGGCCATCTAAAAAAAGGGGTTCTAAATCCAAATCTGTTTCATACAAACAATACCATACCTTCTTACTCCTTATACGCAAACTCATAACATTAGTGTTTAACAAACAACGAATCCATAAACAATAAAGCTTCCATTCGATTTATATCATAACCAATACTTATCTTTACGAGCAGTATTAACTGAGAACGCCATCTGTCGGCAGATTTGAACACCCAACGAGCACCAATTTACCAAAACAGTTTAATCTACAAAACTGCATTCGATTTTTAACCTTAACTCTGTGTGCTAAGGTGGGTGATTGAGTTTTGAGGGATGATGAAATATGGTTGTGAAATATTAAAGTCAAAATGTAGAGATGAATCGCGGGTGGTCATACCAGCTGCGATGACACCGAGCCGCGATGAGCGCTAAAATGTGCACTTGCGGTGATTTTAAATCTAGCATGTAGAATATGAAGAAGTGAATCTACTACTCGTTAGATACTATTACTGGGGCGGTTTATTTTCACCACCTCCGCTTAAGTTTTCTGCTAATATTGAATTTATCTGCCTAAGTAGGTGTAGAGTAGATCCAGAACCATTGAACACACATTGCCCTAGATCAAAGAAAATACATGAAAGGTGATGTATTTAAAATTCATGTCCAAATCGATGAAAAGTGGGAAGCAGCATTGGGTTAGCTGCTTAATAGGAAGTTTGAAAAAAAATAGTTTCATTAGGAGAAAATCAAGAACAGCTTTGCTTGTGTAAAAAAATAATTAGGTTGATAGGTAACTTACTAAGTCCCTGTAGACACGTTTTCTTACCGTAAAAAACTACGATTGATTCGCTGTGGCATTTAACACTGTCGTCACTCGTCAGTGTTGTATGGATCGCTATGGAAGTTTGTTGATAGACAAAATTCCACGTGTGTGTACCACGGGCCTATTTTTTTAAAATAAGTAATCATACTGTCTTATAGTAATTTTCCCTTGAAATCGATTACGCCCCAAACTTCTTCACGCAGCAGCATTTTAGCGCCCCGCCGACCTACTAACTACCAACCTGCAGGAATCAAATCCACTATGATCCGATTAATTAAACACATGCACAGAACAAGTGTCAGTAATAGGATTATGTTTTATTGGAAACTATCATGCACGTGGTGGGCGCGAAAATATTTTAAATTAATGCGATTAATTTAACTTTTCTTTTGGTAAATGGCTACGAAATCTACAAAAGAAACAGTGAATATTCTTTGGAAAAATTTCTTGCTAAAAAAACCTCATATTTTTGTGAATACTAAATATTTATATGGATAGGAAGTAGGTAAATAACTTCCTGTTTTACTATTTTTGTAACACTTAATTTGACTTTTACTAACTTTTACTTCATTGCAAGATGAGCGTTTATTCTGAAAGTGGGCAACGTCGCAAATAGATGTCAAATATTTCGCTGTTTTGAATAATTTGGCAATATTTCTGGATTAATGAAATGTGGCTAACTAGTGAATTAAAATATTGATTATAAAATGCAATAATTAATATCGTAACACCGAATATTTAAAACGGTTACAACATCAAATTCAGTGTGGTACCTAATAATTGCAATTCATTATTAATATTCTAGTTCGCTAGTTAGCCGTATCAAATAGAATCATCATATAAAATAAATGAAAATGCAGGATGAAAAACTTTTCATTTTACTCAAACCTAGATACTAAAATCTTCTGTCTCTATCTTCTTCTGTCGATTTTATGAATAAGCAGGATGAAAAACTTTTGATTTTACTCATTTCATTCCACAAAACTCTTTCAAAAACAACTTCGAAAACTTCTAACCACAGACAAGACAAAATTATTATTTATTTATGCAACCAATAAAACCATAATAATCCCACGCGATTCTGGAATATCACGCCCTTGCCATTTAGGGGTGAACAGAGGGTCTAAATGATCGGGTATTTTGTCAGGACAGACAATAAATTAAGGTATTAGTACGTATTGAACATTATTGATATTTGTCGATTAAACTGGGCTACTTGTGGCATATGGACACACTATTAATTTATTATGACAGCTTTAGTTGGTTTGATTGTAAAGAGTTTAGATAAATTGGGGTAAACACACGTGTGGTCTGATGAGAAAGCGTAGAACTCTTTGAAAAAAGAAAGAAAATAAATTTATTTGACCCAGGTTAAGGCACACAGTATTCTCACAAAAACAATAAAACAACAGAGAAAGCTTAAAACAGTATTGTGTGATTCACGGGTGCGATAAATGACTCCGTATCAAAGTTGCGACAAACAAAGGCGCGACAAATGCTAGGGCGACAGTACGAAAGGTCGACCATCAGCGGTGCGACAGAACATCAGCTCGACAAACGTTAGCGCGACAGATTGTTTTCACGACAAACGATGGCACGACGAAACTTTTGATGTGTGATCGACGAACGATAGCGCGACACAATTTTCGCTCGACAAACTAAAGCACGACAAACATTTCTATAATATTTTGTTGCTAATAGCAGATTACAAAAAAATGGGAAGTACTAAGTACTTTCGTTTTTAATGTTTTTATTGGCAATATTCTTTATTGTCAATGTTAAATGACTGCAGTGCGCGAGTGCAGTTACGAGCAAGGTAGGCGAAAACCATGTATAAAGCCTAAAACTTACCTAAAACTTTACATTTTTTTTCTTATCTGCTATTAGCAACAAAATATTATAGAAATGTTTGTCGTGCTTTAGTTTGTCGAGCGAAAATTGTGTCGCGCTATCGTTTGTCGATCAAAAGTTTCGTCGTCCCATCGATGGTCGTGAAAACAATCAATCGCAATAACGTTCGTCAATCAAAAGTTTCGTCGTGCCATCGTTTGTCGTGAAAACAATCTGTCGCGCTAACGTTTGTCGAGCTGATGTTCTGTCGCATCGCTGATGGTCGACCTTTCGTACTGTCGCCCTAGCATTTGTCGCGCCTTTGTTTGTCGCAACTTTGATACGGAGTCGCGATAAATAGCCCAGTTCAGAATAAATAACAGACAATTAGCGGCTGACATTGGTGTAACAGAAATAACTGAAAACGTAATAAACACTCATTGTACACATCATTATGAACAACTTTTACTATGGGACCAACCCTAAATTCGCGAAAAAATATTCTTCTCCATTCATTTATGTTCGCATTAGTCGACAATAATAAGAGAAATAGAAACGGTACAATCTAAAGGTAAGAAAGAACTTTATCAAAAATATTTATAAACTTCCTAAACTATGCTGAGTCATCCCTAATATTAAAGTTAAAAGTCATGGTGTATCTACTTAAATACATAATTTGATTTATTACTGATTTATGTGTTGTACCCAGATTTGGCGATTTGTGGTCATTATTGTATTATTGTGGTCAGTGTGGGAACTGGACGGTTATCGCTATATTATTATAATTTAGATTTGGAGCAATTATTATTAGTATTACATGTCCTCTTAAAAAAAAGCACGACGAAGTAAAAAAAATAACTTTAATTTCGGAAGTAGGTGTCTTTGGTTTTGTATTTTCGTTTTTGCCACCAACTTCCGAAATCTATAGAAGAAGGTTGTTTATTTTTCGAAAAACTAAATGTTTTTTTTTTTTACGTACGACAACTAACTAAGGGGTTCTAAAGTAGTATCTTTTGACAGAGTATGTCTGAACCTGGAAATCCATTAACTTACGCGCTGTCACAGAGACAAGTATATTTTTTACCAAATTGTTTCGTCGTTAATTTGCTACTTACGTTCAATTGACATTAAGAGTTAATTTGCTTAATTTAAAGTAGGTACAATTTACATTAAAAGAAGCTCCTGCTATGTCTGTTTTACAATTATTCTACGTTTCAAGTCAATCTAAGTGACTAGGTAGGTACCTACACACATAAATCTGAAAGAAAACCCGCTAAAAACAGAACTGCCGGTAGGGAAACTCACGGGATTTCCCGTCGGCGGCGGCGGCGGTGAAATGCGGCATATTGAAAATGTCCGTTTTCAATATGCCGCATTTCGCCGCCGCCAGACAAGAGTGATTGTCTGATCCGATTATACATAATTATGAAAATATAATTATTTAAACAAAACTGATTTAAAGACTGTGAAGGCAAAGTTAGCGTGGTGAAGTTGAAATGAAGTCCTTATTTGCTTTGTAAACCGCTGCCGTTTACAAAGCAAATAAGGACTTCATTTCAACACAATAAAAAAAGGTAGGTACCCACTTTTGATATGATTACAATAATAAAACGTGACGTCAGAATGTCAGATGTCATCAAAGAAAAATTCAAAAGCAAAAATTATTCCTGCGACTCTTAATAAAATTATCAACAATCAAATGCTCCTAACAACTTTAAATGGCATAAAATCAAATAAAAACGAGCGATACACAAATAATACCGTTTTAAACGCACCACTTGTGATAAACAATAGGTTATATTGGCGCCAAAACCGGGGTGCGTTCCCGCCACTTGGCCATCTGTGATTTTTTTTTTATTCAATGCTGTAGCAATGGTCGATCTGCGCTTTAAGAATTTTCTTTTTTATTTGTCTGTTTGAAGAGCTGTTTATTTTAATGTCATAACTAGCCACCCAAGTATTTTTTTTATTTTTTTTAAAGTAATAAGTTCGTGTCTTCGGAAAGATTATGATGATATTGAGCCATATGTGGATACTGGATGGCCAGAACAATGACAAGAAAGAAAACTGAGGGAGATAAATACTGCCCAGCTAAGCTACACAGGTACGTACGAGTAGGTGTAACACACATAAAAAAAACAATGGGTTGCACTCCGGGAGTGCCGGCAGAAGTGAAAACTTGAACATTAACGTTGTGCATTTTTGAATATTTTGGAATGGTTAGGGAATAATTTCGCATGAATTGCTTTATTTATCTGTGATACTTATAAAAGTACTATAATTTATGTGGTTAAATACAATATTTATTTGTAGTAGTAGTCGTAAGTATTATTTTATTTATTTTCAAAATATAGTCTACCAAAAATAAAAAACAATATACTTACTTACACTTTTAAAATACACTTTTCATGAAGTAGGTATATATGTTTTGACTGCTTTTTATTTACCCATTATCCCAAATTTCTTACCTAGCAATCTTTACGTAATGTCAAAGACTATTTATTTTGATATTTACTTAGTCGGTTGCTAGGCAACGGATCTTACGGTCACGTGTCCTGAAAAAAGTTTTCACTTCAAAATTGACAATAGATCGAAATGGGTTTAATTTTGACGGTTAAATGTACTGTACATTTAACTCGATGACCGTTTTTTAATTATTTTTTTCACCGATTTTTTCGTAGGCTAACCTAGATATTGAAAATCAAATTGACTCCAGAGGTCCAGAGGGCAGAGGGCAGAGAGCGAACTAACATTGATCTATCAGCGATAACGATAATGACGAAGTCAAAAATGTATTGGTTTGATATAATAAGCTTCCGAATTAAGTATGTCTGTTGAAAGTCGTTGTAGAAATACGGAACGCTTTGCAAGCGTTTGCCGCTAAACTTGTTTAGACCACGGAACAGTAGATAAGGTTTAGACTCTCAGATTTTGTTCCGAATTCTCGAAGTATTCGATTTCAGATTTAGGTTGGTAAATCTTTAAAAGGGGTACTTATTTATAATCCAAAAAAAGAAATCCACAACACTAGCTATCTTCACTCTTGTAAAAACCATATTGACTAATATTAACCGAAACCACCTTACTACAGGGTTGTTTTTTGACTTATCGAAAGCCTTTGACCTAGTATCTCACGACCTGTTGCTACAGAAATTGGAGGCAATTGGCATTAGAGGTATTGCACTTCAATGGATATCGACATACTTGAGTAACAGACAACAGCGTGTTATAATTACAAAAGTGACTGGAAAGAACGACATGACACCACACTATTCTGAACTCAAATATAACAAATATGGCGTCCCACAAGGAAGTGTATTAGGCCCAATTTTATTCATTCTTTATATTAATTCTATTACTGACATAACTAATCATAAATGTATATTATTTGCTGATGACATTTCCATTATTGTGACATCGGATAAAAAGAATACTACAATTGACGATCATGAAACTGACATTAATAACACAATTGACATACTGATTGAATGGCTAAATAAAAATAATTTATCATTAAATCTTGCAAAGTCTGTATATATTCAATTTCACAGATCAAATAATTCTAAATATAATAATAATAAAATGAAGATAAATAGAATTAGTGAAGTAACGCAAACTAAGTTTCTAGGTGTTACTTTGGATCAAGATATGAATTGGAAATCCCATGTCGATATTGTCTCAAAACGAATAAATAAGTTTGTATTTGCGCTGAGAAAAATTAGGAACATTACAAACGTCCAAACGGCAATAATATCTTATCATGCATATGTTGAATCGGTGTTACGCTATGGATTGATTATGTGGGGCAATAGCACCGATCAAAATAGAGCATTTGTTGCTCAAAAAAATGCATTCGAGCAATCTACGGGCTTCAATCCGACGATTCTTGTCGGCCGGTATTTCAGAAACTTGGTTTGTTACCGCTACCGTCTCTATATATATATGAGATATGTATGTTTGTGTGGAAGCATAAGGAATTATTTAAAAAAACAGATGATGTAGTTCCTCGAAACCGGCGCGATCCTCACAGGCTCGTACTGGATGTCATGCCAAGGCTAGCCAAATATAATAAAAGCTGTTTGTATATGTGTGTAGAAATATTTAATAAAATACCGAGTGACTTAAAAATTCTAAATACAAGATTATTTAAAAGTAAATTGTATGATTGGCTGTCCACAAATAGTTTTTATAGTGTAAAAGAATTTTTTGACAAAAAATTTAAATGACTGAAATTTTAAATGTATAAATTATAAATTTTAATGTATTATATAATTAAATGTAATAGATAATATAATGATGATGCAATAGATTGATTGATTGATTGATAGGTTGATGTGTGCAATAGATTGAAGATTGATTGATATAATTAAATGTACCAAATGTCATATAATAATTAATTAATTAATAATATAATGAAATGTATGCACGACAAATTTGCACGCTTATAATGTTAAGCAAAGACATGTATGCTCTGTATTTAATTTTTGTACCATCTTCTATACCATGTTTTTATGCAAATAAATTTTATTCTATTCTATTCTATTCTAATTAAACATGGATTTCATATAATTATTAATTTTTTACTTATCTACAAAAATAAAAGCGAAGTATTTAATATAGACCCACTTGGAATTTTTGGAGTTCCCCATTAAAATTGGGAGTAATTCATGATTTTCTGACTTTATTAAAAAAATATAGTTTCCGGTACAAAACCTGAGAGTCTAAAGTGGGTCCGTACATCCTTGCGTTTGCATTTTATTATTTATCTACATAATTCAAGTTACAGTACGCTGTACGACACAACTTAGATGTAGCATAGATTTGAAAATTTTCATTAAGTAATTAATTTAAATTTTACGAATGTATTTTGGCTATAAGACTTTACAAGTTATTGCATTTTCGAAAGATAATTTTCACCTAAAGCAGTAATAGCGATTGGTGATTTTGAAAGCGCACTCAGTTCGGATGGCGATTGGTTTTACGAATTTTGCCGATGCTACATCTAAGTTGTGTCGTACTGTACCTAGGTTTTACTTAGGTACTTACATTTCGTTGACTACAAAGATAGCCTACCTACTGAATATGCAATTGTACTACTGTAAGAACCTACAACTTTTTTCGGACATGTCATGCGTTCACCTTAGCATGGTGTGCAAAGGCTTCTGATCTGATTCTGATTCACTCGGCCCAGGGTGGAAGGAATACGCGCTCAAGGTTAGAGCACCGTAAGGCTGTTTGGAGGCAGCATTTACCGAGCGATCCACACTGCAGAAGACCGCTTAAGCTTGGAGACGCATCGTATGTGGTCGTGGTCCTCAGCATTGAGGAAACGAGGAAGAAGAAGAAGAGGGACCTAGGTCGCGGTTGCATGCGTTTGTTCGCTGTGCTTATTTAAACTTTTGTTGACACAGCGTTTTAAAATAGTAGGTACACCTCTACATAGGGTTGCCAACCCTAGTAGGTATATAAGGCCCCATTTAAATAAATGGACAAACTTTTAGAAATCATTCAGACCACCAAAATAAGGACAACGGTAAAAAAATATTACAAAAACGTACTATTAGATACTAACAAGAATAATAAATAAGCTAACGAAAATACACATAAAAAATGTTGGTTACGCAATGCCATTTATTATTTTTGGTAAAAAAAAAAACCTTTTTTTTGCTTGGATATCTTTGGTTAGACGTGCTGAACGCTGCGTCAAAATTTGTCCTTCTATTTTAATGAGACCTTGTAGGTATAATACAGTATTCTGCTTTATTAGAGGTCTAAATAAAACTATAAAGAATTTATATAGTAGGCGCAACTACGAGTACTATATTTTTACTTCAATACAAATTGGCGAGATGATCGGAATAGAGCCAATCTCATAAAAGCTGACTTGTCTTTAATGGTATTTTGTAACCTAAGTTTAGTTAGAGCATAAAAATAGTTAAGAGACATAAAAATTAAAAAACCGGTTTAATAACGGTTCACAGTACATGGCAGTAGCAAAAAATATGCATTTACTTACCTAAAGAATAAAAATGTGTTTGAAACACTACTTAGTAATATATTTCTTTTTCTGCTCTGGGATTTATTTTATTTATAAACGTTGCTTCAATCAATCTTCCTAGCTTTTTTCCCAACTATCTTGGGGTCGGCTTCCAGTCTTACCGGTTGCAGCTGAATACCAGTATTTTACATGGAGCGACTGCCTATCTGACCTCCACAACCCAGTTACTATGGGTAATACGATACCCCTTGGTAAGACTGGTGTCAGACTTTCGGGCTTCTGACGACTCGTAACGACTGTCAAAGATCCACAAATGACAGCCGGGACCAACGGCTTAACGTGCTTTCCGAGGCACGGAGGAGTCTCGGTATGTGAAGATGGTCACCCATCCACTGACCAACCCTGGCAAGCGTAGCTTAACCTGATGGATCGATCCATGCGGCTTGTTATTACTTAGCCACGAGCTCCTCCTAGATTTATAAACGTTGCTTGTAGTTAAGTAATGATTAGCGACTGTTTAACCATACATTTTTGACGTTTGACCGAATAAAACCCTGAATTTTTACAGGCAATGGCTTTAAAAATACCTACTATATTTGATATAAAAAATGTTGGCAACCCTACCTCTACACGACATGAGTAAGGCTCTGTGTCCACAGCCATAATATTACCGTGGCCACACAGACTACATCTAAAACAAAACGGCACTGTTTAATGTTTATTATCTAAATAAAGTTTTGTTAGTGTTCCTCGAATAACAGGAACCTCGTGTTACACTAAACATAACAAAGAGTCAGGTGTTTGGGCGTCAGCAGAGTTGTAGGTAACTCTAAAGTACCTACCGACATAAAGTTCTACCGCTAACGTGGAATAAACAGTACCGTTCAACCGCAGTTATTAGAGTTAAAACAAGCTTAGGTATCTACTTAGATACCTACGGTTTAGCTTGCGCGGACTTGCCAGTAAACATCATTATATCATACTATCTAATTTTAAAGCTAATTTTATTTTCTCTCTAAAGTGTATGACTGTGGCCCAGTGGTAACAGCCGCGACTTACGAGTTTTAGTTCGTGGGTTCGAACCCAAGCAGGCACTTTAAGTAGGTACTTTGTGTAACACTTTACTTACTCTTTACTGAGTGTTTTTTAACTATGTTACAAACTGATAATAATTAAGTATGATTTTTTTATGCTTCGGGACATATCAGACTTACCTAACACAAAATCTTATGAACCTATGATCCACAATAAATGATCTGAATTTGAATTTGAAAATTATTTCATCACCACAGCTCTCGAAACGGTGAAGGAAAACAAATCGTGAAGAGACCGGCATCCCTCTTACAGGCCTCTGGCTCTGTCCCATCCCAGCAGTGGGAACATAAGGCTGATTATGATAATATGCTAAGAGTATTTTAGTCTAACAAGACTATGCCAGGCTCATCGTGACAATTAAATAGGTAATCACGGTGTCGGATAGGGGTTATCAGGTTTGGTATTCTTATGCACATAATATGACAGATAGGCAGGGAGACCAAAGTTTTCTCATCACAAATGCCTATAACTGTACAAACGATATCCTTACAACCTTAACCTCATCAACCCTGATCTGATCTGAATTCTGATGGTAGGAAGAGCTACCATGAGATGAGAAAGTGGTCAAAGGCAAAACACTGAGCTAAGCAGCACCCTAATTGTGTACCACACTTGAAAAATTTTGCTAATCTAGGTACTCTACCTACCTATGGTTTCATTGAATATGTTCGAAAAATTTGTCTGCTCAACAACGTACCTACATAGACTAAGTGAATGTTGTTGAACTGTCAAAATGAAAGATATTGTTAATACAGTGTGTTACCTACGCGCAATTACTTGCTGCTCATCAGAATCGATCTCAACCATAGAACAGATAAAAGAGGTTATCTGTTCTGTGATCTCAAACGACAGAGCCAAGCATCACCACAATAACCGGTTCCCTACGTTAACACTATCCAGCAGATTCCAGCGACCTGCAGATTCTATCTTCCCTCTTCCTTTGTGTAAGTCGGTAGATAGGTACTCTACCCAAACTAAAATAATGCATTCAGACCTTATCATTACCGAACTAGGTAGGTATCAGTGGCGTAGCGTGCCTTGGCGGGGCCCCGTATAAAAATTTGTTTGGGGGCTCTTATGAAGGGTAAAGATTTCTCACAAAAGAAAAAAAAAATGTTTGCATAAAATTAAAAGAAATATTTATTCATTATAATTCTCTGTCACTTTTAATCTGTCACTTTTTCCAGCACTTTTTTTATAACTTTTCTGTTTACTTTTTCTTTCCGCTGGGATAATCTCTTTTCCTTTTACTCATTGTTTTTTGCAAATCACTACTAATACTACTAAAACAGAAGAACAATTGTTTGTATTGTATTTTATAATGTATGTAATGCACAATTAAATAAAATGCGTCAATAAATACTGCTCTCCGTGGTTTATCATCGTATGTACATCGATTATTGTGGGATTCCCGTTGAAGTAAATGACTTAAACGGGGAAATCCCGCAGCCCGCGATAACCGATGTAGGGCGTTACCAACTTTTGAACGCACGGTGGTTTTCGCGGGAAAAAAAGAAATTGCTTTTTTTGTCTTTAGTCATTTCATAAATAAAAAAAATTTGGGAAGATTTTATTAATTTTTGCTTACGCACGTCGGGGGCCCCCGTGGCCTGGGGGCCCCGTATAATTGATACGGCAGATACGGCGGTAGCTACGCCTCTGGTAGGTATCATAATTCATTAAATTAAACCTCCCCAACAATTACAAACAAATAAAATCTTCCTTCCCTTTCAAGTTATTAGACAGCAACAATGAATTCAAACAAATTAAACATTATTTAAGTGTAATGCATTTTATTGTCAGCACTTTAGTGACTAGTGAGGGGACGCGAGGGATTAACGCAGCGCTTGCAATAAAGGGGCGGTTTTGATCGCAGCTCGTCAGGGGTGAAATTTATAACTGTGGTCAATTGGTGTGTGATGAACGGTTTTATTAATATTTTGGGTAGGATGTAGTTTTCCATGTAATTGTTTTAAAATAAATAAATAAAATAAAATACGTTTATTTCAAGCAACTTTAGCTCATATATGGAGTACACACAAATACAGAACACACAACAAAAATAATAATAAAAATGAGAGCAAGACATACTAACACACTTAATATCTACCCGACCCTGCTGACGGCAGCATGCCTATCACAGCAGTGCCGTATGTATGAGCAGTCCATCCGGTCCGCGATCATCGCCAGGACGGAATTGGTGCTGCCCCACACCCTACGCACCAAGGACGCGCCCCGCTTGCGCATGGTCGCGTGAAAGCAGTCGGTACGCGCTTCAGCGAACATACCTGAGGCGCTGCAGTAGCGAGGCAGCCCCAATACAGCCCTGAACGCGTTGTTGAATTGGACGCGGAGGGCTCCGTAAGATGCACACGTGTACCTCGCCCACAGACTGCACGTATAGAGAGACGTGCAGTACGCCCTAAAGAGCGTTATCTTCACCTCCCTCGAACAACGCGCAAACCTGCGTGCGAGCATGTTCGCCCGCACCGACAAAGCCCTCCGTTCCCGCTCCATGTCAGCATTGTCCTTGAGGTCAGTCGTAACTAAATGCCCTAGGTACGTACTTAAATTGATCCACCCTCTCGAGTGGAACACCGTTTAGACAAACGGGTGGATATTTGTGCGACCGTTTCTTACCGGCCTCAAAGACCATGCATTGGCTTTTGGTCACATTATACTTTAACCCATGACTAAGGGCATACTCCTCACAGGTCCGCACCAGCTTTCTGAGGCCGCCGACTGACGCGCTCAGCAGCACCATGTCGTCAGCATAGCTGAGGTTATTGACACAGACTCCACCGACATGGCAGCCGACATGCTGGCTGCTGAGCGCGACGATCAGAGCATTCATGTACAGGTTAAACAGGGAGGGGGAAGTCAACCCCCCCTGCCTCACCCCGCACTCCAGCCGATACGGTTCCGACATTGTGCCTGCCCACTTAACGCTGTTGACCTGGTGACTGTACCAGTATTTAAAGACGTTGATAAGTTCACGAGGTAGGTTTATACCCTCGAGTTTAGCCCACAGTATGTCATATGACACCAGGTCAAAAGCCTTGGATAGGTCGAGGAAGCAGGCGTGCACTGGAGTCTTTCGATCTGTGTAATATCTGACGGTATGCTTAAGACACAGTATTGCACTTTCAGTTGACAGTCGAGGTCGAAACCCAAACTGATTATCGTGCAGATCCAGGTACTTGTCTAACTGTGTATTAAGCAAACCGTCAAAGACTTTTGCAATAATCGTTGCAAGAGAAATCGGCCTGTAGTTACTTTTGTCGGCAACATCTCCCGTTTTATTTTTCACTACAGGGACTACTACGGTTTTCATGAAATCAGACGGTAGGTATGAATGGCTCACGCATAGCGTGTAGAACATTGCTAAGACTCCATTAATATGCGGGCCAGCGTGAACTAGGTGCTCGATGCTGAGTCCATCGTGGCCAGGGGACTTGCCCTTAGATATAGCTTTTATAGCCTGAGCCACATCTTTGGCAACGAAGCCAGTCCCCACGTCCCCGACAGGCATCTCAACATCGAGCACCGACCCCGCTAGTCCCCGTGGGGACAGTACACGAAAATGGTCCCTGAAAATATCAGCAACATCCTTAGGGTCACTCAGACCCTCGACACTCACCGGAAGTCCAGGTCGAACCTTTACTTTGTTGGTGGTCTTCCAAAAACTACGAAAGTGTCCACTCTTATGCTTTTCAGCAAGGACATCCATTTTGATTTGGTCCTGATGGTTTTGGCACCATTTAAGTCTAGACTTGAACATTTTTCGACTTTCATTCATTTCGTCATATACGCTATCATATATGTTTTAGGTCTTATTTTTTGTCTAGGTTTAGTTTGGGTAAGAGGTAGATATGTACATAACTGTGTAACAGAGTGCATTGAGTAAGTAAGAATATTGAAATTGTAGCACCCCGTCCCCTACACAAACATAGATAAGACACAGGAGACTGCTTGGCTTTTCTAACTAATGTGACTGCTTACCTTGTTGTTCATCATAATCAAAGTCCAATGTTGTCTCTACAAAGAAATAAAATCCGCCAACGCCATCTATCGGTCATTAGGGTGAAATAATTTCATTGTTTTGTTATTATAAAATTATTGCCATACTATTACGTATTGCGTGAAATGGAACAAATATGACTCGTTCAGAAATTAGGTAGTTAAACTTTTCTGCTGTGATTTTACAAATTATGCAAAGTCAAAACACTTTGTCTTCGTAGACTTTGAGTTGGTCAATAAAAAAAGTTTTTTTTAAACACAATAATAATATAAATTGATATTTTTTGCCTTATAATTTAGATGGTTATCTCATAATAATTAGTTAGTACGTTTCTAAACTGTGAGTATTACGTCATCGTTCTGTCTGACAGTAGACACTAGACAGTGACATTGGACTATGGATTGAGGTTATCAAATCAAATTTTCAGGAAATAATCTGCATAATCTTGATAATTAAGACTAAAAGAATGTGTAAATAAGTGATTTTTATATAGGGTAGTAAGCATAATTTTATAAAAATGTGGCAGTTAATGCAAATGAACTCTTGTCAGCTTGTGAGACAGAGGTAAATATGAGTAAATAAATCACAGCTTACTTTGATAAATAAACATGAAATTATACTGGTACGCATACATAAAACTTTTCTTACAGGTTACTGACAACCAAAAGCAATGTATACTTTACAAACCTCATGAAAAATAAGCCGTCAAATGTCGTAAAACGATACTTTTCTGAAGTCAAAACATCGTCGGAGAAAAATGCAAAGCCTGGGTTATTATTGCTTTGTAGCCCATGGAAGTTGTGTACAGGAGTTAGTTTAGCGCTTGGGGCTCGTTATTTGTTGAGCAATGGCCCAGCGTATTGCAAGGCCCTTGTGGCTCGCTCTAGGGTAATACAGAGAAGGCCGAATGTAGAAGAAGATACTGCTAAGTTTGATTGGGAGAAGTTTCTTTCTTATCTTCAACCTCATAAATGGCTGTTAGCTGCTGCTGTTGCGGTGAGTTCTTTATAGTTTATATAATCCTGGTACCTATTATAAATCTTTGTATGTTATTCTTTGAGAAATTAATGTGGCCTTGCCTAGCAGATTAATTATAGACTGTTAGTTAATTTTATTTCTTTATCAGCAAATCTTAGATCTTGATAAAATTTTACTTCTAAACGTTAGGTTTCTGTCTTCTGCACACATGTAGCATGAAACGTCAGATTCACTATCACAATCTGTCTATTCTTCCGTCAACAAAACCTGTTTGGTGGTCATGCTACTGGTCCAGTTAGAAAAACCTATTAGAGGCACTGATGCAGCTTGCTTTTTCAACATATCACTGGATTATTGTGAGATGAGCGTATGACTGTCAAGTAGTTGTATATTGTTGTTTATTTTTGTTATTGTACTAATGATTGTGTTTTTAACTAATGTAATTGGCCTTGGCCGTTTTATGTTAATAATAAATAAAGGCAGTGTATAGAGTGCCACCAGTGGCACTCTATCCCTATCGGATAAAGTACCGCTACAGGCACCCTAGTAACACCGCTTCGGCCCGGCCAAAGTGCCGCAAGCATTGGATTGTCATTGTCACTGTCACTAAGTCACGTCACTTGGTATTTTGTTTGATTGTCGAGGTTAGATAGCTGTAAAACACCACATTCCCATAACATTACATTCTCTTGTACCTAAACGGACCCTGGCACTTCGCCGGCCGCTACCGCGGCACCGCTCGCTACGCTCGCTCGGCTCGTGCGTTGTGTGGTCACAGTTCTAACCTAACCTAACCTAAATAACAAGTGACAGTGACAATGCAACGCTCACGGCATCCTAGCCGGGGTCGAGGCAGCGACACTAGAGTGCCACAAGAATACTCGCGGCACTCTATACACTTCGAATAAATCACTTCTGTACTTCCATAAAAAATTTCTCTCATTTTCATTTGATTTTTAATAAAGAAGAAAAATAATGGTAAAATAATTCATTAATTTTACCCAACATCTAAATAGTGATGTATTCTTCCGTTCCAGTCAGCATTAATAGTAGCATTTCTGAACGTATACATCCCAGTACTGTTGGGGGAAGTAGTGAACGTGCTTGCAAACCAGAGACAGAATCCGACGGCCGACTTCCTGGAGCAGATCAAATTGCCTGCGATGAAACTCGTTGGATTGTATTTGGGACAGGTGAATTATTATTTCA
Source organism: Conistra vaccinii (assembly GCA_948150665.1). Lineage (NCBI taxonomy): Eukaryota > Metazoa > Arthropoda > Insecta > Lepidoptera > Noctuidae > Conistra > Conistra vaccinii. The sequence goes on from OX411327.1 coordinate 18,964,936, forward strand.
TTAAATAATGTTGAGTAGATTTGTTGGTAGATTAAGTTAGCGTTCAGTACCTTTACACGTGGTGTAGGCGTGTTCTTGAGTGGTGACTGCGAATCGGCCAACATAAGGAAGGACGCCCTCACGCTAGGTCGAGCGACGATCTTCGCAGGTTGGCTGGTAGCAGCTGGATGACAGTTGACGAGATTCGAGCTGAATGCAATTGGAGAAGCCTATGTCCAGCAGTAGACTGCTGCAGGCTGGTGATGATGATGACCTTTGCACTTTGACAAGACTGGTTTATGACTGGTCCATTCAACTGATTCTGACTTCTATACCGTAAGCATAAGGATAGCATTAAAAGCAAAAAAGTTGTTACAATACCAACTGTTTACTGCAGCTGCCATTTTACATGCCACCAACGCAATAGAAGTCAAAATCGGTTGAACGGATTGTAAAAAAGGTTTAGTTTAATGTCTAATCTTATTTCAAATGGAGTATAGGTATCTGTCCTTTTTGGATTCAAGGCAAATTGTCCAAAAGTCCAAGTGCAATATCTTATTATCTCCAACACAAGCCATATTTGACGTGACTGACAAATGAATGTGGTTTTCGTGTTATTACTGGTGAGATTGACTGTACTGAGGTGTAAGACGTTGGTAACGTTATTTATGTTGTGAGAAAAAAAAATGATTTTTTAAAAAACATAAAAAAAAAAAAACTAAATTACTAGTAATTTAGTTTTATTTTGGCCTTCTACTAAAAAAAAATGTTTTTTTTTCTCACAACATAAATAACGTTACCAACGTCTTACACCTCAGTACAGTCAATCTCACCAGTAATAACACGAAAACTACATTCATTTGTCAGTAAGAGTGATTTTCGCGCGCTGTCAATGTCAAATTGTTATCATTGATGTGCATTATGCATTTGACTCCTACCTTGGTAGACTAATGCCCGTTTTCCGTTTTCAAAAGTGAACTGTTGGAGTTTCAACGCTAGACTCAGCGCTGAGAGTTGAAAATCCAACAGTGCACTTTTATTTAGGGATTTTTTTTTATAGCTGTGAACTAATCAAACATAAAACCATCTAAATTTCTCACTCTGACCATTTAGCATTTGTTGGTATTCATTTGGGACACACAGCACACTACAGACCCTTTACTGTTTAAAATTATCTTTCTTTATTTTTAGGCTATGTTCACATTCTTATACATCCATTTGCTGTCCCAAGTGGGTGAGAAGGTGGCCGCTCAGATGAAGCAGGACTTGTTCACGTCCATTCTGCAGCAGGACATGGCTTTCTTCGACCAAGAGAGAACTGGGGAGCTTGTTAATAGGTAAGGAACATTAGTTTCATAAGCTCTGACCAAACTGAAGCCAAACTCACGATTGTGTGGCGAACTTACTTGTATGGAAGTGTCCAAACTGGTGCGAATAGTCGCGCGACTTCTTTATCATTAATACAAGCAGTCACGTCCCGCGTTCCGCGCAAGATTCGCCTCAGTGTGGCCAGAGCTTTAAACTAGAGACTCATATTTTCTTCATATCCATTCAATTAGTCATTACCTGCCTATATTTCTGATTTGTTGTGTTGTTGATGAATAGCTACCATAGCCACTATAGCCATTTGACGCCGAATTTTCTGCCCAACAATCTCTCGGATTTTTTTTCATTTTTATTTTGCAACTTTAAAAATAAAATAAATATTAAAATTTGTAAAAATTTCAAAAATCCCCAACGTAGAAAAGAAACGCGAACATTGTTCTAGTTTGCTGGATATCCTGTCTGCAGCATCAGACCAAGAATTCTAAAATCTTGCTTATTTATAAATATCATACATGGGTGTTTAAAATTTTATGTCATACACATGTTTGAAAGTAAAGTAAATAGGTACCCATCATGCCTACCGTAGCTAACAAAAAAGAGCTGATACCTTGAAATGGCTGAACCGATTTTGATAAAACCGTGTCTAAGAACCATTGCTATAAAACCTGCTTTCAAATAAAAAACCGCATTCAACCCGGTTCACCCGTTTAAGAGCTACGGTGCCACAGACAGACAGACAGATACACACACATAGGTGTCAAACTTATAACACCCCTTTTTTGCTTCGGGGGTTAATAAGTATAAATGTGTTAACTGAAAAAATATTGAACCAGCTGCAGCATATAAAAACAAAAAACATCTTAAGGAAGCATTGAAATACTTATATAATATTTGCATGTATTATCGAAGAACTTCATATCTAAGCAGTTTAAAAACAAAATCCCGTGGACACGATGACGATAACCACATCTGTTACCAGCAGCGTCAGCGTTTTTGCTGAACTGGGCTTTTTTCGCGCACCCGCGAGGCACACATTCCTGTTAAATTATTAGTTTACACTTTTTATTTGTTTCTTTTTTACTATCTCTTTTTTTTACTTGTTTCCTATTTATGTTGTGCTGTGTGTCTTTTTGTCTTTGCTAAATAAATGTATTTTCTTTCTTTTTTTTACCGCCCCCGGTTCTACAGCGGCCGAGCGCTGCAAGCAGAAAAAGTCCTTATGGTGCTCCCACACTGTTGTTAAAAATGTTAACAAACAGTTTCTGACACTACAGAGACTAGAATCTAGTTCTTTAAAAAACTATGTTACAAAATGTTCAGCAGTGTGGGAGCACAATTACGGTGTGAACTTCTTCGATGATAGGTGTTACTTGTCATTTCAGGCTAACAGTTGATGTACAGGATTTCAAGAGTTCCTTCAAACAGACAATTTCTGGTGGAATGAGAGCTACCACTCAGGTAATTTTTAGTTATCTACCTCAGTCATTTAAAAAAACCGGTCAAGTGCGAGTTGAACTCGCGTGGAGAGGGTTCCGTACGATGAATATGTACCGCCGCCGGCCAAGCCGAAGCTGCGGTGGTGAGCGTTAAAACCACCTGCTCCACAGCTCGCAGGCCGCCTATACCATGTTTTTCTTTTTTAAATCTGACCCGTTGTTTGTAGTAACTAAAATAACTATGTATGGTACCGGATTGTAGAGGGAAATTTCTGAATGTTATTGTTTAAACAAGATAGAATTCAACAATAGTGTTGAATTCTGTCTTGTCGTATATTCTTGAATACGTGGACTAAGGCCGAGTGATAGAAGGTATTCCGATATTTAATTTTTTGATTTGTCCTTAAAATTTATATTGTAGTCTCCCGCTATGATAATCTTTTCGTGTACACTGATAGAATTCTTAATGCATGCGACGGCAATGTTAAGCTGAATGAATATCAATGTCATTCATATTACCAGTTGCCATATTATTTAATGTAGTAGCAAAATTCAGATCATCATAATTCATAAAACTCGTCAAATGGATCATCCCTCTGACGCATTATTTTGCTCATTAGAAACAGGCTAAATGGTTCCCACAATGGTGCACAAGTTAAAACTGCCATCGGATTACGTCCTGTATTAGGCTGAATAAAATATAAGTAAAAATATTTTTTTAACAAGCTTTTATTAAACTAAAAAGAACAAAATAAGACTTACGTAAACAGATAAGTTTAATGTTTTCTTAAAAGATTGAGGCTTATCTTTGTTTAAGAAAACCGTTCACGCCTCAAGCTTTGGAAACAAAACAAATCCAAACGGCCGAAACACAACGGGGCTATCTTGTCTAGTTAAGGAGTTCGTATGGTGACCTTCCAGATCTCTCATGAGGGCCTGGACTACACCTTAGGCTACAGTTCTTTGTTAGACAAAACCAACGACCGCAAACACAATGATACTATTATGTTTGGTTGAGAAGTTTCTTTGATCACTTTTCAGCTCTATCATCAGACCCTGGATGCTACTTTGGGCTATAGTTCTTGTCAGGACAAAACGAACCGGTCCAATTTCGATGGTACTGTCTCGTTTATTTTAGAAGTTCCTATGGTCATCTTCCGGCTCTATCATCAGACCCTAGTCCCATCTAGTTTATTAGCATAATACATATCCGTATACAATATAAAATTTCGTGTCTGTACTGTGAACCATTCAGGAGTTCTCTCTTCTGAAGCCAATCCTGGATGCAACAGTCAGATCATGGTGGACTTTAGAATGTTCTATCACAATTAAAGCATATATAATATTTCGTGTCTGTTATGTTAGCCGTTGAGGAGTTTCCTCATCTGGAGCCAATCCTGGGTGCAGCAGTCAGATCATGGTAGAATTTAGAAAAAATATCATAATTAAATGCATATATAAAACGTGGCTGTCCTGTGTACCGTTCAGGAGTTCCCTCGTCTCAAGTCAATCCTGGGTGCAGCAGCAAGGTCATTGTGAACTTTAGAACGGACCATGATAATTCAACCGTATATTAAATTTCGTGTCTGTACTGTTGATCGTTGAAGAGTTCCCTCGCCTGAAGCCAATCCTGGGTGCAACAGCCAGATCTTAGTGACATTTAGAACAGACTATGATAATTAAAGCGTATATAAAATTTCTTGTTGGTGCTGTTGACCGTTGAGGAGTTCCCTCATCTGAAGCCAATCCTGGGCGCAGCAGCTAGATTATGGCTGAATTTAGAATGGTCTACCACAATTAAAACGTACATTATATTTCGAGTTTGTACTGTGTACCGTTCAGGAGTTCCCTCATCTGAAGCGAATCTTGCGTGCAGCAGTCAGATCATGGTGGACTTTAGAACAGACTTTCATAATTAAAGGGTACATAAAATTTCGTGCCTGCACTGTTGATCGTTGAGGAGTTCCCTCGCCTGAAGCCAATCCTGGGTGCAACAGCCATAAATGATGGAATTTAGAACGGACTATGATAATTAAAGCGTATATAAGATTTGCTGTTTGTACTGTTGACCGTTGAGGAGTTCCCTCGTCTGAAGACAATCCTGGATGTAGTAGCCAAATCATGGTAGAATTTAGAACAGACTGTTATAATTAAAGCTAATGTGTTAGCAGTGCTTGCCGACAATAGTACTATGAAATCGGCAAACAGAATGCTTCGCGGAAGGTACGAGAAGTGACTTCCTCGCCTTAGTACACGTTGGGCGAGCCCGTTGAACGTGTACTGGGGGCTTTAGTCGAACTAGCAGTAGCAATAAATTATCCCAAGAACTAACTGACCATTGTAGTTGAAAAACCTATTTTCCCATACATTCCAACCGCAAATGTAAGTTTGTAAGCACAATATTGAGAGATTTACCATGTTATTTTAAGACCATAGACTTCTTATAGGTTTTCCTATAATCTATGAGTAAGGAACCATTCTCTGAATTTTTTTCATAATTTTAGGCTCAGTAGTTTCGGAGATAAGGGGGGGGGGAATGGTCAATTTTCATCTATTTTCGTAAATATCTCAAAAAATATTTGTTTAAAAATTATTTTAAAATAATATTTGAGTTTCTTGTAACAATTCCTTTCATTTGATATGTCACACGGTACAATTTGCAAAACTTTTTTTTTATATATTTTTCTTTGCCCCCCAAAGGTGACCCCACATTCAAAAATCTGTTATTTTCGTTTCACATCCGTGTTTGGGTCACAGAAATACATATGTGCATCAAATTTCAAGTTAATCGGCCCATTAGATTCGGAGCAAATTGGCTGTGACAGACGGACAGACAGACAGACACACGAGTGATCCTATAAGGGTTCCGTTTTTGCCTTTTGAGGTACGGAACCCTAAAAATCGTATATTCGTTAGCAACTGAACTAATTTTAATCCATCTAATTTTATCCTTACTGGATTATTTGAAATCTTATAACTTTTCGTATAGCAGTTAATGGAGACACATGTAGACCTATGTATTCGTAATGTATGAACATCCTAGGTAGGTACAGTACGACACAACTTAGATGTAGCATAGATTTGAAAATTTTCATTCATTCATTTCAATTTTACGAATGTATTTGGCTATGAGACTTTACAAGGTATTGCGTTTTCGATAGATAATTTTCACCTGAAGCAGTAATAAAGATTGGTGATTTTGAAGGCGCACTCAGTTCGGATGGTGATCGGTTTTACGAATTTTGCCGATGCTACATCTAAGTTGTGTCGTACTGTACCGTGTTTCTAGTAAAAAAATAACTTTGAGTTTTACTAACATAAATACTTCCATTGATGTAAATCAATTTTCCAAGTACTGTGGTGACATCTACATCGCTACATGCGAACTACGCATCAAAGACTTGTCGTCACAGAAAATCCTGACGTCACACAAATCCTCGCGGAATTAGAGTTTACCGTGCGAACGACATAATTATACAAGACTATCCGACGTCAATCGTTGGGCAGTTGCCCGCCTGATACGACACCCGTCTTAACACCCTGTTCCTCATACCTCTAAAGTACCAAAAGCCATTTGGCATTAAGACGTTTGGAGGCAAATATTCAATGGTTTAAAATAATATGCTATTTCTATTTCCAGGTAGTAGGTTCGTCAGTTAGTCTTCTAGTCATATCTCCGCAACTGACCGCCCTCACACTGTTATGTATACCGTCAGTTGTTGTTGGCGGCACGTTCATTGGTTCACTGCTGAGGAAGTTGTCTAGAGAGGCGCAGACGCAGGTGAGTTGGTTAAATGGTCACTTCTATGTAATTTGTTCACTTTCTGAGGTTCTCAGCAGGCTGAACTCTCAATGGATAAATAAAATATTAAATAAATAAAAATCTTTATTGGTACAAAAACCTTTGACATAATATACATAACTTGGTCGACCCGGGCCTGGTCCTTATCGGACGGCGAGCTACCCATTACATTTCGTCCGCAAGCCCGCCCTACGGTGGCCGGAAATCGGCTCGGGATTCCCGACGCCCATAGCGACCCTTACTCCTAAACTAGGTGATCCTGTGACTTAGGAGGCATATTGATTCGATATAGTTTTGTTTTTCCATAACAGAGTGTCCAGAATAGCTGTGTTCATGATATTGAAAAAATAGAAGTATCGAATTAAGAATACCACAGAAACCGGGGGCATTTAATGTGCAACTGTTAAAAGCTCTGGCCATACTGAAGAAATCCCGTGCAGGATTCGGGACGCGACGACGCCGGACTATTTTTTTAAAACTCACTCTCAAACTCATTTTTTTTTAAATTATTTATTTAAAATATTTTAATTCCAGATGGAAAAATCAACACTGGTAGCAGAGGAAGCGATATCAAACATGCGAACGGTCCGCGCGTTCGCGGGCGAAGAGAACGAGTCGCAGTTGTTTGCGCATGAGTGTAAGGCGGCAGCTGAGATGAATATGGAACTAGGATTGGGAATAGGACTGTTCCAAGCTGGGACTAACTTGTTTCTAAATGGGTATGTGACATTTTGATGGTCTTCTTTTAGTTTGGTTAGTGACTAACCTGGTATCAGAGTTTTAAAACCACCCATGAGCCTCTGACTTGGCTTCACATGCCGTCGAGAAATATCTCTCAGGCATGCCGGTTTCCTCACCATGTTTTACTTCATCGTTTTTGAAGCAAGTGATAATTATACAATACGCACATGAATCTGAAAAGTCAGAGGTGTGCCTTGGGTTCGAAGTTGAGTCCTATGACTTGGCAGTTGACGGTTACACCACTAGGCAATCACTGCTCCGCCTGCAACCTTTAAGGCCGGCGGGGACCAGAGTGCGCTCAGAGTGGGGTCTCTGTCCGCCCACTGAGTGACCTCTGGGAAGACGGCGCACAGTTGGCTCGTGCTGCCTTGCAAGGTTAGGTTTCGAGGAGACCCCTTTACAGTCTCCCTGGAGATGTGCCTTAATAGGCGCTGCACAGAGGGAGTTCCGGATTGGTCTTTTGAGAGGTAACGGTGCCATGTTGACCACTGGGGTGGTTTTAGTGAGGTAGGAATCCCACACTCCTCGGTCTGATCTCCAAAGACCGGGCGCCTATTGAAGGTTACCCCCCGAAAACAAAAAAAAGGCTATCACTACAATTTGGTGGTATACAGGGTGTATCAGAGAGGTGTGGTACAGACCATCAAACTGAAAAAATTCCTCTATTGGACTAACATCGAAAACGAGAAAAAAAAAATCTGCAGTCCTGTACAACTTTAATACCTACTCGACCCCAAATGTATGGGACGGCAGATAATTCTTCTCGAAAAAGATGTTTAAATTAAGCCTGGTACAATTACCACCTATCAAAAAGCAGAAACAATTCAAATAAAATAAAAAAAGCCGGCCAAGTGCGTGTCAGACCACGCACAATGAAGGGTTCCGTAGTTGGGATGAATTTATCAAATTCAAAATTCAAATTCAAAATATTTTATTTCACATAAACCTACATGGGCACTTATGAAACGTCAGAAGCTACGCACGGTTCCAATTGGTCGTTTCCTATGGAGAAGAGCCGGCAAGAAACTCCACGGTTACTCTTTTAAAAATAATTGGGTTTTACAATATTTACAACAAAAAAAAAAAAAAAAAAATACAGTATTATTAGGTATGCGAGGACAGTGTAGGTCGTTCAACAAGTACCAAGTATGTACTTAACAAAATAGAAGATGGTCAACAAGTGTACAGTCCACTAAGCCTACAGCGTTCTCACATTCACAAAATAGAAAAGAATCTATATAAAAGATAAATAAATTAATAAAAATAAAAACTATTTTAAACGAAATGACATGATTGCTATTACAACTGTAACAAATCTGAATAATTAACATGTCACCAAAAGTCACTAATAAAGAGTTGAAAATTAAATAGTAGGTATATAATGTCAAATAAAATTATGATTATGTCAAGGAAGAATGTAAATAAAACAAAAATATAACCATGGTAATTTGAGAGCAGTTAATAGAATCTTACATATTTTGCCGTTAATGAGGTACCAGGGAAGCCACATGTGCAGAGGGAATTATTGCCAAACTTCTTTGTCTTCAACGTAGTCTTTAATTTTATAATATGCTTTCCTGATAAGGACACGTTTGATGTGGGTTTTGAACTTCCCATCGCTAAGTTCTGTAACCGACTTTGGCAACTTGTTATAAAATCGGATGCTGTTTATAAGAAATGACTTGCTTGTTTTAGTTAATCTAAATTTGGGTATCACAATTTCATGTCTACTACGTGTATTTATATTATGGAAATCGCTTCTTATTTTGAAAAGTCCTAAGTTTTTCCGAACATACAAAATATTTTCTAAGATATAAAGAGAAGGCAGAGTCAGTATATCAATTTCTTTGAATTTGTTTCTTAGAGACTCGCTATCCCAAGAAGAATCTTAACTTAGTAGTTGAGTAACATATATCTCCCATACATCGATATACGTCACGGTCAACTGCGATTTTTTTTTGCGATAAAACTACAAATTATCAATTTTCGGAGTTTCTCCTTTACTAGTGCTGTGAAACCTTGCTTCTTGCTAGATCAACGGGAAGTACCCTGTAGGTTTTTATTTATTTGCGAGTGTCAAAATTTGTCACATAAATGGCTGTATTTTTTTATTGCGTTGATTTAGAAGCTTGATTTTTTTAGAGCTCTAAGGGAACATAGATCTACGTATTTGATATTAATTTCAATTGGATACCTCCACGGGTTCCTGAGAAAATGGGTCTTGACAGACTGACGGATGGACAACGAAGTGATCATATATGGGTTCCGTTTTTGCCTTTTGAGGTACGGAACTCTAAAAACACAGCAAGCCCAGTTACAATTTTCTTTTTAATTTTTTTTTACAGTATGGTCCTTGGCACTATGTTTATGGGCGGCCATCTAATGTCTACGGGACAAATGACGGCCGGTGACGTCATGGCTTTCCTAGTGAACGCGCAAACTGTGCAGCGATCAGTCGCACAGCTGTCTTTATTGTTTGGATCTGTAGTGAAGGGAATCAGCGCGGGAGGACGAGTGTTTGAGGTTAGACTTAATGCTATGTGAATAAGGTTACTTTTGAAGTACACGATAAATTAAGAAGTTGGGTTTCACTTGGTTTATGAAAGTCATGTGTGTACGATTGACTTTAGACCATATTTGTATTTGATATAAAATCTATTATTGAATGCTAAACGTCACTGAAGTTGTGTGAATGTGACGAATTGGCTTTTCTAGTGAACACAGTTTTGAAAGCCTTAAGACGCTATCTCTACATTTAAATCAGTCGTGAACGGTCTCAAAGTTGACCAAAAGTGTTAGAAATACATCCTTATAACTGAACGAGTAAAATTCAGTTTTGAATGCAAAGATGTAATATGTATTTGAGCTAGGTGAATTCCATCTTTAAATGTTAGTGTCATAAAGTTCGATTTCCAATCACATAACATTTTATTTCCAGTACATCAACAAGAAGCCTGTAATGGACCAATCAGGCACGACAGCCATCAAGTTTCATGAGTTCCACGGTGACATTGAGTTCAAGGATGTGTCGTTCGCATACCCTACTAGACCTGAAGCGGTGAGTGCTTTTGGATATTTCTTATATAATAATCATTTATACTAATATTATAAAGAGGTAAAAGGAGGACCGGACAAAATGGTCCCCACGACCAATAACAACCACACATATGTCATTAGATAGGCATTTTAATATAGAGCAACAACTACTATGGCGGCTCATTTCGAATCGCTGTGTGAAAAAAGTTGTGGCGATTTTTCGCAGCCCTGACCTGGACGGTAGATAACGGAACACTTGAATATTAATCATTTCTGGTGGTCTAGTTTGAATATTTTAAAATGTATGCCTGGCCACTGGCGATGATAATACAATATTATGGTACCATCGAGCTGATCTGATGATGGACCTGGACGCTAGATAATGGAACTCTTGAACAGCTTCTAGTAAACCCATCAAGTGTGGGCTCATTAGAATTATCTCAACGATTCCTGTTCATTTTACCAGATGACGAGGACCTGATGACTGATCTGGACGCTAGATGATAGAACTCTTGAACAGCTGCTAGTAAACCCATCGAATGTGGGCTCATTAAATGTGTCTCAACGAGTCCTGTTCATTTTACCTGATGACGATGACCTAATGAGGCACCAACTATCGATTATCCCTATATGCACTATGTAGGTGAACCCAAGGACAATCCCCGGTTGGTGCAGGATTATTGCACCAACCGGGGGTATCGCAACAAATATTATGGATTTGGGTGACTAAAGACAGTGTACTAGTTACCTATAAATATAGGAGCGGTATGGCCCCTGTTTGATAAACAGCAGATGTGGGCTGTCCAGTTGACGGCTGGGTTGCCTACGCCGATTTGTGTTTTGTGACGAAGTATTGGTAATGTTTCTTATACGGTCAGTAAGTTTCACTCCAAGAATACTTACTTCGTCCCATTGCTCGCTGAGCCCAAGTGCGGATTTATGACGCTTAATTAATGACCACGTTTGTGCTCCCTAAGCTCCACGTGAGGGCGGGAAAGATGCACATGTCCATGAGTTTCCTTTTGACTGAAAGTGGAAGTGGTCCTTTCATTAGGCGTTTCATTGACCAATAACTTTTCTAGGCGTTCTCTTCTCGGTGCGTCAAGCGACATCTTTAACTTGTGTCGTCTGAAAGGACTATTTGGCCGAGGTATATGTTACTCAGTACTCATGGACAAATTCAAACTCCACCACACCCCCCCCCCCTATCTACTTTGCGTTTGGTGCTGTTGCTCATTAGTCTTTATAACAAAAAAACAAGTGCAATAGTAAACAGTTTTATAATTACATCCATAATAATCGTAAAAACGTATTGATGTGCAAGGTAAAATTCAGAACTTCGTTATACACCTTCCAGGCCAACCATAAAGTGCTTTACATACTGTACTCGTTAGACACATCTAATAAGCCGACACTAGATGGGTTTACTAGTAGCCATTCAAAGAATCCAGGTCAGTCATCAGGTAAAATGAACAGTACTCGTTGAGACACATTAATTAATGAGCCCACTCGATGGATTTACTCGTAACTGTTCAAGAGTTCTATTATCTAGCGTCCAGATCAGTCATCAGGTCCTCGTCATCTGGTAAAATGACCAGGATTCGTTGAGAGAATTCTAATGAGCCCACACTAGATGGGTTTACTAGTAGCTGTTCAAGAGTTCCATTATCTAGCGTCTAGGTCCATCATCAGATCAGCTCGATGGTACCATATTATTGTATTATCATCGCCAGGCATACATTTGAAAATATTCAGACTAGACCACCAGAAATGATAATTATTCAAGTGTTCCGTTATCTACCGTCCAGGTCAGGGCTGCGAAACATCGCCACAACTTTTTTCACACAGTGATTTGAAATGAGCCGCCATAGTAGTTGTTGCTCTATATTAAAATGCCTATCTAATGACATATGTCTGGTTGTTATTGGTTCTTGGACCAGCTTCCATACATTTTTGCCGATCATCCTTTGTTTGTTTTGCATAGGATACCCCTTGATGAAGGTATAGCTTTAGGCCATGTAACATTAAGATTTAAGATACGACCCTGAGGAGCCGAGCAAAAATAAAATAAACCGACCAAGTGCGAGTGACTCGCACACAAAGGGTTCCGTACCACCGTACATTATTTAACAAATAAATGAAAATACTAAACGAAGAGTATTATTATTTTTCAATCTTAATGAAAAACGCAAAAATAAATTGAACCCTAAAAAGTCAGAAAGAACACTAAGCGAAAACGAAGTAATTGCGCAGGCGGGGGCTGAAATTTCACATGGGCAAAGTCACGGGCAGAAGCTAGTAAATTGTAAATTGAAGTTTCTTTTCGTGTGTGTTTGTGTGACAGCTTTTGTAAGATGTCAATAAAAAAATCGCGATAGTGAGTCAAGTCGTAAAAACTATGCGAAGCATAGCGGTTCACTAGTATTAAAATAATTCTAAACTGTACTTCAATCGACAAAATGTTATTTAAAAGCATTATTTTGCTAGCGAAAGATTAATAATTATTGTGTTTACAGACCGTGTTGAAGAAATTCAATCTGAAGATACCGGCTGGCAAAACAGTGGCTATCGTTGGCTCGTCTGGTAATGGCAAGTCCACAATCGCAGTTCTTTTACAAAGGTAACTTTTTCTGATTTGCAAGTTATTTACAAAAATATATCTCTACTTTTCAACTGGACCAATTCTAAAATCACAGCGCTTCAGGTCTCCTAGGATGCTTTATTAAGGCAAAAAAAACATGCGGGGCAGTCTTTGAGGACTGCCGATAGAAGTGACAACTAAGTAACGCCATAGAACGAAAGTGTCAGGAATTTATGTGGCTTGCTGTCAGTACCAGAACGAAAGCTCCATTAAAACAATTCCAAAAAAATAAAACAATGCGCTGTCAACAAAAAAGTGCTCAACGTGCCTTCGGTGACGATGACGCTAGTTCCATGATTTTTGTTCACTCAAAACGTGCTCAACACGCCTAAAGAAGTTTCACTTCAAAAATTTTGCGCTGATTTTGTGATTCACTAGCGCGGACAGATTAAAACAGATGGTTCCCTCCGCAAAATCATTTAAATAAAAAGCAACTCTTGCTTCGACACAATAAAGTGCAATTCAGGTCGCACAGCGCTATATAATTACCTACAGTTATATTCACCTAGAAGTTGCCTCTCTTTCTATCACGTAACTCTTATATCTTCTGACTACGTTAGGCTCACTGAATTGACCCAGCAAAAAAAGTCCGCCGCGTGGTTGTAGCTTCATACCTAAAATGCGGAATGCACCTTCTGTACTATTCTGTGGCCCGGTTGATATTATCTGGTAAAACATGTTAATTACATGGTGTGGTTGGACGGCTCTTGTCGTGGCAACACGTCGTGTCCGTGTTCGCAACAAGTCAATCGTCATCCTGAGAATGCCTCTTTAAGAGGCGAAACACGTGTCGATTTCTTACAGGGTTCTCTAAGACTCTTTAAGAACAGTTAAGCGGATTAAGTTACTAAATATACATCGTTTATTGTATTTTATTTATAATGGATTTCCGCAAAATCACGCTGAGTCAATTAACTATTACATGGGACTTAAACATAACTGTTGAAACGTGGGAGTACTATAGGCACCTCTTCCTAATAACGATTATTTCTCATTTTTGCATCTTGTCAATTTATTTATCTTTTGACAGCTAAAATAATGATGTCCAAATTGCATTTCCAACTCGATTTCGAAATTCATCAATTTAATTAACAATTAAAATTAAATAATTGAAATAATACCAAAAATTTGAAATTAAATAATTGAATAATAATATCCGCACTGGGCCCGCGTGGTGGATTACGGCCATTCCCTCTCACAGAGAGGAGGCCTGTGTCCCAGCAGTGGGAACATTAATAGGCTGATTATGTATGTTATGTATTTGAAATAATATTATCATCGAATTCATAATTCCATGAAAAAAAACAAAGTGCCCATAAAGTATTGCATTTTTTCACTTTGGTTTTTAATGTAATAATTATGGAACTTCATAAGCGTGTATTATGTCAAAAGTTAAATAAATGGTTGGAAATAGTATACTTATTTTAACCTTTAACCTTCAGGTTCTACGACGTAAATTCCGGTGAAATCACAATCGACGGCATCAACATTCAAGAGATGGATGGCAAGTGGCTCCGCGGCCGAGCGCTCGGCATCATCAGCCAAGAGCCGGTGTTGTTCGCCACCAGCGTCAAGGAGAACATCCGGTATGGTCGCCCGGAGGCCAGCGATGCGGAGGTAATGTATCATAGAGCTCTGTGTGAAGGGTATCATATCATAGACTTGCTCTACGAGAGCCGGTGTCAAGGAGAACACCTGGTATGGACGCTCGAAGCCAGCTATGCTGAGGTAATGCATCATAGAACTCATAAAAAATTATCAGCTAGTTTTTTTTTATTAGTAAACACTAATAAAAAAAAATGGAATATTCAGTATTTTCCAGAATGTCATAACTTTAGTTTTCTTCTCACAAATTCCAGGTGTACCGAGCAGCTCAAACCGCCAATGCTCACGAGTTCATCACCGGCTTTCCCGATGGTTACGACACACTCGTGGGTGAGAGAGGGATGGCACTCAGTGGGGGACAGAAACAGAGGATAGCTATCGCTAGGGCAGTGATCAAAAACCCACCTGTTCTTATATTGGATGAGGCTACCAGGTATGCGTTGTGAAATCCGTTCTTGTTATGTAGTTTTCGAGATAACCGTCTAGTGACTGGCGAAGCTTGAAATTATTTAGTTACTAGCTAACTATTAAACAGGTGCGCCCCGCGGTTTCATCCGCATAATATCGGGGTAAAAAGTATCCTATATTAGGACATAGGATACTTTGCCAAATGGGCAGCCCATAACTTGGGTTAGGACCCAAGTTATGGTCTACCCAAGTGCCAAAAGTCAAGCCATCAGTCGTTTCGGAGATTAGCCGGCACAAACTGACAGACAGACAAAAATATTTAATTATTTTGTTATAAGTACCGTACAGAGCAGTGGTGGCCCAGTAGTAACGGTCCCGACTTACGAGTTGTAGGTTGTGGGTTCGAACCCAAGCAGGCGTTTTATTTTGTGTAAATAATTTCATCGTCAAGGAAAACATCGTGAGGAAACCGGCATGTCTTAAAACCAAAAACTTGAAGACATGTGACATCTACCAACCCGCACTGGGCCCGAGTGGTGGATTACGGCCCACTCCCTCTCACAGAGAGGAAGCCTGTGTTCCAGCAGTGGGAACATTAATATGCTGATTATTTAAGTACCGTATACTTATACTTTCATTATGCATTTAGTAAAAACTGTTATTTGATATCACAAACAGACGCTTCATTTTTATTTATTTGCACAGACTAGCGATTTTGTCACACGAACATAAGTGCGATTGCAGTATCCGCAAACCATAAAAAAAAAATATAAATATTATTATTTAATATAGCTCCAGCTCGCAATATATTCCAAGGCACTTGGCAGCAGTGTAGCTAACAGTGAATTTTTCTTTGTAATCTGTTCAGTATTTCCATAGATTGCTTTTTAGAAAAACATTTTTTTTTAAATCTTTGTTATATTTGTAACTTTTCGTTCATAATTTTTGTCTGTGAAATTAGAAGATAAACTCCAAAGGACCTGCGTAAGCAGCTTATAATGTTCCCACTGCTGGGACACAGGCCTCCTCTCTGTGAGAGAAAGTGGGCCATAATCCACCACACGGGCCCAGTGCAGGTTGATAGACTTGATAGATGTCACATGTCTTAAAATTTTTGGTTGTAAGACATTTTCCTCGCGATGTTTTTTTTTATTTTTATATTTTTTTTAATTATTATAATACTTTTTAACATAAATATCCTGAAACGGCATCTCGTGAGTTGAAACAACATTGTAGATTTCATTCGTGACGTCATAATTCTATGGCCCTTCTCCCAATTTATTTGGGGTCGGCGCAACATGTCACTTGTAACAGTCATAATTATATTTTTAATTTTTATATTCTCAGTGCCCTCGACTCAGCGAGCGAGAAAGTTGTGCAGACAGCGTTAGAGATAGCCGCTAAGGGTCGCACAGTGTTGGTCATCGCACATCGACTGTCCACCATCATGAACGCAGACCTTATAGTTGTGCTCAACAAGGGACTCATTGTGGAGGTAAAATAATAATATTAATTATATTATAATAACTAGATTTCGCCCCCGGCTTCGCTAGCGTGGAGGTCGGAAATTATCCCAAAGGAATGTACTACCGGGATAAATAGTGTGCACGACAGCAATGGAAGTAGGTAAAGCGACAGAGCGGCGTGCCCGGCGACAACGGACAAGTATAAACCTGTGCACGCCGCTCGGTCGCTCCACGCGTTGCCATTGGTCGGTGACGGGGAGTGTGGCTGATTCCCGCCCCCCGCGGATCAGCCCTTATAAAAGCCCCGGACCCTGGCAGCGCGGCCAGTCGACCGAAGCTCTGTAACTCGCTAGTGTCTCGCTATTAATTGTAACAATTTGTGTAATACGTAATTTTGCTTAAAATAAAACCGTTTTTGTATACCTACGAATGCCTTTCAATACAATCAACATACAGTCCACACGCTACACATTCTGGTCCTTCGAAAGCCGAATCTTGAAGATCCAGCAGGATGGTGTTAACACGCAGCCGTAGTGGAGACTCTAGGAGAGAACAGACCCAGCAAGAGCAAAAACCGTCCATGACCGCCAGACCGGGTGCCAACAACCCGGCACCAGAACCCAGCACGAGCTCGGTCGCTGTGATGGACACAGGCAGCGGATCTACGGCGACTCCCAACACCGACGCCACGCAGACACATGGTACGCTCCAGCCCGGCGATACCAGGTCACGCCGTTCTACAGCTTCGAGAAAGAAGCGCCTCGCAGAGCTGGAGGCCAGAGAGCGGCTGGCTGAAATGAAAGTCAAGCAAGCGACGGCAGAGCGAGAGCTGCAAGAAATACAGCTGCAGCGCATCAAAGCCGAAGCTAACTCCTCGAGTGAAGACGACGACATGGAGGACGACCTCGCCTCCGTAAGGATTGGAAAGTGGCTAGCGCAACCGGCGCCGCCACCCGGAGGTGAGGTTCGACCGGCGCCATACGACGTCAGCGGCGGGAGGAAAGGCAGGGACGCAGCGAAGGACACCGGCGCCGCGACAGGCGCTCAACCGCTGCGGGATGACTACGAAGAAAGTGTGTGTGCGAAATCAAACAAGGGCAATATCGCGAGTGAAGTGTTACGCGGGAATGTGAGTGATAAAGTGATAGACGTAGCGACACTCGCCGCGGCCCTAGCTCAAGCCGCGCGCAGCTCAAGAGAGCCACCCAGGTACGTCCAGCAGCTACCAATCTTCGACGGAAAATCCGGTGAGTGGATAGCTTATAAGGCCGCGTATTGTGACTCACACACGTATTTTTCCTGTATAGAAAATGTCGCTAGGATCAGGATGAGCCTCAGAGGCGCCGCAAAGGAAGCTGTAGGTTGTCTATTATTTAGTCAATCTGACCCTCAGGTTATTCTAGACGCACTAGAAAGACGTTTCGGTAGGCCCGAGGCCTTGATTATGGCCGAGTTAGATCATATAAAATTATTACCTAAATTAAACGATAACCCAAGGGAGATATGTATTTTCGCTAGCCGTATAGCAAACACAGTGGGTACGGTAGAAGCACTAAAAAGAATCCAATATTTACACAGCCCCGAAATGTCGCGTTGTATCGTAGAAAAGTTAACGCCAATACTAAGAAACAAATGGTATGATTACGCGGCTAATAGTAAGGTTGAAGATATTCCCGAGTTAAAACGCTTATAGAATCTATGTTTATGAATGAAGAGGCAGATAAATGTGGCGCGTATGCACAACCAGAACGTGGTAATGATGACTCCAGCGGTTTAAGACAACGGCGCAGAGTAGAGCGCACGTTTAACGTGAATAAGGAAACATCAAACGAGCAATGCCCGGCGTGCGAGCAACACGGCCACAAATTACCAGACTGCAGTAAATATAAACAGCTAGACATAGATACACGATGGGATATAGCAAAAAAATCGAACATGTGCTTTAGATGCCTACGAAACAAACATAGAAGGTTTATGTGTAAAGCGCCTATTTGTGACATAAAAGAATGCAACATGAAACATCACAAACTGTTGCATAAAGAGCGTAAAGTTGAGGCGACACACAACGTAGCGACCGCGACGCCGCCGGCGTTGACGCCCGTTATCACACACGAAACCGTTACGTCGGCGCGGGAAACTGTATCAACAACTTCGCCACAGAATCGCCGCGCGTACTTAAAAATAGTACCTGTCACATTGAGCGGACCACATACATGTATAGACACATATGCCTTATTAGACGATGGGAGTACAGTCACCTTGTTAGACGCGTCAGTAGCAGATATCCTAGGTGCAGATGGACCAGCCAGTCCTATGTGGATACAAGGCATAGGCACGGAGGTCAAGCATGAGCAAAGCCGAGTCGTGAGCCTCCACATACAAGGCAAGCACCATAACGACCCACAGAAGATAGAGGCGGCGCGCACCGTTACTAGGCTTGAAATTATGGCGCAAACTGTACAAACTGAGGACATAAATAATTGTAAGCATTTAAACGACATTCATAGCACTCTTGTTTATGAACACGCGCGACCAATGATTTTAATAGGCCAAGATAACTGGCATTTGTTAGTGGCCACAGAAACACGAACAGGTGCGCGTGATCAACCGGTAGCATCGTACACAAAACTTGGATGGGTATTGCACGGATGTCAGTACTCAGTAAATAAAGTTATAGCTACATTTTGCGGCCACATTAAAATCAAAGAAAATCTGGAACCAATAGAAGAAACCATGAGAAACTTTTTCAAATTAGAATCACTAGGTATAGAACCTAGAATACCTAGAGATGACCCGCAACAGCGAGCCTTGGACATCCTAGAACAGAAGAGTCGACGATTACCCGATGGCAGCTTTGAGACCGGATTATTGTGGAAACAAGAGGTACCTAAAATACCAAACAACTACCTAGGTGCCCTAAAACGGCTAGAAAATCTAGAACGACGCCTAGATAAGGACGAAAACCTTAAGACCCAGTACTTGCAACGCCTTGACAATTTATTCAACTCAGGCTACGCAGAAAAGGCACCTGAAACTTGCACGGCCAATAAAACCTGGTACCTGCCTCACTTCCCAGTGGTCAACCCAGCCAAGCCACATAAGCCGCCACGACTCGTACACGATGCAGCAGCAAAGACAGCGGGTCTGTGCCTAAACGACCTACTCCTATCGGGACCTGACCTATTACAATCATTGCCCGGTATTTTAATGCGTTTCCGTCAAAATAAAATAGCTGTGTCAGCTGACATTAAAGAAATGTTTATGAGGATAAAGATAAGGGAAGAAGATCGCGATGCGTTGAGATTTTTATGGCGCGGTGATCAACGAAAAGGACCGCCTGGTGAATATCGCATGACCTCAGTTATCTTCGGTGCGACGTCGTCCCCGTGTACAGCGTTGTACGTGAAAGACCGCAACGCTAGCGACTACGCCGATAGGTACCCAGCAGCAGCGTTAGCGATAAAACATAATCACTATATGGATGATTACCTCCAAAGCTTTCCCAGCGAGACAGAAGCCAAGGAAATAATCGAACAAGTGGATTACATACACAAACAAGCGAACTTTCACTTGTGTGGATGGATATCGAACAATGTGAACATATTGAGTAGCGACATTGCGCCTACACACACTTCAAAAATATTAGGCGGTGATGACGATGAAAAGGCACTGGGGCTACGATGGAATACAAAAGAAGACTGCTTTGTATTTAAAATAAACAAAAACAAGACGCCCAGTGAATTATTGCATAATACGCGCCCCCCTACTAAACGTGAGGCGCTAAGTATTATCATGGCTATCTTTGACCCGTTAGGTTTAATATCACCTGTCACTATACCGGCTAAAAGGATACTTCAACACACATGGAAGTACAAAACGGAGTGGGACAAGCCACTACCCGAGGAGCTACAACCAAAATGGAAAGAATGGATGAAGTCACTAAGTACTATAGAAACGCTACTGATCCCACGTTGTTACGATTACGGTGACGTCACAGCCAGAGAAGTACATACGTTTGTAGACGCAAGCGAGGAGGCATACTCCGCAGCGGTATACTGGCGAACTGAAAGGTTAGACGGCAGCGTACAAGTGACCCTGGCGGCAGCGAAGAGTAGGGTAGCCCCACTTAAACCGGTATCAATACCTAGGCTAGAGCTGCAAGCTGCACTATTAGGAGCGCGCCTAGCCCAGACGGTCGTTCAAGAACATGACTACGAGGTGAATGACCTAACGTACTGGAGCGACTCTACCACCGTTCTGGCTTGGATTCAAGCCGAACCACGCACATTCAAGACTTTCGTGGCGCATCGTATCGCTGAAATAGAGGAGCTCACCAAGAAAAATGAATGGAGGTGGCTACCCTCAAAAGATAATGTAGCAGACGATGCGACACGCAGCTTGCCGGAACATTTTAACTCAAAACACAGATGGTTTAACGGTCCCGAGTTCCTTAAAAAAGGCAGAGATGAATGGCCACAGGTCAAAAGGGTCATTGCCCCCACGAACACGGGCGAAGAACGCGTCAAATGTCATGTAATAAACGAAACAAATGTAAACGGTCATCTCCCAAATATTACACGTTTTTCCAAATGGACACGGCTGATAAGGACAACTGCAAGAGTACTTCAGTTCATTGACCTGTGTAGACCAAGTCAACATACTGTCGAATATAAATATACTAAGAAGAAGGCATCAAAAGATCCAACGTGGAAAAGAATACACAAAAGCAAACCCGTTAAAAAATTTACGCAAAAAATAACAAGGAATAAAACAGTAAACTACATACCTATACCTGCTACTTATCTTCTACGCGCCGAAGAACAATGGGTCAAGGGCGCACAAGCCGAAAGCTTCTCAAAAGAAATTGCCGCCATAAAGGATAACAAAGCGGCGCCCGGCGACAGCCCGTTATCGCTATTAAGTACATACCTAGACAGCGTAGGTATTTTACGTTTGCGCGGGAGAATCACCGCGGTACAAGACGTCAATGAAGAAATAAAAAACCCAATTGTACTCGAGGGTAAGCACAGATATACGAAGCTATACATAGCATTTGTGCATGAAAGTTTACATCATGGTGGAATCGAGATAACGGTTAATGAGTTAAGACAGCGTCTTTGGATTACGAGACTACGTCCGTCTGTAAAGAATGTTGTAAAGGGCTGTTTACACTGTAGAATAAAAAAGGCAAAGCCAGCCAAACCCTCTACAGGAAACCTGCCGTACCCCCGTTTAGCTCATCATTTACGACCTTTTACTTTCACTGGTTTAGATTATTTTGGCCCCATATCTGTTTCTGTAGGTAGGCATAAAGAAAAAAGGTATGGAGCCTTGTTTACGTGCTTAACTTGTAGAGCTATACATATAGAAATAGTAAATTCACTTAGTGCAGATTCAGCTATCGCCGCTCTCAGGCGATTTATAGGTAGAAGAGGTTGTCCAAAAGAAATATGGAGTGACAACGCTACTTGTTTTAAGGCGGCCGATAGGGAACTAGGAGAAAGCGCCTTAAGTGCTTTAGGTAGTGAGTCCAATGCGCGGTCCATAAGCTGGAGATACATACCTCCCGCGTCACCATTTATGGGCGGAGCATGGGAGAGGATGGTGAGGGCAGTCAAGGAAGCACTGTACATCACTCTGAAAGAAGTTCACCCATCAGACGAGACCCTCGCTACGCTGCTCGTAGAAGTAGAAAATACGGTGAACTCCAGGCCACTCACGCATGTCAATGTGTCACCAGACGAGCCCGAAGCCCTCACGCCTAACCACATATTGATTGGCCCTAACTCACATGTACCCTCACCGGGTAATTTCACCGCAGCAGACGTCACAGCACGGCACCAATGGCGGCCACCAGGCACTCGCAGACGTCTTCTGGCGAAGATGGATACGTGAATACCTACCGCTCCTACAAAACCGGCGGGAGCCCTACGGCAGTGGCACCCCACCCAAGGTCGGAGACGTTGTTGTGATCTGCGACCCTAATCTCCCACGCAACACTTGGCCCAAGGGAAGGGTGACGAAGGTGTTGCCAGGTACAGACGGAGAGGTACGAGTGGTAGACGTGATAACCAAAGGACATGTACTCCGAAGACCAACGAAACGAATTGTCGTGCTCCCCACGGAGTCGCCTGATGGCGACGGCGGGAGAAATGTGCACGACAGCAATGGAAGTAGGTAAAGCGACAGAGCGGCGTGCCCGGCGACAACGGACAAGTATAAACCTGTGCACGCCGCTCGGTCGCTCCACGCGTTGCCATTGGTCGGTGACGGGGAGTGTGGCTGATTCCCGCCCCCCGCGGATCAGCCCTTATAAAAGCCCCGGACCCTGGCAGCGCGGCCAGTCGACCGAAGCTCTGTAACTCGCTAGTGTCTCGCTATTAATTGTAACAATTTGTGTAATACGTAATTTTGCTTAAAATAAAACCGTTTTTGTATACCTACGAATGCCTTTCAATACAATCAACATACAGTCCACACGCTACAAATAGGTTATAAACTATCTATGTGCCAAATTTCATCCAAATCCGTTCAGCCTGTTTTGCGTAATTAAGTAACAAACAACCGAACATTCAAACAAACAAACATACAAACTTTCAGATTTATAATATTAGTAGGATGTATAGATAGCATTATTCTTTAGCCTGCACAACCCAGTTACTGGGTAACACAATACCTCTTGGTAAGACTGGTTGTCAGACTTTTGGGCTTCTGACTACCCGTAACGACTGACAAAGTTTTACGAAATGACAGCCGAGACCAACGACTTGTGCTTTCCGATATACGGGTCTCGATATGTTATTGATGGTCAACCGTTCGCGAACCGACCGTATGCTGTGTACTATTTTAACCTATTGACCGCCCCAGTCGGATTAATACGACAAATGTTGTGTGCCCGTGCCGCCGCCAGAGGCAACTGCAGGCGACGTGTCGCGGCGTCATGTAGTCATGATTCCGAACCCGCCCGCCGGCGGCAGCAGTCCGTATTCCAGTCGGTAGATAGAAGATAGAAAAACGTGTTATCGCTCGAGCGTTGGCGGCACTACTGGTCTGCGGTCGCTCGTAGCTGCCAACGACGTGTCGCTAGCTACGGAAGGTATTCCATAGGAATTCGTAGAAACCAGTCGTGTTGCGGCGACACGTCGCCTGTAGTTGCCTCCTGCGGTCGGGTACGAAATGGTACCTTTATTCGATTTTTGTTTTTGATTTCGTCGTAGATATTTACTTATCAACTTATGAGCTGGGCGCTGCAGGCCCGGCAATTGATATAAAACCAAGCGGTCAACAGGTTAAGGGACCTATTGATAAAATTAACCCTACCTCCTTTTTTCCAGATGGGAACCCACAACGAACTAAAGAAACAGAAAGGATTCTACTGGAACCTGATAAAGCAACAAGATGAAACCGCGGATGTCACAAACAAGTCATTATGAAATGATGACGTATAATAGTAGCTAACGTATCGTAGTTCAAATTAATATAGTCTGCCTACCCTAGAAGGAGTATGAAGGTATTAATCGGTTGATTAGACTTAGCACTTTGACACAGGACGAGTTCGTACAAATCTCCCAGGAAAACTATGCGCTTCGACAATCATCGTCTGTATTCGAAAATACGAACGCGCGATGGTGAGATGTAATATAGAGCTGTCACAACCATGGAAGTAGGTACAGAGGCCAGCATATGAAGTTACTACAATCTGTCAAACTTTAATAGATTGAACTTTTTCGCTAAAGAATAAGGTTCAATTTTGATTGCGACAATTTTACAGATTAGAGTAGGTTGATGTGCTGGTGTCTTTACTTGCATATTTTGTATTATCATGGTTAGAACATTATAGATTAAGAGCCTGCATTCTGAAAGCGGGCAACGTCGCAAATAGATGTCAAATATTTCCCTGTTTTGATTCATTTGACAATATTACTGTATCGAAATAAGATTTGTGGCTAACTAGCGAACTAGAATATTAATAATGAATTGCAATTGTAACATTGAATTTGATGTTGTACTCGTTTTAGGTGTAAAAAGGCATTTGGAGAGTTTCCAAATACTTTTGTTACATCTAAAATGAAATATTCGGTGTTACGATATTAATTATTGTAGGTATTTCATAATCAATATTCTAGTTCGCTAGTTACCCACATTTCTTATTTCCATAAGCAGTATTATTTCCAAATTAATCAAAACAGGTAAATATTTGACAGCTATTTACGACGTTGCCAACTTTTAGGCTGCATGCTCTTAACAACAATGTGTGTCTCACAATTCTAAATAACTTTTCTAAACTTTCAATTTGTTACTAACGGCGAGCTGCGACCGAAGTTAGATAACTCGACCGAGAGAGAGAAATCTTCAATCAAACGCGAAATTATAGGTGCACTATTACAAACCGCGGCAGTACAAAAGTTAGAAGCTTTGCCTCTGTGGCGCGAGTTTCGTGCTGACACGAAGATTATCGAAGCGCATAAATTTTCTGGTTTAACTATACATAATCTTGGTTTGTTCACATGTATTGCCACTTACTAAACTATATTCTACATTAGCGTTATGTAGTCTAAGTTGATTTTTGAGTGACCATAAGAAAAAGCTTTTTTACAAAAATTATGCTGCAATGCAATTTGAACTTTGTCTTGTATGACATTGAGTTTGTTGTTCCAAAACTTTATAATTATATTAAAGATTAAGAATTCAAATATAAAAATAGATCAAAAAGTCGTAGCATTATGACTATTTTTATTCGAAAATTATGTTTGTTTCGATAAATGTTCCAAGTCAAATCAACTGATTATTAAAAACTATTTATGTATTTATTGCACAAGGCTTTAAGCACTTAGGGTACACTTCTGCTTAACTTCATAATTAAAGTAAGCGTAAACATTATGACAAATTAAACCTTATTCGTCCAGTGTAGTTACCTCAAAGAGTAAAAAAATAGAAGCGTTGTTATAAAGTCAGGGAAATTAATTATTTATCAAATTGACTGCCTCGTTGGTCTTGTAGTCGCAAGCGCTACAGCTGATCATGAGGGTCCGGGCTCGATTCCCGGGTCGGGCAAAGTGTTTTTGGGTATTTCATCTGGAATTTCTCAGTAGCAGCACAGAGTCTGGATTTGTGCCCGATTGATGGCAATAGGCTCGCCCCCTATTATATAGAACTTAAACATAACTGGCGAAATGTGGGTGTACTATAGGTATACCACTGCCTAACCAGGGAAATACAGGCGTGATTTTATGTTTTCAAATTGACTGCCAACTTAAATAGTTCGCATATTCAAATCACAACTCATTCTTTGACATGGTTGTTTGAAATGGCTATATTAACACGGAAAATTGATGCAGTGTGTCAATTTGATAAACAATTATTTTCCCTGCCCGTATCTAAGGCAAGTTATAGTTAGCCTAGTTAGCCTGCGCAGACGACGGATTTTTGTCCGCGGACTTTTTTGTCCTCTAAAATAGATCGCTTACGAGTAACGCAAACGAGGGATTAAAAGTACCGCGTACAAAAGATACATTTGTAAGCGCTAAGCCTATCTATTTTAGCGCGGATTTTTGTCCGCGGACAAAAGCCGTCGTCTGCGCAGGCTATAATTGTTATTTAGAAATTATCTAAATCCCGTAGTCGTAAGTAAAAACTAAAATTGTTTTGTATATTTGTAGCCATAGCTTATTCGAGAATTTTAGAGGCTTTATCTTTTATGGTCACAGATTTATACAGATGGTCCACTTCGCAAAATCATTTAAATAAAAAGCGGCTCTTGCTACGACACAATAAAGTGCAATTCAGGTCACACAACGCTAATTACCTCCAGTTATATTCACCTAGAAGTTGCCTCTCTTTCTATCGCGTAACTCTCATATCTTCTGACTACGTTACACTCACTGAATTGGCCTCACAAGTCGTGCCCGCCGCGTACTTGCAGCTTCATACCTCAAATGCGTAGTGATTCATCTGTATTCATCTTTGCTATGGTAAAAAATAACTTAAAAGCAGTATCATGAGTTCGTTAGTATACTAAGAGAAGCAAGTATTGGTCCTACGTATAGGAAATTGTTCTTTTTACGAAACGTAACGTTCAAGTTAAACAATCATGTTAAGAGGGTTTACGTCGTACGGCATTTCATACAAACTTTCAAGCCCTTATTTTTCGAAATGACTGAACCGATTTGAATGAAACTTCATACGCATATGCAGGATACAAAGGGCCAAAAAACTTAGTTAAGAACATTTTCAAAATGTCTTATTTAAAAGCAGATAACTGGAAATCTCTGCTTGTATGGAAAATAAAAAATCGGTCTAATTTGGCTGTAACACTATTTTTCGAAAATGTTCCTAACTAAGTTTTTAGACCTTTGTATCCTGCATATGCCTATGAAGTTTCATTAAAATCGGTTCAGTCATTTTGAAAAATAAGGGCTTGAAAGATTGTATGAAAAGCCGTACGACGTAAACCCTCTTAATTAATAATAAAATTCCAGCTACCGACAATGTTCATGCGGTGTCGCGTCTACTTTCGCTTGACGCCTGGTTGATGACGAGCCGATGAGGCGAAGTGATGCCGATCCGCAGCCGAACTGATATGTGTGCGATGGCCTTAAGTGTATCAATTCATCCAACACCTAGTGCGAGAGCGGTACTCTTGAACAGACTATGTCCCATCTGCTAGAGCAGGGGTTCCCAACCTATTAACATATGCGCCCCCCTAACTTTCTTTTAAAATCACGACGCCCGCGCGCCCCTGAGTTACTTTATCGACATTATGCAGAAAAGCATTAGAATATAAAGCAAGCGAAAGCGAGGTTGAAAATGTTTGCACTTCCTTGGATACATTGAATACTTGGATTCAAACAGAAATAGAATCTTGCAGAAAATCTCAAGAATTATGAGAATGCATAATGTAAAAGCGATCACGAAAAATTCTGTACAATTTCGGATTCGTTATATTTTTATTTTGACTATTCACACAGGAATAGAAAAACTTATTTTGTCGACTTATGCAGAAAAGTTGAACCTCGTTTTACAGCACCTTGGTAAGTACTATGAAACTTTTTGTAAACTAGTCTTAACTTTTTCTAATACCAAAAACTTAATATTGTTTTAAATCTATACTTTATATTGGAACCGCCGCGACCCCCAATTGGTCCCACGGGTGGGGCGCGCCCCACCGGTTGGGAATCCCTGTGCTTCGAAAGTCTGACAACCAGTCTTACCAAGGGGGTCTTATCACACAGTTACTTGGTTGTGGTGGTGGGATAGGCAGTAGCTCCATGTAAAATGCAAACGATACTGCTGGATTTTTTTGTCTATTTATCGGTCTCTATTAATTGTTACCTAGTGGCTACCGTAAATGCTCGTTATTAGGTGTAAGGATATATTTAATAATGTATTGTTAATAATCGGTTACTGAATTTACTATGGAGGATTTTTAGGTAAAGGTGTGTTGTTGGGTTTAACTGATTTTTCCATAGGTTAGGGTATTAACCATTTTGTCCATCAATTAACAGGTTTAACCAATCTATCCATCAATTATCTAATGGATTTAACAAATCTGTCAATGGTTAAAATATATATAACCCATTTGTCAGTCAATTAAAAAATAATTTAAACGGTTGATTAACTGGTTAAAAGGTATGCGGCTATGTTTTTCTTCCATGTTGTTATTGTAAAAAAATGTTTCTTTTTAAGTCGATAGTATTGGATCACGAAGCTAATTCAGTACTACTGTTTTACTGTTTGTACAAAAAAAGTACTGCTGTTTAAAAATATTCCGATGTAAAACGAAATCAGTAATAAAAGTAAATTAAATTGGTCACAGACAAGACTTTGTAAAGAAATCTTGCAATAGTCGATGGAAAAATATTACTTATTTCACCTCTGATTGCCAAGCAGCAACGCAATGACTGTATAGCACCTGTACGACCGCTGACGAAGAAGCGACTATACGACTTTCTCTCTTTTTTACAGTCTGTTTAACCGATTCTGACTTCTATACCATAGGCATAAGGATGGCATTAAAAGCAAAAAAATGTTTACAATACCAACTGTTTACTGCAGTTACTATTTGTCATGCCTCCATCGCAATAGAAGTAAAATTCGGTTGAACGGACTGTAAAAAAGGTTTAGTTAAATGTCTTATCTTATTTCAAATGGAGTATAGCTATCAACAATTTTGTCGCTTAAGAAACGTACAAAATATTGTAGGTCCCGTGTAAGTAAAAGAGATAGATATATTATTATTAATAGTTGATCGCTGACTGTTCACACCGCTGCTAGCGAGTACTCTTTTGGTCGCAGTGACAAGAGCTATCAATAAATGCTCGTTTACGGAGACGCGGGGCGTTGCGTGTAGCGTTGGGCGGCGCGGGCCGCACTTAATTCAAACATGGCGTTGTATGAGAGCGTTTACGGAGAAGCGATTTTACACGCGTTTTCTTGAAATGCAGGCGTAGTCCGCGGATAGCATCGCCGCGTCGCATGCAGCGTTGCGGCTAGGTGCTATTCTTGCAATTCTCCGTTCACGGTAAAACGAAGTGACAACCGCGGCGGGGCACGCGGCGTCATACGCGCCACGCCCCGCGTCTTCATAAACAATATCGTAAATTGCCATAATTATGTTTGTGTTTGCGCGTGTGATGACGCGGGCCGCTGCACGCGCCGCCTGTCTGTAAACTGAAAAAACGTCCAACGCCGCACGCGACGCTCAACGCCCTGCATCTCCGTAAACGAGCACTGAGTGAGAGTACTCGCTCAGAGAAGCTCACAGGGCGCGCAGAACACTCGTCGAGAGACTTACGCTAGGGACATAGGCATACCAGTGTCCACCAAGGTCCCATTAAAATAGATGGACGAATTTTAACACAGCGTTCAGTTCGTCTAACCAAACATATCCCAACAAAAAAAAAAACAGATTAAAATTTTATTTTGACCTAAAATAATAAATGGCATTGACCAATTTTTTTGTGTATTTTCAATAGCAGATTTTGGAAGTGAAAACTTCTTTAGGCGCGTTGAGCGCTTTTTTGTTGACAGCGCACTCTGTATTATTTTTATGGATTTTTTTAAATGGAGCTACAGCTTTCGTTCTTGTACTGACAGCAAGCCACATAAATTCCTGACATTTTCGTTGGATGGTGTTACTAAGTTTTCACTTCTAACAGCAGTCTCTAAAGACCCGCATGTTTTTTTTTCTAATGCGTTTTTTTTTACCATTGTCCTTAATTTGGTGGTCTGAATGATTTCTAAAAGTTTGCTCATCTATTTTAATGGGACCTTATTATTTGCTCGTCGCCGTCGTGCAGTCACTGCTCGCTGCTCGCCAACTTGGATTCTAGTTGTTCGCTCTACTCGCTTCTCGTTAATCGCCGTGGGACAGGTGCCTAAACCCTAAGGTCCACAGCTTTCTAATGCTAAATGATATTATATTCTTGTGCTAGGCCGCGTAGCAGTCTTAGCATCTCGTAGCAGTCGTAGCAGTCGTAGCATCTCGTAGCAGTCGTAGCATCTCGTAGCAGTCGTAACACCTCGTAGCAAGCAAAACGAAAACGATTGTAATTTTACCAGATTTTGTTTTTAGGATAAGACTGTGTCGTTGTTTGTGATTGTAAAAAATACGGATGTAAAACTGTAAGGGTTCCTTGTTGACTACGGAACCCTAAAAACCATAACATATTTTGCGATTATAAAAATACAGTGACGTGTAATTTGTAAAGACAAAAGACAGTCGTTAGTTGGTTTGGATTTAGAAAAGTTTTTACAATGTATGCGTATGGAATCATGTTGTGTGGAAATTATATTGACAGAGAATAAAAAATTGTTACCAAAATTGTATTTTATTTTATCCTAACTAATATTATAAATGCGAAAGTAAGTTTGTTTGTTTGTTACGCTTTCACGCTAAAACGGGTGAACGAATTTGGATGAAAGGGGTTTGAAGATTTTTGTATGGAGGGTGGCCCTAACGTGAGACCGCCATTTTGTTTTTTTTTTCAGAATAGCGGTGATAATCGAAAGTTATATATTTTGATAGAGGACACTTATACAAACAAAAAATGTCATGTAACATAATATCCTAAAGCGTCACGTTTCGGAGTTATTCACTAAAATATAAGTCGAAAATTGAACCCTGAAACAAGGATATTTTTGTTTTTTTTCCCTTCAGGTAAGTATATTGAACTATGAAAACATAATTGCATCATGTATAGGTAATATTTTAGTTAAGAGCGAAAGAGACAAAAATATATGTAAGGACGTGTGTTACACGGTATATGTATTATATGGTGCATGGCATGGGCGCGACATCAAGAAAATCCTATTCAGCCTCCCGCTGCCTCTGCCCCTGCTTCTTGGATGATATTATTTATACCGGATATGATTAAAAAATCTTATATTTTATCCACTAGGTGTAGTCAATTAATTCATGTGTAAATAACTTAATCAAGATGAAGTAACTACAACATAAATAAATAAATACGTTATAACAAATCTTTCTTTGATCTTTGAATATCTCAGAAACGTGACGCTTTATATGCTATGTTATAATAAGTTATATGTTTGTAAAAGTGTCCCCTATCCAAATATATGACATTTATTGTGCACCTCGATTTTGAAAAAAAATCAAAATGGTGGCTGATTTTAGGGCCAAAATCTTCAAACCCCTTTGGAACATGGGTAGACCATGACCTGGATTAAGACATAGGACACTTTTTATCCCGATATTCCCACGGAATCGATACTTATGCGGGTGAAACCGCGGGGCGCAGCTAGTTGTCAATATTTCTTTCGAACAATCAGTCAAGATCGAGTCTAGGTTATCGAGCCAGCGAGGGCTGCCTCGATGACGACACTCATCGTCAGGCACCCTTTGCTTGACGATCCTGGCCCATCTGTCCTAATGCATCCTGTATTGTGCAACCGGCCAGTCTCATTTCAGCGTCACGGTCTTATGGCTAACATCGGTGATGCCTGTCTTCGAGCGTATTGTTGTATTTCGAATTCGATCGGTTAGTTTTATTTTCAAAATGCTACGCTCCATCACTTTTTGGCGAAACTGAAGTTTGGACAGTCTTCAGAGTTCTTGACTGATTAGCTGGAAAAGAAAGCAGACAAAGATGCATGGATTAGTATGGGGGACACCTCTGCTAAGCAGTGGGACAGAATAGGTTAAAAATAAAGCTTTGATAAAACGCGTATGCATTTTTCACCGACAAGATGCAAGGTCAGGGATGAGGTTGGAGTCTGTTGTCTGTGTAAGCTCATACTTTCTATCACATATCTGACATACTGCAAACATAAATCGACATAGCGTAACATTTTTAATCACAATACAAAAGACTTCAGAAGGAAATTGCTAATCCGTTGCTTTATATCAATGTCTGAAAGGGCGTTTTGAAGAAAGAGCCATAGCACCTTCGAGTTGTCCTGTTCCGATAGACGGCATGCATGCATCAGTCATTCTGTAGCTCAACCCCAGTTAAGACAGCAAAAAAAAATTTGTAAAAACAAAATAAGGTTAGTAGAGAGATTAAAATTTTATTGCTTGCACTGACTGGACAGGTCCACTCAAATCTGTGTGGTTCTTTCCTCAAAAGACCATTTCAGACACTAATCTACATGGTCCTCATATGGCCTGACCAAGATTATGTCTGGCCTTTAAAAGAGACTGACCTCTGAGTTTGTTTCGGCCTTTCTTCTCAGAGTAGTCAGTTAGGAAACGCCGACCTCATCTAGCGTATTTTAAACATTTTTTTTACTATGACGTGTAAAAGTGATTCCGATATCCTATTTACAGAATAAACAATTTCATTTCATTACTAAACAGCGTTGAATTGACGCTGAGCACGGTTTTGGTGGGGCGATTTCATGCAACCGGGTATCTCGAATTGAACACAGAAAGGGAAATACGCCATCCATAAGTTTTATACATTTTCACATAACATAACATAACATCACGCCTTGTTTCCCCGAAGGGTTGGGCAGAGGTGTACCTGTAGCAGATACACCCATTTCGCCAGTTATGTTTTTAAGTCCCATGTATTAGGGGGCGAGCCTACACACACACACATACATACATTTGTTATACATTTTCTGCATCTGTAAATTCTGTTAGAAATAAAGATCCTAATTATAGGAAAATAAAACTCAAAATCCAAGGAAATTTATTATTTATTGCATACATGATCACCGAAATATTATTTACATTAAATGATTTTAGTAACACTGATGAATTTATTTACAAATTAACTAATAGTAGTACTAATTTACTATGTCATATTATTATGTCATGTTATATTTACAAGAAATAACAAACTTTTAGAATCAAACGTTCAAATCTTAGTTTAAGTATACTTGTGGTATATTACATGACTATTCTTGTCTATGGTCTTACCATAGGCTTATGGTAATGGCATATCTAATGGTAAATTATATATTGACTAAGGAAAAAAGACATCACAATATTTTTGACTATAGGATGGCCCAGTGGTTAAGACTTCGCCTCTCATGGACGAGGTTGTGGGTTCAAATCCTAGCAACTACCAATGTATTTTTTTTTCAATTCGTCTGTACTTATTTCTGAGTGTATTTTGGACATTACTGAAATCGGTGAAGGAAAAACATCGTGAAACTTTCTTGCATAAGTTGACAAAGTAACTTCTATCACTGTATGAATAGTCAAAAGAAACCTATCCTATCCGAGGCGCTCAAATTTTTGAGCTCGCTTCACTCGCTCTTCCATCCAAAGTCCTCTTAGAAAGATCACCGTTCCATCACTGCTGGCTCCAACTATGCGAAAAATCAATCATGTAGATTTTTATACAAATATACTTTAATTATTATTGTTTGATGAAAGTAAATGGGTTCAAGCAGGTAATTTGAGTGTTAATGAACACGGGAAAAGAACCGTTTTGTTTAGAAACGTCGATTTATGACGATTGTTGACGTAAATAACATAAACTGCATTATTTCTGATGTTTACTAAAATAAATTAAAGTCCGTTAAAAATAATATTTTTTGTCTTAGTGCATTTTATTTGCAATAAAATGGCTTCGGGATGGAGCTCAAATGTCAAGTGCTTAAGGGCCCTGGGTCTCTAAGTCCGTACCTACCTGAAAAAAGGCTGGTTTTATTAATATAGGATAATGGTTAATTGTGCGATGAAGTTTAGATTTTGTGTTTATTTGAGCATACCTTCATGTAAGAAGTATAAGTACATAATTAACTGTTACATTCGGTAACTTTACTAAAATAAACGTTAATTTTATCACACCATTCATTTTCCGAGTCCGTTTCTGTCATGTCTTTTCGAGCTCGAAAACAAATATCAAGTATCTAAATCTTTTCGGGTAGGTATCGTGAGTCCAGTTTATTTGCATAAAATAAATTCAGATGTCTAATTACCTAGTCAGGTGTTACAATAAACTGTCTAAATTAGAATTATCTTAATTTTAATTCCTGAGAATTTACCATTAATTAATACAATATTCATGAGTCGATAAAGTCGAGGATGTTTATAATTTTGATAAAATTATAGTGTATATAATTAACAAATTTCAAAGTAATTTAAAAGTAAATGTATCTACATATTTATTTTCTTTAAATATTATAGTATTTCTGGCACAGAATAATATTATTTTCTATAATGATTTCACCTTTTTACACTTCGTACGTATAATTTAATTGACCTCATTTTGAAATCGGTTTTGTTCAATTAAGAAATAAGTAAAATGTATAGGCATAATCAAACAATAAATATTGTTAAGAAATATTCGACGAGGAAATCTTATTTTAGGAAAAACAACGTCTATATTTTTGGTCTAAAAATTAAGTCATTAAGTACCTAATTTAGTTGGTGATTTCATAATATAACCATAATTTTTGTATAGTCAATAAAACAACTGTCAGGTTATTTAATTATTTACATTTAAATGAATCAAACTACTGTTATTTACATTACGAGTATCAGAATATGTTTATAATTTTTGAGCATTATTTTAATGATGACAGAATGTTTTCCACTTAATTTTAACACTTTTATAATTTTGTAGCTTAATTTTTTGAGAACAACAATTTATTTAAGTTTATAATTATTCGAATCTTAAGGTTGGTTTCCATGTGTTAACATTATTTTATAATTGAATATTAGGTTGTGTACACCTATGAACACGTGTTCTCTTGACGTTTATGTGTAGTTTGTACGTAGCGTCCTAGGTGTGCACACACCTTTACAGAAAAAATCAGGCTTTTTGTAAAACTGTCTGAATAGCCCCTGCGGATATTTGAGTACCAAAACATCAAAAATCCCGCAATATTAGTACTAAGAAATGGTATTAACTGTACAATATTGTGCTTATAATTAATACAATCTAAATAAGTAACTAAGTTACGTCATTATATTTGTTACTTTAACTAAGTTAATGTTACAATCAACTTATGTTACAATTCAATGATTGGTTTATTTTAAATATTTAATTAATTATTTTTCTACATTGGCACTGTATGTGTATGAGGACAATCCTTGACTTCTGTTATTGATCATTACTTGCTTGAGAATATAAATAGTTTCGTGGCTAAAGATATTTCAGACGTCAGAATCATACCTCCCTAAATTATAATGTCGTTCTTCTACATTATTTAGAGCTAATTTCACCAATGAAACTAAACGCGTTCAGTACCTACCGTATTCAAGAGCTGTCATTGTCAATTTCCATAACAATAGGTACTGACAGCTCTTGAACGCGGTTTATTTCGTTTCAGTGGTAAATTCGCCCTTAAATTTGCCCGTCTAGACAAGATTTGTAAGGCTTCAAAGAAATTAGGATCAGGTCGATTGGCGTCTGAAAATACGTTCGTAAAATAAGCCATGACATAAGTAATCCGTAAATCAATTTAATTTTTAAGGTTTCATTATGAATATAATTTATATTGGAGTGATAAACTGCCTTACAAAAACGTAATTTTTGTTTCCTCGATTATTTTTTTGAGCAGTCATTTTAGGTATCCTACTGGTTGAAATGTGTGTGAAATTTAATGTAAGTATAACTACAATCATAATTTTGTGCAAGCGTGTTTTGCTCATTCTTTATGCTTTTCAATGGTCAAGTACTTAGATAGATAGGCATCTACTAACTCTGAACTTCAAGATTGTCAAAACTTTACAAATAGAACAGACTTGTCCCGTTTCTTCACAGTAATGCGGGTTGCAGACCAAGAGCTAAGCTAAGTTAATTTAGCGTAGCTCGCATAGCTGAAGTAATTTTTCATACCTAAGTAGGTAACTCAAGTGAGTTCAAAGTATGCGGTTTGCACAAAAGTATGAGAAATTACGTCAGCTTTGCGAACTATGCTAAACTAACTTAGCTTAGCTCTTGGTCTGCAATCCGCATAAAACACATGCTGTCAAATTGTCCTCTGCGCTGCTACCAACGACGCCGTAGAAGTGGCAAAGGTTTGGGCCAACAAGATTTGAAATACGAAGAAGCAGAAGACAGTTAAAAAACAAAACAGTCATCAAGGTAACGTGCTCATGAACTTCCTTTAAATAATTTAGCATTTAAGTCCAGTAGTTGACCAGATAAACAAAGAACAAAATAAATATCTATCAAAATGGAATCGAATCTTTTTAATCTCCTGGTAACAAAAAGCATGAGCAGCAACACCGCAATCTATATCCATCCCCCTCTCTCATACAGTGCCACAAAGCTTGCCATCCCTTTCTAACGTCATCGGAGGCCGAAGTGCATGAGCACCGAGGTCAGCAGCAACAGACACGTGCCGCTGGTTGTGATGCCGTGGATAGCGCTCGTGTTGCGTCGCAGGATGGCCGCCATTTTGTTACCTGGGAAGGAAAATAGCAGAGGATTAGAATAGCAGAAGAAAAGTTATGTATAGCAGAAGAATTAAAACTTGAAAAGTTTTCATTTCTAAAGTTTAATTTACTAAGCAGGTTATCTCAGAAAAACACTGGTAAATAAGAATAGTTTGGAAAATCCAAAAGTGCACGCCTCATACTTATCACTCCTCAGAGTATCTGAGTATCACTCATTCATAAACGAAAAAGAAATTCAAAACATAGTTTAAAAATGAACAATTTATCACTTTTCATGAAGTCGTAATGTCAACGACTGACAAAGATATTTACGTTGGCAGTTGCTAGGCAACGGCACCGGATCAAGGTTGAAAATATTTAGATATTGATATTATATTTTAGTTAGTATTTTATTAATTATAATTAAACTACTATGAATAAAAGAGCCATTTTCAATAGGGTTTCTTCTACGGCTGAAACGAATGTATAAAAAAAAAAATTGACTCAATTAATTGATTTTATCGCAAGCTACAATGTTTTCAGGGATCATAAATTGACGGACAGGAAATTTTTTTCAACTATTTTGATGCTTTTTCCATTTCTGCTGCATTAAATCAATTGTTAAAAAGTACAGTATTAATCTCCATTTAATCATCTATACAATGGTATATAAATTAAGTAGGTTCTGTGTACTAGCAGGAGTGAAACAATAAAAACAGTTGCAGAAATGGGGCAAAAAATATTTTTCGATCGTAGAGCACACTCTAATGCTTCGCATTAAGAGTCGTGCAAAAGTGAACACTAAGATTCAGCTGACCTTACTTAAGTACGCTTGAAATACATTGGAATTGAGTGAAAGAGATACTCGCTTTTAGCGAGTAATCAATACAGGTTATATTAACCCACTATAGTGCTTCGCTTAGCAGATCATAAAATCCAGAGAAATTCATCTCTGTTTCTAAGATATAGGTAAGTTCATGTACTTAAGTAACAGTATAAAATTCCCAAGTTTCCCACAGCCATCTTAGTTTTTAAAGCATTATGTTATGGCCTTTTTCGTCTAGAAGAACCTTCTCATAGGTACGTCTACGTTCCTACATTACCTATTTTTGGGGGGTATAGCAAAAATCGACAGACAAAACAATATTTGACTTGTCCATAGCAGAAAGCCTAGGGATCGCTTTTCTATTTAAAGCCCAGATAATAAAAAAAATACTCACTGCCTTCGGAAACGAAGACATGTATGGAAGCAGGCTCCGTATTGCTGGCACTGCAGGTGTAGTTCCCGGAGTCCTTTAGGGTAGCCCCGCGGACTGTGAGGCGGGACTGCGTGCGAGCCCCGGGCTCCGTCTCTACGGTGATGCCACCTCGCGTCGCGTCGTAGTTGATCATGCGGTCGTTGTGGTACCAGAACACGTATTGTGGGGGTGTTGGGCTCTGGAAGTAAGAATAAAGGAATAATACATCATAATTCTTGGTACTTTGAAGTCTAGTTCCGGAAAAAGTAGGCGGCCCAACAAAAGAAGAAGAGACTAAGTACTCAATGATGATCAACTAATGACTAGGGTACTAATGGCAATGTGATGGTAGTAGATAAGAAGTCTGTTTACGTATGTTTACGAGCAGGGTTCGAATTCAAGACCTCGCGATCGCAAGCCCTCGGATGCCTTAAAAAGCGGCGATTTGATTACGTATGTACGCCAGGTATTGACCTGGCGTACATTCGTAATCAAATAGCCGCTTTTTTATTGCCGTAGTTTATTGAAACTGAAATCACCAATCAGAAGGATTAGGAAGGATATTTTGTTAGACTGTTTATTTTATTTTCCATTGAAAAGCTCAAGTTCAACAATAAACCTTTCATGATGTCAGGATACGCTCATTAAATTCAAGGTCAAATAAACACAAAAACTCAATCGATTTACCAAAGAAAGGCTACGCAAACGCCACAAATACGGCGCCCTAGTATCAACATTTGTATGCATGTAAATAAACCCGACCGATTTTTACGAGTATGACGAAACCTCGTATAACACGACGTCACTTCGGTTGTAAACATTGTAGGTAAGTATTTACAAACCAGAGCATAATAAATGAAGAGAGGGAGAGAGAGCATAAATACGCATTTACGCAACATTCAAAAGCAAATTTCTTTTAAAGTATTGATTGTAGGTATATTTAGTGGTGTTACGCACATGTTACTCGTATTCTTGAAAACACACTCATTATGTAATAGGTCTTTCTCAAAGTTAGAATTTTTATTTCACGAGAAAAAACGTTTTTGAATGTTGCATAAGCCCAGGTTCGCCGGGGCGATAATATATCGCGGCGATTTTTTTTAGCGTATGTAGGCATCTACTGGATTTTTAACGCACTGCCGAGAGTAGAAAATCCTACAGTGAGTTTTTTTAACGCGCTCTCTATTTCGAGAGTTGAAAATCCGGTGTGCTAGAAAAATCGCCAGTGCAAACCTGGACTAACTGTAAAGTATTTATGCTCGTGACTGTACCAACACAACCTCACAGTAAAATGTAACTTCGATGGAAAACACCCTTTTGCGATTGTTGTTGAGATGTTCTCCTACCATTTAGATGCAGGTTTCGAGTCATTAAACTCAAGTAGGGTTTGAATTCCTTGAAGGCAAAGGTAGAAAGGAGTCATTTATTTTATAGTTCTTTAATAGGCCATAGGCCATCAAGTGGGCAAATACAGACTTCAGGTTAAAACTGAGAACCCAAGTAACATTATGCCCGACCCGGGGATGTAACCCCCGGATCACAATGAGTATCAGGACCACAGGTGTATTGCTCCAACATGGACAAAATATGTCTCAGAAACGACTCGACGAATGTCCCGATATGATTTCGAAATTACGTTATCCTCAACGAACGCTTATTCGGGATTATGTTTTTTCGGAATACAGTTATTCGGGATAGCATTCGTTCGAGATTTCGAGATTCAGTGTAACTTATAAAGAGTCCATGTGTACCCAATTAATACCTAAGTAATTGTATCGCTTGTACGTCGTGGGATCACAAGTTATTGTATGGGATGTATTTTTGTGTAGCCAAGATTACTAAGAAATAAGATAATTATAAAACATACATGGATATTTTTTACCTAATTTACAGCAACGACACGAGCAACGAGGTGGCCACTCAGCTGCGTAAATAATTCCAAAATAAATAAAAAATCCCTCTACGCTAACGTAAAAAGACGTGTATTCCCTAATCTGCATTCGAACATTGCGTTGAACATGCGTTAGACCTTTCGCTACAACTTCATATTTTTTATGGCTTTTTCAACAGTACTAGTCAGTCTAAAATCAACTTTATTTACATTTTCATAAAGTCGATGTTTGTCTAAGTGAAAAACTCGTGTTTGTTTACATGTTTGGCTATTACATTGCGAATGCAGATTACGTCTACATGTTTAAAACAATACGATATTCTGCCATCAATATTAGTGCCTATGATTACCAACTTGGTTAAGTAAAGGTACAATTAGGGGCAAAGCATTAATTACTGCATTCAGCTTGAATTAAGCGATTAATGTTCACGCTTACCGGGCCTAATCTATTGAAAACGCATTGTAGAATTATGGAGAGCTTAGGTAAATGACGGAGTAATGTTTTGTTTATGAAGTTATGTATAGTTGACCTCGTAATTATTGTATTACTGCCTTAAGGTTAAAACTTTAAGGGTTACTAAACGCTCATAGGCGATAGGTTATAACAATAAAACTTCTGTTGTATCTCGTTCAGTGTCCATAACATATTGTAGCGGTTACACCGCTACATACAAACTACGCAGCAAAAGACATGACGTCACACAAAGCCTGCATCGCGCAGTTAAGAGTTTACCGCGCGAATAACATATAGATAAGACTATCCGAAATCAACTTTCGGGCAGTTGCCCGCCAGACATAACAACCCGTCTGGTTGGAGGATCCTCCCTTTTCTATGGTGGATGAGTGAACTTTACACCCTGTTCCTCATATCTCTAAAATATCAGCAGCCTATAATCCCCAAAGGGCTAGGCAGAGGTGTACGTATAGTACATAAATTTCGCCAGTTATGTCGTTTATAACCTATGGTGCACACACCTATGGTGTTTTTAACCTATGGTGCACAAACTTGGTCTTTGACTAACATCCAGAAGTCCAAACTCAAGGTCTGCCAGCGAGCAATGGAGCGCAGTATACTAGGCGTTAAATTAACGGATCGTGTTCAAAACACAATACTGCGCTCCAAAACGAAAATAGCTGACATGGCTCAAAAGGCTGCCCAACTTAAATGGGACTGGGCAGGATATGTCTGCCGCATGTCGGACAAACTGTGGGCCCAAATAACACAGAACTGGTAGCGGCAGACCACGTAGGAGATGGCGGGACGAGTTGGATAAGTTCCGTCAAAATTGGGAGGAGGACGCGCGGGCTCGCGAACGATGGAAGGAGTGGAGGGAGGCCTTTGCCCAGGAGTGGGACAGCACAGGCTAGCATAAAAAAAAAATATCGTTTATATTATTACGAGGTATTGTCGACAGTCGACTATAATAGGAAAACCACTGTGATATTATGTTATTTTAGCCACATCCTGCAAAAAATAAGGAATATAACTTTTACAGCATAAAAGAGGCAACACGAGTAATTAAACTTTAACAACGTCCGGCTTACTCTGGGCAGTCTACTATGTTCGACCTAATTCTCATAATAATATAATATGACAGTAGAAAATTAGTTTCTACAGGCAAACAGAAAGATGGTCTGTTGTTGATAGTCACCGTTGATAATAAAGAGTAGTAAGTACAAGAAGAGGTTTACCCCCATAGCGGTGATAGTTATAGGATCCATGGCAGAAGAAGAATCTAGACGGGCCGAATTAATCCGAAAATTGTGGCAGTAGGTATACAGAAGTTGCAAGAGAAAGACGACCAATTTAAAAAAAAACAATTTCCAGCCCCCTAATTACGTAATGCACGATCAATTTTAAATTGAAACCTAGTCCA
The DNA here is from genome assembly GCA_948150665.1 of Conistra vaccinii. Lineage (NCBI taxonomy): Eukaryota > Metazoa > Arthropoda > Insecta > Lepidoptera > Noctuidae > Conistra > Conistra vaccinii. Next base: position 19,006,183 of record OX411327.1, read on the forward strand.
AGCAAGTCCATTGCTTCATAAGTTCGACAAAAAAAAAATTGAGCAGATTTTTTTTTCGAACTTATGGATTAGCAATTTGTTTCAATTTAAAATTTATCGTGCATTACGTAATTAGGGTGCAGGTCTTTACAGGGTGGGGATTTAGTCACCTGCTGGGGTGATTTTACGTCATACTAACCAATTTTCACTATGAAACTCATAAATTTACGAGTCGTGAAATATAATTTTTCGTACATGCATCGAAATATAGTCTGTCTACGGTTGAATAGAATGTATTATTTTTTCACGAATCGGTTATGAGTGTTATAACGAAAGTTGTTTAGTATGGCGGATAGAATCACCCCCTTGACGGATGTAGGTGACTAAATCGCCACTTTATATTTTGTTGCATCACAAGAGACCAACTAATATAAATCTAGATAACCAATTAGGTACCTAACGTCGAGTTTAAAACGAAAATAACCATCTAAGGGGCGGTAAATCGATAGATTGCCACCGCAAACATGACCTCACTGCTCTTAATTACACCGGAGCGATCCTACACACTTCCCGGGCTAAGCTCCCTCGTTAAGAAAAATAATGTTCAAAAAGAAAAGGTCCGAATGAAAATATTATTTTTTTGTAAAACAAGCAATTAGTCCGCTCTATAATTCGCGCGGGTATTTTTTGAGATCGTTTTTAATTGTTTTTTTTTTGTTTTCTATCTTTTATTTATAAAAGGAGGTTGAGGATTTTTGTGTTGTGTATATTGTAGATCGTAATGTTAAAGGAAGATGAGTTTTTATACTGCTCTGTGGTAATGTTTTATTGGGCACAATTTTATTCTGTAGTATTTCTTACTTAGGTAGCGTGGGAAAAGCAGAAAGTGAAGTACAAAAAATTGTACAGATTCAACTTAATTGAAATGTCAGCGATAAGTAAAGCTTGGAATGAGAGTTGGCTTTATTAGCGTCTGAGCGGTTTGATTCGATAATTTCGAGTGGTTTTTGTGTAGTATATAATTTACATACATATTTTGATTCCAGCTACAACAAACACGAATTTATGACCGTTTTCACAATCGACGCTTTAGCTGACCTAATCGTGTGCATGTTGATATTCGCAAAGTATTTAACGGTTATCTAAAAAATCATGAGCGCGCAAGAGAGCGCTTTGAACGCGAAATGTGATAACGAATAGCTATCTTTTGCTATTTTACAACATTGCTATGTTAATGATATCTTTGTTTCAGGTGAATGCACCGATTGTCCGACGCACGACGGACTAATGGCACAGTTTATGTCTTCATAAAAAACGCCAAAACGACGCGCTTCAAAATCTCAGTGTATATCAGTAAGAGTGCGCGGTAGTTACACACGGTTGCGGAAGGTTTATCTAGAGAGCGACCGTTGGTAACAGTTTCAAGTTCACTGCCGAGATATAATACTGTGGTAATGGTATATGTCAGTGTCTGGTTAATTCGTCACTTTGTGAAAAATTGTTGTAGTTGTCTTTTTATACATGACATATTGATAATAAAAATTGAGAATTACGTAGAAAAAGAGGAGTATAATAGAACAAATAATAAATTCTGAGTCGAATTAGGTAAAAAAGTAAATTTCGTAAAAAGTACAGTTAAGTCTTTCTACTTTGCAGCCGTCAATATATTTTCTAAAGGTGTTTTAGACAAAATATAATCGATAATTACCTTTTCCACGATGCAGATAAGATGTATGACGCTGCCCAGATCTACGTGGTGTTCCCCAGAGCCCAGGATGAAGGCTTCTGGCACCACTATCTGCAGTCGCACGTAGTGAGACACGATGCCTGTCCGGGTTGACACCTGGAATCGAAATAAGAGACGGTTTAGTAAGGTAAATGGTGTTATTTAGCATTGTAAAAGTTTTTTCGATCGATTGTGTGATTTTGATCCGTTTTCAATAAAAGTACGGGCTAGCGTCCTCAAATATCAAGATAGAGAATAGAATCAAAAGATGCGTTACTGAAAGGGCTACAATTCAGTTATTTTTTTTGTAAAATGGTTACATTATTTTTTTACCGTTTCTTTTTTCAAAGAATCTTCCATTTCTCAAAAACAAAACGAGATATCAAAAAAATAAAACAAAGTTTTTCTAAATGATCCATCATCATCATCATCCTGATTTCGATAAGATTATAATTAAGAGAAGATGTCACATTCTTGCTTGTTTTCCCTTACACTAGGCGACACGTAAATTAATGCCTAAACAAAAACGCACGCTCGGCTTAGTGCCGAACGTTTAAAATGCAACAGACGGAAAACAAGCAAAAGTGTAGTAAAGCGTATGACAAAATCTTTGGGACTTAATAATCTAATAACTTTGACCAACTTGGAACGCTCGCTTGGTCGCTCGCCGACTGCTGCCGTGGCACCGATCGCTTTGTTCACTAACATTTGCCCGCGGCTTCGCCCGTGGGGAAGTCGGAAATTATCTCACGGGATACGGGAGCGTACTACCAGGATAAAAATATTTATTTTCTATCCTAACCTAGCTCGCGGTCTACCTGTGTGTGTAAAATTTCATCGAAATCCTTTCGGCAGAAGTTGTCTTGTTGTTGTTGTGACAACTTTCGCATTTTATAAGTTTTTGAGTGCGGAACCCTTAAACTTTCTAAGGAACTTGGTTTTATCATCACAATGATAAAATTCATCTCTTCATTCTAAGTAAAAATGTGTTTTCAATTCAAGATTCAAGCTGCCTTATATAAAATAATTTAAAAAAATACTTTTATCCAGGTGACTGCCCAGAAAAGTTAAAAATAAATACAATCATACGCGTCCATTGTCCTGAGTTTATTTTATTTAGGAACAAAGGACGTTTATTTACAGAACGAAAAACTAGTAAGGATTGAGAAAAGAAGAAAGGCTATTTTTGTTACAGTATTTGAATAAATTGTCTTTAGACATTGTTCCAGACGGTCCTAAAAATAACGTCTAGAATAAAGCTTGACAAAAATATTGCTACTTAGTACGTAATAGGCTATATTCCAGAAAATTCTTTTTTCACCGAAAAAATATATTCGTACATCGAGATTTATTAGGCTTTTCGTCTGCTTAGCGAAGTACCTTGAATATGCTTTGTTACGAGGAGATGAAGCCGTTTTGTTTAAAATATCCATTGTTTTTCGTACCTACAAACTGTATGGCTTGTTTTACGAACCAGATGGTTTCACACATGATTAAATTGTTTTAAACTGGAGATACTGTTAAAAAAAAAACCGGGTGATGTTAGACCTCTGTCCAACAAAGTGAAATGATCATAGTTTTCAAGAAAATCGAAATGGGGTAGGCTGAGACAGTGAACGAGTATAGAAAATAGGAAATTATGTCGTTTTTGCATAACAAGGACCTTCCCCTAGCTAGTCGGTCATGAGATTGTTATCCACACATTCACATGCATATGATGTAAGAACCTCCCTACCTATTAGCTGGGTTCACAGCCGATGATTCAGTGCGTTTCGATCGGGCGCGGTAGAAGCGCGATCCAAATGCGCGGTCGGTGTGGGCGTACCGTGCGCGATCCAAGCACATGCGGTGGACCGCGCGCTCCGTGGAGCGGCCGATCCGAGCGCTGTCAGTTTTTTGACAATGCTCAAAAGCACCTCATACATTTGGCACGCTTCGTGCGGATCGGGCAATATGGATAATGCGCAAAGTCACCATTTAATATCCATTTATAATGAACACAAGTATTAATGAGCAGGATATAGGTTATCACTGCAGTCTGACGACGCTGCCATACGTGCGGCTCCATATCGAGCGTGTGTTCAACTGAACTTTATATAGCTAAAACGTGGATCGGCATTGGAACGCGCGGTAGGATCGCGGAAACGAATCGTGTGATAGTATCTCCGTTCCACGACCATGGAGCACCGATCCAAAAATATTTCTTTTATGAGAGATATTCGCGTTCCAAACAACCAGAGACTTGATGATAATTGACTGAAACGGCGTTTCAAATAATAATAATTTAATCATCGTCTCTTCTACTTCTCGCATTCTAATTGAAATTACAATGTGCGACTCAACAACCGACTATGTAAACAAAAACAAACCAAAGTCCCAAAGACAGTCATTCAAAGACGTACCATTCTTCCCCATTACCCCCCTTTCCCCATCCAAAGTGTAAGTTGTGAAATCATTTTCGTTATGTAAATCGCGAACGATACCATCTGCATACGGTGTACGTTTTGTTAAAAGATCCGCCATCTTGATTTTTCACATCTTGTTATTTTTATTGTTTCTAGGGGAATAAGAAGACGGGGGAGTTAATCCTGCATATTCGAGAAATCGGAGTTGTTTTTGAGTATTGCTTTCAATGAGATCTGTTTTATATTCCGTTGGGTAAATTATTGGGCGGTTAATTTTTCACTTGATTTGAATTGAAAGGAAATGTTTGGGGATGAATGAAAGCTCATATGATTGTGTGTTTTTGCTTTATTATTGACAGACTAATATCGAGTGCAGCTATGTGTTAAGAATCAAGAGGAAAATGTATAGTTATAAACTAAGCTTATCTTTATGACTACTCATAAAAACAAACCAACACAAACTTCCCTATTCTTTTTTGAGTTGATGGATGATCTTTAAGAAGTTGACAAGAGCAATAGCGTGGTCACTGTCGGACTGAATAGAAAAGAAAGAGAAGCGCGATGACTCAACGATTGTAATTTATTGCCAAATATGAAGCAAGTAATATTTATTTTATTTAGACTCCCAAAAAGGGGGTAAAATATTCGGTGTTCCGATATTAATTATTGCAATTCATTATTATTATTCTAGTTAGTTAGCCACATTATTTTGTTATTTCCATAGAGTATTATTTCCAAATTAATCAAAACAGGTGAATATTTGACAGCTATTTACGACGTTGCCAACTTTTAGGTACTTTTTTCACTGTTTATCCTTGCTAGAAGCATCCTATACATAACCAGCCATGGAAAATGCACCATGGACTATGAATAGATAATTATTATTCTATGAACATAACACCTTAAACTGTTTGCCGTCGCGTCTCAAGTTTAAAGCGAACCGAGAGAATTAGGTCAGTATGTCAGCTGTTAACTGTGTAGTAACAACAGTAACTAGATATTGCGGTATTCACTATAACTAACTTTATTGTAGTATTACATATCTACTGTTTACAATAGTAGAAGAATAAAGATTGGTAAATATTCGGTAAATACTAGTTTCTAATTAGTATGTCAATCTGCCTAGGTTTTTCCAACTATGTTGGGGTCGGCTTCCAGTGTACCAGTATTTTACATGAAGCGACTACCTATCTAACCCCTACAACCCAGTAACTGGGTAATACGATACCCTTTAGTAAGACTGGTTGTCAGACTTTTGTCTTTAGGGCAACTGACGACCCGTGCCGACTGTCAAAGATCCACGAATGAAAGGTGACCACCGGCTTAACATGCTTTCCTAGTCACGGAGGAGTCTCAGTATGTAAAGATGGTCCCATCGACGGACCAACCCCGGTAAGCCTTGCTTAACCTGATGGATCGATCCGTGCGGCTGTTATTACTTAGCCACGAGCTCCTGCTACCTAATTAGTAAGTACCTGAGTTAAGTTAGTAATTTTACTTTTAAGAAATTTAATCACTGAATTGTACGCCGAAGAAAGCCATACTAATTGATCAAAGCTAGTTGCATGGGTGACAATCCATTACTTATGGAGACCCCTCCGTGCCTCGGCAAGCACGTTAAGCCGTTTATCCCGGCTGTCATTCGTAGATCTTTGAAAGTCGTTATGGGTAGTCAGAAGCTATAAAATCTTTCCAAGCGGTATCGTTATCCAGTTACTTTATTATGGAGGTCAGATAGGCAGTTGCTCCATGTAAAGTACTGATATTCAGTTGCATCCGGTTAGACTGGGAGCCAAACCGACCCGAATGTAGCTGGGAAAAGACTAGGGGTTAAGTAGGGCTAAGATGGGTACCCTACGGCCTTTCTCTGGTACCTACTTAGTATAACAATCAGGTAGATGGGCGTTTCCGTAGAAATTGGTCCCGGTTACAAAATGGAGAAAAGTGGATTATGGAAATTTATATATGGAAAAGTGGTAACAAAATGGAGGTAACGTTTTCATGTTTTCCAATCTAAAATTGCGTGTAGTTAAACAATAGAACAACGAATGCTGCAAGTAATTCAATTAATCATTTTTACGATTATTTTATTATAGTTAACAATAACAACATTATCAAAAACAAAAACTTACCAGCAGAAATTCCTCTAACAAAGTGGATGAATTACACGTAGACGGTAACGCTTTGCAAGTTTAGACACGAATGATTTTGACAGCACCTGATTGCCAACCGAAAAAATTTGCGGAATCGATGAATAATGTTGCCAGGAAAATAAGTGTGCTAAGATTTTGGAAGTTTATTTTTTACTTGTGGAGGAAATACCGTTACAAAGTGGAATTTTCCACTACATCCGAAATCGTGGGACACAATTAAAATAGTAAAAAATAATTATTTTTGTATTAAAGTGGCTGTAATTTATGTTTAATTTTAAAAGAAATCATATATTTGAATATATTAAAACCTTTTTACATGCATGCTTAATTTTATGTCATCAATAATCTAACTCAAAGTGTGTCGCGACACTGTGGGACACCTGAAAACTGGGGGGGTTCCAAACATATTTTCGTCTTATTTTAATCATTATTATAGTAAAAATAGACTAATTCACTGTTATTTACTGAGTTTATTTATTGTACTATCATAATAAATAGTGAATTACAATAATAGGCCTTCGGTTTTCTAATGAATTATAAATAAAGTCATGGGACAGCACAAAATGAGAGTGGATCAATTTCTACGGAAATGCCCAGATAGTAGAGCAGCCAAAAAAAAACACACTTTTTTATTTTGTAGCATTTTCTACGAAACATACGTATCCAAGGAAATGCTGCAAAATGGAAGAAGATGGTAAAATACATACAAAATATACATACATACATAACATCACGCCTATATTCCCCGAACGGTTAGACAGAGGTGTCCCTATAGAACCCACATTTTGCCAGTTATGTTTAAGTCCCATGTAAGGGGGCGAGCCTATTGCCATCAACCGGGTACAAATCCAGACTACAGGCTGCTACTGAGAAATTCCAGATGGAAAATTCCAATAATACTTTGCCTAACCCGGGAATCGCACTCAGGACCTCATACTCAGCAGTAGTGCTTGCGACCACTAGACCAAAGTGGCAGTATAGCATTTTCTTTTTAAAACGAGATATACCTACAAATGCAATGTTAAATTGCAAAAAGTGATAAAAAATCTACAGCCTCTGCTCACATTTGAAGCTGCAAGACCTCTTATATGCCATGACAATTCACTCCGCATAGGCTACGGTAACGGTTCTCACGGATTGAAAATGTATGAGAATGGAAGTTGAATCGCACATTTTTCAACCTTATGCAGGCACTAACAATCTACTACTATCGCCAGCTGTTACAATAAGGTTCAATGTTATAAAATGCCACCCTAGGCAATTGCACGAAAGCGCTAAGTTACCGAAACGTTAACTCGAATAGTTTTTTAATCTAAGAACCTAACTATGCTATAGGATTTTAGTTGAAAATATGGCAAGAACAGTTAGTGAGGGAGAGGCAAATTTCGCGCCCTCATGTCCCTAGCCGACCAGGAGACGCCCTGGGCGTCGGGTAGTCGCGGGCTTGCGGACGGAGAGCAATGATTAGCTCGCCGTCCGATAAGGACCAGACCGTCGACGGCGCGTTGTGTCCCACGCGCGCCTTAAAGATATGTTACCACAACTGACGAGGTCCGCTATGGTCGATGCCTGTCGGGGTTGCGGGAAAGTTCTAAGGGGAGACCGTGGCCCCTGGCAACGTACAGGCAACTGATGGAACACGGGTGGGTTAAAACCCACCCGTGATGGCATGTCAGACTCTTACTAAAGTCAGTAAGAGTCTGACACGCCATTCCGCTCCGCCCAGAGCGGTAGAAGTTATTTGAATATTTCCCACAAAAAAAAAAGTGCTGTTAATATCACCCATAGAGGAGCTCGTGGCTAAGTAATAACAAGCCGCACGGGTCAATCCATCAGGTTAAGCTACGCTTGCCGGGGTTGGTCAGTGGATGGGTGACCATCTTTACATACCGAGACTCCTCCGTGCCTCGGAAAGCACGTTAAGCCGTTGGTCCAGGCTGTCATTTGTGGATCTTTGACAGTCGTTACGAGTCGTCAGAAGCCCGAAAGTCTGACACCAGTCTTACCAAGGGGTACCGTATTACCCAGTTACTGGGTTGTGGAGGTCAGATAGGCAGTCACTCCATGTAAAATACTGGTATTCAGCTGCATCCGGTTAGACTGGAAGCCGACCCCAAGATAGTTGGGAAAAAGGCTAGGAAGATTGAGATTTGAATAAAGTCTTCATCATCATCAGTCTATCCACGGCTGAACATACCTAGGCCTCTTCAATTCTTCTTCATTTTCCTTCGCCGATAGACTGTCACGCAGTTTATCGGCAGGTTTATAATATGTTACAGGTCCGAAATAAATAATTAATTTATTACAAGCTGCGCCCCGCGGTTTCACCCGTTTCGATCTCGTGGGAATATCGGGATAAAAGTATCCTATGTCCTCCAGGTCATGGTCTACCCATCTATGCAGCCGTTTTAGCATGAAAAGGTATCAAACAAACAAACAAACAAACAAACTTACTTTCGCATTTATAATTTAAGAAAAAGAAAAAAAAAAAAGAAAATTATTATAAAACTAAAATCTGATTTTCGTCAAAAATTTCACATTCGCGGTATTGGATGCCGAGCGACGATATACTAAAGATTATTATTAATTGCACGCAATTCAGTTCGATTCTCGGCAAATCTCATCCAGCTGTTATTAGCCATCCTTGCAAGATCATTGCTCCACCTAGCCTGAGGGCGACCAACCTTACGTTTTCCGATTCGCGGTGTCCACTCAAGAAGCGCCTACCCCAACGGATGAAAAGAGTCTCAGAACTAAAAAAAAATGTAATATGCGAAACGAGTATTTTCAATTTAGTACGCACGTTTGTTCTAGGCTCACCTATCGCCATTATCCTTTCCCAATTTCAACTCTAAATAACTTCCGAACAACAAAAAAACCTTCATATTTCGTCTGATAAAACCCAGAACCTTACTCCGAGTAATATCGCACCAATATCGATAATTTTACGCCTGAGCAGAATATATTCTTCAAAGCGAAACAATCAAAGCGTTGATAACGTCGATACCGCTCCGAATATAATGCGAATTCAATTTCTGTCTATTGTCACAGAGATCTTGTCGAAGCGGAGTCGTTTCTACAGACAACTGCGGTTTCAATAGACATTTGATGGTAATATTGTTTCAATATGTAGGGCATTGTGATGGCACTGAGGTTGGAATCTAGGTAAAGGACGTGTTCTCATTGCACGACATAGTTGCCGCAAAGCAAAGCAAAATGTAGCTGAAATTAAAAAAAAACGCGTTCTCAGAATATTATTGCCGTTTGAAAGTGCAGTTGCCGTTGTGCTGGCCATTGAAAAACTAGCACCCGACTTGTAAAATCTAATCGCAATCTGAAAGATTTTAAGGAAATTATTAATACTTTGCTATTTAAATTTTCGTCTGCCCGACAGCGTACAAAACCGGCCAAGTGCTAGTCACACACGAAGCGTTCCTGTACCACCGTACACCATTTAGCAAAAAACGCCGATAAAACACGTTTCTTGTATAAAAATCTAATCTAATTTCTATTGTCACTTTATAGCGGCAATAGAAACACACAATCTGTGATTTCAACTGTCTACCTATTACAGTTCATAAGATACAGTCCGCTGACAGCGGAGGCTTAGTAATAGGGTTGCGTTTGGCACCCCTCGGGTACGGAACCCTAAAAACGTAATGAATATGGTTGCATTGTCAACAAAAAAAAGGCATTGGCATTTGAGTGCGTTACGCAATCTTCCCACAGAACATGAATGTCGCATTTGAATGTGAACGTAGACTGAAATTGGCGAAACGCTTTGAGCGACAGTCTGATCAACGCTTTTTCCTTATCTGTAAGAAGATATTATGTATTTTTGCCCTGCACTATAATACAAAATGGAAGAGATTTCTTTGGAAATAAGCATCACCTTTGTACGTATTTTTCTGTTCTTTTCTTCTTCTGTTTTTAAATGTGTGTACATAAATGGTTAAATAAATAATGGATTTTTTATCTAGAACTTGACTTTTGACTTGCAGATAACCAATGAGTGATTTCGTTGGACTAGTTCTTAACTGATTAGCCAGAGAAGGTTAAATATAAAGTACAGCAAAGAAGCGACCTTGGCCCAGCAGTTGAACAATGTAATGGAACAGAATAAAAAAAATATGTTTTCGCCATGTTCTGAACCTTTATAACACCAGAATTACATTAACCAACCACTATTACATTACTTAAGATATAGCAAAAAAAAAAGAAGCCTTTACTTAAATCTAACAACGCTAACTCAGCTCTCCCCGAAAAAACATTTTACGTCTAAAATAAAACCTTGTTGGTTTAGTGAAAGGGATGTGTGTGTAAATATAGTTTACAAGTAACAATGTGTTGTACTGGAGCCTACAAAACAATCAGGGGGAACGTGACGCGACTGAACATGACGCAGTAATGTAGTGCCCACTGTATGGGGTACGACAGAAGGTATACGGGATGACTTTGAATTTATTGACATCTTTTCGGCGGGTAAAAGTACTCATGAATGTAAACAGCTTTTACTTTTAGAAAAATTCTCAAACGTAATTAAAAACTCTGCTGTTTCTTATAAAAATCCTAGGTATATGTTTTGACTTTTACGAAAAACGCGATGTATTAGGGGAGTGTGTATTATGGTGTTATAGAATAAGGGGAAACCGTGGTCCCTGGCAACGAACAGGCAAGGGAAAGAACACGGGTGGTTCTGATTTTACATAAAAAAAAAACAAAAACAAAAAAAAAAGGTGTTATAGAATATTATTTGTAGTTGTAAATTTAAAAAAAAACGACTTGAGAAAAATTACTTATAAATTTTTTCGTTTTGGTTTATTTTTGTGATTCCTACCTCACATAAATTCGAATACCACTATCTGCTATATAAATAACAGTGACAGGAAGTTATTATATCATCCTCCACATAGACTAAGTGGGAAAAAATACGTATTATTGAAGGTGACTCAAAAACTACTCAAGCAAAGTTATTAAAATTTATATGGGTCGACCGCGCAACCTTCTTTTACCAAATATCAAGACAATTTTCAAAATTGGTCCACAATTGACGAAAATATCGATGAAACCACATATGATTTTTTTTTATTCAAGTCGGTAACTGAATACATTTTCAGCAGTTTTCAACAGTACTTTTGATTAGATTATTTCAAGCCTTATCATACGCTTGCCTGTAGTCTGTTAATTTTCAATTTTGAGGGACATTGTGGATTCCACATACTGTTAAACTATGGTATACTGTGTTCTAATTATATTTTCTTTGATATCTACATCATTGTTGCGATACAAAAGCCTTACATCTTGTTGTAAATAACATTAGTGTCGGCGAGAAAATTAATGAACGTTGCCCGACGTTTTTGTTAATTTAATGTTAGGAGCAAGAAATTAAGATAAAAGTAATTTTATTTCTAATGTTGTGAGTATTTATTGTAATAATGTTAAGCTGCGTTTCTGCATTAATATTAATGGAAAATTCTCGGATTAAAAGTGATCTTTATTCGTTATTTCGTATCTGTTGGTTTTATTTTATCTTATTTTAATATTAATCGGTTGAAGGACACTGAGCGAGACACACTAAAAGTTTTATAGTTATTACGTTTGGGGCTTTTAGTGTCCCTTAAAGTGTTAAACAGTGTAAAAACATAAAATAACAGTGAACAAGTTCATCACTAAATAATCAATGGAGGCTGTGGGTACAGTAATTTCTAGTGACCGACCGGAGCTTCGTTTGCGTTTTCGGCCATTTTCGGCCAGAAGATCATGATTCGGCCGTAAAACCAGCCGACGCTTCGACCAAGCCGAAAATCAGAAGTTTGGGAATTATCGCGCGTCATTCGGCCTACTTCGTTAAGCTCGGCAATATCAGGTGAATCAATACAATAAGAAATACACGAAATGTTGTATACTCTAATGGAATTATCGTGTTTTATTTATTTTAAAGCCTATACATATTTTGCTCTTTCTCTCCCTAGATGTAAAAAAAAAAACAAAGAAAACAAGATTTCAGTGTACAGCGGAAATATTAATATTTTTAAATGTCTAAGGCATTTTCTTTTTCGGCCGAAAAAAGACTAAAGCCGAGGCTTCTTTTTCGTTTTTGGCTGAAAGTCCATTTTCGGTCGGTAAGTATTTTCGGGTTTAATGAGAGTAGCTGTAGCAGCTATTGCCCTATCTATTGCTACGATGTGCTACGAAATTGCTACGAGGCTACGAAATAGATACGTCTTGTAGCACAGAGAGCTTGTTGGCAGGAAATGCTGCATTTCAGGTTTTAGGAGAAATAACATGACCTATTTATTTGATGTTTACGAAATTAGAAAAGATAACAATAAAGCTCATTTGTTTTGAGAACTTTTTTATATTATTATTATTATAGAACCCAAAAATTTATTACTATTTTATGGGATACGTAGTAAATTTTAGTGTTGATAACATGGTAACTTATATTATGCATGTGCCAAGTAGTTAAGTATTTTTTTATCAATCAATTAATCATTTATTTGCAACGAATAGGTTACATTAAAATACAGGTAGAGTAGGTGAGTCATGTACATTCTGCCTGGAAATAGGCACGCAAAAAATCATAAAAATTGTTAAGAAGCTATCTAGAAAAACAAAAATCAGGCAGTCTTTGGGGACTGTCGATAGAAGTGAAAACTAAGTAACTTTTTGATTCTCGCGTCGATGGCTTTCGTTCGGGCGTTAGGTGACGATGACGCGAGTTTCATGATTTTTGTTCACCCAAAAAGTTGTCAACGCGCCTAAGTAAGTTTTCACTTCTATTACAAATTTTGAATACATCTGGATGTGTGCTACAAATGATTTTACACAAGGAATTCGTCCTCTGTGCAAAGATTTTACAACCTAAGACCGACATCGAAATCTAAATGTACTACGAAAAGCAAAATCTATAGTTACTCAATAACATACTCTCGTATAGTATCTTCGTGGTCATCACTTAACGACATTGCTTCGAGGCGCTACGAAACGCTACGAGGCTACGACGTGGCTACGGCGTAGCAAGAGAGGTTGCATAAACTAAATGATGTTAGCGTCCACACTAGTTATAGGTTGCAAAATGTGTGCTATATCGGTTATATAATTTAATTTTATGTTAGGTCACATTTGTGAAGAAGGGGAATATTATTCAATTTAAAAATACTATACGTCTAGTTCGGAAATTATGTTCTACCAGCATAAAAAGTATCCTACGTCCCAAGTTGTTGTTGATGTCCTCGTGTGCCTCATCTAAATACTTTGAGCCGCTAAGGCGTGAAAAGGTAACAGACAAACAAACAAACAGACAGAGAGAACAACAGAGGGACAGACAGACAGACTGTTAGACAGAGTTACATTCGCATTTATAATGATAATAAGGGTGGCTGGCTTGTTGAAGTCACATAGGCAGTCCATATAAAATACTGGTATTCAGCTGCTACTGGTAAGACTGGAAGCCAACCCCAACATAGTAGGGAAAAGGCTAGTTAGAAGAGGTAAAAAATAGTGTCGAGTGTGAAAATAAGAATGAAAGCATTTTACTAACCAATACAGCACCACTCGTTACGATAGACAAAGTGCCTTTAATAAGCGCTATAAGCAGCTACAAATATGTACAGCGTCATACCATTACAGCTAATCCTCTAAGCGAGGTGATTATCACAACATCCCCTAGGATTATACAGGGTGAAGCTAAAACTCAACAAACATTTACGACCCGATTCGATGACGCATCAACCGTAAACAAACCGTAAAATCGAGGATTTATTAAAATCAACCCTGTTTCATGAAAAAATGCAAGAAAATCTGATTTCAAATTCAAATATATAAAAAAACAACCCTTCTACCCGTTTTTGTCGATCTTAATTGATTTTTTCGAGCATTTCGAGTCGAAGCCGCGCATGAAATATAACAAAGGGTGATTCAATTTCGTGAGGATATTTTTTTTTTCAACGTGGGCAAGGGCGCGTTTAATTTCGCCGTTAATTAAAAATTTCGTCGTATACAGGGTTACTTTACGATTTCTATAAATTTTATTCCGTGCGAAATATTATGAATGTTCACAGTTTAAAAATCGCAATCAGTCAGTGTATTTTCGCAATTTTTATTACTTTTATTTATTCAGCAATTTCCGCGCGTAAATTGTTCGGCGTTGACTTATTAAATTGCATCATGATGGTGTATTGTTTATTGGGTAAGCGAGGTGATTTGATTCATTATACTCTTTGTACTGGCCTGGGTAAGGACGAGGGATAATGACTTTATTTGAATGGGTGACTCTTTAGTGGTATGAGGAACAGGGTGTAAAGTTCACTCATCCACCATAGAAAAGGGAGGATCCTCTGACCAGACGGGAGTTATCTCTGGTCGGCAACTGCCTGTAAGTTGATTTCGGATAGTCTTATCTATGTCGTTCGCGCGGTAAACTGTAACTGCGCGATGCAAGTTTTGAGTGACGTCATGTCTTTGCTGCGTAGTTCGTATGTGTCGGTGTAACCGCTACAACTCCGTGGGTATATTGTTTCGTACTCTAATAATGTTTTAATATTACATTATGGTTGAAGAATATGGCATGTGACTAATAATAAAATTTTCTTGTATTGATTAGATATTTTTACAGTTAAAAATAAACGAAGTACCTATAAAAATATGTGATAAAACCACAAATTAACGATTTTTGGAACTGTTCCTTTACTTGTGCCGTGAGACCTTGCTTCTTACAAATTTTCATGATTCTAGATCAATGGAAGTACTCTTTGTTTTGATTTATTTGCGAGTATCAAAATAAGTCGCATATATAGGTGTATGTTTTGATTGCGTTGTCAAAGAATGATTTTTTTAGAGCTCCTAGGAACAATATACCTACGTATTTGAAATTAATTTCAACTTGATACCTCCATACGTTCTTGACAGACTGACAGACGGACAGACGGGAAGAGAAAAAAAATGACGGGTTCCGTTTGTTCTTTTTGACGTATGGATCCCTAAAAAGGTAACAAAAAACAAAATACAAAATACTTCCAAACGGGTCATTACTTTTTAATAAAGATGGTTTCTATAAGAATGTTGTTATTCGATATATTTTCCCTTTTTTATACGATTATATTTGAAAGATCTTTTTAAATTACTGGTAAATAAGAATCAGAAAGGAACGTTTATATAAAAGAAAACTTCCAAAGAAAATTAATATAAACCTTTTGTGTTTTTTTGTGATATTTGGAGTCACTGAACTTTGTGGGTCGTGCGACTGTCTCCTATGACTAGTGGTCGCAAGCGCGGTTGTTTATCATAGAGTTATGGGTTTGATCGTTGAGTTGTGCAAAGTATTATTGGGTTTTTGGTTAACGTAGAGTCTGTACAATGTTCAGACGGTGCAAGTCATTTTGATGCTTCGATTTTATTGCATGCCACAGACAAGGAAATTGCATCGTGTAAAAGAGGCTTTAAATTATAAACAAAATGAACATATCATCCCATCTATTCTTTGAAAGGGGGTTGTAGAATTCACATAGCATAATAACATAATTATAATCGTCTACGAAACTACACTCGGTTCCAAAAATAACGGGTCAGTCACATAAACCCGAATATCTCCCGAACTACGTATTATTTTTATTTATTATACAATCCTAATGAAACGAAGACTGTTCAATTGAGTACCTATTTAATTATACAGATAAAAAATAAAATAAAACTTAGTTGCACCCACAATATTAATCTCTAAATTAAAAAAAAACTAAAGTAGTCATATTTTTCTTAAGATTAAATTTTTTTTATGATTGTTTTTTTGCTGTTTTTCATCACTTTCTTCATTTAATACTTTGTATTGCCTCCACGAGCTCTTCTGACAGCTTCCAGGCGATTAGGCATGCTGTACACCAAATTTCGGAGCCGGTGCTGAGGAATACCTTCCCATTCCTCCACCAGTGCTTGTTTGAGCTCGGGAAGCGTGATTGGTGGGGGGTTTCGACCTTTCACGCATCTCTGAAGCTCGTCCCAGGCGTGCTCGATGGGGTTTAAGTCCGGGCTTCGCGCTGGCCACTGCATGAGTTCGATACCGACCTCTTCAAGGTAGTCATGTACAATTCTGGCGGTATGGGGACGCGCATTATCATGCATTAATATGCCATGCCGGTCCATCCTGGCCATGAAAGGACCTACATGTTCATTGAGGATCTCTTCCACGTACCTCTCTGCATTTAGAGTTCCATTTTGAATGAGTACCAGCTCGGTGCGGGCCTCAGCAGAAATCCCAGCCCAAACTTGTACGGAGCCTCCACCGTACGCCACTTTTTCCTCCACACACGCTTGATGGAAGCGCTCCCCTGGTCTTCTGTACACCAACTGCCTACCATCATGCTTATAAAGCATGAATTTAGACTCGTCCGTGAACATTACCCTAGACCAATCGTCTAGTGTCCAGTTTAGGTGCTCGCGCACGTATCTCTGTCTTGCAATTCGATGTCCCCGTTCCAGTTTGGGGCCATTTGCGGGCCTCAATGGTTTCAAATTTGCTTCAGCAAGACGTCTTCTTACTGTTTGAGCGCTTAAATTGCCACCTCCAAAGCGAATAAAGTGAGTTTTTAGACCAACAGCAGTTTGAAAACGATTTCGGAGCATTGTAGCCACCTGTTGTCTGTCTTCCCTGGCCGTTGTGCATCTTGGTCTGCCATTTCCTGGTCTTCTAAGGTGTGATCCGGTCTCTTGGTACCGCTGGACTACCCGCTGAACAGTCGACAAAGATACACCAATGTTTCTGGCTGTTTCACGCTGGCTCCGCCCAAGTTCCAAAAAAGTTAGGATTCTGGTACATTCCTCTAGCGTGACTGCCATGCTTCACCTCACAGAATAATAATTATGCACGTGGAAGACGTTCACGATAATTTTTTTTGTGACAGAATAGAAATGGAAAGCATCCATAATGACATGAAACAAAAATATTGTTTTTAAAAATAGTAATTTTTTTAAATTTTGTTTTTCTAATGAAGTTTTTTTCATCAACCAGTTTAAATAATATGCTATTAGAAGCGCAACTAAAAAGTCTTTATTCTGTTTTTTATTTCATTGATTTAACTTTTACAGTTCTGGAGGTATTTCAATTTTTGTGACTGACCCGTTATTTTTGGAACCGAGTGTACATTAAAAGTAATCCTATACAACGCTCATTTGTTTCAAGCATTACAAAGCGAACGTGTCGGGCGCGGGTCGGGACGGCAGTACGGCGGGCTTGTTTATATTGTAATTCCTTGTATTATCCGAATGTCACCACACGAAAAGCGTGCGCGGCTCCCGCTACCGACCCGCTCCGCGCCCGACCCGCACCCGACGACTCCTCAAAGTTGCGACAAACAAATGCGCGACAAATGCTAGAGCGACAGTACGATAGGTTGACCATCAGCGGTGCGACAGCACATCATCTCGACGAACGTTAGTGCGACAGATTGTTTTCACGACAAACGATGGCACGACGAAACTTATGATCGACGAACGATAGCGCGACACAATTTTCGCTCGACAAACTAAAGCACGACAAAACATTTATATAATATTTTGTTGCTAATACCAGATAAGAAAAAAAATTAATGTTTTAGGTTCTTTAATACATGGTTTTTGCCTACCTTGCTCGTAACTGCATTCGCACACTGCAGTCATTTGACATTGACAATAAAGAATATTGCCAATAAAAACATTTATAAACGAAAGTACTTCTACTTTACATTTTTTTCTTATCTGCTATTAGCAACAAAATATTATAGAAATGTTTGTCGTGCTTTAGTTTGTCGAGCGAAAATTGTGTCGCGCTATCGTTCGTCGATCAAAAGTTTCGTCGTGCCATCGTTTGTCGTGAAAACAATCTGTCGCACTAACGTTCGTCAAGCTGATGGGCTGTCGCACCACTGATGGTCGACCTATCGTACTGTCCTAGCATTTGTCGCGCATTTGTTTGTCGCAACTTTGATACGGAGTCGCACCCGACACGCACCCGCTTTCTGTGTGTGTTGAGCTTTAAACTTTAAAAAGTCGTCTCCTTTTCAAAACAGCAAAACCTGCTTCCATTTGCATTATCTCGTCGTTCCATTTAATGCAGCAGAACACTCTTACACAAACGAAACTACAACAATATTACTATTTAGTTAGAGAAACAACGACACTTTTGCCGGCGCGCCTACGATTACAGTTCCAAATTGCTTTTGCTAAATTTAATTTCGCCACAACCATTTTGAGAACGAGTTTAGTCTCTAGTTTAGAACATTTTGTGTTATTATTATGTAGGTAAATGGATATTGAATGAGAAGTTATTAGTTTAAGTACATGGTCGGAAGTAATTTGGATCATATAATTATGTTAGTAGATGTTTTCAAATGATATGGAGAATGGATATCAAACATCTGTTTTGTTCATTCATTCAGTTTCATTCAGTTTTGATTTTATTTTACATGCGAGTCATTAGATATGCTGTTATTTAAAATGGAAACTAAAATGTTCCCCTCAATCTGGTAGCTCTTTGCATTATCATTTTATAAACTGAGTATAATATCGATAAATTCACCAACATGAAAATATCGTTCCAGACGAAAACATTACATATTGTTTTTTTTTCTGTTTAAGTATTTTTATAGTAGCTATCTGTATCCAAATAGACTATGTGGGTATTTTTTTTTTCTCCTTAATTTTTGAATTTTTTATTTCTTTGTTTTAATGATGGTCTGGCAGTTTGAGTAGTTGATGCGGCCTACCCAAATGTCCTTTCTTTGGTATTGTTCGTCGAGTTGAGCTCCTTAAGCTCTGAGTGAGCTCCACGATTACTGACAAATGCTTGCACTGGCTGGACAGGTCCACTCAAATCTGTGTGGTTCTTTCCTCAAAAGACCATTTCAGACACTAATCTACATGGTTCTCATATGGCTTGACCAAGATTATGTCTGGACTTTAAAAGAGACCGTGACCTCTGAGTTTGTTTCGGCCTTTCTTCTCAGAGTAGTCAGTTAGGAAACGCCGACTTCATCTAGCTTATTTTAAACATTTTTTTTAATATGACGTGTAAAAGTGATTCCGATATCCTATTTACTGAATAAACAATTTCATTTCATTTCATTTCATTTCACTATCTAATAAATGTAATTATAATAGTAGATATTCTTACCTGACACTCATAGGTACCGTTGTCCCTCTTCTGCACGAACTTGATCTGCAACGTCCAGTCTTCTGAACCTTCTCCATGTAACACCTGCAACAAAAATACAACATCATTATCAATAATATCTACCCAATTAATTATAGTTGTAAAATTTGGGTTTCCTAGAAAAGCGGTTCCGTCATATTATAACCGTAACGGCCGTCATAATAATCTGTAATTTTCGCCAGTATTTGACATTATGGTGTCAAAAAATACTCTGTATTTGGACAGTTGTTATTGTGTGACCGTTCACCGTTTTCTTAAACCAAACCTTTAGGGCGTGTGCCGCTTCTGTCAAATTCCTCGAAGCGCACCAACTTTGAAACGCACCTAATGAAGCGCTCCAAAAGTTTACCTCGAAACGCACCAACGATGAAACAGAAAGCATGAAGGATTCGTAATAAATGATATAGATAGATGTTTTAAAATTCAATTGTCCCAATTTTTTATTAATTAAAACTACCAAATTAAAGTACCTGGGTAACAGAAATGAACAGAAAATACCTAAACGATTTCACTAAGTTGTGCACCAACGATTATACTATATCGATAGAAGTATTAAAACAGTCTATAACTTACCTGTCCTGTCCTGTATTGTTACCAATATTGAGCTAAGTAGTAAGTCGCTTAAGCACCTAGTTCCAGTTCATTTCTGCTTTCCTGGTAGATTCAATAAATAAACAATTACGACAGTTGAATTTTAAAATGTCTATCGATATCATTTACTACGAATCCTTCATGCTCTTCTCTATGTTTCATCGTTGGTGCGTTTCGAGGAATACTTTTGGTGCGCTTCATTTGGTGCGTTTAAAAGTTGGTGCGCTTTGAGGAATACCCCAAACGATAGAGATCCTTCTTTCATATAATAAAATTAAACTCTGATCATCGATCCATATGTCAAGTGTCGTCATTTTGCCAATAACCCCGCCTGTCTATCACTTCATCTTATAATAGGATATAACAATAAAATACGCCAAATCATTCTGAGAAATGAAAATGGAAGATAGTTATCGCGATATTTTTATTAATAAGAGTCGAGATATGACAGAGTTATTTTTGAACATACCTAGAATCTAGTAAAATAATCGGATAACTTGCCTCCGGTTTCTGAAAGCAATTTTTTATTTAATCTTCTGTCTTGTGATTTAATTTCGGTAAACCAATCAATCAATGGTACCATGAGATGACATGTGACAGCTTGTTAGTTTATTTTCCGCCAGTCAGACACCGGTGATAATATATTTAAAGAAAAACTCGCCAAATACATAACCTCCTCCTTTCTTTACGTCGGGCGTCGGTATATTTTTTTAATATTCTCAACTTTTTTTTAAACGTTGTTGTGTTTTTCTAAAAAAACCGATGAATTTATCAGCATTCTTTTGTTTTGTCATTTAAGGGCTTGAACACAAATCTGCGACGGCTCCCGAAGATTTTCTTCCGAATCTTCTGCGTTGCGAACAAGCATCGCGCCGATTTGCAGTTTTGTGTACAAGCCCTTACATGACAAAACAAAAGAATGCTGATAAATTCTCAATTTTGGAACTCAATTCGTAGTTTGGCAGTGCACGGGCGACATGTGAACTAGAACCGAATTCCTTCGGTCTGAATCTGAGAAAATACAGTTCTCAGATTCCAATTGAGTCGATGCACAAACGTTTTACAATCTTCGATTGGGGAAGTAGAATTACGATCTTAGGAAGTATTAGCCCAAAGACTAAGTGAAGTACTAGGTCGAATGGTTGTGGTGATATCATATTCTGCCTATCACTATTTTGGGGTAACTCGCGTATTGTTTCGGGTTTACCTTTATAGATAAACTCAAGCCTTCTTTCCTGGGGGTAGGCAGAAATTCTAGAACGCCACCTCCTACGATATTTTTCTGTTGTTTGTATAATTATCACTTGCTTCAATAACGGTGAAGGAACACAACGTGAGGAATCCGGCTTGCCTGAGATATATTTCTCGAAGGCATGTGAAGCCAAGCCCAAGAGGCCCTTGGGCGGCTTTAAAACTGTGATACCAGGTTAGTAACTAAGCAAAAGAAAAAAAAAAAAAAAAAAAACTATCTTTTTCGATTCCGAATCCGATTTTGCTACAATCCTTACATACTCCTTTTGTTTCTTTTACGTTTAAACAACTGTTTTTTATTTCGGGTTTATAAAAACTTGCTTTCGCCCGCGGCTTTGCCCGCGTGGAGGTCGGAAATGTATTATCCCACGGGAACGTACTACCGGGATAAAAATTATCGTTTATGTTAATCCAGGTCATAAACTATCTGTGTGCCAAAATTTCATCGAAATTCGTTCAGTCGTTATTGCGTGATTGAGTAACAAACATCGAAACATACAAACTTTCACATTTATAGTAGTTTTCATTGATGTGAATCCACTCGTATTTTAAGCTTAGGTACTTGAGGAGAAATTAAATAATTGGAAAAGGTTTTTCGTGTGGTTTGTACATGACATACAAAGCGCTCGCTGGTTACAGTACGACACAACTTAGATGTAGCATAGATTTGAAAATTTTCATTCATTCATTACAATTTCACGAACGTATTTGGCTATAAGACTTTACAAGTTATTGCGTTTTCGAAAGATCATTTTCACCTAAAGCAGTAACAAAGATTGGTGATTTTGAAGGCGCTCTCAGTTCGGATGGTGATCGGTTTTACGAATTTTGCCGATGTTACATCTAATTTGTGTCGTATTGTACCACCTCGCCTTAATAAAAATACTACATGAATCATAGACAAAAATACTTTTAGACCTGGAATAATATTAAGTTAATGTCATACACTGAGTTTGAATGCCTCGTAGGTCTAGTGGTCGCAAGCGCTACTGCTGATCATAAGGTTCTGGGTTCAAATCCCAGGTCGGGTAATGTGGTATTGGGTTTTTCCATTAGTAATTTCTCAATACCAGCCTGAGTCTGGATCTGTCCCCGGTTGATGGTAATAGGCTCGCCCCCTATTACAAGGGACTTAAAGATAACTGGCGAAATGTGGGTGTACTATAGCCCTATAGGTACACCTCTGCCCAACCCTTTGGGGAAAGAAGGCGTGATGTTATGTTAATGTCATACAAATAATACCAAGAACATGTATTTGTTTCGTTCGAGAATTGAACCCGCACACAACAGCGCTTAACCACTGCGCTTTAAGACGTAACTCATTATTTTTTCCGGACTTTGTTAATTAAAAAGTGTGCTTCGTTATCTAAATGCTGATACAGACGAACTTCGTCAAATCAACTGTCAATTTGATGTTCAAATGAATCAGCCATTTTTAACGATGAGGAAAAGTTAAAGCTGAGGCGTGAAATTATCGAGAGGAAATATTAATTAAAAAGGAGGAAGGAATTAAAAATGGTAATTCGGCAAGGTTTATGTCGATGTAGATTTTGATGGATGACGGTTTTTTGCGTCAGATAGAGTAACGCGTTGTCAATGGAATGTATTTTAATTGAAAAACCCGGGCAAGTGCGATTTGGACCACCGTACAATATTTTACACATAATTTTTCTTTAATATATTTAGTAACAAAACACGTTTCTTGTATCGCGACCCCTTTTACCCCAGTCACCCCCCCCCCTGCCCCCCCCTGCCCCTTTTTTTTTTTTTTTTTTGGGTGGGAAATCATCCAATGACTTCTCCCGCTCTGGGCGGAGCGGAAGGGCGTGTCAGACTTTTACTGACTAAAACCCACCCGTGTTCCTTCCCTTGCCATGCCAGGGGCCACGGTTTCCCCTTGGGACTACCCGCAACCCCGGCAGGCATCGGCCCTAACGGACTCCGTCAGTTTTGCTGACATCTCTTTGAGGCGCGCGTGGAACACGACGCGCCGTCGACCCGGGCCTGGTCCTTATCGGACGGCGAGCTGCCCTCTGCTCTCCGTCCGCAGGCCCGCGCCTACGGTGGCCGGAAATCGGCTATCAATTCCCGACGCCCGGGAAGTCTCCTACGGCGGCGGCGGCTAGGGCTGGTAGGGCGCGGCCTCTGCCACTCCCTCGCGCGCTCCGCCTCCTCCTTCGCGAGCATTACTGCTTCGCAGAAGGAGGTGACGGCTTGCCATGCCCTCTCGCTCCGCACCATGGCCTGGACCAGGGCCGGACCCCCCCCTGCCCCTGTACCCTTCTTATCACAGTCATGACGTGCACTATTTCTGTTCTCTATTTTGTTCACGTGTTTCTGTGATGAACAAACCTATTTTTCTTTCTTCTTTAAATTTTTTACTTTACTCAATTTTTATTATTTATTATTATAGCGGCAATAGAAATACACAATCTGTGATATTTCAACTTTCTACCTATTACAGTTCATGATATACAGCCCGCTGACAGACAGACGGACAGCGGAGGCTTAGTAATAGGGTTCTGTTTGGCACCCATCGGGTACAGAACTCAAAGAAAAAAGAGATTCAGATATTTTTTGTGAACTACTTACTCTTGAAACTGTAGTTTTATTCGTGTAATAATGATTGTGTTCAATCTTTTAATATGTATACCATACTTTCTGATTAGTATTTACCTACTTATACTTCATTTGAAATAAGATTAGACTTTTAAACAAACCTTTTTTACAGTCTCAACCGATTCTGACTTCTATATCATCGGCATAAGGATGACATTTAAAGCAAATAACGCCAACTGTTCACTGCAGCTGCCATATACACAAAATCGGTTGAACAGAAAGTAAAAAAGGTTTAGTTAAATGTCTATTCTAATTTCAAATGGAGTATAGGAAGGTAAGTACTCATGCCGAAAGCAAAGTTAAACGAATTTGCCATTTCTAAAAAAAGATTTCGTTTTTTATTTTGTTTAAAGGACAAAATGTGACGATATTATAGGCTTCCAGTTACTAGGCCCGGCGGTTATACCAACGTAATAACCTACTAAATACGAGTACGCACAGAGGGAGTACATCAGCTTTTGTGGGGCCAAAAGCTTTTGACTGCTAAGCTCCTAACGCTTTTGAGCTCATCAACACAACCCATTAACGCTGTTGACTCCTGAAAATTATACCGAAAGCCTCACAGTAGCTATTTCCCTATCATTTTCGGAGCCACAGGGAAATAATACCTACTAATCCTATGTCCAAGCTAAATTTCATCCAGCAAAGATGACGTCGGGAAACGGGAACTCGAACAACAGTTAAGGTCTGTTCAAAAAGTATCTACCTAGTGAATGTATAAACACACCCTGTTCGGGTTAAATTCTTACGTAATCACTCACTTAAGAGAATTAGTATCATAATATTCGTCTTTATATAGAAGGTTTCAACATCTCACTACCACTATCACTTATTCATTAATTATTTTTTGAATAACATTATTAAATTGTAATCACCATCGACAAACATTGAGATTATAAAATTAATCTCAAACTATGTTGTCGAATGAAAAACATCTAAGGTGATTTAAAATTAGAAAATCAAATCAAAACACTCAATTTGTAAGTGGCACTACAGGTAGGTACGTTTTGTTATCCAATTGTTTACATTTTGATCAAGTTCTTTTCGAACAGACTATAGGTGCCACGCTTAGTGCTTAGTACAGCGAGCTAGGTGACTTGCTTCTAGCAAATTAACGAATAGTTTTACAATTTTTTATGGTTACACTATCGTGCAGTGCCGTGCTGCATGACTCATTTGTAACATGTTCCAAATGTACGCTACTCACCAAGTCTAGTTGTGTGTCACCAGCCTTAGCTAGGATAGTGGATTTCTAGACCGTGATCGAATCGCCTGACGCGGCAGAAATCAGAAACGACGTGTCAATGATGGAATGAGGCCGACGTGGCCCGAAAATAACCGAAAAATACCGAAACAAGCATTCGGCCATAATGTGTAATAGGATATTTTTTTGTTGTATAAAATGAGTTTTTACGCCGACGTCGCCGTCGATATGAAAAGTGTGTCAGCGGTTTTTTGAACGCAATTTTACCAAGTTGTGTTTATGATTTTTACTTCGGAGCTAGTATAGAGAGAAATAATAAAATAGGGGAGAGATGGAGTTGTGTCTGTTTTATATTCTGTTGAGTTGTGCGGTGCAGATAGGGTTGCTAGGCACATCTGGATTTTGAATCGATATTGTTCAGTTTTCTTGATAACTCAAGCAAGGTACTTATTTAAGATACTTACCAGGTTTTTTTTTTTTTTTTGTGAAGCTTAATAAAAATCTGAAAACCACTGTTAGACATCGTAGAACCTAAACCCCTGGGTCTAGAACCTTGAAATTATACACAAGACCTCCATATACAACGAAGATCAGTTCTAAGGAAACTTTGAAACTTTACCCCTTAAAGGGGTCAAAATAGGAGACGAAAGTTTTTATGGACGTCCGTAAATTTTGCTGAATGGAATACCATCGGTTACACGGCTTTCTAAGAATTCTATTCACATCACAACAGAAAAAAAATCGTTTCAAACATAAACTTTCATTACAAGCTAAGTAGTCACGCGAAATCGTGCCGACCAATTGCTTATTTTCCCACGCCCACAGTCGGCCGAACTTAAATAAAACGTGTTTAAATTCTCACTGTTATTATTCACGAATTATTATTCACGACACACAATTACTATTATGAAATGTCGCTTTTTCGTTATTTTGATTAAGTTTGTGATAAATTGCTGGCTATGTCGTGGCAAAGTAATAACACTCGCACGGGTATCCATCAGGTTAAGTTACGCTTGCCGGGTTGGTTCGCATGGTGACCATCTTTACATACCCAGACTCCTCCGTGCTTCGGAAAGCACGTTAAGCCGTTGGTCCCGGCAGTCATTCGTGGATCTTTGACAGGCGTTACTGGTCATCAGAAGCCCGAAAGTCCGACAACCAGTCTTACCAAGGGGTATCGTATTACCAGTTACTGGGTTGTGGAGGTCAGATAGGCTTCATGTAAAATATGTAGTCCTGCAGATTGATTGATACCACATCAATCAATCTATTTTACTTGTTCTAGAGTCAGAGGTGCAAATCTAAAGCCCGACTCCCACCGTGCGCCATATCGCGGACGCACGCGCACCAGCCCGCACGACGCACCGTGGGAAACCTAACGTGCGTGGTAGCGCAACGCGTGCGTGGCGGTGCGTCCTCGTGCGGGCTGGTGCGCGTGCGCGATATGGCGCACGGTGGGAGTCGAGCTTAAGGTATGACATGGGGCACACTAAAGGAAATTATATCAAACTGTTCGGTATACTAATTTAAAAGAAGTAGCTATCGTAAAAAAACCTTTCTAAAATTATTAAGTCCACGTAGGTAAGTACCTTTATAGTGCACAAGTTTAATCTATATCTATACATATAATAAAATTGTAGAAAAGTGGTGTCTGTACAATGGAAATATATGAAAAAAAAATAGCAGGGGTTGTTATTATATCGATGCTGAACCCGAGATTGTAATTAAATTTTTTTTTGTCTGTTTGTCTGTTTGTCTGTTTGTCTGTTTGTCGGTTTGTCTGTTTGTCTGTTTGTCTGTGTGTTTGTGCACGCTAATATCAGAAACGGCTTATTCGATTTAGATGCGGTTTTCATTAATATATTGTAGTAAGCTTCACTTAACATTTAGTGTTTATTTCATGTCAATCGGTTCATAAATAAAAAAGTTATGTCAATTTAAAGAATCACATCGAACATTTGTTATAGGTTAGGCATTTCTTTCCTTGATTTTCGGTATACTTATCTTAATTTTTATTTAGGGTTTGTATTGTATATAAATACTATAAGTATTTGGTATAGGTTAGGCATTTCTTTTCTTGATTTTCTTTATTAAGTATAAGTTTATTAGCTCAGGTTAGTAATAAATTTTTCTAGCAATTCTTTTGTTTTATAAAGTTAGTACGTTTGGTTTACACGTCTTACCACTTATTACTTAAACTGTGACAATTTTAGACTGTATAATAATCTGTAAGTATTTATAATTTAATTGTTTACGATAGTACGTGTTTACTAAATAACTGTGTGTTAAGTAGTAAGTACTATTTTATTGTAAGAATGCCTCGAAGAAGATCCAACCTCTCCCAATGTAGCAGAAATGCTAAAAGGATGAGATTAGTTCGATCACAGGAATCTGAGGAAGGTCGTGAGGCAAGGCTCTCTGCAACTCGGGAACATCAGGCTAGGTTTCGTGCTGCAGAAACTTCGACTCAGCGGGAATCTCGACTGAGTTCAAATCGTTCTCGAATGGTCGAGGTCGCGAAAAATTTTTTTCATACTAATGGGGTCAAGTCATGAAAAAGGTTGAAAAACACTGCCCTACATTAATCCTACTAATATTATAAATGCGAAAGTTTGTGAGGATGGATGGATGGATGGATGGATGGATGGATGTTTGTTACTCTTTCACACAAAAACTACTGAACGGATTTTGATGAAACTTTACAATAATGTAGCTTATACATTAGAATAACACATAGGCTACAATTTATAAAGATTTTATGTGATTTGGCCATAATATAACGATAAGTATCAAGTAAGTCGGAAAAATTCCTGCCCTCTGAGATCTATCTTTGCGTGCGCTGCCTTTTTTTTTTTGGGCGGTTAATCATCCAATGACTTCTCCCGCTCTGGGCGGAGCGGAAGGGCGTGTCAGACTCTTACTGACTAAAACCCACACGTGTTCCTTCGATCCTTGATATCTCTTTGAGGCGCGCGTGGAACACGATGCGCCGTCGACCCGGGCCTGGTCCTTATCGGACGGCGTGCTGCCCGTTGCTCTCCGTCCGCAGGCCCGCGCCTACGGTGGCCGGAAATCGGCTATCAATTCCCGACGCCCGGGACGTCTCCTACGGCGGCGGCGGCTAGGGCTGGTAGGGCGCGGCCTTTGCCACTCCCTCGCGCGCTCCACCTTCTCCTTCGCGAGCATTACTGCTTTGCAGAAGGAGGTGACGGCTTGCCATGCCCTCTCGCTCCGCACCATGGCCTGAACCAGGGCCGTACGCGAGAGGTCACCGCCGCCGATCGCCTCCACGAGGACACGGCGGTGGTCCACCCAAGCCGGGCAGACCTCCACCGTATGCTGCGTGCGCTGCCTAAACCGTTAGAGTTACATGAAGAAAATGTATTGTGGGATAGAGTTCTAAATAAAAGTCCGCGACAGCATATATCTACCTTTTATGTGGAAGCCTTTATAACCAAAATAGTGAGCAATAAATACAGTTAAATTGAATACTTTTTTTACATTGCATATTTTAGAGTATTTAGTTAATTCTTATCAAACCTTCATCGCTTTTGGTATTTAATGTAGATAAAGTTTGTCTTTTACACTAACTAATTTGGACAAATAGTTTAAAAGTTAGAACGATAAGAATGACCTGCGATATTGAGTCGACGGCGCACAGAACGAGGGTGGAGGGGCGGGCCAGGGGATGACGCGCCAGAGCGCCGAGTGGAAGCTATTGCTTAATAATTATGTTCGAGAAATAACGTAAATAACGCAATTAATTGTTGAACTGTCAAAATGAAACCCATTGCTATTGTAAGTGCTACGCAATTACCCCGCTGATTTAGGACATGTTACACGTTCCTGTGGGATAATTTCCGACATCCACGCGGGCGAAGCCGCGGGCAGAAGCTAGTAGAAAAATAAAATTGAAAAATTTGCAGTGTGGGCACACTTATGCGGGCTGCACCAACACTCCTCAATGACCTTTGATATAGCTGCCTAGCTGTACCTATGTAAGTCTGTCTGGACTTATATTGTTCGTATTTTGCGTTAAGTAGTTTTATCTCAGTAAGATTTTAGGGTTCCGTACCCGAAGGGTGTCAAACGGAACCCTATTACTAAACCACCGCTGTCCGTCTGTCTTTCATGAACCGTAATACGTAGACAGTTGAAACTTTCACAGATTATGTGTTTCTATTGCCGCTATAATAACAAATACAGTGTACTAGCATTTGCCAACGGCTTCAATACTCAATACTCAATTATTTATTGCATTCCATATGTATTACATAGATGGTATAACAAAGTAAAAGACCAATATGGACCCTGTCGGGCACAGCAAGATTAGGAGACGCGAAATAAGGGGTCATTGTACTTATCATTATGAAAAACTTTTACTATGGGACCAAAGCTGAAATCGCGAAAAAAAAATCAGATGTTCCATTCATTTATGTTCGCATATCTCGTCAAAATGTAGGGAACAGCTGATTTTTATTTCGCGATTTCAGCTTTGGTCCCATAGTAAAAGTTTTTCATAATGATAAGTACAATGACCACTTATTTAGTGATGATTTGAATGTGCTTAACTTTTTTTTTATATTTCTACGCCAGCAATATGTGGAACATTATTAGTGTAAGATCTCAAAATACCATATACTTGGAAATAAAAACATATTTTTTTTTTTTAAGAGTTTTGTAATGAATAAAAAATAAGGTTGTATATCTCGAGTGTAAGGCTCTATATTGTAAATATCAATGTAAATAAATTAATAAACATCGAGAACATCCAAAACTAGGAGCACAGTACTTTAGTCAAAACCAAACAAAAACAGAATAACGAGCTTTAAAAAAATCCCCCGAATACGCACTGTGCATTCCAACACACGACACACAACGCCCTACATTCCCAAATTACGTCAAAAAAATGCATTCCTATTTGTCATTCCGATAAGAATCGCTCGTACAGCTTGACACGGATTTGGCCTTCGCCAAGCACATTCTCATTTATGCCATGTCGCTCGGAATTGCATCTGCGTTTATTACGCTGTTGGGCAAGCAATATCGCAGTATAGCTGAGTATAGCTGTGTGGGGCGTCAGCTTTGTGTGTGGGGATGGGTTATTGTAGGTCAGGTTAGGTCGTGTGATATCCCATTTCAAGAACAAAATCAACATAGTGGTTTTGTTCTTGAAATGGGAATAATTAATTGCATAAAATTTTGATTGATATAGAGGGTATAATATATATCAGAAAGGTGTAGTCAGGATGTGGTATAGGCCATCATGAGAACGAATGAATGCATACTGGAGGAACTCAACATCACCAATCAATCACAGTCATCACAATTGTATTTTTTTTAAATGATATTTCATTTAAAAAAAATACAATTGTGATGACTGTAATGACTAAACATGGTCTGGAAAGGCTTACTAGGACTGGTGGAAGGAAAACGCGCTTAAAGCAGCGGTGAGATGGCCAGGCACGATCAAGAAGGCTGTTGGAGGCAGCATTTACCAAGCGGTTTACACTGCAGAGGACCGCATAGCCTGGAGACGCGTCGTATGTAGTCGCGATCCTCAGCATTGAGGGAACGAGGAAGAAGAAGAGAAGACAGGCCATCAAAGTCTTTATTTTAAAACAGCTGTCCACCAAAATTGGTAAATGTCAAATAATCAAGTGAAATCTAACTCCCCTGCCCCGAAGTACCAACCGATCTGAATTCACGCATCAGATCCTACACTAAGCGTTATTCTAAAATAATTACACGTGCTTCTGAGCACCGAAATTTCAATGATGGGCGAATTATCCGTAATTCCTACACATTCGCGCTCGAATTCGACCGCTGTGGTCGCCGGATCACTTATTCGTTAGCATTTCGAGGGCGTTAATTTTGCGGGCAACCAATTTAGGAACAATTTAGAGTGCATTGACAATGCAGCTTGCTGGTCTATGCACCGTACTATGGCGTAATTAGAATAAATAGAGAAGTAAGCTTTTAATTTGGTGGGGATTCTAATTAAAATAGAGTAGAATAGAAAACATTAAAAGAACGGACTGCCTCGTTGGTCTAGTGGCCGCAAGCACTACAGCTGAGCATGAGGTCCTGGGTTTGATTCCCGGGTCGGGCAAAGTGTTATTGGGTTTTTTCATCTGGAATAACTCAGTAGCAGCCAAGAGTCTGGATTTGTGTCAGTTGTTGACAATAGGCTCGCCCCCTATTACATGGGACTTAAACATAATTGATGAAATGTGCGTGTTCTATAGGTACACCTCTGCCTAACGTGCTTTCCAAGACACGGAAGAGTGTCGGTATGTAAAGATGGTTACCCATCAACGGACCAACCCCGGCAAGCGTAGCTTAACCTGATGGATTGCCCCGTGCGGCTGTTTACCTAGCCATGAGCTCCTCTCTACCCGTAATACTGTCTACTCATTGGTGATATATTTATGTTCCAAAAGCAATTGATGAAAGCCTAAATTAAGCCTGTTCGGCTTAAATTCTTACGCAATCATTCACTAGGGATTAGTAACACATTTGTCTGTATTTAGAAGGTTGCAAGTTTATATATCACCATTTTTTTATGAGATTATCACACTTTACTCTTAGTGGTCATATACACGACGCGTCAACGGCAGCGACCAACACGTCGACGACAGCTGCAGTTGCCTCTGCCTTTGGTAACTCACCGCGCGCTCGTGTATTTGAGCATGAACTCAAATATACGAGTGGCACGTTGTCGACGGCAGTCGCCGACGCGTCGACAGCCTCTGTCGATGGCAGACTCTGTCTACGGCTGACGGCGACTAAAGTCGACGGCTGCAGTTGCCTTTGCAATTGGCAAGGTCCCTCTCGTATATATAAGCACTTAAGTAGTGTCGTGGTCGATGCGACCTGGCCCCTGCTAGGGGTCTCACTCGGCAGGGGTCAGGTCACACAGGCATCGTGAAGCACTTCGGGCGCTCCCACAGATATACCCCAGAAACACACCCCAAAGCGCTGAGGGGAGGTAAACCCCTCGGCAAATAGGTGTGCAGTAAAGTACTCCCACTCCCTCTTGAGGGGAATCCAATGACCGGGCCCCGATTTCGTGGGCCGACAGAACAATCCCTCTGGCAAGGGGCCAAAAAGCCCCAATACGACTATACACTATGTTCCTCCGAACATTTTGGTTTAAAAGGCTACCATTTGTATTTATATTACTAAGCCATCATCACAACATGCTTTTGCATGTACTACCAGTAATTAGCCTCCCAATAAATAGTGGGGGAGGAAAGTTGCAGCACCGGCACGCTTGGCAAACAGAGTAATCGGAGTCAGTTATTAGCATACGTATTTTGCATTACCTATACGCTGAGACGGTAGCGGTAACAAAATAAGTTTTTTTTACAGGTCTAAATTATTCGTTTGGTTGGTACACCGAAATTGCTCTAACGAATTTCTTTACTTTTTAATTTTGTCTAATGTTTTTACCAGACGCCCTTTTGATACACATCGGTGACCGCTGGTTAGCAATGATTAGCTATCTAATTACGCAACACATTTTCGTAGACAATTACGAGAAATTTGTTTCATTTTGACAGTTCAACAACATTCATTGCGTTATTTACGTTGTTTTGAACATTTTTTTTCTAGCTTATTAAGCAGTGGTTTAGCAATCTGTTTCAAACCGATTCAGATTCTGATTACGTAATTAGGGTACAGGTTAGTACCTCCCTACGACTTCTTTAAACGAAATGTTTGAATTTTCTGTTTCGAAAGTGTCAAATGAAAGTGTAAACGAAGCCTGTACAGGTTAAATTCTAACAAAATCCATCACTAATGATCAGTGATCGGAGTAGGTAGAGCTATTTTGGTTCAATGACCGGAAACGTTGATATTAATATGGACGTTCCCCGGTATTCTAACTGAAACTCTGGCATTCGAAAAAATAAATTGATTTTTTATTAACAAGGATAAAAGAAAGCTTATCTTATGTATTGGCAGTGAGCGCACGACGTTGTCAAACTAACATCAGCGACGCGTTGCTAATTTTCAATATGCACACGCGCGTGTGCGATGTTGCCGCTCCTGAGCGGCGCGTAAAAAAAATCAGGCGTTATACCTGTATAACGCGTGATTTTACCGCTCAAGTGTTACGCGTGACATGACTAGTTTGAAACAGCTTATACACGAGTACTTGTTTACAATAAAAAAAAAAAGTTTTTACTTTCATTAACCTGAAACCTGTCCGTCTTACTTGTACGCAAGTACAAGAAATAGCTCTACCTACTCCGATCACTGCTAATGATATAATATACTGCTAAACATATTCATTTTTTTGTATTTAGGTTACAACTTTATATCTGTTCTTTTTTCGAACATTATTGTTTGAATGACATTATTAAACTGTAATAAAAAATCAACGACGAAAATTGGGGTTATAAAATTAACCTTAGTTCTGAAACGAAAAACTTCTTTAGGGTCATTTAAAACTAGAATTTCGGGATTAAGTAGGTATTCAAACAAACAATCAAATCAAAACACTCAATTTGTAACTGGCTCTACAAGTTGGCATTCACAGATACGTTTTCTAATCCATCATCCTAGCCTTTTTCCAATTATATTGGGGTCACCTTCCAGTCTAACCGGATACAGCTGAATACCAGTATTTTAAATAGAGCGACTGCCTATCTGACCTCCACAACCCAGTTACTGAGTAATACGATACTTCTTGGTAAGACTGGTTGTCAGACTTTCGGGCTTCTGATTACTCGTAACTCCACGAATGACAGCCGGGACCGACGGCTTAACCCATCATGGACCAACCGCGGTAAGCGTAGCTTAACCTGAACGATCGACCTATGCGGCTGTTATTACTAATTAGCTACAAGCCCTCACGTTTTCTAATCCATATGTTTACATTTTGGAACGAATTATCAATCTTAAAAAAAATGAATTGTTGTTAGTCTCGCTAAAACTCGAGAACGGCTGGACCTATTTGCCTAATTTTGGTTTTGAAATATTTGTGGATGTCCAGGGTAAGTTTAAATTGTGTGAAATAACCATTTTATTTTCCCATACAAACTGTTCCAAGCTGTCGTTGTCATAAAATCCTAAGTTCCTAACTAACACAAAGTACTAGGCTTGCATAAATTCACGATAGTATCTATTTCAATTGGTAGGTATGTAGGTAGGT
This sequence comes from Conistra vaccinii, assembly GCA_948150665.1. Taxonomy (NCBI): domain Eukaryota; kingdom Metazoa; phylum Arthropoda; class Insecta; order Lepidoptera; family Noctuidae; genus Conistra; species Conistra vaccinii. Next base: position 19,040,451 of record OX411327.1, read on the forward strand.
AGGTAGGTATGTATGTAGGTAAGTAGGTATGTACGTAGATACGTAGGTACTGTATGTAAGTAGGGTAGGTATGTAGGAAGGTAGGTAGGTAGGTATGTAGGTAGGTAGGTACGTAGGTAAGAAGGTGTGCCGTAGATAAGTACTTACAGATACCCGTGCGAAGCCGGGGCGGGTAAAGCTAGAAGGTAATAAATTATTTGTATAGGTATGAAATAAAACTATCGAGAGAACACAACTTTCTCAATCAAACAAAAGACAGTCAATACAAACAAACATACAAACAACCATCCCATTATTCTCTGTTTTCTCAAACCTTGCAACGACACAAAGACTTTCAAAGACCTTGAAACAGTGCATACGAAGCCCCGACGCCTGCAAACTTCGTCGTGTAACTTCCATACAACTTGCGAGTTGTTCTCGTGTGTTTGTGGTTGATAAGAAGTTGATACAGTGCCTCTGTTTCTGCCCGGATGGGCGCAAAAACAGTTGGGAATTCAATGTTCGTAGCTGGGGGCGATTGTTATATAAGTAAGTTAATGAGTTATTTTTAGAATATTTCCGATGTAAAGGTGAAACGAATATCTGAATTATCAAAAATAGTTTAGTCCTATTTGCTATCCCCTGTTTTTTTTTATAGAGGTATTTTATTCTAATGCTGAGGCCGCATCTGATCTACGTCTATCAAGACCAAGCTTCGCTCAGTGATACGATACACGCAGATGTGACCGACCATTATCGGTTATCGTCGCAATAGTTCGGGCTGCGTATCACTTATCTCCCGGGTGGCGGTGTAGCGGTTACACCGCCACATACAAACTATGCAGCAAAGACATGACGTCACACAAATCCTGGATCGCGCAGTTAGAGTTTACCGCACGACATAGGTAAGACTATCCGAAATCAACTTACGGGCAGTTGCCCGTCAGACATAACACCCGTCTGGTCGGAGGATCCTCCCTTTTCTAATGCAGATGAGTGAACTTTACACCCTGTTCTTCATACCTCTAAATTACTGACCCCGAATATGAACGTCAACGCAGCCTTCATGCAACGACTTCAGAGTGACGTCATCATCATCGTCACTCCCGCAAGCTTTCGTGAGGCGAGTCACACAGCCAGCCAGCACCCACGGCTTCAACGGCTACACAACACGCGCGGTACATAATAAACGTGGCGAAGGCGCTAATGTGTCCACCGCATTAGCGCGATAATTTTTTACCGAGCATAACATACGAAGCTTCGACACGCATTGCTTTGTCACGATAGATACAGATGCGGTTGTAGCATTAACCACTAGAATTTCTTATGAAGAAAAGAAATAGGTTGAAATCTAGGAAGAAATTCTACCTAGATTCTAGGTAGAATTTTTTATGAAGCCTTCTGGTGAAAAATTAACCTTTCGCAAATACTACTGCCCTAATGTATGAAAAGAATAAGTTTTACTTTCTTAAGGAATTTTTTCCTAGTAGATAATAATAAAAATGAGTCTGAAAGTTACAGCCCCGAAACATTCTCAATTCATAAAAACTTAGAAAGGTTATAAAAACGTGTCAAACTAACCTGAAACCTTTCATCATTGGTGTATGTGAACTTCCCGGAGCTCAGGATATGCCAGTCTCTCTTTCTGATCCACGACACTTGCTGAAAGACAAAGAACACATTACTAATATAGCATAATTGAAAAATAACATCACGTCGATCCACGAAGGGAAAGGCAGAGAGTGTACACCCACATAACACCTAGAGTTGCCAACTTTTTTATATCAAATATACTTAGTATTATCGAAACCAGTGCCTGTGAAAATATAATATGTGATGGCCCAGTGGTTAAGGCCTAGCCTCTCATGCGAGAGGTTGTGGGTTCAAACCCGGGCAAATACCAATGTGACTTTTTCAATTCATATATGTGCTTTCTGAGTTTATCGTGGACATTACTGACATCGGTGAAGGAATAACATCGTGAGGAAACCTGGACTTATAGTTAATGTAAGTCTGAAATCGCCAACCCGTCTTGAGCAAGCGTGGTGATCAATGCTCGTGCCTTCTCTGTATGAGAATGCAGAGAAGAGGCATTTGTCCTACAGTGGGACAGTAACAGGCTTGTATTTATAATCCTTTATTAACAGTTTTTAAGCTATTGCAAAGCTTCTATCGCGGGCCTTGAGCGTGGAGACCTAATACAGAAATTTCGTAACGAAAATACTACCTAAGAAAAGAGTGTTTTGTATTGAAAATTATGTTTAACTGCTTGACAACAAAGTTCAAATTTACTTAAACGAATGATACGAGAGTGTTGTATTGAAAATTATGTTTAACTGTTTGACAACAAAGTTCAAATTTACTTAGACGAATGATACGAGAGTGTTGTATTGAAAATTATGTTTAACTGTTTGACAATAAAGTTCAAATTTACTTAGACGAATGATCCTTGACTATTAATAGTTAAATTAAAACCTTTTTATTAGTTTGATGTTCCCATTACGTTGTGTCAAGTTTTAAAAACTATAAATGTGAATAACAGTTCCTGTCAATGTCATCATTGCTATTTCTTGTATTCGGGTTAATATTTTACAATTGCGTAAGTTGATAAAAAATGCTATGCAATAGCTTCGCCGGGGCAGTCCCCGAGTGCCCCACGTCTTTTTTTTAAATCATTCATACACTCTAAACTAGGGTTACAAAATACCATTAATTCAGCTTTTATGAGATTAATACTGGCCATAGCGATCGTCTTGCCATTTTGTATTGAAATAAAAATATAGTAGTTTTGCCTACTACGAGTATATATTCTTTTATTGAAATAAAAATATAGTACCTAGTTTTGCCTACTATATATTCTTTAGAAATAATAGTGTTTAGGTCTCTAATATATCTCTAATATATAGTAGGGTTGGCAACCCTCATTTCACCCGTTACGTTTAGGTCTTATGTAATATAGAGCCCTAACTGCTACTTTTCTTTAGAATTAACGCAAGCATTTAATTATTTCTAAACCACTATTTCGCAGACATTGGTATGGGTTACACGTTTAACTAGTTTTAAATTTATTCTGTCAGATTTAAATTGAAGTTTTTGAAAGAAAAAGAAATACAGAAAGAAAGAAAGAAAAATACGTTTATTTGTCACAGAAACATGTGCAGAAAAAAAGATAATAAACTCAAGTAGAACGAGAAAATAAAACACAATAGATTTAAATATAATCACGAGCTCAAAACAGAAATAGTCGGCAGCTGCTGGCACGTCATGACTGTGACAAGAAGGCTACCACTCAGGATGATGTTGTGCTATGGGGGACCCACAGCATAGCGCTGATTTACAGTGGTCACCCGAAAACGACGTACGGAAACCAAGTCAGGCTTAATGAGCTAGACATAAATAAATTATCTATAATATAATGCTACTATAAAACCAATAATTTGAATAAATATGATTAAATAACTTAAAAATAATTATCCGGAAGCATCACCGTGCGTGCATATAACATGTATCCACCCAAAACACCATTATCATTTTACCTACAAGAATATTCAGTTTTTTGTTTACTTGTCATTTGTCCATTTGTCCCAATATAGTAAAATAAAATCTCAATAACACTGCCCGCCCTAGAGATCGAACCGAGTATCCCATGCTCGGAAGTCACGCTTGCCATCACTAGACCAACGAAGCAGTTTAGCATATAAAATGGAATAGTACTTAACATACATAATTATTCAATCTGCCTAGCATTTTCCCATCTATGTTGGTGTCAGCTTCCAGTCTAACCGGATGCAGTTAAATACCAGTATTTTACATGGAGCGACTGCCTGTCTGACCTCCACAACACAGTAACTAGGTAATACCCCCTTGGTAAAACTGGTGTCAGACTTTCGGGCTTCTGACGACTAATAACGACTGTCAAAGATTCACTAATGACAGCCGGGATCCCAACGGCTTAACGTGCTTTCCGAGGCACGGAGGAGTCTTGAAATGGTCACCCATCTACTGACCAACCCCGGCAAGCGTAGCTTTACCTGATGGATCGACCCGTGCGGCTGTTATTACTTAGCCACGAGTTCCTCCACTTAACATACATATTGTGTTTTAAAATAAGTACCAAATAGACACGGTTTAAAAATAAAACAGGTGCGGCACAATTTCAGGCATGTGTATAAATTAAGCCTTTGGGAACAAGTTGCGGCGTCAACGTCCCAATTGTACGGTCGTGTCAATGTCGTACAGAATTACAGGTGACACACCACAAAATACGTTGCGAAGATTAACATGCGGACAAATTTGCTGGCACTAAACGGCTGCCTATTTGATTACAATATTTCGTTTAATTTAGTTAGTGTAGAATAAATTTAACACTAGTGTTATGAAACGAGTATTTTAATCTATACTTCTATACTAATATTATAAAGAGGTAAAGTTTGTGAGGTTGTAGGGTTCTCTGGATCTATTGAACTGATTTTGAAAATTCTTTTACCAATAGAAAGCCACGTTATTTGTGAGTGTCATAGGCTATATACGTATTTATGTTTACCGCCCAACGAAGTGGGCAGGGGTCAGCTAGAACAAAAATAAAATACTAGACGTAGAAATGTTTAGTAACCTATTTAGCTTAACTATTCCTAAAGAGTCATATAAAACCTGTAAGAAATCGATACGTGTTTCACCTCTGAACGAAGCATCCTCAGGATGACGATTGACTTATCGCGAACCCGAACACTGCGTGTTGCCACGCCGAGCACCGGACGCACAATTTCTTACCGGGTTTTTATGACTCTTTGGGAATAGTTAAGCGGAATAGGTTACTAAATATAACTACGTCTATTGTATTTTATAATGGATTTACGCAAAGGTCACGCTTGAATCAATTAACGAATACAAAAATGTTGACAGAACAGTTAGTTATTTTTATTTAAGTCTGAAAGTGGCACCGGTAGCTGAAAAGTTGTGTGGAAATCGGTGGGCACGTTAAGCTACGGTTCGTGGATGGGTGACCATCCACATCTCGAGACTCCTCCGTGCCTGGTATTGGTCCCGGCTGTCATGAATGAAAGATCTTTGACAGTCGCTAAGGGTAGTTAGAAGCCCAAAAAAGTCCGACATGATAGTCTTGCCAAGGGGTATCGGGTTACCCAGTAACTAGGTTGTGGAGGTTAGATAGGCAGTCGCTCCATGTAAAATACTGGTATTCAGCTGCATCCGGTTAGACTGGAAGCCGACCCGAAGATAGTTTGGAAACCAGGATTTTATTACAAAAATCTTGAGGGAAGAGTTACTTTTACGGTACACAGTTACGTAACTTACGTATAACCTTTGGTGAATGGGTAGTTTTAATAAAAGATCCGTTCAACTTTCACCTTTGGCTGTCGACTCCCAAGAGAGCCACGAACAATACATAATTGATTGCGTCTAGCATTAGTCGAGGCTTGATAGGCTAAGCGAACCTTATTATGTCCGTAGAAGTATAACAAATATAATACTAGTGGTCGTCCAGTGGTCGAAATTCGACCATAATTCATTGATAGGATTGTTTAGGATAATTCATACTAATTTCATACATGAAATTAGTATGAATTATCCTAAACAATCCTATCAATGTATACTAATGTATAGTACATACTAATTCCATGCCGCCATGTCATTATTCTAAAGGTATGTCCAAAAATTGAGCGGCAAGAGCGCGGCAGTAACACGCGGCGTTAGCAGGACGCATTTCTGCCGCGCTCCAGTTAGGACTAAACCGACGAATATTCGCGCGGTAGCCGCGCACGACGCGCTCAATATTTGGACACACCTTGAGTGTAGTGTGTATAATATCATATTTTAATTTATATAATTGGTTTTTAATGCATATTAAATAAAAATATTAGCTTTCTGCACTCCTTCTCCATATGAACTTTTACTGTGCCAAAGTTCATACTCCTTTATCAGCGTAACTTTCGTAAAAAGGGGTTTCACGTATAATATACAGGTTGTCAGGGACATCGACTCGAAAACTGTTAACTAAACTTTCAACTTGAAACTCTCTACTGTGGGCGTACTGTGTGTAGTGTTTCTAAACGTGTTCACAGCTCGACAGCCATTGACTAACTCTGCTTAGCTCCCACCGGTCCGAGCGTTATGTTGTAGACTCTGTCAAGCGTCGCTAGGCGGACTGGTACCCCGATTAGTCAAATAAGTGACGTATTTCCGACATATACAGGGTGTTAAAGTAATTGCGTGCCATAACTTAGAGGTAGGTTCAGTATCTATAAAGGAAACTAGGAAAAAAAAAAAACAGAAAAATAATAAAAAAAAAAAAAACTATAAAAATTGCAAGGTCAACCTAATTTAATACCTACTAACTTAAAATAGCAATTAAATTAACTTAAAACATGAGTAAATAAGTTGATTTTTAATCTTTGTAAATACCTGATTCCAAACTAAATTAGGTCGACCTTGCAATTTTTTTTAATTTTTTTTTTTTTTTTTGTTTTTTTTTTTTTCTTAGTTTCCTTTATCGATACTGAACCTACCCCTAAGCTATGGCACGCAATTACTTTAACACCCTGTATATACCAGCTTATTATTGTCCCACTGTGGGGTCTCTTCTCATACAGAGAAGGCACGCGCGTTGATCACCACGCTTGCTCAAGACGGGTTGGAGATATCAAACTTATATTAACTATCCAGGTTTCCTCACGATGTTTTCCTTCACCAAGTCCAAGGTAAACTCAGAAAGTACATATGAATAGAAAAAGTCACATTGGTACTTGAACCCACAACCTCGTGCATGAGAGGCGAGGCCTTAACCACTGGGTCACCAGAACCACTCAGTAGACAAGAGATAAAAAATAAATCACATTAACCTAAAACAAGGGTACTTAAGAAACGTCAGAAGCTATAGGCACACGGATCCAATTTGTCGTTTCCTATGGAGAAGAGCTGGCAAGAAACTCCACGATTACTCTTTTAAATATAAATGGTATTTTTATTTTATTTAAGATAATCATGTTTTTAGGACGATACCTATTATTGATTCTAAAAGATTAATATTCAATTAAAATGTACTCAAGCGAAACGATTTGTTAAAGTTAATTAACTATATCGTTTAACTAAAACGTAATTTCTATCGTCACCCTCTATTTCAAAGTTAATAATTCTATTTTGTTAATCTATATCAATAATGCTACTATTATTTTTGTTTGGTTATTCATTTATTCGTGCGGCATTCACGGCTGAGCAGATTTGAATGAAATTGGCACATGACTTGGAAAAGGACATAGGATACTTTTTATTCCGACATTCCCATTGGATACAGACTCGGGTGAAACCGCAGGGCACAGCTAATATATATTATAAATGAATATCGCACTTCGTGTCAGTCTGTGTGATCGAGTTGTTTTTCTAAATTACGCAACGGATTTTGATGCGGATTTCACATCATTTAGAAAATTTATACATTAAAATAATATAAATAACATCACGCCTTGTTTCCCCGAAGGGTTGGGCAGAGGTGTACCTGTAGCTGATACACCCACATTTCACCAGTTATGTTTAAGTCCCATGTAGTAGGGGATGAGCCTATTCCCATCAACCATGGCATTAGAAAAAGCAGAGATATTTTATATAATTTATATAACGAAAAATCATTGACTTCTGATGAAGCTGTTCATAATTATGTAAGAAACTATTCTAAGATATTTAAAAGAGTCTGCGCCCAAGCAAAATCTAAATTAATAAGTAACAAAATTAGTATCTCGAACAATAAAATCAAAGCTGTGTGGCAGGTAATTAACAAAGAAACTGGTAACACAAAACAGCGAGATCAGAATGAATTGTCTTTGAAAATTGATAATGAAACCATTTCAGATAAGTTAAAAGTTGCTGAGACACTAGAGAATTTCTTTACCAACATCCCAATAGAGGTTACGAAATCTCTGCCTTCATCATCTATACTAGCTGAATCTCTTCTAAAAGAAAATTTCAGTAAGGACATTCCAAGTTTTGAATTCAAGCCCATTTCTATTGTCACGATTAAAAAAGCTTTCAAAAGTCTTAACATAAAAAACACTGAAGACTTATGGGGGATTTCCGTTAAGGTCCTTACTGATATCATTGACACAATTGCCCCTGTCCTAACAGGCATATTTAATCAATGTTTAGATAGCGGTACGTTTCCTGATTTAATGAAACATAGTAAAGTAGTACCAATTTTCAAATCGGGTAGTAAGAGTGATCCCTCTAATTATAGACCTATATCTGTTCTACCAGCATTGAGTAAAATATATGAAAAAATCATGCTAGACCAGATGTTGTCACATTTTAATTCAAATGGGATTTTGCATAGTCACCAGTTTGGTTTCACGAAAGGTAGGTCAACGACTGACGCAGGAGTAAAACTCATCAGTCACATTTTAGAATCCTGGGAGAAGTCCCAGGATGCAATTGGCATTTTCTGTGACCTCTCAAAAGCGTTTGACTGCGTTGACCACAACACACTGATCTGTAAATTACACCACTACGGAATTCGTGGCCAAGCTGCTGACCTTGTTCTTTCCTATCTATGAAATCGACGGCAAAAAGTAAACGTTAATGGGGCGACGTCCTCGGGGTCTCTAGTTAAAATGGGCGTGCCTCAAGGTTCAATTCTCGGCCGTTTTTTTATTTCTCGTTTATATAAATGACCTTCCTTACATGATGGCTAACTTATCGAATATAATTCTATTTGCTGATGACACTTCTCTTATTTTTAAAATAGATAGAAAAGATACAGATGTCTTACACGTCAACGATAGTCTGGCTGTTCTTTCGAAATGGTTCGCAGCTAATAATCTTTTACTTAATGCGAACAAAACTAAATGTGTTAGGTTCTCATTACCAAATGTACCTCAAGTGGGTCTAAATCTAAAACTTGATGGCAAAAAACTAGATGCAATAACGGAAACTGTATTTTTAGGAATTACTTTAGATTCAAAATTGCAATGGGGCGCCCACATTAGAACTCTTTCAGGTAGATTAAGTTCAGCTGCATATGCAGTAAGAAAAATAAGGCAGTTGACTGATATAGCTACAGCTAGGTTAGTATACTTTGCTTATTTACACAGTATTATGTCTTATGGCGTTCTGTTGTGGGGATCGGCAGCTGACGTAGATTCAATTTTCATTTTACAAAAGAGGGCAATACGCGCTATCTATAAAATGGGTCCTCGCGAGTCTCTTAGAAACAAATTCAAAGAAATTGATATACTGACTCTGCCTTCTCTTTATATCTTAGAAAATATTTTGTATGTTCGGAAAAACTTAGGACTTTTCAAAATAAGAAGCGATTTCCATAATATAAATACACGTAGTAGACATGAAATTGTGATACCCAAATTTAGATTAACTTAAACAAGCAAGTCATTTCTTATAAACAGCATCCGATTTTATAACAAGTTGCCAAAGTCGGTTACAGAACTTAGCGATGGGAAGTTCAAAACCCACATCAAACGTGTCCTTATCAGGAAAGCATATTATAAAATTAAAGACTACGTTGAAGACAAAGAAGTTTGGCAATAATTTCCTCTGCACATGTGGCTTCCCTGGTACCTCATTAACGGCAAAATATGTAAGATTCTATTAACTGCTCTCAAATTACCATGTTTATATTTTTGTTTTATTTACATTCTTCCTTGACATAATCATAATTTTATTTGACATTATATACCTACTATTTAATTTTCAACTCTATTAGTGACTTTTGTGGACATGTTAATTATTCAGATTTGTTACAGTTGTAATAGCAATCATGTCATTTCGTTTAAAATAGTTTTTATTTTTATTAATTTATTTATCTTTTATATAGATTCTTTTCTATTTTGTGAATGTGAGAACGCTGTAGGCTTAGTGGACTGTACACTTGTTGACCATCTTCTATTTTGTTAAGTACATACTTGGTACTTGTTGAAAGACCTACACTGTCCTCGCATACCTAACAATACTGTATTTTTTATATTTTTTTTGTTGTAAATATTGTAAAACCCAATTATTTTTAAAAGAGTAACCGTGGAGTTTCTTGCCGGCTCTTCTCCATAGGAAACGACCAATTGGAACCGTGCGTAGCTTCTGACGTTTCATAAGTGCCCATGTAGGTTTATGTGAAATAAAATATTTTGAATTTAATTTGAATTTGAACCGGGCACAAATCCAGACTCCGGGCTGCTACTGAGAAATTCAAGATAAAAAACTCAATATCACTTTGACCGACCCGGGAATCTAACCCAGGACCTCATGCTCAGTAGTATCTCTTGCGACCACTAGACCAACAAGGCAGAAAAAAAAAAAACTATAAAATATAATTTAATAAAACGCGACCGATGGATGGCAGGAGTGGGATAGCGTAGGCTAGTAAAAAAAATTAAAGTTATACACACACTGAAACACACACACACTGTGCTGATGATGATAGCTGACAGGCTCGACTGTCATTATATACGGCGGTGCAGTGACTTGCACGTCACTTACGGTCGTCGGGTTACCTAATGGTGTGTTAGTGTAAGTATTAAATGTGCTGTGATTGTAATGTAATTTTAATGTATTGTTTGGTGTATGTGTGTGTTTCTGAATATTGTAATGAGTCATAGTAACTTGAATAAATAAATAAATTAATTAATTAATTATACAGGGTGTCAGGGACATCGACGCGAAGCCTGTTACCATGTATTCAGTACATGATTCTGAATCTCTGCGTTGAAATTTTCAGAATCATGTACTGAATTCATGGTAACAGGCTTCGCGTCGATGTCCCTGACACCCTGTATATGCTACAGAAATCTCGTTTTCAATCAAGTCGTAAAACCCATGCGAAGCAGGGCCGGATCGCTAGTCAATTATATAATAATATCATTCATCATAGGTCAAAGTTACTGGAATATTAGCCCAGACTTCAGACTTTAGGTATCAACGTCAAAGTGACTTAGCAACTCCTAATCAGATTTATCACTATTGCGTAGATAAAGTTTATCACTTCAGCGGCTTAAGTTATTTAGACTGTTTGTAATTCTTTGGTCTTTTATGTTAAAGAGGATTTATTATTCGTTTTAGTTATATACTACAGTGAAAACAACTTCATTTTATTTAATAATAGCTATTGCCCGCGGCTTGGCCCGGGTGAATGTCGGAAATTATCCCGCGGGAACGTATTACCGAGATAAAAAGTATCCTATGTGTTAATCTAGGTTGTAAGCTATCTGTGTGCCAAATTTCAGTCGAATCAGTTCAGCCGTTTTTGCGTGATTAACAAATATCCAAACACACAAACATACAAACTTTTTTAGTAGGATAAGGCAATCGCCTGAGCAGTGGTGGTAAAACGGCTGCTAACCCGAAACAGTTTCTTAAAGTGTTTCGTCCTACTCACCGACGAACGATCAAGAGAAAGACTGAAGCTGTTGCGAGACAGTGCTTCCTTACCCAAATCATTTGTTCCAACTGCTGAAGATCTCTTGGGCATGAGTTTCCTTGGGTAAACTGGAAGTCTTTAAAAGTACGTCATCTATTGTATTTTTTTTTCCACGTCACTATCGAGTCTATACACTTTCATTAAAATCTCGATCCTTTTCTACCCTTGTGCCTTCCAGTACGTTATTTAAAAATGAGTATGACATGCGACTCGTTGCTTGAACCGGATTCAGTGTAAAAAAATAATCTAAAAGAGAAACTTACCCCTCTTTCACTCAAGTGTCCCACTAGACAGTGGAGGTAAGCAGTGCCTCCTAGTTGGGCAGTGATGTTGCTGACTGTGTTGTTGGCAGTGACGTCAGCGGCCGGCTGCACGCCTGCGCGCCAACCACGAGCTCTTGAAGTGCCGTGATGTCCTGGTACCAGAAAAAGTAGGTCTAAGGAGATCGGTCATTATATTTTACATGTAGGCTGCTGTATAGGCTGTAGTGGATACTGTAAGTAGCTTGGTCACTACAACTTCTAGAGATCTTTTGAGACTCCAAAGTACAGAAAAATAAGTCATAATGTTAAGTCGAGCTACCGACTGCTGTATGCTGATGGGCATTCGAAATCACATGGTTAGTATGAATCTAGAGGCTATTATGACTACTTTTATAAATACTGCCACTTCAAAGCAAGTTAGGCACTAATGCAAGTGCCTTTAAAACCGAAAATGGTAATTAGTTTTCAATATTATATGCCTTAATCTGAACCTGCAAGGCTGAGACCGTCTAAAATTGGAATTGAATTGGTTAGTGGCATCTTCTATTTAGTATAATACACTATGATCACTATCCCTCTTGTCGAGCAAGCTGTAGAAAATAAGAATAATATAATACGTCATAATCATATTTAATCTAACTAGCCTGTATTTTCTCACTGCAGGGCAAACACTTCCCTCTCCCTTTCAGCTTGACTCATAGCGAAAGGACTGGGACTAGCAAAATACAGAATTGTATGGAAAATGGCTACACAATAAAATAATAATATTTTGTATTCAATATGACAATGAATTAGGGTTTTCCAAAAACATAACAAATAAAACTATCGCCAATATATCAGGTGTCCAATTCTCAGCATTATTACAACATTAATATTAAAATTATGCTAATTAGATTTCGTTTCATCACAATAAAATTGGGGGCCATTTATTAACTTATTAGTCATTCTGTAATTAATTCAATGAGCATTATTATAATAAGCCAGAGCTCGACGCCGATTATTGGCAAGTATCTACTTATCTCTTGAACGCAGACGAGCTTAATGCTGACAGAATTATGAGCAAATACGTCACGTTTTTTAAATTTAGTGATATCGTTGATATACTGGCTTCAGACAGGCACTGTTGACGAGAAAGCCGACGAGGTGGTCAGGGCACTATGCGACGTGTCCCGCAGACTTTTCCCGTCACAGCGAAAAAATAAGGTGTCCAAACTTTCCTCGGAGACTCTCGGACTTATGAGAGAAAGACGAGAGTCGCAATCCACGCAGCTGTCTTCGTCAGATAAGAGGGCTTTAAACCTAAAGATCAGAAAGCTGACGCGACGCGACCTTCGGTGCTCCAACACCCGCGACATTAAGGTCGCAATTGAGCAGAACCGAGGGTCGAAAGTGTTCGCTCAGCAGTTAGGGAGGTCCCATCTGACGAAACTGAGAACTGCGGATGGCAGAATCGTATCTTCAAAGTCCGAGATACTCCAGGAAGTCGAGGATTTTTACGGGCACCTGTACTCAACGCGGACGGCGAAACCAGCCAGACATGATGCACATGACCATCGAGCCGAATTAACGCGCCACTACACGGAGGACATCCCGGATGTCGACAAGTGCGAGATTAGGGCGGCTCTCGAGCAACTAAAGAACAACAAGGCACCTGGGGATGACGGAATAACGACAGAGCTCCTTAAAGCGGGCGGGGCTCCAGTCCTGAGAGAGCTAGCGAGTCTCTTCAACTCCGTCATCCAGGATAGTATAACGCCCAAGGCGTGGAGCAGAGGTGTGGTGGTTCTGTTCTTCAAAAAAGGTGACAAATCCTTGCTGAGGAACTATAGACCCATCTCACTTCTGAGCCACGTCTACAAGCTGTTCTCGAGAGTCGTCACGAACCGTCTCGCCAGTAGACTTGACGAGTTCCAGCCACCAGAACAAGCCGGTTTTCGAAAAGGCTTCAGTACCGTAGACCACATCCATACTGTTCGGCAAATTGTACAGAAGACCGAGGAGTACAACCAGCCGCTGTGTATGGCATTTGTGGACTACGAAAAAGCCTTCGACTCCATTGAAATATGGGCAGTTCTGGCCTCTCTGCAACGATGTCGAATTGACTGGCGCTATATCGAAGTGTTGAGATGCTTGTATGACGCTGCCACGATGACTGTCCAGATCCAGGATCAGAAAACCAACCCCATCCAACTGCTCAGGGGGGTAAGACAGGGGGATGTGATATCCCCGAAACTGTTTACCAATGCGTTGGAGGACGTCTTCAAGACCCTAGACTGGACTGGGCAGGGTATTAATGTGAACGGCGAGTACATCTCACACCTTCGTTTTGCCGATGACATCGTCATAATGGCAGAGACCATGGAGCAATTAGGCCAGATGCTGCACAGCCTAAATGGAGCCTCTCGACGGGTTGGCCTTGGCATGAATCTGGACAAGACGAAAGTCATGCACAATTCGCACGTCTTGCCGAGTCCAATTCACATCGAAGGGTCGCTTCTCGAAGTTGTGAAGGAGTATGTCTACCTAGGGCAAGTCATCCAGCTCGGTAGACACAACTTTGAGAAAGAAGCCGACAGGAGGATCCAGCTGGGCTGGGCAGCATTTGGGAAACTGCGTCAAGTCTTCACGTCGCCTATCCCGCAATGTTTGAAGACAAAGGTCTTCAACCAGTGCGTCCTACCCGTGATGACATACGGTGCCGAAACGTGGACACTGACAGTTGGGCTGGTCCACAAATTCAAGGTCGCTCAGCGCGCTATGGAGCGGGCTATGCTTGGAGTTTCTTTGAAGGATAAAATCAGAAATGAAATTATCCGGAAAAGAACCGGAGTTACCGACATAGCTTGCAGAGTAAGCAAACTGAAGTGGCAGTGGGCTGGCCATGTCTGTCGAAGGACCGATGGCCGGTGGAGCAGACGAGTCCTAGAGTGGAGACCTCGTATCGGCAAGCGTAGTGTGGGACGCCCCCCAGCTAGATGGACCGATGACCTCAAGAAAGTGGCCGGGACAGACTGGATGCGGAAGGCGGAGGACAGGGTGTTGTGGCGCAGCTTGGGAGAGGCCTATGTCCAGCAGTGGACTGCGATAGGCTGAGTTGATACTGGCTTCAGACTACTCATAATTTTTTGTTTTATCTGGTCTAGATTTAATTTTTTTTCAGCCGTAGTTGCCGATGTTTCTTGTATGCAGTTGCTATAATGGTGACAAGGATAGGTTGTCAGCATGGCTAGTAGCTGGGCTGACAGGCCCGGGTTCACCATACGTATTTCATCAAGTATATTACTGCTCTTTTTGTCCAGTTAGGACTAAAGATACAATTTTATTCACTTGTGGACATAGACCTATTCTAAGTTGTGTCAAAAAGAAAAACTGAAAGAAACAAAAAAATAAAGAAAGAAAACAGGAAAGAAAGAAAAAAGAAAGAAAGAAAGAAAGAAAGAACGAAAGAAAGAATGAAAGAAAATGTATTTATTGGGACTCGCACAGGAGATCACAAATTAAACCAAACATACTCATAGAACATAAATAAAAAACAAAGTGAAATGAAAATAAAAGCAGAAAGTCTTGTACGAGGCCAAAAGGCTCCTATCTCAGCATGATGCTGCGACATTTAAAAAATAAGTGTCGCAGCGCTACCGGCTAGCACTGGACCGGTACCCTAATTACGTAAAACACAATCAATTCGTTTTGAAACAGATTACTAATCCATTGCTTCATAAGTTCGAAATTTAATTCTGCTCTGCAACGTAATTATCGCATTGAATGTTGTTGAACTGTCAAAATAAAACAAATGATCGCTATCGCATTGCTTCTGCAAGATACGTAATAACCCTACCGGTTTTACACTTTCCACGTCAGTCTACAACAACTGCTTTCTTCAGATCGACATCTATTATGTGTTAACTGATTTAAAAAGTGATAAACCAAAGAAAATCCGTTTGATGCGAGAAGCAAATGGACTGGTCGATGTGGTGGTACTTGAGGGAGGCTGAAATGATGGAGCTAAGGGATGAACAGCAGACTCACGTATGTCCCCTGTAGATGATGTGAAGAGTGGCAGCATGCAGAATATGGCCGCCGCAAGCTGTATGCTCATGCCGCCAGTCTCTCGCCATCTCATCTGAAACAAATATAGAGAATAGTTAGTAGGTGAAGAAGTAGGGAAGAAGAAGAAGCTAGGCGATCACTCATCACTGTTGCATAATATACCATAATTGTCAGCTTTATACTTTCACTCTTCTAGTAGAGGATCCGACCTAGGAAAGACTTTCACCCATCTGTTTAATGAGTGAAAAGTATTTTAAATCAGTATGCTAGAAAATATATTATATCGCGAGTGAGTTAGCTAAACTATTCCTGGAATTTATTAGAAGCAGACACAATAGTTAAAAATCACTGAAATGGGAAAAGGTTCTTCTTCATTGTGCTGAAGCCGGTTTAGAATTGATTAAAATTGGTGACTCAATAAGAGTGAATTCGCACTGAGAGTATGCGTTGTTAAATACATAGGAAGCGCTCGCGTGGCATAGATGAAACACGTACGGTCATTTTCAGCATTCACAGTTATTTTACCTCTGATTTTGCATCACTGACAAAATCACAGCAATCTTTATTTTCGATTTATTAAGGTTGCTGTTAGGTTTTTACTGTCAGTGGAAAAATAACTATGACTGTAGCGTTGTAACGGTGTTTACGTCGCATGTCTACTGCGTATACGTCCAACGCACGCCTACGCTGCACGAACAGGAACACGAAGGCATAAACTAGCCAAACATGATAACAGCATGGATCATAAATGTTATCAGCGACGGAGAATATCTAGTTAGAGACAATATCTCTGTTTGCTCTCGAGTTATAGTTCATCGGGTCTCGTGCTAAGCAATCAATACCTTTGATGCTCTAGGCGGAGAGACCGTGATTGTATTTTTGACGTCATCAGGAGCTTTAAAGAGAATGACGCGATTGTATGTTAGGTTCATCTTCTTTTTTGGTAGGTTGTTTGTTTACTGGATATAGGCCTAAGCTACTCAAAATAAGCCGATTATGTGCTATGCAAGCTGGTTGACACAATTGCAATTTTGTTTTATATTAATCTGAAAAAAGATTTAATCTGAAAGAACATTTTGAAAGAAAATACTTTTCAAAATAATTTTTCACACCACCTGCTCGATAATGTCAAATTATACGTCATGAAAACCTAACCTAAAGCAAGAAATTAAAGCTCTAGCCAGGCAAACATATGTACTGAATTTCAGTATGATCCGCTGAAGCATATTATGATTTGAATTTAGAACCTCAACAAAAAAGTTCGTATGAAATCTTTTTCTATTAAAGTACAGCTCAGTTCATAGGTTTTAGTTACCGTTGACGAAAAAAAAAAAATTAAAATACGCAACTCATTAGAGCTTAAAATGTGAAATAATAAGTAACAAATAATGTTTATTAAATAACAAATAACAAAAATAATGACAACAAAAAAAAAATGTTTTTTGGTTACGGTCAAGCCCAAAACTATTGAATAATGTGTAATGGCAGCATGTCATATCAAAAGCTGATCGGTTGCTGTGGTAAATCAGCTGCTTTTTTCCCTTAGTAAAAAATCTACAATTAATTAACGCAATGAATATTGCTGACAGTGTTTTTTCTTACTACTTCATAAAATTCTACCAATACAAATTAATACGCAATACCAATCATAAACCCATTCTATTGTTCGAACGAATCTTCTTAACGATCGTTTATAGATAGATAAATCATCCATTTATTTAGTGTACACAATTACACATCATACCAAATAATTATCATTCCATCTAATCTCTTCCTCAAACGTAGATAAATTCAATCCCTTCAAAATCACTAACAAAGCCGAGCTCTTAGACTATAAGCAGATGAAAGCAACACTATCCCCAAGGCAATATCTTTAACTAACTCCAAAATCAGTTTCCGCCCCATTTCGCGTTCCCAATCAGTTGCCAAGGACGAAGAGGTATGGCACAGTATACGTGGGTACAAACAGTAGGACAATATAATTACATACACAATATAATTGTGAGGACAGTGTACAAAGAAATTGAACACACGAGACATATTTTGGCGATAGGTAATTAGGGCCAGAAGTAAAATTAAAAGAATATTAACTAATAGCTTTTATAAATAAAATGCTGATAATGATGATAATAATGATGATAATATATTTATTTGCTCAAAACATGGTATAACAGGTCTTACAGTTTCACATAGTACAAACATGTTTTGCCGGGTTTAAACTCAGCATGCAAATTCGAGAATAAAAAAAACAAAAAACCCGACTGCAAAAACATACAACTGAAAAGAGATAAACAAAAAACCCGACTGCAAAAACGCATAACTGAAAAGAGAAAAACAAGCATTATAAATTAATCTATAGAATTTTGGTATCGCAGGCGGGGACAAACTAATAACCGGATATATGGTGTAAGTTTTGTTTGTCCCCGCCTGCGATACCAAAATTCTATAGATTAATTTATAATGCTTGTTTTTCTCTTTTCAGTTATGCGTTTTTGCAGTCGGGTTTTTTGTTTTTTGAATAATTTTCTTTATTTCAAGCTTTTTAGTTTTATTAATATATCTAAATTTGGCATTGACTCGTTAATAGCTTTTATTTGATACCAATATTGTTATAATTTATTTAAAAAAAAACTTTCCCCTCCCTTTTTTTTGTATTTGCAGATGCAATATATAAATATTATATAGCCTATGACACTTCTACAATTAACACGAATCTAACGACACCTCATATGTTAAAATCGATCAAGCCGTTTAGGCTACAGAGCGTGCCAAAGAAATAGACATACATACATACATACATGCATACATACATACATACATACATTCGAAAAACATCCTCCTTCTGGGGCAGTCGGGTAAAAAGTAAGTACTTAACTAACATTTTGTGTCAAAAAACTGTTTTAGACTATAAAAGTTATTTTGGCTTAGCCATGCACTCAATTTCCGCTTAAAACAGTATCTCGTATTTAACAATTTAAAATCACTAGGTAATTTATTATAAATCCGTACACACATAGCTAAGCAGCTTTTGTAATATTTTGCAAGCCTAGGCGCATTGCTTACTACGAGCCTGTATGGGTCTCGTCTATTTCGAGGACATATATATCGTTCGCTGTTTTAAATAACTTCTTATGTTTCCATACAAACATGCATATTTCGTAGATGTATAAACAAGGTAGCGGTAACAAACCAAGTTTTTTAAATACTGGTTTGCACGATTCGTCAGGTTGGAGTCCGTATAGAGCTCTAATGCACTTTTTTTGTGCAACAAATGCAATGTATCGAATAATTACATAACCTACCATCATGCATATGCAAAATTCGCCAGTTATGTTGTTGTGTGAACAATTTTGTGTCAATTTAGATGATGTGTAAAAATATCAGAGTTAATTGACTTTTGTCGGAGACCGTACCAACTCAATATTCGTCCTATAACTTAGGATTAAGTTACAAGCCATAAAACGGTTTTTAGACCAAGAAAAACCGGATCTCTTTCGAGATTGATGTACCGCTGATTATGTTCTTTCCAGAATAATCCAGTTATCCTCAAACCAAATTACATTGGATTGATTCGTGGTTTGCTCGTAAAATTGCAATTCTCTAAGGTCATCACTGAATAAGAATTGTCAGAAGTTTCAGCCGATATGATTTGGAATGAGCGATAAAAACTTATCTAGTTTTCGAATAAACTTTGTCACATCTATGAATACAGTCCTTTGACGGCGTAGTTTCACAGTTACATTTGCCAACAGCAACTCAACATCAACCTTATTACAACGAAAATAAATATCAATGTGATTTTGACAGTGATGCAATCATGAAAATCAGAGATAAAATAACTCTGAAAGTACTATAATACCGAGTTAACACGATTCGATTTTACTTGATCAACTGTTTAGTCGAAAACTATTTGAACCGTCTGAATAGACTTTCAATCAAATTGAGTTTCAAATTCAAAGTAATTATATATTCAACTAAAATCGAACCGTGGGAACCTAGTATATGAGTATATCGAACTACATAAAGGTCCGTTTTCACACTGTGACGATAACGACACCGATATATCGTTAGCTTGGACGACAACGATATCGGGACGATATCGGTATGTGAGAAAATGTAACGAACAGCTTATTATTATGTGGTATGCCATAGCAGCTTTGAAAAGTCACGTTGCGCCAGCAAAAGCTTAAATATCCGCGCGATTTCAAAAGCGTAATAGTGTATTCGAGATAATAATGGCAGCAGTGAACAAGTGCACTGTATCGTCCGCTGTTATTGGCACGAGAATCAATGTTGCCGACAATACCGTTGGCTATACGACACAGTGTGAAAGCGTTTAGTAGTAATTGTATGAAACTACCAGCCCGACGATATCATGTCGTTATCGTTATCGTCCAATTCATCATTATGAACAACTTACACTATAGGCCCAAAGACGAAATCGCGAAAAAAAATCAGCTGTTCCCTACATTTTGACGAGATATGCGAACATAAATGTATGGAACAGGTGAATTTTTTTTCGCGATTTCAGCTTTGGTCCCATAGTGAAAGTTGTTCATAATGATGAGTACAATGACCCCTTAAGGGGTTTAGTATAAACAAAAAATAACGATTTAAAAGAGTGTCCGTGGAGTTTCTTGCCCGTTCTTCTCCATAGGAACCTACTACGCTTTGGAATGGGCAACTAGCTTCATCTTTCTGACTGACCGACCCCTTGACAATTCAAAAGTGCCTGTAATTGGTTTATTTCAAATTTGAGCTTTGAGTTTGAGTTTTGAGTTTGAACGTTGTATATACTTACACCCTGTTCCTCATGCCTCTAAATTGGTGACATCGGGGTCACCGTATCGTCTTCACTTGGATAAAATAATTCGGGTCATGTATCAAGTCTACACGTCGTATTTCACCTGAACCTTCACAATTATTTACGACACATGTCTTCCTTATTGGCAGTTATTAGAAATGGACCTTCTTTACCTTTTTATTTGGTCTCAGAACGAACTCATGACAACGATAGTAGATAGGATTTGTCAAGTTATCCGATTGTCGAGCGTTTGATTGATTAAGTGCCGAAGTATTTTGAGGGATTTCGTTCCTTTTGTTAGTTAGGATTCTTTTGCTAGATAGATTTCATTGATTTCTGGGACATGGCTGAGACAAATTGGGTTTAGTTGGATTTACCAGTTATGATACTGTTTTTTCGTGCTTTATACAGCAGTAGGTACGTGGGCGAGAGAGCTCTGCTCTGGTGAAAATAGAGGATAGTACATACTAATTCCACGGTGCTATTATACTAGGTACTTACTAATTCCATGCTGCCATGATAGTAGGTACTTACTAATTCCATGCGGCTGTGCTACGGAAAAACAAAGCAACTAACGTATTTTTCAAAATCAGTTTTTTTACATATTTGGAACATTTTGCCTATAACGGACACTGCTACATTCACAGAATCATCGAAAAGGCTTTATTTTTCGAGATAAAAGTTTGTAAAATAAAGTAACTGCAGGTACTTGTCTAACATATCTACGGTAAAACAAAGTAAACCACAATGTCTAAGCAAAAACAAAGTAATTGCACGTCGATTACATTGTTTTTACGTTGTGAAATGATTTAATTGGCTTTTCATTTGATTTATATTTCTTTTTAAGCCCCTTTATCTAGCTATAAGAAAATCAAACAACTTTACTTTGTTTTTGAATTGTTAAAAATGGCCAAAATGGCAAATTTGTTAACGTAAAAAAAAAGCAAGTAAAATGACAAATGTAAAACAAAGCAACTGATTAACAGTTGCTTTGTTTCTTTATTGTAAATCAATTCAAGCTATTACTATATCCCATTTACTTGGTTTTTAATATGCTGTCGTTTATTTCAAAATTTGAAATGTCTAAATTATTTGACATTACTCGGTTTTAACACATTTCTGAACGCACCTTTCAAATGTCACTTTTCCCGCAATTAAACTTATTGTCAGTTACAATTTTGTGTCGATAAGTTTGCCGAGGCTGTGATTCTTGTGTGTTTTGTTTGGAAAACGTTTAAAATGCAAAAGAGCCGCAGTTTACGTTCGAGAACTATGGTGCAGTTAGCACAAATGTAAGTCCAAATGTCCAATTATTTGTATTGTGTGTTTACATTTCGTAAATACCTATTTACGAGATATATCGTAGGCATACATGAAGTAGTACCTATTTTTCTGTTTTGATTTGGTTGTCTATAAGAAATACTAATCAATTTGTGTTATTTGTATTACCAATAAGGGCGTTTGTGCACTACACAGAATTTTACCGTCCGGCAGTCAGATTTACATCAACTTTCATTTAAAATTCATTGAATTTCATTGACAATTGTAAGAAATCGGACTGCCGGACGGTAAAATTCCTTGTAGTGCACAAACGCCCTAAGGGTATGATTTCTTTTAGGACCTCCGAATCACCTAAGAATCTCCAGGAAGAGACCAATACTGTTGAGGCCATACCTGACGATAACCTTACGTCGCATCACACAATTATTGCTCAACCATCTACTTCAAAAAACTGTTTCTCGTCCCACTCAGACCACCAGAATGATTCTGAAGTTTCCCCACAAATATTGTAAGTAACCTATAGTCATTCTAGTAATGAAATATAGCTAAAAAGTTTATTGAATATTATAGATTTTATTATTAAGAACTGTCATATTGTACTACTATTATTATGAACGAAAAGAGCGGTTATCTTGTTATTCATTATGTTAGTAATTTTTAATCATAATATATTTTTTTCAGAGATTTGATTACACCAGAAGATATAGGTATTGACACAGGAAAAAAGGTATAAAATCTATTATTTTAAAGAATATACAGGGTGTTTGGCAGAACGTTGAACATACGAAAATGGTGGATAGGCAGGGTCATCTGCTACTTACTCAGCCTTATTTGGACCTGGCCCTGTATATTCTTTAAAATAATAGATTTTATACCTTTTTTCCTGTGTCAATACCTATATCTTCTGGTGTAATCAAGTCTCTGGAAAAAAAATATTATGATAAAAAATTACTAACATAATGAATAACAAGATAACCGCTCTTTTCTTTCATAATAATAGTAGTACAATATGACAGTTCTTAATAATAAAATCTATAATATTCAATAAACTTTTTAGCTATATTTCATTACTAGAATGACTATAGGTTACTTACAATATTTGTGGGGAAACTTCACAATCATTCTGGTGGTCACAATTGATGATGACAAATGATTACAACTTATTCCTATGATTTTTGAATTTATTTTAGGTAACCGTTATACATATACATGCCCTATTCCTTGAGTGACACTTAATATCTTAATAAATCCTAAGATGAACTAGTTTTTACAATTCTTACAAATTATGTGATTCATAAAAAGCAAAAGCCAACAAATCTTATAGTAGACATATTCATTTTTAAATGGATTCATTGTCTTTGTTAAAAACAATTAAATGCATTTACTTTGTTATTAAAACTAAAACTTAACTTGTCCATCTCTTTTTAAATTATTTAAAAAACAAAGTGACTGTAGTTACTTTCTTACTGAATTGTTCTTTTTATTTAATATTAATTTTATGTCTATAGAAAAATATTTTTTTCAATTTAAAGGAAAGTTACCAAAAATTACTCAAAAAATTGCTTTGAAACAGATAGAACTAATTATTTTACAAATTATGAAATAACAAAAGTTCTGAAGTTGTCGCCAGTACGTTTTAAATTTGTGATTTTCGGTTTTTTGCTCCTCCTGATAATTTTGCTTGACTGCAATTACTTTGTTTTACCGTAGCGCAGCCGTGCTGCCATGTCATTATTCGAAGGTAGCCATCTTGTTTTAAACTTTGAGCGACCGAGCTCTGGTCGGGTGAAAATATGGAGATAACGAATTTTTCCAGACGAAAAATCGATCTAGCTATTTCTCATCCTAGCTAGATCGATTTTTCGCCTTCGTAAACCCCTATATTGCAACTTTCATCGAAATCGTTAGAGCCATTTCAAAAACGTGATTACAAATATATTACATATAGAAAAATAGCTCATTTAATAGTACAGCATGTATCAGAAAGGTCTATACCCACCCTTAAATATGACCACATATTTAAGGGTTGGTACAGACCATAAAACTGAAAAAAAAAATCCATGGAATCTGCATCATAATCGCGAAAAATTATCACCTATCCCATACAAAATTTCAATACTTACCTGACCCAAATGTATGGGACTGCTGAGTTTGATGGTCTGTACCAATGTCTTACCACACCCTTATATTCATCTTTCTGATACATGATGTTGTATACGTAAAAGTTATAGTCAAGATGGTGGGCGCTGTGTGGTCCAAATAAATCGACGTCTAGCAAGATCAAGGTCTCTCTAGGTATATGCCTAGCTTTTTCCAAACTATGTTGGGGTCGGCTTCCAGTCTAACAGGATGCAGCTGAATACCAGTATTTTCCATGGAACGACTAACTATCTGATCTCCACAGCCTAGTAACTGGGTAATACGATACCCCTAGGTAAGACTCGTTGTGACGACCCGTAACGACTGTCAAAGATCCACGAATGACAGCCGAGATGAACGGCTTAACGTGTTTTCCAAGGCTCGGAAGAGTCTCGGTATGCAAAGATGGCAACTCATCCACGGATCAACCCCGGCAAGCGTAGCTAATAATAACAGCCGCACAAGTCGATCCATCAGATTAGTTGGATTGACTCGTGCGGCTGTTATTACTTAGCCATGCACGAGCTCCTCAAGATCAAGGTAAAAAATAAGAAAACAAAATACCAAGAATTTGTTATCTAGTATCTAGCTATGTGTGTTAATTGCCAGCTAAATCTACTGTGAATTACTGTTCTAGTTATCAGTTTCGGAATAGGTTTCTAGAAACTAACATTGGTAGTACTAGGACATAATGTTTTATTATTTTCCTACATCACGGTGAAGGGCGGGCGTTTTTGGGGATTGTCTTATGTAATTTTGACGTTCATAAAGTGCTGCTTCTCAGCGTAATCTGGATGAATGACTTTTGATTTAGACATGTTATCAAGAATTCTTTGACGAAGAGTTTGATATTCAATATACGTGACTCCATCTACACAAATATCTGTTTTATCGCACTCGCAAAATCCCCCAACAAAAATATCTCGAGTCTGAACTTTTTGTAATATAATTCACTCTTTACACAAGCATCCAATACCTACACGAGCAGAAGTTTTAAAATCGTGTTTTCTTCAAAAGTTTCGTCTTCTGACAAGTCAAGTCTTTTCGAGTTGTATGCGAGTACACTGTACAACGAATCTCAAGTTTGATGAGTTCCGACCGCCCGCCGTCAATTTTGTCAAAGGATGGAAGATATATGTTTTCGGTTTATTTAGGTACTGTTATTTTATTTAGTTTGAAAATTTATTTTATTTCTTTGAACTAAACTCATTTATTTTTAAAAGTGAACATCATTAGAATACTAAAAGTTTTTAGAGGATCATTTATTAAAAAAAACCGGCCAAGTGCGTGTCGGACCACGCACAATGAAGGGTTCCGTCCCTACGGAACCCTTCATTGTGCGTGGTAATTCATCCCTATGAATTTATTACAAGAACAAACTTAACATTGTCAGTAAGCACTGCAAATGTAAGTTGGTCGATTATTACTCGTTAGCTTGTAGAGCCTACTTAGCTGTTATAGTTTTCTTTTTAATTTCGCCTTATTACTACATCTGTGAATTTTTTCACATATCCAAAACCAACCATATAGATGGCAGGGGCTAACTTGACTCTAGCAAAAATTTGTATTTTAAATGTTAATATTTCACAAACTGATCCCTGAATCCAAAAATAGTTTTCACACACTTACACTATTTTTGAACGACCTTTCCAACTACACCCACACCATGAGATAGGCAGGAAAAAAACATCTCCACTTTATGTGTAGGGGAGATACGGGTACCCTAAAAAGAACGTTTTTTTATGATTTTATTTTAATACTGTCGGCGAAATTAAATATGTAAACCCATGCCAAATTCCAGATTTCTAGTACTAAGAGTCTCTGAGCTAAGCTGCAGACAGACAGACACATGGACATAGTGAAACTATAAAGCTTCGTGCAGACAAGCGCGACGCGACACCGGCTATTGTTATCCGTGAAGTTTTCTTAGAAATTGTATTGTTCGTATCGCGTCGCGCGAGAATTCGCGCTGGTCTGCAACACAAGACTTAAGGGTTCCTTGTTGACTACGGAACCCTAAAAAAGCGTACATCATTAGAAAGTCAATTTTTAGACGATCAATATAATGTTTCCTATAATTTAGTTTCATATTAGCTCTTCTAATCCTTGTGCATCCTTACGTTATGTACACATAAATTAGGTTTGCCAATGTTTAGATTAACTACACCAGACTTGCGTAAACATGTTGTATGTACATACAAATATATGTACGTGCTCACAGGATAATAATTGTCGTGTTACCGTTCTGTATAATTTAGAGAATAAATACCGGGTAATACCGAGAACGTCGAGTCCTTAGAGGTTTCTAACAATGTAAAATTAGATACATGAATATACATTAACGCTTCGCTGGTTTCGAAATATTGAGTGTGGCTCGAAATATGAGTTTAATTTATATACACTAAAGAGTTACTGTAAATAGATATTTTTGTTGTAATCCTGTTTTTGATGGAAGACGGTAAACTAAAATTAAAATAAAGAAAGAAAAAAAATGGCTAATGAGTATTTATAGGGAATTTTAAAAGTGGCACCAGTGACAGAAAAGTTGAAAGGAAATCGTTTGGCCTGGTATGGCTATATGTGATGAGGAGAGAGGAAACGTATGTGACTAAAAGAGTGATGAATATAAATGTTGATGGAAGGAGCGGGAGAGGAAGGCCAAAGAGAAAATGGATGGATTGTGTGAGGAATGATATGAAAGAGAAGGGAGTTATTGATAGCATGATGGTTGACTGGGGAGAGTGGTAAAAGAAAATGAGTTGTGCCGCAGTAACATGGGACGAGGGCAGGAAATGATGATGATCGGATGTGGTAAAGTTGACCTAATTAGCTAAGTAATTACGTCCAGAATAGAAAAGTAAAAGGTGCCAAACCTACGATTACCTAGAAATTCAATCAATATCAATTCAATACCTATAATACTAACATAATTTTATTTTCTTTCGTACAATGGTACGTCTTGTTAAATTACTTGAGCCCAGTAGATATAGCTACGTTAATCGCGGCATCAGAGGCGTTTGTCCTCTGAAGTGCAGGGATACTATGGACACTCCAGCAAGTAGGTCATGATCTTGTGTGTGATGGCATCTACATCGCCATTTAGAGTATAGTCTATAGTGCCAACAAAGAACATTCCTCTCTCTCACTTTTACCCTCACTGACTCTCACACAAACACACACAAAAACTTACACAACATAACACACGCTTTACTAAACTTGCCCTGTTACTTCACATATTTATTTCTGCTCAATCGCACGCCGACCCCCAAGATACAAGCCCTGCTTAGTTTGGGGGTCAACGGTCAAACCAAACATTGTGATGTATATATAAACTTAATTGTACCTATGTAAGATCACTGTATGTCCTCAAATCCTTTGCCAATAAAACTTTGTATTTTTTTTTACATAATCTTTTTTTTTATGCGAACTACACATAAAACTGACGTCAGGCATAATCCTACATGGCGCAAGCAGGGTTTACCGTACGACTAGCATATAACAACGTCCCGACAAAAATCGCCGGGCTGTAGCTCACTAGACAACACTCGACTGGTCGGAGGATCCTCCCTTTTCTATAGCGGATGAGTGAACTTAACACCCTGTTCCTCAGCCTGATCCTAGGTCTATAACTCGTAAGTCAGAGCCGCTACCAAAGGGCCACCACTGCTCCATCTTCCTCCACTGCTTACCAATAAGTAATATAGTCGAATCCAACAATTCACAATGAACCGTGTGTCAACTCGGTCTGCAGCTCGCAGTCACAAAAGTTAAATATTTGTAACTTCTCGATTCGTTGTTTGTTCAACTGTTGTACCTACTGTACCTAACTTTTAACTAGTTTTGTGGTTTGCAATGACGGTCGGCCGAGTTGTGATCAAACTTTTTAGTTTAAATGCTTTTATATTCATTTTTTTCAATCAAAATAAAAAGTGAACATAACTTTTTTATTTTGATTGAATAAATGTAAATTGAGTGACATAATATTGACGATATTTATATAGTCTATTATGAATTTATCAGTTTCGTTAAAATTTAGTAAAAGAAAAAGACAAAGGCTTCTTCTCGTACAGTAAAGGCATGATCATTGATCACCACGCTCTGGCTCAAGGTGGGTTGGCAATTTCAGACTTCTATTACTTAACTTTTTAAATGGAAAAGGCTAGGCACTGTAGGCAGATTCTGATGATTATTTTAAAATTGATTAACCCTTCGTATGCCAGTAATTACAGAAACAATTACAAAGCCATTAAGCCATTGTGTCTCGTGTGGATTCACGTTCGGTCATATGAAGGGTTTAAACACTGATAATTTGGTTATAAATAATTTGGTAATGTCTACTTACAGCCGTAAGGAAAAACTTAATCATGTTGACTTTTAACTCACGCAAGGCACGCACTATGTTGTCAAAATGCCATTAAGTACAGTACAGTTATTCGACCATGATTGGCACATCAATCTCAAACTCAAAGCATTTATTTCAAACAAACCAATTGCAGACTCTTTGAATCGTCAAGGGGTCGGTCAGTTAGGAAGATGAAGCTAGTTGCCCATTCCAAAGCGTAGTAGGTACCTATGGAGAAGAACGGGCAAGAAACTTCCATTTATTGTCAAAATATTGTTACAAAATATTGGTTACATCATTCATGTTGAAGTACATGTGAGAACGATGCAGAACATTTAAAGTGAAAAAACAATTAAAAAATTTATAATTTAAATAAGCCGTGGCAGTTAACAGATGACCAGTCCCTACTGACGGCGCCCTTTCACGAACTTGACGCATGGATTAGCACCATTCTGCTCAACCATTTTGAAGGGAGCTAAATGATCCAACACACGCGCCACGGTCAGCGGGATATTAGCGAATCATTTTGTATTTGTATCATTACAGACCAGTAAAGTACACTGCTGTACATCCCCTTGACCAAATCTTCAAACCTTTTTAGAATGAGTACCTTTTATTAAATTCAGAAACCCTCACAAGTACCCTCAAATTACAGAGCCTACTACAAACCAAACAATTCAATTGTCGGTAATAAATAAACCTTATTATAAGGCAACCGCAATAAAAATAAATCTTCCATAATACCAGACGTATAAAATAGAAAATCATTGAAATAAATTACAGGTTTTCAGCTCGACCAGTGGTTGCTGTAAAGGTGGGTACAGATTTGAGCATTTACTTGTAACCGAATTTCGAGGCAGTCTTTCTGTCACCCTTTCACGAACTGAACATTGAGCACGGTGCTCGATGTTCTGCTAAAAATTTATTTTACTTCCGGCGAGCGTATTTGTCTAACATTTCAAGGAGCAAAGGGAGCGCGGGCGCAATAAACTCGTATAACGTAGAGTGGAATGCAACAAAGATGTTACAAGAAAATACTGATATGTCAAGAGCGCTTCGTCGAACAAACCGCCGAGCATTTGCAAGAATGTTACATTACGTGGAAATCCTGTTTTAAATTGAGCTTTTCCTTTTATTGTACAATTCGAAAGAACGTAACATTATAAAAAAAAAAAAAAAAAAAAAAAAAATGTTGTTGCGTTGTGTTGTTGTTGTTGATAATAATAATTATTTTATCAACTGCCTAGCCTTTTGCCAACACTATTGGGGTACCAGTATTTTACATGGAACGACTGCCTATCTGACCTCCGCAACCCAGTTACTGGATAATAATACCTCTTGGTAAGACTGACTTACTTATTTATTTATCTTTTCTTTATTTAAAAAAGGTAACAGAACAGCAGTCTTAAACCTGAAACTGAAGCCACAGACTATACAGAAAAGAGTTTCTTTAGTGTGTAGTCACCCTAGTATTTATTAACTGCGAACTGCCTATGATTGTGCGGTAATATGGCCTGGCCGGGAAATTCGCCTGGTTAGTGCAAATGCGGGTTTGAGGGCAATTATTTTGTTGAATCTAGTACACGAACAGGTACCTGTTTTAAGTTGATTGCAGCAGGTTTTAGCATAGTTTGTTAGCGACAATTTGTCGAGTAATAAGTAGTCGCTGACTCGCCATTTCTGTTTTTTTTTACCCGATTGCGCGACAGCAAATATTGGGTTCATGAAATCTGGGATTCAAACTAAAATAACAGCCATGAATTGCATCAGACTGCTTGAAAAGCGATCTTGTTTTGTTTTTTTTATTTTTGGTGCAGTTGGGATTTTTAGATATTTTCCGTTTGTTTTTTAAATATTTAATTCGCATGACAAAGACGTTTTCGCAAGACAAAGAGTATTGTGAAGATGTCTATTTGTTTTTCAGTAGTTTCACGATAACCTACTTCTAGCTATCAGTGAATTTGAATAAGACCATAATCATCATCAAGTAAGATATTCATCAAAGAAAAATATCCAAGATAGAAAAAGTTATGTGTCAAAAATAGCAGTCTTGTATTTATAAGATAATCAATATATAATAGGCATTAATTTTCTTTAATCATATAGGTTTTACCATGGTTTTACCAATCCAGTATTAATTGATTTTGTGTATAAACGCTGCCACAGGCGTTCAACACACAGAAAGTGCCCTTAATTGAAATATAATTGAACTATTAGTGACTCTAACACGAACAGTGCCAGTGTATGTTTCTAATAGTGACGGATTCAAACATTGTGATCAATAGAAATTACTTTTTCATTTGTATTGAAATGTTTCGAAGTGTTAGCAATAGATATCTTTGTACATGTCACAAAACAAAATCAGTTTTCTTCTGTCAATGACTGAATTAATTACGCTATGGACTTTGATGGGGATTCACCAACATTTAGAGAATTTATTCCGGAAGGTTTAAAAAGGGGGTTGGGGGCCGTGGGTTAGGTTTATTATTTAACTTAGATAAAGCACAGAAATCGCAATATTGCCACATTTTTGTAGATTGTTACAAGGGCGGGGCGAGACACAATATAATTTTAATTGTTATGCCCACCTGAAGTCCACTGTAACGGTCAGTCGGAGATTGTCTACAAAATAATGGTAGAGAAAATTTAAAGTACCTAGGTACCAAATTAGCTAGGAAATTTTACTGTTCGTGGTGCGTTTAAAACACATAAAAATATCTCATCAGACTTACATAAACAGCCACACTTAGAACAACTACCTCAGGTCCACTCAAATAATAATACCATACAGGAATCGTACTCGTGACTCGACGCACAACAGCCAATCGTTCAGCCAGTGCGCCATATTTCCGATCATCTACTTTTTAATACTCCAAAGTCCACTTAACTCATCAGAAAAAAAACACAGTACCTACCATAAATATTCATTTGACCCAAATAAAGATGGCGGCTCCATGCCCGCAGCGGATGGGACATATTTGTATAATATAGTCCATAATTTTCACGGTTCAACTCATCTGAGTGATCAAAGCTTGCCTAATCGTTCGGGTCGGTTTGACCATTAAATAGAGTGGTCACTACCTAAGGTTATAAATAGGTACTAGATATTGGTGTATACTGAGTTATTATTTTATGACTGGGGTCGTTGGTGACGTGGTGTCTGTTACCTAATTATGTCTTGTAACATTGTATATGCGTTGTGTGTTTGTCTGTTTATTATGGTTGTCCTGCTAAATTACTGAACCCATTTCGGTGAAGACGTTAATAATATTGAGTGTGCTGATATTTCCATAGTTTTCTCAGTAGAATAAAAATAAAGCTTTTAGAATTTTTTCTAAACTGTCTTAATTATTATTTATTTATTAATATAATATTTTATTGTACACAAATTAATAATAAATAATTATTCAAATTAATATAATTTTTTATTAATTATTCTTCAGGAAAAAGTTATTCGGCTATAAAAAAATCAGCTCTTCGCGGAGTAAATATGTAAAAAAAAAAAAAAGATTTAAGGAAAACTATTTATGTTGTCATGGAAACTAAAATCAGCCCGTTTGCGATTAACATAAGATCAGCACTCAAGCACTTTCTTTGCTTCGGAGTCTACCAGATGCCACCTAATGCTAATACAATAAAGACCTACAATTTCCTTAATACAATTATGTTTATACCATTCCCTGGTGCTCCAAGAACGACCTATAACTAAAGCATTAAGAGAAAATAGGTTGTTAGCCCAGAACGGAGAAACCAGTCTCTAATGGTAGAATAGCGTGACAACATATTGAATTAAATAAATAAATGTTCACACTTAATAGGGTATTAGGAGTTCCTTTGTCTGCGTTTAACAGGCAAATATAACTATGTATATTCAATAGGGTTCTAGTCAAGGGCGTCGCCAGCCGATGGCCCAGGGGGGGGGGGGGGGGGCAAGTTGATAAGGAGGATGGGAAAAGTATGATTTGTAGGAGCACATGAAGCTTTACACTTGTAGTGAGAGATTAACGTCTACGGAACACAATGGGGCCAAAATTGATGCTGGTAGACATTTAATTTTTGACAAATCAGTTGCAACTCGGTAGTCCGGAACTCCGGAGTTGAGAACTGAGAAAAATAATAATTTCCATTTACAATGTGTGGAATGGAAACGGACCTTTCGGGACGTTTTTTCCAAAACTATTCTTTTCCAAAGCTGTAGAACTGAAACCTAATAGGTATTATAACTCGGCCTACCACCAACACATAATACGAATTATGTCCCCGGACTCCAGATTATACCCCTTTTAGGAGATATTATGGAACTTTAAAAAACCAAATGAATGTCGTCCAAATAAACAAAATTGGATGTATATGCATATATGTAGTTTCTGTACATTAAAATGGCTTGTACTTTACAATATTTTTTTGGATCTCTAGGGGGGGGGGGGGCAGCGGCCAGACGCATCGCCACTGAATTGGTGCTTGACTTTCAATATTGGTTATCAATAAGAATATTGTACCTCATAAAGGTTCATTTTAAGTGGCAAACGTGAACATTTAAAAGAACATATCGAAATTCTGTGATGTGCGTTGGATCTAAAAAGAAGTAAGAAATTTTATTTCTTGAAATAAGTTACAGTGGTGTTTAATACATGCTATATGATAAAATTGTATTATTAGTTGTATGCAAAATTCACGAAAAAATTGTGTTGCCCAAAATTTATACGCTTGTACATACATACATCACGCCTTCTTCCCATGGGGGTAGGTAGAAACTACAGAACACCACCTTCTGCGATCCTTTTTTTTTTTGGTTGGGAAATCATCATTATGACTTCTCCCGCTCTGGGCGGTGCGGAAGGGCGTGTCAGACTCTTACTGACTAAAACCCACCCATGTTCCTTCCCTTGCTTGTTCGTTGCCAGAGGCCGCGGTCTCCCCTTAGGCCTTCCCGCAACCCCGGCAGGCATCGGCCCTAGCCGACCCCGTCAATACCTTCTGCGATGCTTACACGCTACTTTTTAGGGTTCCGTACCTCAAAAGGCAAAAACGGAACCCTTATAGGATCACTCGTGTGTCTGTCTGTCTGTCCGTCTGTCACAGCCAATTTGCTCCGAATCTAATGGGCCGATTAACTTGAAATTTGGTACACATATGTATTTCTGTGACCCAAACACGGATGTGAAACGAAAATAAATGATTTTTGAATATGGGGGTCACTTTTGGGGAGCAAAGAAGAAAATATTAAAAAAAAGTTTTGCAAATAGTACCGTGTGACATATCAAATGAAAGGAATTGTTACAAAAATCTCAAATATTATTTTAAAAGAATTTTTAAACAAATATTTTTTGAGATATTTACGAAAATAGATGAAAATTGACCATTCCCCCCCCCTTATCTCCGAAACTACTGAGCCTAAAATTATGAAAAAAATTCAGAGAATGGTTCCTTACTCATAGATTATAGGAAAACCTATAAGAAGTCTATGGTCTTCAAATAACATGGTAAATCTCTCAATATTGTGCTTACAAACTTACATTTGCGGTTGGAATGTATGGGAAAATAGGTTTTTCAACTACAATGTTAAGTTAGTTCTTGAGATAATTTATTGCTACTGCTAGTTCGACTAAAGCCCCCAGTACACGTTCAACGGGCTCGCCCAACGTGTACTAAGGCGAGGCATCCGTCACTTCTCGTACCTTCCGCGAAGCATTCTGTTTGCCGATTTCATAGTAGGTACTATGCCGGCATTGTCGGCAAGCACTGCACTGCAACACATTAGCTTTAATTATAACAGTGTGTTCTAAATTCTACCATGATTTGGCTACTACACCCAGGATTGACTTGAGACGAGGGAACTCCTGAACAGTACACAGGCAGACACGTTTTATATATGCATTTAATTATGATATTCTTTTCTAAATTCCACCATGATCTGCTGCTGCACCCAGGATTGGCTCCAGACGAGAAAACTCCTCAACGGCCGACATAACAGACACGAAATATTATATATGCTTTAATTGTGATAGAACATTATAAAGTCCACCATGATCTGACTGCTGCATCCAGGATTGGCTTCAGAAGAGAGAACTCCTGAATGGTTCACAGTACAGACACGAAATTTAATATTGTATATGGATATGTATTGTGCTAATAAATTAGATGGGACTAGGATCTGATGATAGAGCCGGAAGATGACCATAGGATCTTCTAAAATAAACGAGACAGTACCATCGAAATTGGACCGGTTCGTTTTGTCCTGACAAGAACTATAGCCCAAAGTAGCATCCAGGGTCTGATGATAGAGCTGAAAAGTGATTGAAGAAACTTCTCAACCAAACATAATAGTATCATTGTGTTTGCGGTCGTTGGTTTTGTCTTACAAAGTACTGTAGCCTCAGGTGTAGTCCAGGCCCTCATGAGAGATCTGGAAGGTCACCATACGAACTCCTTAACTAGACAAGATAGCCCCGTTGTGTTTCCGCCGTTTGGATTTGTTTTGTTTCAAAAGCTTGAGGCGTGAACGGTTTTCTTAAACAAAGATAAGCCTCAATCTTTTAAGAAAACATTATCTGTTTATGTAAGTCTTATTCTGTTCTTTTTACTTTAATAAAAGCTTTATTATATTTTATTCAGCCTAATACAGGACGTAATCCGATGGCAGTTTTAACTCGTGCACCATTGTGAGAACCATTTAGCCTGTTTCTAATGAGCAAAATAATACGTCAGAGGGATGATCCATTTGACATTTTATTATTTTATTGTTTATTACTGCAAAATTGTTGACATTTTTATATTAATTTGACATTGACTGTAATTCGAACGATTTGACATTAAGTATAATTATGTATTGTTATGAATTGTTATTTAAAATTATAATGTCTTTAAATTTGTGTAAATTAAACATGATTTGCATGCCTTTGTGACGGTAGAACATGGAGGACTTTCATAATAAAACATCAATGTAAAAATTACCCATGTTTGCAAAGAAATAAATGATTTATGAATTATGATGATCTGAATTTTGCTACTTCATTAAATAATATGGCAACTGGTAATATGAATGACATTGATATTCAGCTTAACATTGCCGTCGAATGCATTAAGAATTTTATCAGTGCACACGAAAAGATTATCATAGTGGGAGACTACAATATAAATTTTAAGGACATATCAAAAAATGAAATATCGGAATACCTTCTATCACTCGGCCTTAGTCCACGTATTCAAGAATATACGACAAGACAAAATTCAACACTATTGTTGAATTCTATCTTGTCTATACAATAATATTCAGAAATTTCCCTATACAATCCGGTACCATACATAGTTATTTTAGTTACTACAAACAACGGGTCAGATTAAAAAAAAAAACATGGTATAGGCGGCCTGCAAGCTGTGGAGCAGGTGGTTTTAACGCTCCGCAGCTTCGGCTTGCTGGCCGGCGGCGGTACATATTCATCGTACGGAACCCTCTCCACGCGAGTTCAACTCGCACTTGACCGGTTTTTTTTCTTCGTTTACGTTCATACATCTAGTCATGCACGCAGGCTGGTTGCGAGTACTACGCACCTATATATCCTTCTAGGGCGTCCCCTCCCGGCATTTCCAATGCCTTGTAAATGTATACCTTTTGTTAGTCACCTTTCACTCATCCTCTCCAAAATTTCGAAGTGTGAGCTATAAAATACGAGAGTAGGTATTCTATTACCTATAATACACTCTACAGCAACTTCACACATACATACAACATCTCAACGATTCCCCTCTCACGCTCCAAATATTTGGAACATAGCACACAATTCATCTAAATAATCAAGAGGCTTTGTAAACTAGATTCTGTTTAAACTGGAGCTTTCAGCGAGTTAGATTACAAGTATACCTTTGTGTCGCCGACTTGCCGAAAGTGCTGAAATTCAATTGGCAACCATTTTGATTCCCGTATTGGTCCGCTCGAGATTCAATTTTGATGACAGAGTTCTCTTTTGAGGTAGAAATATATTAGGTACCGGTTTTCGCTCACGATTTCTCGCCCAGATAATGTGGAACCCTGAAATGGCGACAGTTAAAGGGTAGGAAAGTTCTCAATAGAGTGGTTATATCAGCTTCTTTTTGCTTGACGTTTCTACTGTTCATTATTGACTTTTCTGTAGTGTATCTCGTTTCATATGCTGATGTCGACAGAATGTGGCAGTTATTTAATATTATATTTGGTTTATTAACTATTTTTTATCTGGAGATTGGCGAAAAAAATACGTTTATATCGAATTTCGTGATATTGGAAATAAAAAATAGGGTGCTTGGTAAAACATTGAGGGAGGGGCAAAGAGGTCTAGCCACAGTATAAATAGGTAACAGTATTAAATCTTCATAGTAAACGGCCGAAACGATGAGCTTCGAATTTTCAGTGTATACCAGTACGCAACAGTATCGAGTGCGCGGCAGTTACGCACGGACGCGAAAGGTTTATATACCGAGCGGCCGTAGGTAACTATTTCAAGGTCACTGTCGAGAAACAATACTGTTATTTTATTATACTATGGCCTAGCTAAGTGGCAATATTTCTACAACGATTTTTAAAAGGATTGACATAAGCTTTTTAGTTGCAAGTCAATTCAATACATTTTCGTTATCGCTAATAGAATTCCACTTGGTCTATACCCAAAAGCTACAGAGCGTGTAAAAATCTGAATTTGAACTTGATGATCAAGTAAAGCAACCATATCTTTTTACGAGACGAGACTTTTGCTCTGCATCAGCGCAAATGGGTTCCGGTCTCCATGGTCTTCTTTTTTTTAATCTAGTCAAGTTTCCTGGTATAATGCAATCAAACCACCAAAGACCCTTTTTCCTTCAAAAATAGAAGCAAAAATCTTAAAGAACACTTTTACAATATTACGATGATATTTTTTTCCTTTTAACAAACTATGAATTTTAAAAGAGTAATTTTGAACATGGCGGCCGTAAAAAGTGGCGGAGGATAAAAAGTCTAGGTTTTAATATTAAAAGCCGGGATTAGGTTTGTGGAGAGCCGGAATTATTTAGTAGTAATAGACAAAATTTTGATTAAGGACTCTGCATTCTCTAGTAGACGAGGGATACTTAGGATTATTCTTTAGTTTACATCAGTCAAATTACTATTAGAGCCTTTGATAAGGAGTTACGAAAGACTTATTCTCTATTTGAAATAAGATTAGACATTTGAATAAACCTTTTTATAGTCTGTGCAACCGATTTTGACTTCTATTGCTTTGGTGGCATGACAAATGGCAGCTGCAGTAAACAGTTGGTATTGTAACCACTTTTTTGCTTTTAACGCCATTATTATGCATACGGTATGGTCAAAATCGGTTGAACGGACTGTAAAAAAGGTTTGTTTAAAAGTCTAATCTTATTTCAAATAGAGAATAGGTCTTTTGTAACTCCGTATCAAAGGCTCTAATATTAATTTGACTGATATAAACGTCTACTAGAAGTATACGAGTCAAAATCGGTTGAACGAACTGTAAAAAAGGTTTGTTTAAAAGTCTTATCTTATTTCAAATGGAGTATAGGAGCTATTAAGACAGAAAGAAAATGATATAGATATGAGAAAGTCTGAAAGTGACACCAGTTACTGAAAATATGTGCGGAAATCGGTTATTATAGTATAGGCATGTGATGCGGAGGTAGGAGGAAAATGTCGTGAGGAAAGTTTGGAGTATGAATGTGAATGACTGTAAGAGTAGGAGAAGATCAAAGAAACGATGGATGGACTGTGTGAAAGACGGTAATTATGGCTAGAAAGGGGGTGACTACCGTGATGATGACTAATAGAGATGACAACATCCAATGCCCACATTTCAATCTAAACCTATTCCTAATCTTGCGTGACCAAAACGCCTGTACACTCCATCTCACTCACACCCACGCATTCATTAGAGACCTGTTATTTTTCTCCCGAACAACGGCGATACATCCAACATCCAAGTATTTCTCACAGGGTCCGTAATCCGTGGCTTTTCGTAACTGCCGAACAAATGTGTATGGGTCCCAAGATCGATTGCTCTGAGCTTTTTCCCTCAACTTAGATCCGAGTTACGGGGTGGACCGATATCTTTATTCACTTATCTTAAGGTCGTCGTATAGTGATGGCTGTGTTAGCTATACTCGTAAAATGAGATGTCTTATTGATCCTTAAAAAAAAAAACACTTTAAATTCTTATAGTTCATCATCATTCTCCTACCCTTATCCCAAATTATTTGGGGTCGGCGCAACATGTCCTTTTTTTCCAGACTTTTCTATTACTCGTCATCTCGGTATTCACCCCCTTTCTAGCCATATCATCTTTTACACAGTCCATTCATCGTTTCTTTGGTCTTTCCCTACTCTTATATAGCCATCGACATTCATACT
Organism: Conistra vaccinii; assembly: GCA_948150665.1. Lineage (NCBI taxonomy): Eukaryota > Metazoa > Arthropoda > Insecta > Lepidoptera > Noctuidae > Conistra > Conistra vaccinii. The sequence continues at coordinate 19,079,112 of OX411327.1, forward strand.
CATAACTTTCTTCACGACATTTTCCTCATTCCTCAGCATTACATGCCCATACCATGACAACCAATTTCCGCACAACTTTTCGGTCACCGGTGCCACTATCAGACTTCCTCTTATGTACTTATTTCTTACTCTATCCATTCGTGTAACACCACACATCCCTCTTAGCATTCTCATCTCTCTTATAGTTGTGCGTTGTATAGTTAATTCTTTTTTGTTTGGGAATTTGTCAAATAACTTCTCCCGCTCTGGGCGGAGCGGAGGGCGTGTCAGACTCTTACTGACTAAAATCCACCCGTGTTCCTTCAGTTACCTGTATGTTGCCAGGGGCCAAGGTATTTCTTTCGGATCAGACCCCGTCAGTTGTGCTGACATCTGTTTGAGGCGCGTGTGGAACACAACGCACCGTCGACCCGGGCCTGGTCCTTATCGGACGGCGAGCTACCACCTATTATCATTATTAAACTATAGATATATGAGGAACAGGGCTTAAAGTTCACTCATCCTCTATAGAAAAGGGAGGATCCTCTAAATACACTACTCTGGTGTCGTGTCTGGCGAGCAACTGAACAACGATGGATGTCAGAAAGAAATAAATAGAATATAATGCTGATCATGCGGTAACCCGTGCTTGTCAAGTCTTTGATGCGTAGTTTGCATGTGATGTTGTAGATACCACCACAGAACTTGCCAGTAAATACCTAGTTCTTACTGACCATCTTCTTGCCAATAGGTATCCCGAATTAGGGATAGTCTTCTTCTCAATCGGTATAAGCCGCCATCTTTGCATTCTCTTTTCTCAAACATATCTTTCTCACAACTCATCTAGCTTTTCCTTACTCTGCTTCTTCTTTATGCATCCAAATTCATGTTCAGAATGTTTTCGGTAACACCCTTTGCATTATGGTCGTTTCTGTCACAAATATAATAGTCCTGGCATTAAACGTGTGCTTTGAGTAATTTAAATCTTTTATGTCCTCGTAAAAGGAGGAAATATATTTCATGGCATGGTAATTCATATCTCTAACATTATCTGTCGCCATTTCGAGAATATTATGCATGATTAGAATTTATTGGTATTTCCCACAAAGTTACTGTTTTGGCCTGCTTTTGAATTACGGAAATATTAATGGATTTTCGTTAAAGGTGGACTGAACCGCTTGGTCTAAACAACGGTATAACCACTAAAGAAAATGACCAGTTATACCTACCTACATGCAAACTGTTTTTGGTGTTGAGAAATACATGACATTATTACAATAAATAGTCGAAAAGACTTCTAGTACCGAATTGAACTGCTTAAAGCCTGGTGCATACTGGCGCGACGCGACTCTAACAAAACAATTTCTAAGGAAACTTCACGGTAGAACAATTACAGGTGTCGTGTCGCGTCAGGCAGCACGAGGCCTAAAACGGACTGGGAAAAATGAAGATGTTAATGACTAAACACTGGGGTCCGAGTGCTCATGGTCTCCAAAAGGCTGGTTTATTCATCCCGTGACCCAAAGGCTGGCTTTTACCGTGGCCAGAGGCTAAGCATTGCCATACAACGTGGCAATGCCGCCAGTCTCCGGGTACATTACCAGTCGACAGCGATGCGGATGAATTTTTCGATGCCATAATTATAATTTGTTAATAGTTTTAGTTAAGTTAGGATATTATTATTTTTATGAATGAATTAGGTGTATGTTGTTATTTATTATACCGGACGGGCGTGATCGCTGGATACGGGTTCAGGTAGGTTGTAAGGCTATCCTGGTCCAAGCGGCGCTGACGTCCTGTACCGAAGTTTTTGCTAGCTATTTTCGAATACTCACATGGATATGCACTCGACCTTTTGAAGGAAAACGGGCTGGGCAGGAATGATTACACTGTTTATTGATAAGTCTTCATAACTATTCAGGACACGATTTCAGGACTCCTCAGGACTACTGCTTTACTTGTTAGGTGGAACTAGTTTCCATGTTGATGACTACAATTTCTAGAGATGGCGTGTTAGCTTAGCTGGTAGCGCCCTTTACCCTATAGAGACCCATGAATCGCCTCCTGTTTTCGTAACTTTATTATTTTCAAAATTCTTATAAAATTACATTTCTTATAGCTAAACACACTTATTTCAATAGCTATATACATCATGTTATACATCATGAGATTCACAAAATTGCCCCCTTTCTAATGAGGGTTCTTCCAGGATTCTGACTATTCCTGTTGAAAAGATATTTCAGGATTATCGGTATTAAAATGATTAAATAAATATTTAATTATTTGCAAGTGACTTTTCAGACAAAGTTCCGATCCGATTTCCACCATACCAAAAGAACACTCGGGCTAGTCTATTCCTCTAGAGAAATCTAGTATTTTATTTATTGTATCTAGATTTTTCAGCCAGTTATAGGCCTCTGAATACAGGTAGGGTAGCCTTTATTTTTACAAATCCGCTTTGCGGCATTCTAACTCGATTAAGTAGGTATCCTGAAGGGCTAGATTTCTAGAAGTTAGGTCCAGGGCTAGGTCTCGGTCTAGGTGACCTGGATGCCATAAATGATTTTACGTTATATCTGTCTAACCTACCTAATCAAGGAGTGCAAGGGCTTTGTTTACCTTTTTTAGTCAAATTTTGATATTTGGATGGTGTCTAGCTGCTAGATAGCATTACTAATACCTATACTATTTTCATATTTGAGTTAGTATAGGCGTTGCCCACAACTTGTATTATTTTGTTTTGCGTTATTGCAACTTTAGTTTTTCTTTTATAGGTGTGCAGATTTTTGGTATTTCAACATCCGGATAAATAGAAAGGTCTTTTCTAACAAAATATTTTGATGACGCATTATTGCGTATAACAAGGAATCTACATACTACATGCTATTATTACGCATATTGCGAAGAAATACTTATCCTATACATACAAGTTTTTAAGCTAAGTTAAAATTAATGATTTTAAACAAGCTAAAATTGACGGTGACGCCTCGTCGCGAACATCTCTCCCGCCATGCAGTGCAGTGGCGACTAGTAGCGACGTCGGCACGGCGCTGCATCACACCGGTGAGCGACGACCGTAGTCGCGACGCTCGCCGCCGCGACGCTCGCCGTCTCGACGCCTCGTTACTTCGGTAAGGGGACGAGTTTCTTCACCGGACGCTTCAGGGTGCCGCCGGCAGTGCGCACCTCAGCAGTCCGGACTTCACCATCAGCCCCGGGGAACACGGCGATTATGCGGCCTCGCGGCCATGTGTTGCGAGGCAGCTGGCCGTCAGCAATGAGAACAGGGTCACCCACCTGCAGGTCTGGTCCGCGGCTATGCGGCTCCCGCCGGTTTTGTAACTCCGGCAGGTACTCCCGGACCCAGCGGCGCCAGAACATATCGGCTAGTATCTGTGAGCGCCGCCATAGTTTCTTGCTGTCTATGTCTTGATCGGTGAATACCCCGGGTGTTGGGAGTCTGGCCGACCCACCAAGTAGGAAGTGGTTCGGTGTTATCGACTCGTCGTCTTCACTGTCCACTGAAACGTGTGTCAGTGGACGGCTATTCACTGTGTACTCTGCCTCACACAATAGTGTGGACAACACCTCTTCATGTGGGTGTTTCTCAAGTAACACAGTGTACAATGCGGACTTCACGCAGCGTACGAGACGCTCCCAGGCGCCTCCCATGAATGGCGCCGATGGCGTTATAAAGCGCCACACGATGCCTCTTCGACTTGCCTCTTTTTGAAACGCGTCTCGGAGCTCCTTGTCGGCACCGTGCATGTTGGTGCCGTTGTCGGAGTGCAGCTCGGTCGGGCAACCTCGGCGAGAAGCGAATCGTCGCAGCGCCAGTATGGCGGAGTCTGCGCTGAGGCTGGCGGCGATCTCAAGGTGGACGGCTCTGGTGGTTAGACAAGTGAATAGTGCTACGTACCTTTTTTGATGCTGGCGTCCGACAGTAACGGACAGCGGGCCGAAATAGTCAAGCCCCGTATAGGTAAACGGCCTCTGGTGATGCGCGAGGCGCGTCTTCGGATGGTCGCCGGTCGCAGGCACGGGTGGTTGTGCCTTGCGAATGCGACATTGTAGGCATCTGGCTAGCACCATTTTCGTGGTCGGCCGCATCTTGACAACCCAATAGTGTTGTCTCACCTCGTTGATAGTGAGTTCTACTCCACTATGTTGTAGGCTGCGGTGTGTCCAGTCTATATATAACTGGGTGATGTGATGGTCGCCGTGTAATATCGGCGGATGTCTCACGTCATCTGATATTTCGTCTGTTGCGGCTATCCGGCTTCTTAGCCGTAGGATATTGTCCACTACTTCGATCTGCAGTGGCCGCAAACGACTATCTTTCTCCAACTTTTTCTCTTCTCGCAGTTTCGCTATCTCATGAGCGAAAGACTGCTGTTGCACGACTTGAATGAGTATTTTCTCCGCTTCGTGGAGATACTCTGCTTCTAAGGTTTGCTTCACGATTTGAATTTCAGACGTCTTTGCTGTCTGTTTCGGAGGACTTGGGGTCGTCTTCTTTTTCCGCCAATCTGGATCTTTCTCTGCGTTTTTCCTCGTTCTTTTGTAGAACGTTTTCTCTGTTCTTCCTCGGCAGAGAGCAATGAAGCGAAGAACACTCGCTGTCGCACGGAGTAACCGTTCCCATCTCGAGAATCTGGCCGGATCTGGTATGGCTTCTGCTAGCTTTCGCGTGTTAGCTTCTTCGACGGCAACGAGGGTCCTTTCTTCCCCTGTCTCCTCTTTGATGGGAGGTTTTTCTGCAGGCCATGACGACGGTTCTTCGTATAGGAAGCTAGGGCCGGAATACCACGCATGCTGTGAGTCAAAGTCACGCGGTACATCACGGGTAGCGATGTCCGCGATATTCAATTTGGTGGGTACCCAACGCCAATCTTCTACTTTGCTGTTTTCCTCTATGGCGGCTATGCGATGAGCAACAAATGGTTTGTATACCCGTGCTCCTCTCCTGATCCATGTCAAGACGGTCTTACTGTCTGACCAGTATGTCACCGATGCGGGTTTGATGTCGTGCTCACGTATCACGGCTGCAGCCACGCGGGTTCCCATCACCGCGGCTTGCAGTTCGAGGCGTGGTATAGATTGCAGCTTCAGTGGTGCCACCTTCGCCTTTGCCATGACGAGGCTGACTTGCTGCTTGCCTTCCATCGATGTGGCCCGCCAATATACTGCTGTTGCGTATGCCATCTCGCTTGCGTCGGTGAACACATGGATTTGTGTCTCCACAGCATCACTATATCCAGGGTAACATCTTGGTATGCTGATATTCTTGAGTTGCTGCAGGTGCTGTATCCAACTTCTCCACTGAGTTGCCAGGTCCTTATCTAGTGGATGATCCCAGTCGACTCCTCGCCTCCATGCCTCTTGCAGTATTTGCTTGGCTCTAATTGTGACTGGTGAGGCGAGTCCGAGCGGGTCGTACAGTGACATCACAATTTTCAGTGCCTCTCTCTTTGTGGGCGCTTCCTTTTCTAGAACACCTTTCGGTAGGCGCGCGAGCGTTAGATTGAAGCCCAGCGCGTCTTCACCCGGTCTCCATATTAGACCAAGTATCTTTTCGGTGTTTTCTGCATCTCCGATACTGATAACTTCAGTTCGGATCTGTGACGGATCTATATTTTGTATGACTTGCGCACTGTTCGATACCCATTTCCTGAGCTCGAACTTCGCTTTCAGGTGTATGTCCTTCACCGTTGTTGCGATGCGCGTTGCGTCTTCGACCGTCTTGTAGCTATCGAGGTAGTCGTCCATGTAATGGTTATGGATGATAGCTTTCACTGCCTCGGGTTGCTCCTCGAAGTGCCTTTTCGCATTCCAATTCTTTGCGAATATGGCTGTGCACGGCGAACTTGCCGCACCGAATATGATGGACGTCATACGGTATTCTTCCGGCGCTCCCTCTCTCTTGTTGCCTCTCCATAGGTACCGGAGTGCGTCTCGGTCCTGAGCTCGCACCTTTACCTGCATAAACATCTCCTTTATGTCACCGGAAATGGCTATGCAGTGTCGGCGAAATCTCATCATGACGCCGGGCAGTGACTGCAGCAGGTCTGGTCCTGTGAGAAGGAAGTCGTTGAGCGACAGTCCTCTCGACTTAGCGGCAGCGTCATGTACTATACGGAGCTTGTCTGGCTTCATGGGGTTGAATACGTCGAAGTGTGGTAGGTACCATGTTCTACCTGGTGTGCTCGTGGTGGGGGCTTTCTCTGCGTATCCCTTCTGCATGAGCGAGTCCATCTGTTCTGTGTATCTGTCTCGAAGAGCAGGGTTGCTGTCGAGCTTCTTCTCGATTGAGACTAGCCGCTTGAGCGCTGTCCCGTAACTATCGGGCATCTCTATGCTTTCATTATTCCAAAGCATAGCGGTTTCTATATGTCCATCTTCTAGCTGCTGAGTGTGACGATTTAAAATGTCTTCCGCTCTCTTCTCGGGATCTGAGCTTGGTCGCTTCGGATTGATAGTTAGCGATTCTAAGGCGAAGAACTCACGAAGTCGCTCGTTCAGCTCTTCATCACTCGTTGTCAGTCGGTTGACGTAGTGTACCTGTTGACCTAAGATTCTGGTGTGCGCGCCATGCAGGGTCCAGCCCATTGCGGTAAGTGATGCGATAGGCTGGTGCCTCGGACCTCTGCGTATCTCACTGGCCAACAGCAGATGCCAGTTGTCTTGGCCAATGAGGATCTTCGGTGCGCCAACGTCGTACGTCAGCTGTTCCTTCAAATCGCTCAGGTGTTTGCACTGGGCGATGTCTTCTTCGCTGACTGACTGCGGTGCTAGGTTGAGCTTCGGTATCGTGCGCGCTCTGAAGGGCACTTTGCTTCTCAGCTGGCTTGCAAGGTCGACTGTTACTCGACGCGAACAAGGAGTGTCAATCGTAGTGTTGCCAATCGCACCTATCTTCAGAGGGTCGATGCGGCCCTCTGCCCCGATTTCCTTTGCGATGTCTTCGTCTATCAGCGAAACGGTTGACCCATCGTCGAGCAGCGCAAATGTTGCTGCTTCTCCCGCCGGTCCGATTACCCGGACCGGTACTATTTTCAAGTACGTCTGGTCTGACGTTGATCTCGAGCTGGCTACCGTTTCCTGAGGCTCCTTCTTTACTGGGGCATCAGGCTTCTCGGTACTTTCTGCAGCAGGCTTCTTCTTTTCTTTATGAAGAAGCTGATGGTGAGTGCCTATACACTCCTTGATCCCACACATTTTCTTTTTGCATGGTTTATCCGACCGATGGACTCGCAAACAACGGAAACACAGTCTCAGTTTCCTTGCAAGTTCCCATCGTTCATCTGTGGATGCTTCTTTGAACTTCTTGCAGTCATAAGCATCGTGCCCTTCTTTCTGGCAGACACGGCATTTCCAAGCCGTCTTGTCTGTTGCTGTGTGTGTCCTTTGAGTGACACGCCTAGTCGCTGTCGCTTCGCCGGGATTTATATTTTCGGGCGGAGCGAAAGCACTGCAGAAACGGGCTTGTTCGGTGATGAAGTCGCTGAGCAGAGATAAATCTGGCAGCGATTGGTACTTCTCGGTATAGGTTCTATACCACTGTACCCTTAGGGAGTTTGGCAACTTCTCAGTCAACAATCGCATTAACTCGGCGTTGATTAAGTAATGTTCTTTTTTCAACGCACGTAGCGTGACTATACCACTCCTTACTCGGCTGGCGAACGTGCAGATATCCTTCGGAGATTCACTGCAGCGCGGCAGCCCACGGAGCCTGTCCGTTTCAGCTTGAGCTATCGAGTCTGGACGGCCGAACTGCAGCTCGAGTTCTCTCATGATGTCATCTGGTTTGGCATTTCCGATGAGTTCTGAACTCACTGTTTCCAGTGCTCGTCCGCGCAGGCTCCTTCTCAGCCTAGCTGTATTCTCAACATCGTTGAAGTATCGACGAGTTGTTTCATAGATGGCACGGAACGATAACCATTCCGTGTGAGCCCCACTGTAATTTGGCAGGGTCATGATGACCTTCGACGCCGAGGGATTATTTACTGTCCACTGATCTATTCTCTTGTCGACTAGCGACGCTATAGCAGACGTCAAGTCCGTTATAAATGAACGGAGTTGACCTTCCCCCGAATCCTTCGATGGTACTACATTTTTCACTTCTTTTTCTATAGGATGATGTAACACGGGTACTTGTTTTTGATGGAAGTCTACTATAGGTTCATGAAGGAAAAGTTGCGTGATCGTGGTAAATAAAATACTTGGTTATATTGAATGACTTGCGGTTTATTCCAACAACGAGAATTCTAACAGGAAGAGATACGAGCAGCCATGACACCAAAGGAAGTGATCACAGAGTCACCACACGGAATTAATTTTAACTAAACAGGTTGCGTTCCAAATACCAAATACTAACAGTCTCCCCTGGAGCGCAACCCCATTTTACAACACATTATACAATACAAATTAACACAACCCCATACCAGCAACACAATATGAATGCTTCTCAGCAGTGGTACCCTTAGTTAGATTATCAGCGATCATTTCTTCACCTTTAACATAACAAAACTTAATCATTGACTTATTTACATGGTCCTTTAGAAAATGATAGCGAATGTCTATGTGCTTGGACCTAGGTAGATAACCATCATTGATGGATAGCTTTATTGCACTCTGGTTATCACTGAAGATGATGAGTGGGTTGCTCTGCTGTTGACCAAGCTCGCCATGCAGCTGTTGTAGCCACAACGCCTCCTGTGCCGCTGAAGACATCGCCATGTATTCTGCCTCAGCTGTTGATAGTGCGACAGTCTGTTGTTTGTGCGACCGCCAAGAAACAGCACCGCCCTGCAACATAAAAATATACCCAGTGCACGACTTACGATCGCGCACGTCGCTTGCCCAGTCTGCATCACAGTATCCTGTGATCTTCTCATTACCATCTTTGGTATAGACTAACTTCAAATCTATTGTTCCCTGTAGATATCTGAATATTCTCTTCACTGCAGTCCAGTGTATAGCACTGGGATTTTTGTTATATCTGCTCAACGTGTTTACTGCAAAGGCTATATCAGGTCGGGTACCTTGAGCCACATACAGCAAAGAGCCAATAGCTTGCTGATAAGGACAGTCAGACAGCTTTATTTCTTCCTCTTCTTTATTAAATTTCATACCCACTTCAAATGGAGTTTTTACAGGCTTACAGTCTGACATTCTGAATCTTGCTAGTATTTCCTTTATATATTTTTCTTGGTCTATTATTACTTTGTGTCCATCTCTAGTAATATGAAGACCCACACACTGGCTTGCTGGGCCAAGGTCCTTCATTTCAAAGTGTTGTTTTAATTGTTCCTTTAATAAAATTTTGGTAGCCTCTTGAGCCAACTTATGTAATACATTATTCAGCTTCGTATTCCATAGCCTGCTGGCTTGCTTTAGACCATATATGGATTTATGCAGCTTGCATACCTGAGATCCTTGTTTATACTGTTCTGGTGTCTGCATATAGATCTCTTTATCAATCTCTCCCTGACAACTGGTGAGTATGTTTCTTCATAGTCCATGCCCTTCCTTTGTGCATAACCTTTAATAACAAGTCTGGCCTTGTAACGAACAATGTTTCCACTTTGGTCAGTCTTTGTTTTGAACACCCACTTATGTGGTAAGGCCTTTTTTCCCGGCGGAAGCTCTGTCAAACTCCAAGTTTTATTTTTCATCAAGGAATTGTATTCCTGATCCATGGCTCGTCTCCATTCTGCAGCTTGCGGTGACGACAGAGCCTCCTCAGCAGTCTGAGGATCCATTAAGTCAGTAAACAAACATAGAAATCCCTTTTTGTCATTTTTTAAATCCTTTTGTTTATTCTGTGACCGCGTTGGCCTTACTGTAATATTACTGCTGAAGTCTTCTTTCGATGAACAAGGAGGGTGATAGGTTTCATCTAGTTCTCCAGCGTCAGTATCATATTCACTTGAGTCTCCACTATTTCCGTCTTGATAGGACACCGGTGTTGACTCCTGAGTGTGTAATTCTTGTTTCTGACTGACACACGTGCTCTCTGACTTCTTGCTCACTGGTGAAGCGGAGCTGGAACTGGCTGTCTGCCCCTCCTGTGCTGGAATATTCATTTCACATGGCATTAGTACATTGGCACTCTCATTAAAGTTTTCTATAACAACAACATCTCTACTTTTTGTTATTTTATGAGTTCTGGGATCCATTAAGCGATATCCCTTGGAATTTTCACAATAACCTACAAATATCATTTTCATAGATTTCTTATCCCACTTTTGTCGCTTTTCTTTAGGGACATGAACCATAGCAACAGAGCCGAATATCTTCATATGTGATAGACTTGGTTTTTTACCTTTCCATAACTCGTACGGAGTCTTACTATCCAGTGATTTTGTAGGGGAACGATTCACAATATATGCAGCAGTTGCCAAGGCCTCAGCCCAGAAACTTTTCTCCAAATCTGCATAAAATAGCATGCTTCTTGCTCGTTCAACTAAAGTTCGGTTCATTCTCTCGGCCAGGCCGTTGTGCTCCGGAGTGTATGGAGTAGATGTCTGATGTACTATACCATGAAAAGATAAGAATTTTTCAAAATTATGATTACAGTATTCAGTTCCATTATCAGTACGGATTTTTTTAATCTTGTGATTCAAATCATTTTCTACCTTTGATTTAAAATCCTTAAAAATCTCCAACACATTCATTTTATCTTTAAGAAAATACACATGAACCATTCTTGTGAAGTCATCTGTGAAAGTGATAAAGTATTTCATACCTCCATATGACTTATTCTCCATAGGGCCACACAAGTCTGAATGTATTAGTTCTAATGGTCTGGTTGCCCTAGAACCAACATTTTTAAATGGTAATCTGGCTTGCTTACCTTCTAAGCAATGAGTGCAAGTGGTGACATTACTTTTATCCTGAGTCAGAGTCACATCCTCAGCACACTCCGGTAGCTTCTTGATATCTGTAAAATTTAAATGTGCCATACGCAGATGCCATAAATAAGCATTGTTATATTTATCAGAACTTGAAGTTAAGTTAGCCATTTCCTTACTTGTGTCCATGATATACAGGTTCTTGTTCATTGTTGCAGTGCATATTAACTCTCCTCTGATGTTTTGTACATCACATCCCTTGTCATTAAATATGACTTTATATCCGTTTTTCACAATTGTGCTCACTGAAAGAAGATTTGCAGCTAACCCAGGAACAAACAAAACATTTTTAATTTGTATTTTATTCTTCTGACTTATATGAATGTCTACACATCCAACTCCTTTTACAGCCAATGGTTCTCTGTTGGCCACTGTGATGTTCTTTACTGGTGGTTCCGTGACATTATACATCCAATCATCTCTGCCGGTCATATGCATGGATGCTCCGGAGTCTATAAACCAGTCTTCACTCATATTTTCTTCAACAGTAGCTGAAAAGGCTGCTATAAAACTGGAGCTTTCTCCTTTACTCGTTGTTTTCTTTGGTTGCTTACAAAACTTTGCAAAATGTCCACTCTTGTTGCAATTGTAGCATCTCGGTCCTTTTGATTTCACTGGCTGATTATTATTCTTTGTTTTCTTTGAGTTTGTATAAAAAGCAGTTGACTTTGAAGTATTGACCTCTTGTATAAGTTTTGATTTAACTGAATCAGCACTGATTTTTATACCGGAACTCTCTAACCCCATTATCATGGGCTTGTATTCATCAGGCAAGCCAGCCAACATTAAAGTCCCAAGCCACTCATCATTGACTTCGAATCCAATGTTTCGTAGTTTATGGGAAGTGTTCATGATTCTACTTACATAATCCTCAATACTGTTACTTGATTCTAATGAACTGTTTATTAAATCTTTCAGAAGACCCACTCTTCTCGTCAGCCCATTATCATCAAATGCCCTCTGCAAACATTCCCATACCTGTTTAGCTGTTGTGCATTCCTGTACATGAACGTAGTTCTGTGGATCCAGGAGCAGAATCAGCTTCGCCTTTGCTTTAATATCCTTGCTGGCAATAACGGGCACGTTGTCACATGGTTCTACACAGGACCACAAATCTTCATGTTCTAAATACGTCTTCACACTAAATTTCCAGGTAGCAAAGTTTTCTCTTCCCACCAGTTTTTCAATATTAAAGACATTTGAAGAGCTCATTTCCCTTTGATTTAGTAGTATGAAGATAATTTTGTATGATGCAAATTGTCTCACGGAGCACGCGGTACGTGCTAACCTTCAACCACAATGCAGGTCGCAACAAGAATTTCACTGTACCAACTGTATTTCCCTCGGTACCAACGAACCACGCTCTGCTACCATGAAGGAAAAGTTGCGTGATCGTGGTAAATAAAATACTTGGTTATATTGAATGACTTGCGGTTTATTCCAACAACGAGAATTCTAACAGGAAGAGATACGAGCAGCCATGACACCAAAGGAAGTGATCACAGAGTCACCACACGGAATTAATTTTAACTAAACAGGTTGCGTTCCAAATACCAAATACTAACAGTTCAACATCCTTGGAGGGGCGTGGAGCAGCAACGGCGTCCCGTCTTCTATTGCTCCCGTTCTCTTCAGCGGCGTTGTCTACAGAAAGTGCTTGATCGCTTATCTCGCAATCATGGTTCTCCACCTCTGCAGAAGGGACTTCCTTCAATGGCTCAGGCGCTGGTGCGTCTTCTAGCCACGATCTCACGTACTCGTCGTTGGAATCTCTGTCATCCATGTATCCGTCGGAATTTTCTTCCTCGGCATTCTGAAGTGCTATCTCAGCAAGTTCTAACCTAATTTTCAATAGGTCTTCACGAGCTTTCATTACTTTTAGATGGGACCGCGTCGTCTTAATTGTCGACGGCGGTCTACGTTCGTTACAGGCGTCACCCCGGGTAGTCATCGGAATAATTCCTCTATAAGTTCCATCCCGTTTGTCAGCTGATGGCTTCACTATTTTGTTCGGATTCACTGATTTATTTGAAGGTTTTAATGTTCTATCTGAAGTTCCTTCCAGTCTGGTTTCCTTCCTGGAAGTCGTTGGTTGTTCGATTTGTTCTGTTTCCTTCGTTTGTGTTGGTATAGGTACGTCTTCACCCCCGGTTAGGGCTTGTGGTGGTGGTGGCACTTGCTCAGTCCCTTCCGTAGTGGACGGCGAACGTGGAGGTAACTCATGACGTATAGCTGTAGAGGTACGCGTTCTGTCCAGCTCCACCGTCCATGCTTCAGGCGCTTTGCCTTGTGACCTTGTGATCGGCATGTTGGTTTAGATTCGGGGACGTCACTTCACTATAAACGCACTATACTGTAATCCTCAACACAAATCTTCAAAGTTCCAAGTTGTTTCTTCTATCTTCAAAACAAATCTTCAAACGTCAAACTATTTTCTCTATGTTAAATGTTAATTCTTCAAAGTTCAAAAATAATCCTTCAGGAAATAAGTCTTCAGGATCCAAAAATAATTCTTCAGGAAAAAAGTTTTCAGGATCCGAAATTAATCCTTCAGGAAAAAATTTCAGGAAAAAGGTTTTCAGGAACCGAAAATAATCCTTCAGGAAAAAATTTCAGGAAATAAGTTTTCAGGATCCAAAAATAGTTCTTCAGTCTTCAAAACAATCCTTCAGGAAAAAATAACTCTTCAGTCTTCAAAATAATCCTTCAGGAAAAAATAACTCTTCAGTCTTCAAAATAATCCTTCAGGAAAAAATAACTCTTCAGTCTTCAAAATAATCCTTCAGGAAAAAATAACTCTTCAGTTATAAGTCTTCAGGTTTCAAAATAATCCTTCAGCCGTAAGTCTTCAGGTTCCAAAAATAATTCTTCAGGAACCGATTTTCTTATTCCAGGAATCTTCCTTCTTCGGTAATCCTTCAGTCTTCAATTGAGCTCTCCAGGATTTCGAAAATAATCCGGCTTTCGAAGGACCAGCAGATATACCGGACGGGCGTGATCGCTGGATACGGGTTCAGGTAGGTTGTAAGGCTATCCTGGTCCAAGCGGCGCTGACGTCCTGTACCGAAGTTTTTGCTAGCTATTTTCGAATACTCACATGGATATGCACTCGACCTTTTGAAGGAAAACGGGCTGGGCAGGAATGATTACACTGTTTATTGATAAGTCTTCATAACTATTCAGGACACGATTTCAGGACTCCTCAGGACTACTGCTTTACTTGTTAGGTGGAACTAGTTTCCATGTTGATGACTACAATTTCTAGAGATGGCGTGTTAGCTTAGCTGGTAGCGCCCTTTACCCTATAGAGACCCATGAATCGCCTCCTGTTTTCGTAACTTTATTATTTTCAAAATTCTTATAAAATTACATTTCTTATAGCTAAACACACTTATTTCAATAGCTATATACATCATGTTATACATCATGAGATTCACAAAATTGCCCCCTTTCTAATGAGGGTTCTTCCAGGATTCTGACTATTCCTGTTGAAAAGATATTTCAGGATTATCGGTATTAAAATGATTAAATAAATATTTAATTATTTGCAAGTGACTTTTCAGACAAAGTTCCGATCCGATTTCCACCATACCAAAAGAACACTCGGGCTAGTCTATTCCTCTAGAGAAATCTAGTATTTTATTTATTGTATCTAGATTTTTCAGCCAGTTATAGGCCTCTGAATACAGGTAGGGTAGCCTTTATTTTTACAAATCCGCTTTGCGGCATTCTAACTCGATTAAGTAGGTATCCTGAAGGGCTAGATTTCTAGAAGTTAGGTCCAGGGCTAGGTCTCGGTCTAGGTGACCTGGATGCCATAAATGATTTTACGTTATATCTGTCTAACCTACCTAATCAAGGAGTGCAAGGGCTTTGTTTACCTTTTTTAGTCAAATTTTGATATTTGGATGGTGTCTAGCTGCTAGATAGCATTACTAATACCTATACTATTTTCATATTTGAGTTAGTATAGGCGTTGCCCACAACTTGTATTATTTTGTTTTGCGTTATTGCAACTTTAGTTTTTCTTTTATAGGTGTGCAGATTTTTGGTATTTCAACATCCGGATAAATAGAAAGGTCTTTTCTAACAAAATATTTTGATGACGCATTATTGCGTATAACAAGGAATCTACATACTACATGCTATTATTACGCATATTGCGAAGAAATACTTATCCTATACATACAAGTTTTTAAGCTAAGTTAAAATTAATGATTTTAAACAAGCTAAAATTGACGGTGACGCCTCGTCGCGAACATTTATGTATATTAATGACATTTAAAGTCTAAATAACAAAATACTGCCATTTATTAGAAAGTAGTTATCTACAAAAGTAGAGTAGAGTAGTGTAGTTATCTAGTAGTTATCAAGGTAACCGACATAACCCGAAGAATTGCCAAACTTAAGTGGTAATGGGCAAGGCTCATTGCTCGCAGAACAGATGGCTGATGGGGCTGAAAGGTTCTGGAGTGGTGACCGCGTACCGGAAGACGTAGCGTAGGAAGACCTCCCACAAGAAGGACCGAAGACCTTGTAAAGGTCGCAGGAATCCGCTAGATGCGGGAAACACAGAATTGGTCGAAGTGGCGGTGCTTGGGGGAGGCTTATGTCCAGCAGTGGACGTCTTTCGGCTGATATGATGATGATGAGTTATCTACACTAATATTATAAAGAGAAGAGATTTTTATTTGTGTTTGTAATGAATAAAAAAAAAACAACTGGACCGAAAAAATCGTTCACCTGTAGAATGCTATATTATCACCAAGTAACATAAGCTATAATTTACAAAGATATCACGCCGGCGAATCCGCTGGTCTACGATACGATGCAATGCATCCTTCTAAACCAGAAATCTCACCACAAACCGATAACCCGAAGAAACGACCTACTTAATTGCAACCCAAATCATTCGCTTATCACTGGAGCACAACACCACAATTCACTATCCTTATCTAAAGCTTTACGTGCGCCCTTAAACTTATTTATTCCCATTGATTGAGGGTTCTTCTGTGACTGATTTCTGCGACAACATTAACACGGAATAATACAGAAGTTCAGCTCCGAACAACGGGCGAAAACTCTGTCTTCGAAAAGTATCATAAAATGTACTTTTGAATGTTAATTTTTACTGCCACAAACAAACAATAAAAGCACTGAATTTGTATCAGTGTTTTTATGTTTATTTGAATACTTATGTAGGGGAGACCGGGGCCACAATTAACAAAAAAAATACTTTTAGTTGTATCTTAGAAATGATTCAACATTTAGACTTGATTTTTTTATTAAATGATGCTTTAGTTATTCAGGTATCATGTTAGTCACATAAATGCAACATAAAAGAAATGATGTCTTAAATAGAACACTTTTTCTCCAAAAAGTCAGTTGTTAATTCTTACCTCATCTTCGGGGCTAGAATTAACAGCTCTGAGGTAAGTATTAACAGAAGGGGCAACAATTAACATTATGTTGTGCCAACTGATATAGAAGAAAACAAATATATGTATGAGAATATTTTTGGTATTAATAAAAGTGAAATTAATACAGAATTGTATGGAACACATTTTCTCATTAATTTATAATACATATCAAATACAATTCAGGCAAATGTATGATGTGATGTCGCCTTTGATACACCTAGCTTAGGCCCAGTCATTGTATTGTAGTCATGAGATAGGTATATTGAATCTAGTCAGCACTATGTATCTTTATCACAGGAGACGCCCTAAAAAATACAAAAGTATTTATTGATGTATTTTATTATTTATGTACACACAGTAGAATACATACAGATACCTACTACATTTTTGGCACGCTTATACGTTTTTACTGAGCTCGTGCTAGAGCTTTTAGTAGAGGTCTTATGGTTTTGGACCAAGAAATCACTAGCATCTTTCTGCATGTCTTTCTGCATCTTCATGCATACCGGTTCATTATTTGCGCTATCACCACATCTGGGGTAGGTATTAACACGTTAATACTGACCCCACCGATTTGTTAATTATAACCCCAAAGGTACATTTTTAGTATTATATAACATAACAAAATATTGGTAAATAATTGCACCAATACAGCAATGTAGCATTATTAAGTATAAAATATGCTTCTAGGAAAACAAAAAACATAATCATTACACCGTATATTTCGAGAATAAATCAAAAAATTTAAAAGTTAAAAAAGTTCGTTACGTGCGTGAAAATGTCGTCCGGTACATAACACATTCGGATGATGCGCAGACCGCAGCTGACCAACCCCGAGCTATGCGGCGTGATCTGGTCGGCATATTGAAGCACGCGCTGTAGGTGTAGTGTTTATAGTTTTGGAGAAAATCACTTGTTAATACTTACCTCTGTTAATTGTAGCCCCGGTCTCCCCTAAACTCGAAATTCTGATATTAAATCATTTTAAATATGTCTCTCATATAACAATTTTGTTTAATTTAATTTTATAACCTCAATTTTCGTTGATGGATTCAATTAATTATGTGTTGCAAATCCCGTTTTAGATTGCATAAGAATTTAACGTGAACAGAATTTTACACTTTCATCGGATAACTTACAAAGACGTTGATCACTTTTGGACTTTATCACAGCAAATTGTAAAGTCAATGCCATCACATTTTGCTATCTGCATCGTATAATATGACAAGAGGTTTTTCTAGTTTTATTATACAATTTTATTTTAGTCTAGATTTATTTGTTATGTTTTCTTAAAATTTAATTTAGATTCTTATTTTCAATTTTTTTTTTGTCATTTTCGGAAAACCTTTTTACTTTTATTTCATCATCATCATCATCAGCCTATTAATGTTCCCACTGCTGGGACACAGGCCTCCTCTCTGTGAGAGGGAGTGGGCTGTAATCTACCACGCGGGCCCAGTGCGGGTTGGTAGATGTCACATGTCTTCGAATTTTTTGGTTCTGAGACATGCCGGTTTCCTCACGATGTTTTCCTTCACCGTTTTGAGAGCAGTGGTGATGAAATTTTTTACACAAAGTAATGCGCCTGCTTGGGTTTGAACCCACGACCTACAACTCGTAAGTCGGGGCCGATACCACTGGGCCACCACTGCTCTTATTTACCGAATTTATTATTAATTATAATTAATTAATTTATTATTAATTTATTTACTTTTATTTACCGAACATGTTTTTAAAATAAATGTTTAAATGGTAACACCTCGATATTGGTGCCCAAAATAGAGGCTTGCCTAGTTTGGGGCAAATGTAAATCTTTTGCAATAAAGATTAATGATTTATTTGTTAGGTATACATTGTGAACCGTATGGACGGCAATCGCAGTCGGTCGAAGTACAGTCGCGAGTGCAATTGCACTCGCTGCACTGTGAAGCGTGTCGATAAGTGCGTGCAATTTCGCTCGTTTTATGGATACGACCTTCTGTACCTATCTGCTTTGTGATGTTAATGCGGAACACGTCTCACTTAAACCGAACGATGCCGCAACGACAACGTGACGTGATTACACGACTTCTGTCGGCTTAAAACACAAAGACGTTAATATCCTTCAAGGTAAGTAGGTAAAGGATTTTTGGGAATTTCTGTGACCCTTTTTGTCCCTTTTTAAATACATGTGGTCATGTCTTGACCGTCGTTCGACTGTGTATTGAATATTTAGCTATTGTTTTAGTGTTGCAGCTATTTGTTTTTGTGTCTGCTAACTTTATCTTAAACTGGTAGGTAGCGAATGCCTATGGCATAAATTATGGCCGCCTTAGTAAAGTCAATGAATTTTCTTGTTTATCAAATTGACTACCTGCCAACTTAAATCCGTATAATCAAATCACAACTGTCACTCTTTGACAGCTGTATGAAATGGCAAATTGACGTAGTATGTCAATTTGATATACAGTTAATTTCCCTGGTCGTATTACTTTATAGAGATATAAGGAACTGGAAAAGGGAGGATCCTCTGACCAGACGCGTGTCGTGTCTGGTGGGCTACTGCCCGATGATTGATGTCGGGAAGTTATATATATTCTGATCGCGCGGTGTAGATGCTGCCACAACGTATTGAGAGATAGTAAGGGCTATGCTAAGGGATCCGATCCGGAAGGATGTGAACCAGAGTGGTCGACATAGCACACAGAATAAACAAGCTCATCGTGTACACGAGCTATAAAACCTAGAAAAACCTTTATAGCTTTTAAACAGATGAGAATAAGTTATAAAAATCCTGTAAAACTTTTAACTTTTTAGTCTAAAACTAAATAAAAAACCGGTAAGTGCGAATTTGTCACGGTGCGAATTTGTCACGGTCATGTTGGGTTCCATTTGTTACTCAAAAATAGTTCTGTACATCTATTCTGTGGTTACAAAACCATATTCAAAGCATGAAAGCGTTACCGTGTCTTAATGTAGGCAAAATGCGACATCTTGTACGAAATTGCTTTTGTTCGTTTGTCACGTGAAAATGTCATATTTAATAACAATAACGGGTTGCTTCACAGTGCCCGGATAGGTACTATTCAAGAAGAGGACCTATTCAGAAATGATTTAGATAAACTTTTGGATTTGTCTGTATAAGATGAAAATGCTAAGACGAAAGTTTGGTGTTACACGAATGGATAGAATAAGAAATGAGTGTCTGAAAGTGCGGTATGATGAAGTCTGAAAGTGGCAAAAAGGTGTGTGGAAACCAGTTGTCATGTATTGTGAAGGAATGATGAAAATGTCGGGAGTAATGTTTTGAGGATGTATGTATATGGCTATAAGAGTAGCCGCTTGACCGTTACAGTGGACATCAGGTGGGCATAACAATTAAAATTCTATTGTGTCTCGTTAATGACAGCTGAAGTTCTAAGGGAAGGTCAAAGAAACGATGGACGGGCTGTGTGAAAGATGATATGGCTAGAAAGGGGGTGACTACCGAGATGACGACTAATAGAAAAGTATGGAAGAAGAAGGCAAGAGAATGATGAAGATTGCTGTATTTTATAACATATAATTTCAACTGGATTAAGTTTACCAATTTTATTACAGAAACGTGGCATACCATAAAAATGATCTCATATTATGTAAGGCTTCCGTCTCTTCATTGTTGACTGCGGAACCTTAGAAACGTAACACCCATCCTCGTAGACAAGAAATTCGAGTTGTAAAACACTTTTCTTTTTTTATGAAAGTAATAAATACCCTTTTTGGGCCGTAATAAAAATTTAATTCGCTTTCCGAACACCTTCCATCATTGTACGAAATATCTGACCTTGGGTGATCAAAAGACACCATTGTGTTTTAAATTGGCTATCAGGAAGGATTTTTTTTGTCCATATTGTAGGTAGATTTTAGGAATGGTTTCGTTAGGTACAACGGCGACGTATTGCATTTTCCACTTGGTGTGTCGGTATCTTCTACCGGTATATGGGCAATGGAGATAGCTTTGGAGTTTCCCTACGTGATCGAATCAGAAATAAAGAGATCCGTAGGAGAACCAAGGTAACCGACATAGCCCGAAGAATTGGTAAACTTAAGTGGCAGTGGGCAGGGCACATTGCTCACAGAACAGTTGGCCGATGGGGCCGAAAGGTTCTGTAGTGGCGACCGCGTACCGGAAGACGTACCGTTGGAAGGCCTCTCACACGATAGACCGATGACCTTGTGAAGACCGCAGGAATCCACTGGATGCGGGCAGCAAAGAATAGGTTGATGTGGCGGTGTTTGGGGGAGGCTTTTGTCCAGCAGTGGACGTCTTTCGGCTGAAATTATATGTCGGTATCTTCTTGCTAAAACCTCTAAATGACGGCTTGTATAATTTTCACATTATTGTACTTTCTCTGTTTAGTAAGCATCTCAAAGTCTTAGGGCGAGATTCATAAATAGAACTTGGAATTGACTTTCATAAGTGACGTTAGCGGTTCATATTCGTATGAAATACTGACTTTAATAATTAAAGTCTGTACTTTACTTTGATAATTATTATCAAAGTAAAGTACAGACAACGTGTGATCTGTGAATCTTAACCTTAAAATCAGAATGTTTCCACTAAACACAACGTTTGTGCTAAACTCTAATAAAAGTGTCTGAATGCTGTTTTATCTTTCAAATAAGAGAGGGATTAAAATTCTCCGGCAAAAGCAACTCTACCCATAACCCTATCTAAAAAAGGCTTGACACATTCTAACAAAGAGTTTATACGTTATTTACAAAAAACACAGCAAATGAGATTAGCCCAACTTTATGATATGTTGACAAGGGTCATTAAAAATAACGCGACGTTCACAGTTCAGTGACCTTTCAGAATTTCAGTTGGCTTTCTACAAACAGTTGGAAAACGTTTGCGTAAACCGCGGTGGAAAAAATGAGAGAAGCTTTGCAAACAAAAGTTACAAGGTCAGTGACTTTTTAGTACCTGAATTTATTTTTTCCACGTTTTGGTACTTAATTCTAGCGTATGTTTGTCTATGTATTTTTTATTTCAGCGTTTGAAGACGTGGTTTATGGCAAAGCGCTTTAGAATAAGTACCTACCAGTCTACCTACGTCTTACGGCCAGGTTCAGTCGTAAAGCTCGGTTTAAGACTAGATTTGAGTTATGATAACTATGAGATGTGTCAGTTTTACAAGGATACCTAACGCCTCGTAGATTGTACAGAAGCGGTACCTACTGCTTTAGTACATACGCGAAAACTAGGGAGACGCTATTCAGAATCAGCAATCAGTGCTGTGCTGTGGGTCATAATAATAATATATTTATTTGCATTTAAAAACAGCATCATGCTGAGTAGAAACCTTGTCACAGTCTTGTGCATCTACTACTACCTATTTCTGTTCTGTGCTCGTTATAAATTACTGGACGAGCTTGTGGCTAAGGAATAACAGTGGCACGGGTCGATCCATCAGGTTAAACTACGATTGCCGGGGTGGTCCGTGGATGGGTGACCATCTTTACATACTGAGACTCCTCCGTGCCTCGAAAAGCACGTTAAGCCGTTGGTCTCGGCTGTCATTCGTGTCATCTTTGAAAGTCGTTACGGGTCGCCAGAAGCCCGAAAGTCTGACAACCAGTCTTACCAAGGGGTATCGTATTACCCAGTTACTGGGTTGTGGAGGTCAAATAGGCAGTCGCTCCATGTAATATATTGGTATTCAGCTGCATTCGGTTGACTGGAAGCCGACCCCAACATAGTTGGGAAAAGGCTAAGCAGATTGTTTGCTCGTTATTAATTACACCTATTTGTTTTTTTATAATTTGAGTTAACTGATCTTTATAATATGCACGTGACTCTGTGATAAATAAACTAATTTTTCCTTCTTTTCTTTACTGCATATATTATGCACTTGGGTGATTCCTTAATTACCCATAAATACAGGTTGTAAAGAGACACCCTTTTTTTTTGAGCTGTCACATGGTTTAGTGCAGCTATACTCTAAGTGTGTTCCGCGGAACCCTAGGGTTCCGTGATACCTCTGTCGGGGTTCCTTAAGAATTTAGAAAAAAAAATCAAAACACCTCTCTCTGGTCGCTCCGCGGCTGCGCGGACTCCGCGGCCGCGCGGACTCCGCGGCCGCGCGGACTCCGCGGCCGCGCGGAGACAAAACGCTATGACCGTTATTTATTTATTTATTTGTATTTGTAGAAACATGTGTTACAATAGCTGGTACAATATCTCATAAGTTTGGTATCAACAATTTTATACTTGTACAACCCGTTCGCTCTAAGTTTGCCGTTCTGTGGAATGCGCGTACCCTCCCCCACGTGACAACAAAACTTATAATGTGTCATAGTTTTACCCAAATATTACAATTTTTATTGTTACAATTAAATAAAAAATATTTTTATATTATGTTTTGCTGACGCTACTTTTCGAACGTCATACCTATCGCCAGCGGCAAACTTAAAACGAGCGGGTAGTATACTTGTGAGCGCGTAGTCTCTTTGATAAAAGCCGCCTCTGAATTAGACGCTATAGTTGTCAACAAGCGACTTTCGACTCTAACTTCAAAGGATAAAGTCGATATTGTTTACAACGCAATTTTTAAATTTCTGTTTTTATTTTTGCTTTTTGTTTATCAAAGGTGCCGACTCGAGTATTTTCGAGAATATTTGAGATCGAGTCTAGGACTAAGTATAAAAGCGTCGCCCGTCGTCAGTTGATGATTAGCGTTCGGAGCGATAAGTTACTGCCTACTTACAAGCTCGCTAGCGAGAAACTAGTGTTCATTGTTTTACTGCCTGCTGTATTCTGTTGTCTCAGTTTTGTACATTTCTTCACCGTAGGTACTAAATTTAGTCTCTTATACGCAGTAACGATTGTGGATTATTTAAACCCCACTATCCTGATGTGTAACATTATAAATAACGAAGAATGGAACGTTGGCTTAAAGGTGTTAAACGTGTTGCAACAACATCTTCTAATGACGCTGAATGTTTTTTTTTTTTTTTTTCTTGTAATATATTATCTGGTGTACAATAAAATATATATAAATATAAATAAATAAATAAATGTTCAAAAGCAGTGCGCGCGGAGAATATAGCAATCACCGATTCAGAAAATGATGCCACGACGTCAAGCTCGACGGTTTCAAAGACGAAAAGAAGGAAGTATGATGAATCTTATATCAGTTTCGGATTTGTTGATTCCAACGGCTCTCCTCTCTGCATGCTCTGTAGTAAACTGCTTCCTAATAGTTCCATGGCACCTGCCAAATTGCGCCGACATTTAGAAACTGTACACCCCGAGTCTAAAGACAAGAATAAAGAATTTTTTGTTCGCAAAAAAGATCAGTTATTAGAAAGTCAAAAAAATATGATGCATGTAACACAAACTATCAACGAAAAGGCCACGGAGGCATCATATTTAGTTAGCTATCGCATTGCACAAGCAGGTGAAGCGCATACTATCGCTGAGAAATTAATAAAACCATGTGTATTAGACATAACAAAATGTATGCTCGATGAAAAATCTGCAAAGCATCTTTCTACTGTTCCGCTATCAAACGATACTGTTTCACGACGAATCCATGATCTGGCAAGCTACGTCAAACAAGAACTAGTTACACGTCTACAAAATACACGATTCGCCTTGCAAATGGACGAGTCGACTGATGTCGCTGGTTTGGCTATCCTGCTGGTTATTGTGAGATATCCATATAAAAGTTCTTTTGAAGAAGACATGCTTATGTGTTCATCGCTGCTTACAAACACTACCGGGGAAGAAATTTTTAATAAAATAAATATATTTTTTGAAGAAAATAATCTCAGTTGGAACAATTGCATTGACATTTGTACAGATGGGGCTTAGGCGATGACAGGTAAAACAGCAGGAGCAGTGTCACGAATTAAAAATAAAGCGCGTAATTGTAGTTCCAGTCATTGTATTCTGCATAGACAAGCACTTGCGATGAAGCAAATCTAAAATTAGTTATGGATGAAGCGGTAAAAATAATTAATTTTATCAAATCACGACCACTACAATCCCGATTGTTCTCATTATTGTGTGAAGATTATGGCAGCAAACATAAAACACTGCTGCTCCATACAGAAGTGCGATGGCTGTCTCGGGGTAAAACTTTAACAAGGCTATTTGAACATAGAGCCGAGTTACAAATGTTTCTTTCAGCAGATACTTCTTTTAATTTGAAGGACCGTTTGTATGATAAAACTTGGTTGTTCCGATTGTCTTTTATGGCGGATATCTTTCAAAAACTTAACGAATTGAATTTATCGTTGCAAGGTAAACAGACAACAGTGTTTCAGGCCTATAATAAAATAACTGCTTTTAAAAGAAAATTAGATTTTTGGATCATTTGCATTGGTAAGAAAGAAATAGAAAACTTTACGTTACTCAGTGAGTTTGTTAGCGAAAACGACTCAGTAATGTTCGAAGATGATGTGTTTGAATTGGTCCAATATCTCAGTTCGATGCGCGCATCTTTTGAAAAGTATTTTCCCGAAGAACACAATACAAAAATTAAAGTGAATTCATGGATTCATAATCCTTTTTTACCCAACTTGGAAAAGCCTGAAAACATGTCAAACGAGATATATGAATCTCTTTTAGAAATGTCATCAGACACAAGTATGGAGTCACTGTTCAAAACGACGCCTCTCAATGATTTTTGGTGCAGAATCCAAGATGAATATGCAATGCTTGGCCAAATGGCTCTGGATATTCTGCTCCCGTTCCCAACTACATATTTGTGCGAAACAGGATTCTCTACCTACGCAGCCACGAAAACAAAATATCGCAATAGACTGGACGCCGAAGCTGATATGAGACTCCAACTTTCTTCCATCAAACCTGATATCAACCAATTGATGAAAAATAAAAAACAGTTTCATACCTCCCACTAGTTAGATTTTTTCTTTTTTAATGTTTTCTATTGTTGTCCTTGCCAAGTGATGAAGTAAATAATAATGAGTAACTGTTACATTGTACTTTTATTATGCTGATTAATAAAAACAATTGTTTTATTGTAGGGTTCCATCAAGTATTTTGCTTCCCAAAAGGGTTCCGTCATTTAAAAAGTTTGAGAACCACTGGTTTAGTGCATGTTTTCAGGTTGATAGATAACGATCTACCTACTATACATAATATATTAACATGAAATAGCATCTCGCCTGTATTCCCCAAAGGGTTAGGCAGAGGTGTACCTGAAGTACATCCACATTTCGCCTGTTATAATTAAGACCGATTAATACGGGGCGAGCTTATTGCTATTAACCAGACACAAATCCAGACTCCGGGCTGCTACTGAGAAATTCCGGGTGGGAAAACCCAATAACACTTTGCTCGACCTGACAATCGAACCCAGGAAGTCATGCTCAGCAGTATCGCCTGCAACCATTACACCAACGAGGCACCTACCTATTATCCATCTGTACAAAAGCAGATAGTTACAAAATATTCCACTGATATATGTGGCATTAACAGCGAAATCACGATTTTGCATTGTCTAAATAATTAAGATTAATGTTTCGAAATTCGTGTGTATGGCAAATCCTGACAAATGGCGTGCTTGATGTATAACTTTAGCGTGTAGGGATAAATGCGATGTGTGCAGTGCCTGTGCAGGTGAGTCAGTAGGTTCACAATAGTTAGTTACATAGCTTAGTGGATGTAAATCCTGTGGCGACATCTACAACGCCACAATAACCTGACGTCACACAAATCATGTCTTGCATCGCGCAAGCAGAGTTTACCGCGCGATCTGCATAAATTTATAACTATCCGAAATCAATCATCGGGAATTTTCCCGCCAGACACGACACCCGTCTGGTTGTAGGATCCTCCCTTTTCTAATGAGGATGAGTGAACTTGACGCCCAGTTCCTCATACCTCTAAAAACCTATTGCCATCAACTTGGCAAAATCCGGATCCACCGGGCTGGCACAAAAAAAATTCTGGTGAAAAATCCCAATAACGTTCTTGACTGCTGGTGCTCGTCCTGTGGATGAACTCAGGATTCCATGTTTAGCAGTTGCACAGCATGAGATCACTAGACATACGAGATTAATTTATTATTAAACTAACTTCTGCCAAAAACTTGGTTCGCGTGGGAAAAAATTTTTTTCGGGCTGAAGCTATACTAAAATAACTGCGCTTGTATTTATCTCATGAAACCTTTAAAAAAAAGGGCAATGCCAAAATAATTGCAAACGATACCTTCAGTAAACATCACTAGTTTATTTACAGTAAAAGAACTTTCCTAATCTACTGCTCTCCTACAGTACGAATACCGTACGATTCGGTCAATACACAAATCAACATTAACTAGGGTTGTTTGTCGGCAATCGCTTTTAAACGCGGCCATTGTTGTTGTCAATAGGAGCCTGATGAATGTCAGTTGACACTACATAATTAAGGTGTTTAAGGGTAGCTTTTTGTTAACATAGTTTTTGTTAGATTAACTTTTCAAATAAAACTTCTCGTTTGTGTTTCTTCATGGGTCCATTTCTTCTCAGACCTTCGGTGTGTATGCGGCGTCTCTCCACAGACAATGGCTCACCTCCCACCTTCTCCGCATGCCCTGTCACCTGTACACGTGAGGACCTAATGGCAGCGTCAGCGAACGGTATCCGCGTTGCTGAGTTTTGGGCCAAACAAATTTAAAAAACTTTAACAGAATATGTATTTATTTCGTGTTATTTTTGCCATCGACACGCTAAGAAGAAGATGGGTCGATTCATACTAGTACAGAGTCGAAGCGCAGCGAAGCGTCAATACAAAAGATATCATAGCAAATTCACCATTATCTCTGCAAGGTATTGCCCGTATTTTTATCAAGATAAAAAACAAGAGGCGCGAATTCGCGCGCATTCTACGGAATACGCGCATCTGCGAGGCACCAGTGCTGTTTGGCGATAATATGCGTTACGTTGTAGATATAAGGGGGAATTTGCTGTAATACTTTAGATTGACACTTCGCTGTGCATTAAGTCTGCGCTAGTATAAATCGACTCTAAGGCTAGCCACACACGTAACGATTTACTTGCGCTTTAGACTTGCGCAAGCCTAGATTTACGCAAGTAAATAATTACCTGTGGTGGCTAACACAAGGTAAACACAAAAGAGATGTTAAAAGTTTTATTTGAAAATCGAATCTAGCTAACTCTAAACGAAAAAGAAAAACTCAATAATACTTTGCCCGACCTGGGAATCAAACCCAACTAACCAACAAGGTAGATTCCTATGGAGAAAAACGAGTATTAAACTCTAAGAACAGTAGCAATTTATTGTTCCTTGAGCCATAATCTTACCCTCCTATAAAGACGAAGTGCCTGCAAACGGTACACGAAATTATTACCTTTATCTACCCTCGCACTCAAAGGGAGGCTATGTCCTGCACTTCTGTTGTCCTTGCTCAATGCAAACACGGCACAATTCCATCAATTCACGAGCGAACAGTAAGCGCTGTCCGTCAGCCTGTTTGTGCTGTGAATTGCTTTTAAACGTTGCCAGTAGGTACGATGCTTACCTATTCCGATGTTACCCGCATGAACGATGTTACCCTGTACCTATGCCGATGTTACCAGCGGGCCTAGCATGAACGCACGGAGTAAAAGTTACCTAAATACGAAATATTTTTAACTCGTTTCGCGCAAAATTGTTTTTTAGTTTTAAGACTTTATTCATATTATTATCTATTGGTGGTTGACATAAGCATAATCAGCCTATAATGTTCCCACTGCTGGGACACAGGCCTCCTCCCAGTGAGAGGGAGTGGGTTGTAATCTACCACGCAGGGCACGTGCGGGTTGGTAGATGTCACTGTATGTCTTCGAATTTTTGGTTCTAAGACATGCCGGTTTCCTCGCGATGTTTTCCTTCACCGTTTGAGAGCAGTGGTGATGAAATTATTTACACAAAGTAAAACTCCTGCCTGGGTTTGAACGACCTTACAACTCATAAGTTGGGGGCGTGATTCGTTGCTTCCCGCAAAAACTACAAGTGAAATAATATAAAAATTTAAAAAGACCCCGACACAATTATTTCCTCATTTCTCTTTCCTACTCCATCACCAGACCCTGTTCATCATCTATCTATAACATTCATACCTGTGGAAAACGCTCACATGCATTCATCAACTAGAAAAGTGCTGATAATTATTAAACGACTGAATTAATTTTGATAAAGCATAAAATATGATAATAAGAACAATTGCTAGATAACCTGCTTTCAAATAAAAAAAACCACATTCAAATCGGTTCACCCGTTTAAGAGCTACGGTGCCACAGACAGACACACACATAGCGGTTAAACTTATAACACCCCTCTTTTTGCGTCGGGGGCGGGGATTTAATTTTTTATAGAATACTAGCGGACCTGGCAGACGTTGTCCTGCCCGAACAGCGCCACCTACCGGGTCCAATTGTATTTTCAACCATCCAAAATATACACACAAAAGTTTATCCAAATCGGTCCAACCGTTTAGGAGGAGTTAGGTGACAAACACAAATTAGAAAGATGTGTATTTTAGATTCAAAATCGTTCAAAACGTAACGTTAACTACGCGCGTTTGTGCTAGGACCTCAGTCTAAACGTTGTGTGTGTCTAAGTTACTGGTGTGTGATAGTACGCAAATGAGAATCGTATGCAGGTGAATAATGAGCATCTATGTAGAGGACAATAGGCAATGATTGTTCCTCTATGTATGTAGTATCTGTGGTAAAGTAGAAAAGTAGATGTAAGTACCGTAAAGGTTGTCTACAAAAGGGAACCTTACTGGCTGGTTGAAAAATGACTCTGGATGCGGCGATTGTTTTCATAAAATGACACTTGATGACACTTTTGTGATAGACGCGCAAAAGAGAGCACGTCTTCTTAAAATAAATAGCAATAATTCAGTATTGTTTATCATTTTTAGGGTTCCGTACCTCAAAAGGCAAAAACGGAACCCTTATAGGATCACTCGTGTGTCTGTCTGTCTGTCCGTCTGTCACAGCCAATTTGCTCCGAATCTAATGGGCCGATTAACTTGAAATTTGATATACATATGTATTTCTGTGACCCAAACACGGATGTGAAATGAAAATAAATGATTTTTGAATATGGGCGTCACTTTTGGGGGGCAAAGAAGAAAATATAAAAAAAAAGTTTGGCAAATTGTACCGTGTGACATATCAAAAGAAAGGAATTGTTACAAGAATCTCAAATATTACTTTAAAATAATTTTTAAACAAATATTTTTTGAGTTATTTACGAAAATAGATGAAAATTGACCATTCCCCCCCTTATCTCCGAAACTACTGAGCCTAAAATTATGAAAAAAATTCAGAGAATGGTTCCTTACTCATAGATTATAGGAAAAACTATAAGAAGTCTATGGTCTTAAAATAACATGGTAAATCTCTCAATATTGTGCTGACAAACTTGCATTTGCGGTATGTATGGGAAAATAGGTTTTTCAACTACAATGTTAAGTTAGTTCTTGGGATAATTTATTGCTACTGCTAGTTCGACTAAAGCCCCCCGTACACGTTCAACGGGCTCGCCCAACGTGTACTAAGGCGAGCAATCCGTCACTTCTCGTACCTTCCGCGAAGCATTCTGTTTGCCGATTTCATAGTACTATGCCGGCATTGTCGGCAAGCACTGCTAACACATTAGCTTTAATTATAACAGTCTGTTCTAAATTCTACCAAGATTTGGCTACTACATCCAGGATTGTCTTCGAGGGAACTCCTCAACGGTCAACAGTACAAACAGCAAATTTTATATACGCTTTAATTATCATAGTCCGTTCTAAATTCCATCATTTATGGCTGTTGCACCCAGGATTGGCTTCAGGCGAGGGAACTCCTCAACGATCAACAGTGCAGGCACGAAATTTTATGTACCCTTTAATTATGATAGTCTGTTCTAAAGTCCACCATGATTTGCTGCACGCAAGATTCGCTTCAGATGAGGGAACTCCTGAACGGTACACAGTACAAACTCGAAATATAATGTACGCTTTAATTGTGGTAGACCATTCTAAATTCAGCCATAATCTAGCTGCTGCCCCCAGGATTGGCTTCAGATGAAGGAACTCCTCAACGGTCAACAGCACAAACAAGAAAATGTATATACGCTTTAATTATCATAGTCTGTTCTAAATGTCACTAAGATCTGGCTGTTGCACCCAGGATTCGCTTTAGGCGAGTGAACTTTTCAACGATCAACAGTACAGACACGAAATTTAATATACGGTTGAATTATCATGGTCCGTTCTAAAGTTCACAATGACCTTGCTGCTGCACCCAGGATTGACTTGAGACGAGGGAACTCCTGAACGGTACACAGGACAGACACGTTTTATATATGCATTTAATAATGATATTCTTTTCTAAATTCCACCATGATCTGGCTGCTGCACCCAGGATTGGCTCCAGACGAGGAAACTCCTCTACGGCCAACATAACAGACACGAAATATTATATATGCTTTAATTGTGATAGAACATTCTAAAGTCCACCATGATCTGACTGCTGCATCCAGGATTGGCGTCAGAAGAGAGCTGAAAAGTGATCAAAGAAACTTCTCAACCAAACATAATAGTATTATTGTGTTTGCGGTCGTTGGTTTTGTCTTACAAAGTACAGTAGCCTAAGGTGTAGTCCAGGCCCTCATGAGAGATCTGGAAGGTCACCATACGAACTCCTTAACTAGACAAGATAGCCCCGTTGTTTCGGCCGTTTGGATTTGTTTTGTTTCAAAAGCTTGAGGCGTGAACGGTTTTCTTAAACAAAGATAAGCTCAATCTTTTAAGAAAACATTAAACTTATCTGCTTACGTAAGTCTTATTTTGTTCTTT
The DNA here is from genome assembly GCA_948150665.1 of Conistra vaccinii. NCBI lineage: Eukaryota > Metazoa > Arthropoda > Insecta > Lepidoptera > Noctuidae > Conistra > Conistra vaccinii. Next base: position 19,110,258 of record OX411327.1, read on the forward strand.
TTAGTTTAATAAAAGCTTATTTAAAAAATATTTTACTTATATTTTATTCAGCCTAATACAAGACGTAATCCGATGGCAGTTTTAACTAGTGCACCATTGTGGGAAGCATTTAGCCTGTTTCTAATGAGCAAAATAATGCGTCAGAGGGATGATCCATTTGACATTTTATTATTTTATTGTATAATACTGCAAAATTGTTGACATTTTTATATTAATTTGACATTGACTGTAATTCAAACGATTTTGACATTAAGTATAATTATGTATTGTTATAAATTTTTATTATTATTTAAAATAATAATGTCTTTAAATTTGTGTAAATTAAACATGAATTGCATGCCTTTGTGACGGTAGAACATGGAGGACTTTCATAATAAAACATCAATGTAAAAATTACCCATGTTTGCAAAGAAATAAATGATTTATGAATTATGATGATCTAATTTTGCTACTACATTAAATAATATGGCAACTGGTAATATGAATGACATTGATATTCAGCTTAACATTGCCGTCGAATGCATTAAGAATTCTATCAGTGCACACGAAAAGATTATCATAGCGGGAGACTACAATATAAATTTTAAGGACAAATCAAAAAATTAAATAACGGAATACCTTCTATCACTCGGCCTTAGTCCATGTATTCAAGAATATACGACATCTATCTTGTCTATACAATAATATTCAGAAATTTCCCTCTACAATCCGGTACCATACACAGTTATTTTAGTTACTAGAAACAACGGGTCAGATTAAAAAAAAAAAACATGGTATAGGCAGCCCGCGAGCTGTGGAGCAGGTGGTTTTAACGCTCACCACCGCAGCTTCGGCTTGCTGGCCGGCGGCGGTACATATTCATCGTACGGAACCCTCTCCACGCGAGTTCAACACGCACTTGACCGGTTTCTTATGTAGCTCTTATGTAGCGGAATTGAAATAGTGTTATTTCAATTCCGGTACCTACTGGGGCCACTTGAAAGAAAGAAAAGAAAAAGAAAGAAATTGGATTTGTTTAACAGACTAATAAGCACAATTTATACAGCAGATAAAAAATATAAAAAAAAGAATAAAAAAATAAGAATAAAGAATATATAAAAAATATAAAGAATATATAAATAATAAATAAATAAAATTAAAAAAAAAATCAGATAAGAAATGTAAAATGCGATGTAAGAAATTAGCAGGCGAGTGTGCCTCACGGCTGCGCTAAAAGGTCCAGTTCAGCAAAAATGCCAGACAACTTTAAGTGCCTGACGCTGGTTTTCAACTGGACCTGAGAGTAGGATGTGACGGATATGAATCAGTTTCATAATGAAACGTGTGTATATTTCCACCACGAAATCCGTAGTTTCAGCTGAAGTTACGGTCATTTCCTACCCCGTATCACTTACGAACATAAATTATGATTAGTTGGGCCCGAAGTAAGAATGAATGACTACACGATGTGACAGTCGTCCCTACTCCCAAAGTGTCTTTGCCGTCCGAAATATTGTATATTGACACTTGTTTTCACGGGTCCACTACTTTTGGACGGGCCATATATTCGTTGACAGACTTTAGAGAACATACCCCTGCTAGCGCGTCCAGCGCTTACGAGTTTACAATACTTTGATTTTTGTCCGCTGGGCCACCATCAGTTATTTGGCAACACGGATTTTTTAGGTTGGATACAACATTCTAAAAAAATCTAAATTGCGGGTGTACTAGTACACTATTGCCTATTTGAAAAAAAATTTGCTAGTGAAATATCAAGGTACTTGCAGCATTGGTTTTATCAATACAATTTCACATTATACAACCATTTTAAATCCAAAGTCGTATTCGCTACGATAAAACAGAATTCAGAAGTAAGGAACAATGGAAACGATTTCATTAAGTATCGATACCTTTTGGAAACCGATTGTATATCGATACAATTGAAAAGTTAATGAATAATTAATGGTTCTGTACACACGATTGAACAATGCATTTTTTATTGTATCTAGGCCAACTTTAATGAGTTAGAAGTGAAATCGAATTGAATGTGGGAGACCATTTTCTTGTATTATCATTATTATCAATGCAAAATAAGTGATGACTGAAAGCGAACCTATAAAGTAAGGGAGTTTGTCCACCGCAGTCGTCAACGAGAAACGAAATTAACCGAATGTGACATACTCCCGGTGACAACGATCGTTTGTCCACCGCGACTGAAATCGGTGGCGCAGGTGCGACGGCAGTGTGTGGACTAATTCAAACTTGTTTTGTATTATCGGCACATCAGCCCGTCACAATCTTGGGCCGAGTTATAGCGGTCGCGCCGAACTATTCGAAACTTTGGCGTCCGAGATGACGATGCTCGGGTGACAGGCGAGCGGTGGACACGCGGTAATTATAGTAAATGTATGATAGTATGTTTCGCTACTTCGGCGCCGTCATCTCGTTCTCAGTGACGTCGTGGTGACGGTGGCGGTGGATACACGCCCTATGAATTATTGAATCTATAAATAGGTACAAATAAATAATAAATTATCAAGTTTCTAATAATACCTTTAATACAAATAGAGAATCTCACTAAAACTGATTCATAAAAAATATTTCACCAATTGCGTAGGCATTATTAGGTACAATACAGAATATTATAGCCTAAAACCATTGAAGCCAATACCACACAATTAACCGAATCGTTTACGGTTTTAATGAAGTCTTCCGAAACACCGGAATTTATCGGAAATGAGAGGGCGTTATAACGGTTTTTGGCATAATATTAAACTTTAGACGGTTTTAATGTGCAATTTAACTTTTTCGAAGTGCCGCAAAGCTTAGCGAAAGGAAGATTTATATGATTACTTCTGTCTTCCATTGATAAAATGGTTCGGTTTTCAAATGTGTGAGTTTTGTGATGATAGCTACTCGTACTTTAATTTGTTAGTTTTCGTGCGAGTTCAGTTCGAATCTCTAATGTTTGAATAAACTTTGATTTTAGAACAATACAGGTTCCATTTGATTGCGGCTTTTTATTTTTGGTTCTGTCAAAGAGTAAAATTTAATAAAATAACCAACGAAACTAACATACATTTGGGTATGTATTACGTGTATGTTGACAACCTTTTAGACTAAATTCACTGTGAAATATTTACCACCCATAGGCAACACACACGGCTGCATAGGATTAGAAATAAATATTGGACACTTGTTGGCAATTCGGTATTTTTTTGATTTCTTGCAAAAACCAATTTTATAAACATCAATAATACAAGGGTGAGAATATTTTTTAAGCCATTTGTAATATTTGACGTAATAATTATAACAACCGGAAGTAAATACCTACATAAACTCACACCTTCTTCCGAAGGGCGTAGGCAGAAACTACAGAACGCGACCTGCTCTACGATCCTTACATACCCCTTTTGCTTCGTTTACGGTCATACATCTGGTTCTACACGCACGCCGCGTCGGTTGCGAGCACTATGCACCTGACCTTTTTGAAGAACATTATGATACTATATAGCCAAATAGACTAAGCGCTAATAGATACAGAAGGCTTCATCATAATCATAATCAGAATGTTCCTATAGTGTTTCCACTACTGGGAAACAGGCCTCCTCGAGAGGGAGTCAGACAGAAGGCTTACATAAACATAAAACCAAAAACATAAACGTGCAACTAACGTCCAATCCAGCAAAAACCTCTAAACTCAATCCAGTCTTTATTGCCCAGTTCTCCCCAATCTGTCCCACAAGACGTATGACCGCATTTTTTCCCCGAAAATATTTCGAGATAAGACAAGACGTTCCTCTAATATACGTTACATGCTCGCCTGACCATGTAGGCCAATTCTACCCTATTCATACGTATTTAAAATTTGCACGCTTAGGTTCACTCCTTCCTTCATATCCTATGTGATTGTGAGCCAAAGATTACACCGGGATCGAGATAGGTCCCTTAATATTTTATTAAGAAATATTGGGGGTTGGTGGGTGGTACAAGGCATAAGAGTTAGCGTGTTGAAACAGTTTTTAATAATAAAAAGGCAGGGTTGTCATTATGTCATGTCAAAAAAACTCTTTTTACAAAAAAATACAACCGACTTCCAAAAATGTCTTTGCTGAACAAACATTATTAAAAAAACATACAGATGAACATAGAACCTTCTTTGAAGTCAGTTAAAGTTCGTTTCTTTCTTACCAATATTTTTATTTTATATTTATTTTATTTTGTAAGGGAAAACAAACAGTAGTTTATTAAATAAAAAATAAACAGTATCAACTTTTATTGTTAGGTACTTATTATATTGTAAGTTACAAGCTTCTCTCTGTCTGCCTTTTTATTTTTATGTTTATGGGAAATCATCAAATAACTCCCACCCGTGTTCCTTCAGTTGCCTGTACGTTGCCAGGGGCCACGGTAACCCTCTAGGACTTTCCCGCCTGCTTGCGGTTAGTTTAGAACTCGCAATCCTTTTTTAAAATTAGTTAGAAATAATATAATTGTCCTGTATTTTTGCTTCAGAATACTTTAGTGCCGGTTACGGCACTGACAGTTAAGATAAATAAACGTAAGATACAAATACCTTCGCCTCTGCCTAACTTTTCGGGGAATACAGGCGTGATTTACAAATCATTAAACGAACATAATCTCACGCCTATGGGGACAAGGGTAAGCAGGAACTACAGAACGCCACGTGCTACAATCCCACATGTTTCTACTTCGGATGCGAACAGCTCCCCCGACCTTTTCGAATAAAATTAATTGAAAAAAAAACCTTGAAATATCAATCACTGAACATAACGGCCGGTTTCACATCGTTGTCCATATTTGTTTTAATTAACCTGAAACGGGCAAGTGTAAAAGAGATTTATTTGCACAAATATGGCGAAAACCGAATACGCGTTCGCGTTTGGTTAATTACTGACAAATGTAAAGAACCAAATGTATAGATAAATTTTTTTAAAGTTTTTTTTTTTTTTTTTGTATTTATATACTTGAAATAACCTTAAGTGCATCCTAATTCACAGATCGCACTTTTAAAGTAGGAAGTAGGTATCTAAGCATCTCAACGAATATGAACTTTATTCATAATTATTAATGCTGGCCACACACGATCAAGGTATCAAGTATTTTTCACGTGTGTGGGATACGTAAGTATATCCCACACACGTGAAAAATACTTGCGCAAGTCAAAATTTGCGCAAGTATATCGTTCCGTGTGTGGCCTGTTTAAATTAATGTTCAAATTGGTGTGGCATAATATACTTGATCCCTTTCACTTATAAGTATTATGAACATTACCAGCATTAAAATAAGGTGCATATGCGTACTTTACTTAGCAAAGTACTATTAAAGTGCGGTCTCTGTATCTTGCCAAAATAACGAATCCTGAATAAAAATAGCTAGATGATAAAAAACAAAATTCTAAGATAATTATTTGGTAGTTTGACATTATTTCAATAATTAATTGTATTTCTACAAAAAAAAAATCTTATTAAAGTTCAAACAAGGTAATTAAAAATATTCCTAATGTGCTGGTTTTAAAAGGTCGACTTTACATTGAAACTTTTTAGGGATTCGTACCCAAAGGGTGGAACGGGACCCTAATTACTAACGCTCCGCTGTCCGTTCCTCTGTCACAGGGCTGCTATATTTTGAACCGTAATGTGGTTAGTAGTGTCCGACCGAAAGTTCGGTTTCGGTTTCGGTTTTGGCCGAGTTTCGGTCAAAAATGAAAACCGAAACTTTTGCCGAAACCGAAACTGATTTCGGAAGTCGTCGTGCACGGTCGCCTAACTTCGTTTCTCGCGGCAACGATTTGGCGGACGCTCGCGGCCCTGTTCGGGCCCTGTTTTATATAAGAGGTACCTAAAAGAGATTGATGATTCTTCTAAGTACAAATACAAACCAAAGTATTAAATAATAAGATTTCAAAATATCAATACTTAGTATTTAATGAAAAAGTAACAATTATTGAATTAAACATTTTGCTATGAGAACTTAATTAAAAAAAAAATATATATATATTAATATTTTTTATATTATATTAAATAAATGATTACAACAAAATTAATATACTGTGTTTCCATTTCATGTCCTAATTAATACAGAATAATGGGTAAAATGCACCAAATTTCAGTATTTTAAGGAATTTTATACTTCACCACGTGAGTTTCGGTTTCGGTTTCGGCCGAAACCGAAGTCACAGCCGCACATTCGGTTTCGGTCGGAATACCAGTTTCGGTCCGACTCTAGTGGTTAGACACTTGAAATTTCCACAGAGCACTATGGGTGCTATAACAACAAATAATAAAAAAACTTAAATATTATAGGGGACGCCTTTATTTTTTAAGTTCTTTTATTTTTTGTTGACATAGAAGAAACGTGTTTTTTTACAGAATTATTTATAAAAATGAAAATTGTGGTAAATATTGTGCGGTAGTACGGAACCGTTCATGTGCGAATCCGACTCGCATTTGGCCGCTTTTTGTATCGATAAAACGCCTCGAGCAACAATAGCCTTTCTAACTTTGAAGTTGGTAGGCCTTGGTCATTATTATGCTGTAAAAACTTTAATTTCAGTATTTTTTTGAAACTTTGTTATTTTCTTGGGTTGTCTAGTTCTTAACCTACATCGAAAATCCATTACTATCTTCAACATAATGTAATTTCGATGGTAATGTTTCGGCAAATGGTTTTAGCAATTGAAGCGGTCGATGCTGGGACTCCGAGGCTAACTAGATATAGCTTTCGGTTTCATTCAAGTAAGTGGGAACTAATATGATCTGTAGTAGATAAAAGGTGTGTACCTTCTTCTTTCTTTGAAGAAAATGCCAGAACAATGACATGATAGAAAAGACAATCCTGTCTTGGATGAAATTAACTGAGAGATCACATCGAGAAAACACTTTGGAGACATTTAATCAGGGTCGTTTTCAGAAGCCTCCCATAACTGATTCTCTACCCAATCAATCAATTGATTCTTCGTCTTTCTCGCAACGTAGATATGATGAAGAATTTACTGCGTTTTAAAATAAAATACCTGGGCGACCGAGTTCTGCTCTGGTGAAAGAGAATACAAATTTAATAGTATAGGAAAGTTCGTACTAATTCCATGTACAGTAAATACTAATTCACGCTGCCATGATACATATGCAAATTAAAAATGCAAAAAAATAACAAATACAAACACAAACAACAAAAACAAACTGCATCTGTACTTTTTATGGTGTACATAATAAAGAATATTCTATCTATCTATCTATGATAGTACCTACTTACAAATTCGATGCTGCCATGATAGTAGGTAGGTACTTACTAATTCCATACTGCTATGTCATTTTCCAAGGTAGCCACCTTGTTCTAAACTTTGGGCGACCGAGCTCTACTCGGGTGAAAATACGGAAAAAATGTTTTTTTTCTAGTTATGAGACCTAGCTAGATCGATTTATCGTCTTCGTAAACCCCTATATTGCAACTGTCATCGAAATCGTTAGAGCCGTTTTCGAGAACGTGATTATTATGTATACAAATATTTCTCGTTTAATAGTATAGGATAAGTAACTTCAAAGGAAAACTTACATGGACCGTTGCATTTTTCGGTAACGTTCTATATTCATTAAAACCAAAATAATATTTTTTTTATAATTCTTCCAGCCCGCTGTCTCCCATACCTTGTACTACCACACTCGTTATCCCCAAGCGATGTCCACTGATTGAACTTAATAAATAGATATCCAAGAGTAAATACGTGCCCTTCTCTTATTTACGATAAAAACGTAGACAATGAAATTACCGGCCGGCTTTGTTAGGTAGCCGCTTCGTTTTAGGGACCCGTTCCACTGCGGCACGAGGAAGGTACGATGACCAACAAAGATTTTCTCACTCGAGAAACGTACAAAAGATTGTGGGTCTCATGTAAGTGAAAGAGATAGATATACTAATAGTTGATCGCTGACTGCTCACTTCGCCGGTGAGTACCTACTCGTTTGTCGCAGCGGCAAGAGCTATAAAAAACTGGCTAAGTGCAGGCCGGACCACGCACAATGAAGGGTTCCATAGTTAGGATGAATTTATCCCAACAACAAACTTAACATCGTAGTTGAAAATCATGTTCTCCCGTACATTCCCACTGCAAATGTAAGTTAGTCGATTATTACTGGTAGAGCCTATTTAGCTGTGGTAGTTTTCGTTTTTTTTACGATATTTTTACCCCTTTGTCGGCGTGATTAATATGTATACCCATGCCAAATTGCAGCTTTTCAGTACTAAGAGTCTTTGAGGTAAGCTGCGGACTGACAGACAAACAGATGGACATGGAGAAACTATAAGGATTCCTTGTTGACTACGGAAACCTAAAAAGAGTACTCTCTCAGCGACGATCGTTTGGCGGGCAGAAGACCCGCTCGCTTAGTAGAGTAATAGCTCGTTGTTGTCACGCACTCTACTCGTTGCTCTGCCAACTCGCTTTTAGTTGATAGGTCTTGTCGCTTCTTGTTAATAGCCGGTGGGGACAGGAAATATATAAGAGTTACGATAGAAAGAGAGGCAACTTCTAGGTGAATATAACTGAAGGTAATTAGTGCTATGCGACCTGAATTGCACTTTATTGCGTCGTAGCAAGAGTCGCTATTTATTGAAATGATTTTGCAGAGTGAATCTTCTGTACCTACTTGTACTATGTATTCTGTGTCTTAGCTTAAAAGTATTGGCATTTACCGAAAACCAGAGGTAATGTTACTTTCTGTAAGTAAGTGTAACTTTTCCTTATTTTTCCAAGAAAAGGGTGGAAAAAGGAAACCTCGGCGATTCCATCCAGGAAATGTGTACGCGTTCTGGAAGCAATGAGTTTAATCATGACAAAATAATTGAGGAAAATTGTCCAACTTCCTTCTTTGGTAAACAATATCATTAAGTGGCATTTTAGAGGTACCTAGAGCATTGGTGAACCCGTGGAAATAGCCCTGACTTACGAGTTGTAGGTCGAGGTTCAACCCCAGGTAAACGTATTTCTTTGTGTAAATAATTTCTCCCCACTCCTCTCAAACCGGTATAGGAAAACAACGTGAGGAAACCGGCATGTCCTAGATCAAAAAATTCGAAGACTTGTGTTTACCAACTCGCACTATAACCGCGTGATAGATTACTATTTGACCTTGATCTGAATCTACTACTAATACCTATTATTTACCTTTGAAAAATATTTTTCTTCTTTCTTGAGCTGGCCTAGCGTAGAACGAAGTTTTAAAAGATTACGAAGCCAGAGCTTACATTGGTTTTGTTGCCACAGACGTGCGGGTTGCCGTGCTAGATAAACTGTAATGTCAAAATTAGATTACGAAATTACTAAAATGATATGACATAAAATTATAGGGCAACTTTTTCGTTGGTGACAGTCCCATGGATTACGCGGGCGAGCGACTGACGCCCATCAGGCGGTCCCACCGCCGCCGCCGCCCGCCGCCCGTACACTTGTACGAAAAAGTCACCCTATTTTTTTTTGGCACTAATTTCGTAATGTAATTTTGGCTTTAGTCTTAATTCGCACTACATGCATATGTAGTTTTACCGGACACATGAAACATTTTTGTTCCATAGTTATAGAACAAAAATATTTTACGTGTCTGGTTGGATATATATGCGCACGCAGCTTCACAGATGCTCGTCAGAATTTACTGAAAGGCGATAAATTCAAATCCAATATTTTCTATTTTTGGCATGAAACAGACAATGAAAAAAATACATTGTTCCGAAAATGCCTTGCCTCGCGGAAAATGGTTTGTAAATTAAAAACCACGAACATTTTTGTAAACAGAACACGGTTCATTTTTAGTCAGTTTTGACGTTATTGATAAATATGGGGCTATGACAGCCCGGTATAATATTCAAGTAAGTAAATATATATGTATAATACTAGCTGACCGGACAGACGTTGTCCTGTTTATTAGAACTAGATGTCAGCGCCACCCCGGTCCACTCAAACTCACACAAAGAATGTCATCGAAATCGGTCCAGCCGTTTAAGAGGAGTTCAGTGACATACAAACGCAGAAGAATTCAATTCAGAAAGAAGTTCATAATCATAAATACGTTGACATTATATTTATAATGTCAACGTATGATTCTTTAGTTTATCATCTATCGGTACTATTTCCGTTAGATTATAAATTGTCGATAAACAATTGTGAACTACAATAAACCATTTACAATTTAATGCATTATTGACGACGAATTTTCTTTAGTTTATACTCTATCCATGGAAAACCCACAAATTGTGAACTAGTATCAAACTTGCTTACGACGTAACGCACCTTGTGTGCTAATACTAAATAGCCTGCGTAGCTGCGAGCAACTTGGAAGTAGGTTGCGGTAAGTCACAGTTCTAACCTAACCTATTTCACCAAGGGAAATAATACCAATAGATTATAAATTAACGGTTCATTCCGTACTCGACCGCAGGCGGCAAATGCAGGCGACGTGTCGCGGCATCATGTCGCTGTAGACATGATTCCGAACTCGACTGCAGGCGGTAGTAGCCTGTATTCCAGTCGGTACATAGAGAATAGAAAATCGTGTTATCGCTCCAGCTTTGGCGGGGTTTGCATGATCTCTCGATGGTTTTTGACAGATTTTGTATGGCAGATCTGTCAAAAACTCACCATCGAGAGACCATTGTGACGTATTGGCCCCCAGTAGTGCCGCCAAAGCTGGAGCGATAACACAATTTTCTTTAGGTTGGGCTTCACGTGTCGCCTGTCGCTCGCTCGTAGCTGCCAACGACGTGTCACGCCGCCTGCAGTTGCCTCCTGCGGTCGGGACAAAATGGTACCTTAACGGTGACATTAGAAACATTATACGGTTTCGTGTCGAATAGGAAAGTTCCTGTCATCGAAGGAAAACCCACGCATTCATACATAAAATCAAATGTTCGTAATGTCATACAAACTTGACATCTTATGACAGCTATTTTCGAGCATTTGCGAGATATATCAGATTGTATTAATAGATCAAGGAAGTTGGGGTAAGGTGGCATTAATATGACCGCCCTTTGTCCTGTCGTGGGTGACGTGAGAGGCCGGTATAGCGATTAGGTAGGTAGTACATCAAGAGAGTGGGAAGCAGCGTCTTCCTAATTGTAAATATTGGTCCGGCACATTCACACCACCATTCAATGAATACCATTGAGGTGAATAGGTGCAGTATTTAATTGTCTCTCCTTCTCTCTTAATCCATCCAACGGTTGTCTTAGCGACAATACCGCACATTGTGTCACCCTATGTAGGATAACTACATTTACATCTGAAATTTTATGATGTACATAATAAAGAGTATTCTATTCAATTCCGGGCCGCCAACCGGCTAATCTTTGTACCACGTTATGAACTCAACAATCCATCTGCGACATTCGCAGATGAATTGTCGAATCCGCTGTTTTACATAACCGCTAGCTGTTTTACAAAACAGCTCCGTTGTTCAGCTGGATTGTCATTGCGGTACGTTTATCAAAACTGCTATCCACGTTTAGACGTAATGCAGAATGGTTTATCTGCAGTAAGTACATACGCGTTTGGTGTGGCTTATACTGCCGAATCGGATGCAGCGTTGGTTTTAGGTTAGGTTAGAACTGTGACAAACCATGCTTGAACCAATCGACCGATAAGTGAGCTGTGCCGCCTAGTTCTAAGGTGGTCGCAGTAACTTGGCTATTTAGTATATTTAGGACTGACTTTCGTAAATTTCTGATAACTTTATGTAAAAAAAATGCAAATAACTGTTTCACTCATATTATTTATTTATGTTTCGGACGCCATTATTGTTGTACACAGAGCCACGAGAGACAAAATTTAGAACTAAATAAAAATAATCTTCAATCTGACGTTTCATTTCCCACTGTTGTACATAACCTCTAATAGTTGACCCGCTGTATTCGAAATGCAAAACGTTTATGCAATTCTGCGTGTTAACGTTCAGTAATTATGGAAAATCGCTAAACGTCGTTCAGCTGTTTAACATAACGAGCTGTTTTGTAAAACAGCCATCTGTTATTTAAAATAGCGAATTCGATAATCCATCTGCGACATCAAAGCGATAGAAGATCTTCCTGACTACTACACTGTTGGCATTGATCATTCAGTTGTCTCGTATTAATCCCTACCATTTTATTCACCTAAAAAACCTTTTAAAATTATTACTTTCTTTAATTACTTTACGATCTTGTGATTATTTATTGCTAATCTCAACACTTTTAGCGAGATTAATCTCTCCTTACTTAATGTTCAAAGAACGCAATTACCAAATTAATATTTTTCTAACTCGACGTTTCTGTCAGGGGATTACTTCCACACTGACTGCCTCGTTGGTCTGGGAGTCGCAAGCACTACTGCTGAGCATGATTTCCTGGGTTCGACTCCCAGTTCGGGCCACGGTTTTTTATCTGTAATGATTAATGCTCGGTTCCTATAAACAAAAACAAATCGTTATACTTACCAATGGTGACATTTTTTTATTGCCATATTGGACATATAAATAGATTCGTAAACTAATTTTACCTGTGACAGCTACTTCCTTATGGTAGGGTCTACTATGCAAAACTCTGAAGCCTTTGCGTCATTATTAGTAAAGATACAAGAGTCTTATTGTAACCAATACCGGTCCGTAAATTATAGGAATCGGTCATGAGAAATTTTCATCCAGATTTGTGCCTGGTTGATAGCAATAGGGTCGCCCCCTATTACATGGGACTTAAACATAACTGGCAAAATGTGGTTGTACTATAGGTACACCTCTGCTTAAACCTTCGGGAAAACAAGGCATGATGTTATATGAATTCTACCCTGATAATTATTATTTATACATCCTATAGGTACTATTAAACGGGTGTTTTCTCGTGGACCTACTTTTTGTCCTACCAGTAGGTCCACGAGGGTATGTTATTTCTGTTGGTCCTACTGAAGTGTTGAACCCAAAATGAACCTCCTATAAAATTAATTTTAGGAGTCACTAGGTGTGACGTGTGACTAGGTGGCTTGTAGACGTTTCTTCGCCGGAGAACGGTCTGCTGTGTCGAAGCGGTGCTGTTATGAGTTAACTTAAATTTTATCTACATTATGACAAAGTTAAAATATTAATGAATTGTTAAGTTTGTTTTTTTTATATTAAAATAAAGCAATATTGTAATTTTGTATTATTTTCAATGAAAGCAGTAGGACAACTGAAACCATACTTAGTCTGATTTCTATACACAGGAGGTTCATGTTGGTCGCAACAGTTCAGTAGGACCAACAGAAATTACATACCCTCGTGGACCTACTGGTAGGACAAAAAAGTAGGTCCACGAGAAGAGTAATATTACGACACGACTCTAACTATTTCGATGAAAGTTGCAATATAGGGGCTTGCGGGAGCGAAAGATCAATCTAGCTAAGTCTCTTATCTGGGAAAACTAGTTTTCTCTGTATTTTTACCCGAGCAGATCTCGGTCACCCATAGTTTAGAATTTAGATCAAATGACACCCATGGCAGCATGGAATTAGTAAGTACCTACTATCATGGCAGCATGGCATTAGTATGAACTTTTCTATACTACTATATGAGCATTCTCTATTTTCACCATTTCACCAGAGCAGAGGTCGGTCACCCAGGAGGAGCTCGTGGCTAAGTAATAACAAGCCGCACGGGTCGATCCATCAGGTTAAGCTACGCTTGCCGGGGTTGGTCAGTGGATGGGTGACCATCTTTACATACCGAAACTCCTCCGTGCCTCGGAAAGCACGTTCAGCCGTTGGTCCCGGCTGTCATTTGTGGATCTTTGACAGTCGTTACGAGTCGTCAGAAGCCCGAAAGTCTAACACCAGTCTTACCAAGGGGTATCGTATTACCCAGTTACTGGGTTGTGAAGGTCAGATAGGCAGTCGCTCCATGTAAAAAACTGGTATTCAGCTGCATCCGGTTAGACTGGAAGCCGACCCCAAGATAGTTGGGAAAAAGGCTAGGATGATTGATTGATTGAGAGGTCGGTCACCCAGGTACTTCACCATGATTGCTGGTTTTAAAGTATATGATTGAAGTTTTTACATTCTAAATACAAAATATATTTCAACCTTCACGTAAATTTTCCGGAAGCGCCTCTGTCCGGTGAAATGAAGGATCTTTTTATTTTCTTTTCCCTTACAAAGGGGAGAAATCAAAGAATCGGATCTATAAGGGATTGCTCTTTACTTACCCACTAACACTGATAGCTTTCTTATTATAATATAAAAGGAAAAACAATAACCCATTTTTACTCGGATAAGCACAAGACTAAGGGGAGGATTTATCCGGAATTTCTTTTTGAAAGTGAACACACATGCCCCTATTTTTATAGGGAAGCGAAGACGCAGAGAGCTTTGTCAATAATTTTGTAAATATTTGATACGTTTAACGTTGTGGCTCTTTGTAAATTATTAATTATGAATCTGGTACACAAAGGAACATAAATATACTGAGAAAACATAATATGCGCTTTGATTTTTCAAGAAAATATCCGAACTATCCTAACTAATATTAAAAATGCTCTATACATAATTTTAAATTGAAGTCGCTCTTGTGTCTGTCTGCACTGCATTGTTCTTCTAAACTACGGAACGGATTTGGATGCGGTTTTCACCATCATTTAGAGAATTTATTCCAAAAGGTTTATGTGCATAATATATTAATATGAAACTTACATCATCATCATCATCATCATCATATCAGCCGAAAGACGTCCACTGCTGGACATAGGCCTCCCCCAAATTAGTAAGTTAAACTTACATAATAAAGAAATCTCCATGTTTTCTGAAGTCGTCCCTGCTGGTTATTATCCGAAGCAGGGGAAGGTCGTTAGTAGAGCCTTACCAAAAAAAAACCCCTGTATCTCATACCATATCTACCATAGACAGTGAAACCAGAATCATTGATGTCTGTAATAACGCCGGTCCCCGAACCACAGACAAAATTAATGCTACATTCGATTCCACTAAAAGTAAAATACGTTAAGTTAATGTCACGGCAATTTGGGGAATCAGACGTTTTCGTGGATTTCTATGTGGCCAGGCCGTGGCCTCAATTTTGGCCTCATCGGTAGGGTTATTACGTATCTTGCAGAAGCAATGCGATAGCGATCATTTGTTTCATTTTGACAGTTCAACAACATTCAATGCGATAATTACGTTGCAGAGCAGAATTAAATTTCGAACTTATGAAGCAATGGATTAGTAATCTGTTTCAAAACGAATTGATTGTGTATTACGTAATTAGGGTACGGTTTTGTAATTAATTATTTTTATGTTTTTTTTTGTTGTGTATTTGTTACTAGGTACTTTGTAAATGACCTGATATGGTTTGGGATTGTTTAGGGAAATTAAATAATTATTATGACCTTAGTGGATGATCTATGTTAGAGTAGGGGACTTATTTCGGCTGAGATGATGACTGGACCTTAAATTCTTTGTAATTATAGGAAATAAAATTGGCCTCACACGAAGGCTTCCGTACTACCGTACAATATTTTGCAAAAAACGCAAAAAAAAAACACGTTTCTTGTAAATAAATCTTAGTTTTTTGTTGTTTTTTTTTGTTGTTATAGCGGCAATAAAAATACACAATATGTGAAAATTTGAACTGTATACATATTACGGTTTATGAGATGCAGCCCGCTGTGGCTGACAGACAGATGGACAGTGGTGGCTTAGTCATAGGGTTCCGTTTGTTACTTTAAAGGTATGGAACCCTAAAAAGATTTCGATAAAAGTTGCAATTTATGGGTTTAAAGGGGTGAAAAATCGTTCTAGCTAGGTATACCTGGGAAAATTCGTTTTCTCCGTATTTTCTCCTCAGCAGAGCTCGGTCACCCAAAGCTTAGAACAAGATGGATAACTTAGTATTAAATGACATGGCAGTATGGAATTAGTATGTACTATCCTATATTATTAAACTAGCTTCCGCCAGCGGTTTCGCCCCCGTGATAAATTTATAAATTATAGGTTACTATATTAAACATAATAAACCTTCCTCTTGAATCACACTATCTATAAAAAAACCGCATCATAATCCGTTGCGTAGTTTTAAAGATCTAAGCATACATAGGGACAGACAGCGGGAAGCGACTTTGTTTTATAATATTATGTAATGATAATTAATTATGTAGTGATGTTTATATTAAATATTTTAATAAAATATAAGATTATTTAAAAAAATCTGTATATAAATAATTTTTTTATATTGTATTGTACACATAAACCTTCTAAATGATGGTGAAAACCGCATCAAAATCCATCGCGTAGTTTCGAAAAACAACATGGTTACACAGACAGACACGAAAAGCAACTTTATTTTGTATTATGTATAAAAAAGAGCAATAATAAAAACAAAAATAAATCCAATTAGTTTTCAGTACCTGCGTGAGTAAAAATTATCCTGCGTCAATCGTTGCAGGTAGATTATAACTTGGAAAATTTTGAACAAAATATATTTTTTATCAATCACAATAAAATTTGGTGTTACGAGTCTACGAGCGGATGAAAATGGAAAAACCATGTTTGCCATGACAAAGGGAACGCTTAAAAGACTCAGCGATTATGGTTTTAAAAAGCAACTGCATTGAATTTGTATTTTCTATTTCTGGAAAAATGTTTTCTGACTGTAATTGTCTTGTTCATTATTTTCATCCAATTGGTGGTTTGAAAGAAATTGCTTTGCCGTTAGCGTTCTTATTTATGTTTAATTAATTATCGACCTGCTCATGCTTCGCACGGTTTCTACGACTTGAGAAAACATCGAGATTTATTAGGTAAACGTAACTTTAATATTAACATAATAAATGAAAAAAAAAAAAAAAATAGTTTATTCTCAGGCACCCATAGCAATAATTATTACAACGCATAGTTATTAAAATATTACATCATAATAAATTAAATTACATTATTAAAATTAAACACACACACACACACACACATACATTATTATTTATTATACACATAAAACTTCCGGAATGAATTCTCTAAACGATGGCGAAAACCTTATGAAAATCTGTTGCGTGGTTTAGAAGAAGTCAAAGTCAAAGTCAAAGCATTTATTTCAAATAGGCCTTTGAAGGCACTTTTGAACGTCAAAATTTACAAATTATAGTTATTATATTATTGATTCTACCGCCCCTTCCAAAATGTAGTTTTCGTATGGAGAAGAATGGGCAAGAAACTCCACCGTTACTCTTTTAAAATGTTTTACAATATTTTGTAAAAGTACATTATTTATATAATTATAATATGTGAAGACGATGCACCTAGAATAAAATTACTGTATACAGTAAGAATAATTTAAATTGGAGCAAACGACAGATAAATTAATTATGTGGTAGATACATGGTGTTCACATATTCACAAACATTGTAAAAATAGACGAATCTACTAAAAATTTACAATTAATAAGTCAGTGTGTGAGGAACTAATCACAGGATGTAAAATCAATGTCATATAATGAAAAATAAATACAATTAAGTAAGCAACCAGTTTGATTTTGTTTAGACTCTAAATTGTCCTATGGAGCGGGACCAGCATGTTTCCAAGCATTCTTATCTTGGATATAATCCTCTAATCTGTAATATCCTTGTTTACAAAGTGTACTTTTTACATGAGTTTTAAATTTTCTTTCATTTAATTGTAATATATCACAAGGTATTTTGTTGTAACATTTAACACAGTACCCCATAAAAGATGTATGTACTTTAGATAATCTGAAAAATGGTTGATCTAGTTTATCTTTATTTCTAGTATTAAAATTATGTCTATCACTTATTTTATTAAAAAGATGTAGATTTTTCCTTACATACATAATATTTTCATAAATGAATTGGCAAGGAACGGTCATAATATTAATCCTTTTAAATAGTTCCCTGAGAGATTCGCGACGACGGAGATCATAAATGGCTCTGACAGCTCTCTTTTGCAAAATAAAGATAGATTCAATGTCAGCAGCCCGACCCCACAGTAAAATGCCATACGACATAATGCTGTGGAAGTAGCTAAAATAGACCAAACGCGCGGTTTCTACATCTGTTAACTGTCTGATCTTTCTAACAGCATAAGCGGCCGAGCTTAGCCGCCCCGCAAGAGATGTTATATGAGGTCCCCATTGTAATTTCTCGTCTAGCGTGATTCCCAGGAAAACCGTTTGATTAATAAATTCCAGTTTTTCTCCATTCAATATAATGTCACATTCGCTACTTCTAACATTAGGTAATTTGAATCTAATGCATTTGGTTTTATTTTTATTCAGTACCAAATTATTTACCGTAAACCAATCTTGGACCTGAAGAATAGAGCTATTCACGTCGTCAAGATTTTGCGACCGTCGGTTGATTTTAAAGATCAATGATGTGTCATCTGCAAATAACACCATCTTCGGTTGATTTTGAAGTAATTGGGGTAAATCATTAATATAAACTAAAAAGAGGAATGGACCCAATATCGAACCTTGAGGAACGCCCATTGCCATTTCAGACCCTAATGAGTTTATGCCGTTTACTTGAACTTTAACCTTTCTATCTTTCAGGTAAGATTTTAGTAAATCAAGAGCTGTATTCCTAATCCCATAATGCTCCAGTTTCAGCAGAAGTGTCTCATGGTCTACGCAATCGAACGCCTTCGAGAGGTCGCAAAAGATTCCAATGGCATCTTGTGCTTCTTCCCAGGCATTAAAAATGTTCTTTATTAGGGTGACACCGGCGTCAGTAGTACAACGCCCTTTGGTGAAACCGTACTGTTGTTCATGAAAGATGGAGTTTTTATTAAAGTGACGTAACATTTGATTGAGCATCAACTTTTCAAACACCTTACTGAGAACTGGTAGAATTGACACAGGCCTATAATTGTTGTGTTCTTTACTATCACCGGATTTGAACAATGGAACTACTTTACTGTGTTTCATGAGATCCGGAAAGACTCCTTGGTCCACACTGTTGTTAAATATGAAAGCTAAATAGGGCGCAATGGTTTCGATAATAGATCTACAGACTTTTACAGACATTCCCCAGAGATCTTCTGTTGATTTAATTTTAAGATCTTTAAAAGCTTTTATAACAGCCTGAGGGTTTGTATGCTGAAACCTAAAATCCAAAGGGCATGCCTTCACATTCTGCCTAAGTAAGGCAGCAGAAAGCGCGGGTGAGGAATTCAATGCTTCAGTAGTTTTAAGAGGAATATTAGTAAAAAAGTTTTCAAATTCCTGAGCTATTTCTATATCTGAGTTGATAGGGCCATGTGCAGTCTCTAAATTAAATTCAGTATTTCGCTGTTTTTTCCTACCTGTTTCATTATTTATTATTTGCCAGGTAGTTTTTATTTTATCCTCAGCTGATTTTATTTTATTACTAATGTAAAGAGCTTTGGCTATTTTGCACACACTTTTAAACGTTTTTGAATATTTTGCAACATACTTATGAAAGCTTGTATTGTTCATATGTTGCTTTAGTCCATAAAGTTCAAATAGTTTTTCCCTACTTTTACGAATACCTGGAGTCGCCCAATCACTAAATAAGAACTTTGTGTAAATACTTTTAGTCTTTAGTGGAAAAGTGTTATTAAATTGCGTGTTTAATATTGAAAAGAACTCGGCGTAGAACTCATTTGGGTCACCTATATTATTAAAATTCTGAACACATAATTGACTGGCTAACGAATTATTATATTTCTGTAAACTTTTACATGTAATGGGCCTAAACCTTATTTGTATTTTTTGTAAAGGTATGTAGGAGCAAAATGTTATTGTTTGTCCACTGTGATCTGATGGCAACTTGTTTACAATTTGTTTGTGTAAGTAATCACAATTACAAAAAATATTATCTATACAAGTGGCAGAAGAAGCTGTCACTCGGGTTGGTTCAAAGAAAACATTTGATAAATCAAATGACCTAAAAAGACTTAATAATCTAACAGTATTAGAGTTATTTTCTAATAAGTTAATATTAAAATCACCACATATGATTATTGACTTACTACTAGTACTGAGTTTCTTTAATACATCTTCCATTACAGAATCAAACATGGATAGATTCTGGTAGCTTGGAGGTCGGTATACGCAAACTATAACATGCTTATCAAGCTCAACACAGGACAATTCAATGTTGTGCTCAACAGACAGTCCGGTGATGTCTTTTCTTTCTTTCGATTTAATAGAATTTTTAATTAATATTAATGACCCGCCATGCATCATACGTTTTCGGCTGAAATGGCTAACTACACCATAATTCTCATATTTAATTGACATCACTTGATGATCTTTCAACCAATGTTCTGTTAAACAAATGACATCAAACTTGGTATTTTCCAAAAACAATTCTATTTCTAATAATTTGGAAGAGCAACCTTGGATATTTTGATTAAATAATTTTAAAGTATGTTGCACTCCCTTTGGTTTAATAATATGAGTTAAGTTGCCAGAAGATACCTTTTTATTATTCTCTAATAATAATTGGTTAATTGATGTGGTAGCTTCTGTTGTCTTAGGCCGCTTGCCCACTGGTCGGTAAGTGTGCGGGGCGATATCGTTTCGGTACTGCGTGACGTCACGCATTTTACTGCATCGGTACTGGATGCTTACCGCGCAGTGTTTCCACTTTTAGGGATTTCTCCCTGTTTTAGGGAAAAAATACCAATACTAAGTTTGGTTTAGGGATATTTTATTTTGACAGGGATTTGGGGAATTTTGGGGTTAATATGAATTTAAGTTGGTAACCTTATTGTTTATAGTAGGCAGCACCCAATATATGACTTGACTCTATGGCACCACCGATTTATTAAAGGATTCGATTTATTCCACCACCGATTTATTCCCTCAACTCAAACTCATAATGAATGCAATTCATCAAATTTACCATGTTAATTGTGCCATTACCTTATTTATTATTATATATATTATTTATAATCATGCTCCCTAAACCAAGGAAATTTTAAGATTTTTAGGGAAATTTAGAGATAATTCATTCAAACTGGGGAAAAACAAAAAACAAGTGAATTATATAGTACGAGAGCCCATGACCAAAACCATGTCACATCGTTTTACTAGAATAATTGTAAAAAAATCTTTACGTTTTGATGATTCTGAACCCGACTCGGTGGGCAGTACAGTACCGGTCAGAAACGTTACAGTTTTATGGGAGCCTATTTCTGCTATGTCAAAAAAAATTGGCAGACGGTTTCATCACAATATGTCTGATAATAAAAATATACAAAGATTTCGTAATTTGATTACTAAAAAGTTTGTTTTCAGATATTTAATTTGCGTCACTTTGCGTGTCAAATGTGGCCTGAGCACATTTCCAAAAATGACGTATTCGAATCAACTGACCAATGTTCACCAGAAAACATTTTCAGATGGATTGAATACGGGTTTTATTGTTTGCCTCATATTTAATTTTCTCAAATGGTCTCTTGGGTACGTACTCGAAGCTACTGGTTTCTGAAAATGGTGTTTTCGGTACTTATGTAAAATCTATAATTTTTAAACATGACAAAAAAGAATTATCGACATATTTAAAAATGCGGTCAGGTCAGAAGATGTGACGTGGAAAATTTCTGAAAATAGGATTTTTGAATTTAAGAATAACCAAATCTATCGTTTTTATACGATTTTGTTCGTAAAACGATAAGGCAAAAATGTTGGTCATGCGCTCTCGTACTAATTGAATTAATTTGAATTTGGAATTCTAGATGAAAGCAGTGCAGTACACAGATATAGATATATAATAATACCTAGATAAGGCAAGTATCACAATCTGTATGATTACCATGCGTGGCATTAAAAAAATGATCAAAGCGCCTATACCATGAAACTGAAGCGAAATACGATAGTATCACTTGTTTCGATAGTCATAACCTATTAACACTCAACGTCACATCAACCGTTCCTAGTAAAAAGCTGTAAAGTATTACGAATATAGGCATTTTCTATTTTATATTATTTATGTCCGACTAGCGCGGCGGACAGGCGCAGACCATAGACTATATTATATAAAATGAGACACACTGAGCCACGTTCGGGCACGCGAAGTAGATGCTCTTGCGCTATCTAGGTATATCTATATTTGTGTGCAGTACCGATTCGGTACAGAGTGCTTACCGACCAGTGAGCAAACATAAGCAGTACCGCGCAGTACTGTACAGTACTGCGCGGTAAAATACCGACCAATGGGCAAGCGGCCTTACTGTCTAGTTTAAATTATCCGGAGCTACATCCACAACTATAAGTGAAGAGTCTAAAGTATGAGTTCCAGATGGTAGAGAATAACCTATCTGACTGGTAGAGGCCTCCAAGTATGTTGGTATTATAGGTGGATCCTCCTTCGTACAACATATTAAATCATAATTACTCACTATGTTGTTAGTATAACTAGACAACATAGACTCGTCACTAATACTAAACTTTGTTATATTAGCTATAACCGCATTAATATTATATGCTATCAACATAGCAATCAAATGTCTACATACAAGAACAATGCGGACATACAGACAAATGCGAAAAGCGACTTTGTTTTATATAAAACTAGCTTACGCCAGCGGCTTCGCCCGCGTGATAAATTTATAAATTATAGCTTACTATATTATGTATGTATTATAAATATAAACCTTCCTCTTGAATCATTCTATCTATTAAAAGAAACCGCATCAAAATCCGTTGCGTAGTTTTAAAGATCTAAGCATGCATAGGGACAGACAGCGGGAAGCGACTTTGTTTTATAATATGTAGTGATAGTGATGATATAATAGATAATGACATAATTATTTTCCTTTGGATGTGGTACAATAGCTACCTACCCAGTCAATCTTATTAATGGAAAATAATAACACATTTTAATATGAATTGAATACTTAAATGTCCTACACTACATTACTCGGATACCTTGGTAATCGTTCGCGTGACAATTAACAAAGAATAAATAATTATTTAATATTGAATATCCATTTATTCAAAATTATTACGCCCTGTAATTGTTTCGATGATAGCGTAAGATAGGGACGATTCATTGTTACAGCCGTTTTGCAACTCGCCATTTAATTTAAAACTTTATTGCTGGTTGTTAACGTTGAGTATTGGTTGGTGGTTTGTTGAAAGCATTTTTGTGGAGTCATTTCATCGAAGGACTTAGTTTTGTGAAACCATGGTTTCTGCTACATTTCGACATTAATGCGACAAATAGTTTTAATGCGGTGTGGTGTTATTATTGTGGTATTCTATTAACTTTGTTTCGTTATGTATATTTTTATTTCCTTATTTTCAATTAAAGATAGAACTGTCCTGAGTTTTGGATCAAATATAACCATTTGTTTAAAATACTGTACTACTACGGTATTTTTAAAATAAATATAAAATCAATCAGTAAAATTTAGAAAATTTTACTTCATCTTTCACTCATACGAAATGATCCCAAACCAAAGATGTAAATCATAGAGCCCTTCTGTACTTACGTCGCGCGAGAAGTGTCAATCCTAAGCTGTGAGACGTCCGTCGCACATCGCGAATCATATTATCGTAGTGGAACGTTGTCAAGACATACGTATGACAACGCACAAACGTGATCATCTTTTAGCACGGTGGGGCATATCTTTCGATGTAAAGGCTCGTGCAGACCAGCGCGACGCCGCGACGCAACTCGAACAATAGGTACATTTTCTAAGAAAACTTCACGGTATAACACTAACAGGTGTCGCGTCTCGCTAGTCTGCACAAAGCTTTAATGTTCCAAACGAACATTTCTACTTACTTAACGTAGGTACCTGAGTTTTAGTACATAAGTTGTGTAGAGTACTAGGCTAGGTATAGACAAGCCAACATACTAAAACCAATAATAATAACCTTCATACGTGAAGCTCCTTTAAAATCATCCCGATCCATTTCTTCGAAGGAACAACGAAGTGGTTATATCCGGTTTCATCTGCTCCGTTTACTTACCTCCTTCCCCCCTTCCCCCCTTCCTCCCTTTATTAAGGCCGGAAGTTTGAAACTGCTGTTCTTGTAGTTCTCTTTTATTTAGATTATGTTTGTTATAAGACAAGGAACGTTGGTGTTGGCAAAGTTAATTTTATGATAGTCATCATCTGCGTAGTCTTTTCCAAACTACATCGGGGTCAGCTTCCAGTCTAACCGCATGCAGTATTTTACATGGAGCTGCCTAGCGGACCTTTTTTTTTTTGAGAAATCATCAAATAACTTCTCTCGCTCTGGGCGGATATAGGGCGTGTCAGACTCTTACTGACTAGAAGCCACCCGTGTTCAGTTGCCTGTACGGTGCCAGGGGCCACGGTAACCCTTTAGGACTTTCCCGCAACCCCGGCTGCCTAGCGAACCTGTACAACCCAGTTACATGGGTAGCACAATACGAGTATCCTATGGTAAGGCTGCCTGTCCACTGAAGCGGAGAGGAGAGGAGCGGAGCGGAGATGTGCGAATATTAACCAATAGAATCTAAACTCCGCACCAGAGGTGCGATTCTATTGGTTAATATTGGTACATCTCCGCTCCGTTCCTCTCCTCTCCGCTTCAGTGGACAGGCAGCCTAAGACTGGTTGTCAGAGTTTTTTGTAAGACTGTCAAAGTTGTACAAATGACGTTATAGAGATGTTGCGTTTTACTTGGTGATATTTGAAATACTACTAAATCTTAACTAATATTATAAATACGAAAGTGAGTTTTTTTGTTTGTTAAGCTTTTACGGTAAAACGGTAGAATGGATTTGGATGAAATTTGGCACACAGATAGCTTATAATCTGGTTTAACACATAGAATACTTTTTATCTCGATATTCTTAAGGGATCGAGACTTATGCGGGTGAAACCACGGAGCACTGTTAGTATAATTATAATTGTTTCTTAGAGATCACTGCATTATCATAAGGACCAGTTTGGAATATAGTAGGTAGAACTTATATGTATTTTCTGCATCCATGCACGCATGCATGTGTGTGTCCATTGCTTCTTAAGTTCTAAAAAAAGTTCTGCTCAACAACGTAAATAACGCAATGGATGTTGTTGAACTGTCAAAATGAAACAGATTAGTCTTATAATCATTTACGAAAATGTGTTACGCAATTAGATAACTGACCAAGATTATGTCTAGACTTTAAAACAGACTGCGACCTCTGAGTTTGTTTCGGCCTTTCTTCTCAGAGTAATCAGATAGAAAACGCCAACCTCATCTAGTTAAAAAAAATATGATTAACGTGTAAAAGTGTTCAAATACTTACAGAAATAAGATCATTTATCATTTAAAAATCAACCAAATATTTTTTATGACTGTGATAATAAAAAAACTTGATAAGTCATTACAATGAAGCCGAAAGATAAGTAGACAATTATTCATATATCTAGACTTAAAACAAGAAACATGCACGTAATTTTTATACTTTTCAGCCCAAAAGAAAACCCAACTCATTTTTATGGCAATCATAAAAGTCTTTGCTCGCACAAAAGACAGCCATAATAAAAACCATATCTCCGTCCCGCATCAGTTAATACTAGCCCTAATCCTTGCCCAAAAATTCAAAAGTTATAAAATAAAAATCTTTTATAAAACAGGTATTTTTATAGACCATAAATTCCAGAACATAAAGCATAGGTACTAGAAGTAAATGATACGCTTCAATCTGCCACATTGGTCACGAAGGGTCTACTAAGATAAGATGAAAATGATAATTTTAATAAAGGTTTATCATTTTAAACCCTCGCACAGAATGGATAGGTACAGAAAGTCGGTATCG
The DNA here is from genome assembly GCA_948150665.1 of Conistra vaccinii. Taxonomy (NCBI): domain Eukaryota; kingdom Metazoa; phylum Arthropoda; class Insecta; order Lepidoptera; family Noctuidae; genus Conistra; species Conistra vaccinii. The sequence goes on from OX411327.1 coordinate 19,135,998, forward strand.
TACAGCGAGCGAAAACGCAAGCGAAACTATATAAAATGGTTACCTGCTTATACGTAATGGGAGTCGATATCAAAAAGCGAAAAAGATTTGCGTGTTTTATTTTGTTTATCGTATTCAGATATCATTTTAGAAGATAAAAAAGCATGGGATTGAGCTGCTCGCTCTGCTAAACCTTGTAATAAAACCTTGAAAATTTACATTATAATTATTCAGTAAAATCATCAAATTATACCAGTTTTATATAAACATTGACATTGTTGAATATTACATACAAAATGACATGATTACTTTGTAAAGTATTATATTATTTTAATTATTGTGAATGTGAGGACTATGTGGATATTTTTTTTTTCTCTTCTCTATTTTCTTTTAGTTAGTTTTAATTTAATGATGGTCTGGCAGTTTGAGTAGTTTATGCGGCCTACCCAAATGTCCTTTCTTTGGTACTGTTCGTCGAGTTGAGCTCCTTAAGTTCAGAGTTGAGCTCCGCGATTACTGACAAATGCTTGCACTGACTGGACAGGTCCACTCAAAGCTGTATGGTTCTTTCCTCAAAAGACCATTTCAGACATTAGTCTACATGGTCCTCATATGGCCTGACCAAGATTATGTCTGGACTTTAAAAGAGACTGTGACCTCTGAGTTTGTTTCGGCCTTTCTTCTCAGAGTAGTCAGATAGGAAACGCCGAACTCATCTAGCTAATTTTTAACATACATTTTAATATGAGGTGTAAAAGTGATTCCAATATCCTATTTACAGAATAAACAATTTCATTTCATTTCATTTCATTTATCCATCACCTCATTAAAGTTTACACATAAAAAACAAGTTTTTTTAAACTGATATGTCAAACAAATCTACAATAGGCGTGGTCTCCAAAAAAAAATCATAATATATTATTATGTTTTTAACATTTCTAAATGTCGATGCCTATCACGTCTGTGGAACTTATTTAATCTTCTTTCGTTAACTTATGTAATGTGACCCTATATACACGCATCGTGGGCTTTTTTTTTTTTTTTTGGGTGTGAAATCATCGTGTATGTGAGTGCAAACGCAGTAGCGACGTGCTTTCGACCGAGATAGTTTGACATTTCCATACGCATTTATGTGTGCGAGCGCGTGTTTCTGCTCATTGTACGGTGTTGATCTTCTGTACCTACTATTCTGTGCCCGTACATGGTACCTCTTAGGTAGATAACTATTCAATCTTAGCCATAATGGATTCGTTACACTTGACTGAATAACAAATGACAAGGTTCCAGGAATCGTTATCGAGCTTGAATTTGTTAGTGCGTGGTTGAGTAATTAGTCTAGCAAATTCGGCGATTTTCAGTTGTTAATTTATTGATAAAGGTTATGGTCTCCTATAAACGCCGTCAGCTGCTTTCAGCGTCACGTATGGAAATGTACTGTTTTGGTCTGTTTCAAGGCTCCGCAAAATAGAACACGTACTTAGCGCGCGTTACAGCGCTAGCCTGACGCTGTGCTATAGTGCCGAATTGTGTTGTACGTTTACTGTCAAACAGAGCGCCGCCCGCTAGCAACGCCGAGACACTAGCGTTGCGTGCTGCGCCAAATAGAACGCGTTCTATTTGGCGAAGCCTTCACACCTAAACGTTGGCGTCTTGACGTACGCGGCATACAAACGTTTTGCGTCGCGTCTCTAGTTATTTCGAACCATTGCAGCGTCGACTATGTCCACACGACCATTCACGAGCGAGCAACGACTGTAGTGTCGTCGTTCACAGCGGACGTATTGACAGCCAACGCTGTGCGTTGTGTTCAGACGTTGACGCTGAAGTCAGAAGTCGCATGGCATAAAATAGGAGACCAAATACTAATATTATGAGGATTGAAGCATAGGTATGTTTTACTTTCTGTATTCTGCTCGGACTACATCTTTGGTCTGGTTGCAAACTCGTCTGTTAAGCGTGAATTTCAATCTTCAAGTCAGGTTTTCCTTCCAATATGAAATTCCCAGGGCCATCCCTACCTAACCCTACTTTTAAATCAATAAATCCACATATTACCTCAAAAAATGGTGGCTCTATTTACCTTTCGCTTACATACAATAAGTACAAGCGAGAGGTAAATACGAAAGCAATAGTGGAGCAGCCATTCCCATTGTCTACGTAGGTTACCTATAATTTCGTCTAAGCCTTTTAGTTTTCCGAGTAACGTAATATTATTATACATACCAATGTTCTGAATATAATACTTGTAGAAGAGAACGTTTATTAAACAGCGCGGCATGTCTTTATTGTTAGCAAAAATTGCCTTTGTTTCTATGCCGTGGCGGCCGTGGCACAAAATAGATTGGTACAGAAGGTCAGCTCAATAGAACGTGTGAAGACAGGCGCAAGCAAACGTCGTACGTACGGACATCTCACACTCAATCAATCGACGTAGCCTTTAGAGGTATGGGGAATAGGGTGTAAAGTTCACTCATACTCATTAGAAAAGGAAATGCTTTTCGAATCACAAAGGGGTGGAGATCCCTTTGTGCTTCGAAAAGCATTTCCTTATATGTATTGGATGGACACCTATCCACAAACCGACGGCGGCAAGCGTAGCTTAGCCTTCGATTGACTGTGTCACTGTTATCATTTAAAAAAAGAAAGAAAAATGCGTTTATTGGCATTACAGCAAAATAATTACACCATAAAACTAATTATACATAACAGAAAACAATGCTTTTAATGCCAAAAGGGCCTGCTCAGCATAATGTCAGATAACAACACAGGTCATCACCTATCGTTGATTGTCAGCTGCAACCCACGAGTGCTATACGCTAGGATAACATTTAGTAAGGAGCCTTTTCCGTCTGCCCGATGTACGGACATTTACACTATCTCAAACAAATGCCAATTGCAAGTGCGCTTGCACTTTCTGTATATGAAGCGTGACTGTGTGCGAGCGTCTTCGCTCATTGTATAGAGTCCACCTTCTGTAGTTATTTATTCTGTGGCTGTTGTTAGAACGTCCTTGGAATTTTCGGGAGAGCGACATTTCCGGCCTGGTATTGTTTCGTTCTGTCATCGATTCTTCATGATTCTGTGGATTGCGGGACGGTTTGCTTTTGTTTTATTTACTGATGTTTGTACGGAGAGCCTGGGATCGGCTTTCAGAGTAATAAAATATTTTGTTAATAATGCAGTGTTCAGTGTTAAAAAGAAATCTACCAGGTCATATTAAATTATCAGTTCAAACCTCACATACGTGATTGTTATAGGAATGTAAATAAAATGAATAAAAATAAAATAAGAAAAACTAAACAGATAAAAAACTATTTTAGTAGCGGACTAGTTGACCCCATAATCAGCAGTAACGAACTCGGGACGCCCCCCAGCTAGATGGATCGACCTTAAAAAAATGGCTGGGACAGACTGGATGCGGAAGGCGGAGGACCGGGTGTTGTGGTGCAGCTTGGGAGAGGCCTATGTCCAGCAGTGGACTGCGATAGGACGATGCGATTCATTGGTAAGCGCATAACTTGAGAACGGCTGAACCGAGATGGCAAATTTGATTTAGAATGTTCGTTATAGACCGAAACAGGAAAGGAAAAATTCAAAAGTTGTCGGGAAATTGGAAAATTCGGTGTTTATGTCCGAAAGACTGATGCAGCTCGATAACAATTAAAATTTCGAAGTGTATAGAGTGCCGCGAGTATTCTTGTGGCACTCTAGTGTCGCTGCCTCGGCCTGGCTAGGGTGCCGTGAGCGTTGCATTGTCACTGTCACTTGTTATTTAGGTTAGAACTGTGACCACACAACGCACGAGCCGAGCGAGCATAGCGAGCGGTGCCGCGTTAGCGGCCGGCGAAGTGCCAGGGTCCGTTTAGGCACAAGAGAATGTAATGTTTTGGGAATGTGGTGTTTTACAGCGATCTAACCTCGACAATCAAACAAAATACCAAGTGACGTGACTTAGTGACAGTGACAATGACAATCCAATGCTTGCGGCACTTTGGCCGGGCCGAGGCGGTATTACTAGGGTGCCTGTAGTGGCACTTTATCCGATAGCGATAGAGTGCCACTGGTGGCACTCTATACACTGCCATAAAATTTTATTGTGTCTCATTAGTGACAGTCAAGCGGAAGACAATTTTGAGAGGAGAATTTTGTATGTATTATTGTTTGGACGCCAATCGTTTGTCGGGTCAGGTAATAACTCGTATTCTTATCGTTTCTTTTCTCAGAATATTTAATTCATAATGAGGAGTTATCGAGGTTAAAATAGCAATGATAGCATTCGAAAACAAAATGTTATGTTCGCTTACTTTGAATATTAATTGACTAAGGAATACCTAAACGGTACCGCCACGAATGAGAAATTATATTGTCAAAGCTAATCTTTATTTATTAGACCAGAAAAAGTAAACATGTAACACTATTTATCTTAGCTACTTAAAATTATGCTTAAAAGTAATTCAGTAATAATTGTGTCCTATTATTAGCATCTGCTGCCGAACTAGGTTTATAGCCTGTGTTTCAGCATGCAGCACCTCAAGCCGTCGGACTGAGTATGCGAGTATGAACAAAAGGAATGAATGAATGAATGAATGAATGAATGAATGAATGAATGAAATATTTATTTGCAAGAATATAGGTATTACAAGTTCTTAAAATCTATGGGTTTCACTATATTCGGCATTTCAGCCGTGCAAATATTCAGATTTTACAAATCTTGGTTGAACTATAGCATGCAGTACACATTTAGTAATTGGCAATAACATAAAATACTATAATTACATAATTTAAATTTAAATTATAATGCAATTACTTAATGAAACTAAAATTAAATACAGTTCTATTCATTTAAAATAAAAATTAATATTAAAAATAGCATTCAATAATAATATCATGTCCATAAGATTAAAAATTAAATTAAAAATTGCCAGAATAATGAAAATGTTCAATATTATTATGTAATGTCAATATGTAGATGTCATAATAATTGTAATAAAAAAGTTTTACGTTTTACACTCAAAATATTCATTAATGGAATAAAAACATCTCTCACACAACCAGTTATATAGCTTTCTATTAAACTCTAGATCTGTAGCACTTCTAAATTCTCCGGGTAAGTGGTTATATATTTTCACTGCCATGCTATAACAATTTTTGTTACATATTTTGAGTCTATTGCGCGGGACTACTAGTGGCTTTTGATTTATTTTTCTCTTTGACATAGCCTTCTCATCTTTTTCAAAAAGCGAGCAGTTGGTTCTTACAAACTTACAGACTTCAAATATATATAAAGACGGAAGGGTAAGCAACTTTTGCTTAATAAATACAGGTTTACAAGAGTCTGTCCATTTAAGATTGAAAATTGATCTTATACACTTTTTTTGGGCTATGAAAGCCCTCTGGGCATCTGTTGAATTTCCCCATACAGTTATTCCATACCTTAAAACAGAACAAACATGACTATGGTATACCAATAGAGCTGTTTGAATGTCTGTTAAATTTTTGATCCTCCTAAGTGCGAATACGAACTTGTTTACTTTCTTACATACATTATCTACTTGAGCTTTCCAATTGCAATTTCTGTCCATAACTACTCCTAAAAATTTTATATTATTAACTTCTTCTATGTCATTATTATTATATTTTAAACTTAATTTCATTTCATTTCCATGTTTTTTGTGGTTATTATATGGCAAAATTTTTATAAATTTAGTTTTATTTGTATTTATTTTTAAGTTATTCCTATCTAGCCAGTTGTTTAAATCGGTCAATGCTTTATTCGTGACTATTTTACTGTTATCTAGAGTTTTCTCTTTTGTCAACACGGTAGTAGGTAGGAAGGAAACAGTCTATTTTATAAAATATGAACTTAATTAGTTTAATAAGAAAGAAAGGGTTGCTGTCCTCTGGGTGTGAAGGTGAAGGAAGTGAGTGTATGAGTGTGAGAGGGTGTATATAGAATAGAATTAAATAGATTTAGCTAGTAGATTCTTTTATAGTGTCCATTATCTGCCTCGCCTTTTCCCAACTATGTTGGGGTCGGCTACCAATCTAACTGGATGGAGCTGAATACCAGTATTTTACATGGAGCGATTGTCTATCTGACCTCCATAACCCAGTTACTGGGTAGTGCGATACCCTTTGGTAAGACTGGTTGTCAGACTTTCGGGCTTCTGACGACCCGTAACAACTGTCAAAAATCCACGAATGACAGCCGGGACCAACGGCTTAAATATAATACACGGAGGGGCATGTAAAAAGAAGGTCACCCATCTACGGACCAACCGCGGCCAGCGTAACTTAACCTGATCGATCGAGAAGTGGAACATTTATTACTGAGCCACTTGCCCCTCTAAGGCTAATAACTCTATGAATTCTAATAGCGATAAAGTCACCAAAGCACATTCATACTTCATCTACAACGCTGGTTTCTTATGCCTTTCAAGATTCATACTCTCAACGTGATTTATCGGGTCTCGAATAAATCCGAATTTATCTAACCGAAAGTAAACTACGCTAAAATCCTCGTTAAGTTAACAGGTGGAGGATTAAGTTTTTTTCAAAGAAACATTTTTTACTAAAAGCTGAGTCTGTGGCCCCAGTGTGCACCGTAAACATTGATTATTCTAAACAACCCCTTATTAGTATTCCCTGTACATTTTACCCACTTTGATCATCATGAAGCTACAAGTTTTCGAGTTAAGCCCATCAAATTAAAAATTACTCAACCGCTGAAGTAACTGGTCTGGTTGTCATAATATCGTAACGATAAGAAATATTTAACCTACTTATAATGTGAAATTCTCGTCGCCTATTCCACAATGTTTGAAGACTAAGGTCTACAACAAAATTACTACCAACTTAAAACTATTGTACTAATGACAACTGTCATTCTTTAACAGTTGTATGAAATGGCTGTGACACGGCAAATTGAAGAATGTTGTCAAATTGACCAACCGTTTATTTCCCTGACTGTATATTTCTGCTAACTCGTAAGTCGGGTCACCACAGTTCAAAGTCTTCAATCGGGAAGATAACTGTGCATGCGCTACCACTGGCGAAACATTCACTTACATAGAAAAATTTTGATATTTCTATTCCCTGTTAAAAATAGAAAAAAAACAAAAAAAAAACTAAACATTGCCAGAAAATAGAGATTTCAGCATTTTTTTAATGTGAATGTTTCGCTAGTGCAAACGCAAAATAAGCCAAACCAATTAAAAACACATCGATGAAAATATAAGTGGGTAATAATAAAAGTGTGTTTAAGTAGAATTTGTGAAGCGCATCCGAGTTTACGTGAGTCTTCCATAATATTAGCAGGATAATCTGCATTTTGAGACGGCTTAAACCCCTGGCTGGAATAAGCTGGGATAGCGAACGGGCCTTTACAAGAGCTACTAAGTGAAGGAAATGCGCATCGCTGCTTTCAAAGAGGAATGGTTCGATTCTATGTAGATCAGAAGCCCTGTTTTGATTTTATAGTGTCCTGCTTGTTGTGTCATTTGTTTTTTTGTTGTCTATACTTCTATACTAGTCTATACTAATATTATAACCACTCACATGTATAACAATAGCATAATATATAAAAAAAAGTCGATTCTAAGGCTGTAACTTAATATTATACTAATTGAATCACAAACAGAATCCTAATTTTAGTAGTTTATTCGAAGTATTGAAAATCGGAATGTCGTTTTTCGGACCGAGAACCCATCGAGCATTTGATTCTTCGAACGTATGAAAATCAGAAACCAAACAAATCGTATTTACGACTTTTGGTAAAATGAATTTCGTGATTTTTAATAATAGACATTATAATTCTTAGGGATTATGAAATTCGGACTTTTGAAAATCGGAACAACGAAATTCGGAATAAAATATTTCGGAGTATTTGGGTGTTCCCGTGTTTCATCTGTCTGTATGTACAGTGAAGGAATAAATATTTCAGGACCTTACTACAAATTTTCCGACTACGTCACTGCTAACATTTTGAACGAAAATGACAGTTACAAAAGATATCACCAACCCGCTATGTGGAAAAGGAATTTGTTTGAAAACTTTGAATATTGATTTACATTTTCGCTCCTTGACCATACTTTGACATTTAAAAAAAAATCATAGACGTCAAAAAGTCTCTGCTCTGGATTTTACCTTATATTGGCCAAATAATCTAGAAAAAGGAAACAAAACACGAACCAATTATTTTTAAAATTATAATTCAAGTTAGTATGAAGAAAAGTAATTCGATTTTCGAATCAGGCCTCAGGGCAGTGTTTGGCCTCACTAAATAACGTGGCAAAATTCTCCAGTAACGCAATAACCATACTGTTTGTGTTACTTAGTTAAAGCCTCAGAACCTAGAATTAGTGGTGCGAAATTTACCTCAGTACCTGTTTACATTTTGGTACAAAAGCCGAAACTGGTCTCATTTGTCTGCTGGTACAAAGCAAGCGAAGTCGTTCCACTATCGTATGTATTCTGTAGTTTGAATACAAATTGTGTCATTCGTGTCACCTCTAAGAAACTCTGCAGACTGTGCGGTTCTTGAATTAACTAGTTTGGTTTTTTTATGTACGTCTGTATGTTGTTCTTTGTTGGGTTATTTGAGGTTAAAGATGCTTTGAAAGTAAACGATGTAACATAATATTTTTTTGCTGTTTTGCATGTCTGACATTGAAAGAGTCTTCATCATCATCATCATCATCAGCCTATTAATGTTCCCACTGCTGGGACACAGGCCTCCTCTCTGTGAGAGGGAGTGAGCTGTAATCTACCACGCTGGCCCAGTGCGGGAAAGAGTCTTGCCAGAACTAAATAAATAAATAAACTGAAATTATAGTTCTAAAATTCAAATCACAGCTGCCATTCTTTGTCTTTCATAATTATTATCACAACAAATTATCGTAGTTTGCCAATCTGCGTAATACAACAATCAAGTTTCTTGACTGTACATGTTTTCGTAAGGCATGTCTATTGTGGCAGAGGTGTACTTTTGTTATGTAGTAACGCCCACATTTTGAGTTATGTTTAAGTCCCATGTAATAGGGGGCGAGCCTTCAACCGGGCACAAATCTAGACACTGGGTTGCCACTGAGAAATTCCAGCCCAGCGTTTATTTGACAAATATCTGCATACGTGAAATAAACACCATATATATCAATAGTGCATGAAGACATTTCTAGGCACAATAACTTACATAGCATCACGCCTTGTTTTCCAAAAGGGTTAGGCAGAGATGTACCTATAGTATACCCACATTTCGCCAGTTATGTTAAAGTCCCATGTAATAGGGGGCGAGCTCATTGCCATCAACCGGGCACAAATCCAAACTCCGGGCTGCTACTTAGAAAATCCAGATGGAAGAACCCAATACTACTTTGCTCAACCTGGGAATCAAACCCTGGACCTCATGCTCAGCAGTAGCGCTCGTTACCAACGAGACAGTTGCACTATTGGTTTATATAAATAATTAATCCCTGTTTCCCAGGGTCGTAGGCAGATAATACAGAAGGCCACAAGATATACCAGAAAAGGTAATTTAAAGGTCCTATTAAGATAGGACCACTTACTGGACTGGTTATAGCTCACTTTGCGTTCGGCTCTTGTCGTGGCAACACGTCGTGTCCGAGTTCGCAACAAGTTAATCGTCATCCTGAGGATGCCTCGTTGAGAGGTGAAACACGTGACGATTTCGTACAGGGTTCTTTATGACTCTTTAAGAACGGTTAAGCGGATTAGGTTACTAAATATACGTCGTCTATTGTATTTTATAATGGATTTTCGCAGTCACGCCTGAGCCAATTAACTATTTATTAAGCCTCGTGCAGACTGGCGCGACACGACTCTAACAATACAATTTGTAAGAAAACTTCACGGTAGAACAATTACCGGTGTCGCGTCGCCCCTGTCTGCAGGAGGCTTTAGTCTGTGGAAATACTATACGAAGTAAATCTTTATTACTAAGATTTTAAGAATATCAATTTGAGTGTTAGGTTAGTGTACCTAACTACAAAGTACAATACCTATTGATTATTAACTGTCTTATTATTCCATTTCACGACAAGCATTCGATTTTATGTAATCCGAAAACAGTGAAAACCTCGCTTAGGTATTTGAATCAACTGACTTATTTGTATTCATTCGTCCCCGAGGGCTTAACAACGGAACGAGATATCTGACAATGAATTATTTTACTTAAATTGAAGCAACATTTCATAAAATACAATTCACAAAATGTAATAAGAACCTACCCTTAAATAAAGGCAGTAACTCACACGCGCGAACGATTCCCGAATAAATATTATCTAGAGTTCTCGTAGAAAGATAAAAAGAGTTTCCCTAACATAATTAGGAACACCAAAGTTTGTACCAAAAATACTTTTGTCGCCGAACCCTTGGTACGCCTCAGTGGGCACAGGCCTTGAAGGGCATTTACTTCGCTCCCGTATTGCGTTATCCATCTATACTAATATAATAAAGGCGAAAAGTTTGTTATTTGAAAAATCGCTCCATGTAAAAATGTATGGTCTTCAGCTGTATGCCGAAGCGCTCGTGGCTAAGTAACAACAGCCGCATGAATCGATCCATCAGGTTAAGCTACGCTTGCAGAGGTTGGTTCGTGGATGGGTGACCATCTTACATACCGAGACTCTTCCATGCCTCGGAAAGCACGTTAAGCCGTAGATCCCGGCTGTCATTCAGTACTCTTTGACAGTCGTTACGAGTCATCAGAAGCCCGAAAGTCTGACACCAGTCTTAGTAAGGGGTATTGTATTACCCAGTAACTTACTTACTACTTTACCCAGTTACTGGGTTATGGAGGTTAGATAGGCAGCCGCTCCATGTAAAATACTGGTATCAGTTGCTTCTGGGTAGACTTGAAGCCGACCGCAACGTAGTTGCGAAAAGGCAAATTATTATGATGAGATTGTATTTTTGAACGCACTAATCTCTGAAACTACCAGTCGGATTAGAGAAATTCTTTTTTCATTTGATAGCCCGGTTCTTGAGGAAGGTTACAAGCTATCAACCATCACGCTACGACCCTCAGAAGCCAAGCAAAAAGCGAAAACGAAGTCAAACCGTGGGCGGTTGACAGTCGGGGGAGCAAAAAATTTCATCTCGTACGAAGCCGCGGGCTGTAGCTAGTCAAGTATAAAAGTAAGAAATGAATTCAGAAACTTTTTCAACACATAACAGGGACTTTCGTATCGTATATTTTGTAAGTATATTGTATTAAATCATAAAACTTTTTCTTTAACTTATGTGTTACTGAGTCCCGAAATAATTGATGATTTTTGTAATGCTGCGAGAGACATGCCCGATGACAACCTTTGCAGCATGCGAACCTTAACCTGATTACTTAGCTACAAGCTCTTCCTTTTAAAGCCACATTTATTTTTTTGTGTCTTCAACAGACTTCTCCCGCTCTAGGCGGAGCGGAACGGCGTGTCAGACTCTTACTGACTAAAACCCACCCGTGTTCCTTCCCTTGCCTGTTCGTTGCCAGGGGCCACGGTTTACCCTTAGGACCTCCCACAACCCCGGCAGGCATCGGCCCTAGCGAACCCCGTAAATTTTGCTGACATCTCTTTGAGGCGCGCGTGGAACACGACGCGCCATCGACCCGGGCCTGGTCCTTATCGGACGGCGAGCTACCCATTGCTCTCCGTCCGCAAGCCCGCGCCTAATCGTTGTAAAATGGGGGGTTGAAGTTTGTGGAAAATTGTAAAATTAATGCAGACGAAGTCACGGACAAAGAACTATACAGCTACTACTAAATCGTTTTGACAATGCTTTTAATATCAATAAAATGTTTTGTGGTTTTGTTTGTCGAGATTCGAGAAGATTTTATGAGCAGTAAGGTACCAATACGGCATGACGTTACAATGTAGTCGAAATTAAAGTATGTTGTAAATAATTTAAGTGGGTTTTGTATGGAAAACTTTGGCAATTACCAACCCAGCACCCTAATTGCGTATCACACGATCTATCACAATCTGAATCACTTTGAAGGTATTCAGATTGTGGTAGAAGGTATTGATATTGCTCATCCATGGCTACATACATGTTCGAAAAAAATTGTCTGCTCAACAACGTAAATAGGGCTATGAATGTTTTTTCAACAGTCAAAATGAAACAAATTACGACTGATCGTGTGGGGTGTTGGTATGCTGAAAGTATTCTCTCATAAAATCTTAATTACCTATACTGAAATGGAACCCAGATCTTATTAATGAATATTGTTTCGTTTACTGATTCACCAACCCGAGGGGCAAAACCACTACCAATTCAAAAAAAATCGCATTCTAATCTGTCTCAATAAATAAAAACTCTAATTTATCTGATTTTTTGTCAAGTTTTTGTCATTCAAAGTCAAACCAAACTCAAAGCATTTATTTCAAATAAACCAATTACAGGTACTTTTGAATTGTCGAGGGATCGGTCAGTCAGAAAGATGAAGCTAGTTGCCCATTCCAAAGTGTAGTCTATGGAGAAGAACGAAAATGAAACTCCATGGATACTCTTTTAAATCAAAAGTGCTCCAAAATATCGGTTACATCATTCATGTTGAGATTATACGAGTACATGTGAAAACAATGTAGAAAGACGTGCAGGTTAAAAGCGACCGTAATAAAAAGATAAAAAAACAATTCAAAAATAAAAATAACATTGTTATGACCAAACACTATCAGTTATAATAACATTATTTACATTTAAGTAATGTTATTACTACGTTTTAAACAGTGTGATGATGGCTGAAATCTAAATATGTTTGCGTTTTTTTTTACTCTCTACGGGGAAGCTCTTGGCCCGCATCTCACCTTATGGTAAGTGATGATCAGGCCGAAGGTGGTAGCGAGCTTCACCAGGAATCCTCAACCACAGAGGAACTGGTTATCGTATCTCTAACTGCCGAAACACAACATTAGTGTTATGGCGACAGACTTAGATAAGATGGTGGTAGCTAGCCAGGCGGACTTAGAACAAGCCTTACCACCAACCAAACCGAGCAGAAAATTTTGCTTCTACTGAGAATCGAACCCGGGACCTCTGTGTCTGAGACAGGTGGCTTAACCACTAGACCACAGAGACGGTTAAAACGTTTTACGTCAATATTGGAAGAAATGACAGCAATATTGATTTCCTTTATTTCACTATATAGTACTTATCAATTACTCGAAGAGCTCGTGGCTAAGTAATAATAGCCGCACGGGTCGATCCATCAGGTTAGGCTACGCTTGCCGGGGTTGTTCCGTGGATTAGTGACCATCTGAACATATCAAGACTCCTCCGTGCCTCGGAAAGCACGTTAAGCCGTTGGTCCCGGCTGTCATTCGTGGATCTTTGACAGTCGTTACGGATCGTCAGCAGCCCGAGAATCAGACAACCAATCTTACCAAGGGGTATTCGTATTACCCAGTAACTGGGTTGTGGAGTTCCAATAGACAGACGCTCCATGTAAAATACTGGTATTCAGCTGTATGTGGTAGACTGGAAGCTGAACCCGACATAGTTGGAAAAAGGCTAGGTAGATGATGACTTATCAATTCTTTATTTTAATATAAGAATATAAAAAACCCACCTCACAGCTTGGACTCTGTTCCCGATATCGGGAACAGAGTCCAAGCTACCTAAGGCTAAACTAAGGTCATAATATTGATGTCATTAGTACTGATAGTGAATTATGAAGGTGACAGCCGGAGGACTTAAAGAAAACCGAAGTTATTTTAATAAGGGTTTAATGAAGGTAAAAATTACAATATAAACTTAAGTTAATTTCTAAGTCTAGATTCGGACGATGCTAGTACCGAAGTGTCTAAAATTAATTATCTTAAAGATTACAATGCTACCGATTCCTAAACGTGGATCAGCAGATTCTAAAGTAGGTGAGCGTTCGGCGATTCGGCGACACGAGGCGCCGATTCGTTGATTCAGCAAAATGATAAACTGCGATTTTATGTGGAAACATCCGATTGACGTAATTAGGTTATCATTTCGCTATTCGGATGATTTGGTGTAGGCAGGGCACGTAACACCTTCCCCCTCAGAACAGCAACTATTTGAGAACTTTGAGCGAAAATGTTGCTGGTATCTGTTTCTTGGTCCTGGGTGATTCTGCATCTTCATGTTGATGGTTTTCGAGTCTTTCATCTGATGTCTGTGGTTTTCTAACCTTTGTGCAAATGTTATACCGTCGTATGGTGATAGTAACGGTCAGTACAATTACACCGAATAGTACTACGTATAGTGGGATCGTCGTATGGTACAGCGAATATTCCATATTTGCGTGATCTATTTGTACTGGATGCTGCATTAGGATCTTATCTTCGATTTCGTGTAGGCTTTTCAGGTGCAGTGAGTTTAGTTTCAGATGAGGGATGGATTCTTCAACAATGTTCAGGTTCATAGGTATTTCAGTGATTTTTAGCGGCTGCCCTTTGATATGGTCGTTAATGTTGGTAATCGTGAATCGATCGGTGCGTAATAGGCATTTTTGCGGGATAGTGGCGGTTGTACGTCGTTTAATATCTCCTACTATAGTTATGCATAACTGTCGGTGAAATTTATTCAAAGGTTCATCAGTAATAGGGATTTCTAAAATAGGGTTTTCAGTGCTGGTATGTGCAGTGAGAGTCGTAGAACTTGTTCGCGAAGGTGGTCGCTCTGAAGGGTTAACTATCATTGACTCTGTCTCCTCATTGTTAATTTCTACTCGGGATAAGGCGTCGGCATTGGTGTTATATTTTCCCTTTTTATAAAATATAGTGTAGTCGTATTCACTTAGTTTAAGTCGCCATCTAGTTAGTCTTGAGTTAGGTTCCTTAAGGTTCATTATCCACTGTAGTGGCTTGTGGTCGGTGTATATTTTGAATTTGCGACCAAATAAGTAAGGCCTAAAATACTTTGTAGCCCATACTATAGCTAAAAGCTCCTTTTCGATAGTACTGTAATTGATTTCACTATCGTTTAAGGTTCTTGAGGCGTAGCAGATGGGTTTATCTGAACCGATGGTGCCTTGTGAGAGTACAGCGCCTATAGCTACGTTAGAGGCGTCAGTGGTTAGGATAAACTCTTTGGTGAAGTCGGGGTATTGTAAGATTGGGTCGTTTGTGAGTAAAGTCTTACATTTGTTGAAACAGTGAATGTAGTCAGGATCAAAAGTTATTTTATTAGTCTTTTTAAGGCATTTTGTCATAGGCTTGGTGATGCGGGCAAAATCAGGGATGAATTTTCTATAATAGCCTAATAATCCGAGGAACTGTTTTATTTCTTTCGGAGTTTTTGGTAATGGGTATTTTTCTATGGCTGCTATTTTATCAGGATTAGGCTTAACACCTTCTCCACTGATTACATGACCTAAAAAGACCGTTTCTAACTTTAAAAATTCGGACTTATCCATCTGAATCTTAAAGTTAGATTCTTGCAATCTCTTAAATACTTTTTCTAAATTAGTGATGTGTTCTTGCAATGACGTACTAAAGATGATGACGTCATCCAAGTACACGAGGCAGATGTCATTTTGTAGGCCTCTAAGCACATTATCCATCACCCTTTGGAAGGTGGATGGAGAGTTCTTTAAACCCATGGGCATGCGCAAGAATTCAAAGTGCCCATGTTCTACATTAAAAGCTGTCTTCGGAATGTCATCAGGGTGCATCTCACATTGATAAAATCCAGATGCCAGGTCTAGAGTACTGAAATACTGGCATTTACCAAGCTTGTCAAGTATGTCATTTATGTTAGGAATTGGGTATTTGTCGTCTATGGTCTTGTCATTCAGTTTACGAAAGTCTACTACGATTCTCCACTTCTGTTTGCCTGATGCGTCGGCCTTCTTAGGAACTACCCAAATAGGTGAACTCCAAGCTGATTCAGAAGGTCTTATGATACCTTGGTCCAGCATCTTAGTGATCTGGTCTCTAACTTCTTGTCGGTGAACAAAAGGGTAGCGATAACTCTTCGTGTATACTGGAAGTTCGTCAGTTGTTCTAATACGGTGTTTTATTTTATTTGTAAAAGTCAAAGGTTCTCCCTCTACATAGAATACATCAGCAAAACGGGCACATAAAGTTTCTAAATTCATTTTTTCCTCGATGTTTAAATGGTCTGTACGCAATCGCGATAAAACCTCTTTAACGCGCTTAGAATCTTGTTTAGTGCTAATGCACTCGTTATTAAATATCACGGCTTGTAAAGGGCGTTCAAATGTTACAATTAGGTCATAATCGGTCGGGTTTTCAATTTCTACGATACCAGTACAGTCGGTAACGCGAGTAATGCATTCATGAATAATGCAATTACAATGTATTTGCTGAGCTATGGAAACGTCACCGTCTGGACTAAAGATAGGAATATTTAATAATTTTGATGACTTCGCGGGAACGGTTTCTTGATAATTGGACTTTTTACGTTGATAAAAATGAATAGGAATGGTTGTAAACTCTGTAATTAAATTATTATTTTTAAGATCAATCTGTGCTCCGTCAAGTAAGTCTAGGCCTAACAGACCGTCAAAGTAATTATGGAACTTATAGATGAAAAACTTAACATTCGTAGGGTTATTAAATTCAGAAAAGTTCGGAATAGTAATAGAATGTTCATGCGTGCTGGTAACACGGGCATTTGTTACTTCAAAGGGGTCAAAGTTTAAAGGTATATGTGAAAAGTATTGTTCGATTGCCTCGGGACTAATAAAAGACTGGTTAGCCCCAGTATCTACTAATAACTTAAGTGGCGGATTTGATATCTGAATGTAACGTAATTCTTTTTTAGATTGTATATTTAATTCTATTTTAACCCTTTTTGATCCTTCTCCTTGTGAAAATCCGGATTAGCATTAGGGGTAGGCTGTGGTGCTTCTAAGCATTTCGCGTTATTAGAACCTTGAGATGATGTGTTGTCTTGTACATATGAATGATAGTCGGGCTCGGTCTGGTTGAGATAATAAAAGTCGGGATAGTCATAGTAACTGGAATAGTCAGGTTGTTCATAGTAATAGTCGGGATAGTCATAGGTGTTTTCAAAGTCGGTCATTTCGTTATAATTCATTTCACGCGTCCTAAAGTAATTACTAGGTGGTGGGTTTCCCGATCTACGCCAATCGTGTCCTGGTGACCCAAGTGGTCTTGATACGAAGTGGCTAACACCGCTCATTGGTTTCGGACCTGAATTGTGTGCTGGGGAACTTACGTTTGGTAATTTAAACACGTTACTCTGGGGGTGGTAGTTTGGCGGGGGTGCACGAAACATTTGCTGGGTACGACTAAACATGTTAGGGGCACGATGAAGTACCTGATTCTGCTGGAAGGGTGGCCTCCAGTGTTGCTGCTGCGGCTGCATGGGCATAGGCTTATGCCAGCTCGCGCCTGCACTCGGATAGCTAAAAGATTTGGGTGTAGTCATAAGGACCGCGGGTGGCATTCTATGGGTTGAATGCACTTGCTGTGTCGGGTTACGTCGCTCGGGGATGCTTTCGTTACGTTGCTGTAGGTACATGACATTCAATTCCTGCTGTACAAATTCCAGAGCCTTTTCTATAGTTTCGGGTCTCATACATCGGATACGGGACCCTAAAGGTTCTTTAAGACCTCTAACATAAGATTGTAACGTTAGTTTTTTATAAAGATCGCGTTTTGCTTCGATAGTAGTAGCTATGTTTTCGTGAAGGGTGACATAAGTCATTATAGTGCTAAAAAGAGTCTGGCATTTGTCGTAATATTCCTGCGGGGTGCTATTTCCTTGCGTGAGTAAGGACATGTCATTATATAGGGCGGTCTCGTCCCTCTGATCGGAAAAGTTGTTAATTAATGCGTCACGAATCCCTTGCCAATTTCCCGGTATACCGTTGGAATTTATAGTTGTAGCTGCAGATCCCGTGATTTTATTTAAAATACCGTTTATTACGCATAAATTAGTTAGCTCACAGTTCGGGTCATTTCTGACGTATTGTATTACGAGCTGATCGCATATTTTAATAAAACGAGTTAGAACATTCGGATTGCCATCAAAGTCTGGTACTGGGCGCAAAGCCTTAAAGATAGTATCAGGGTTCAATTCCATTTCGTCACTATCAAATAATATATCTATTCCTAAATTATCTAAGTCTATAACCCTATTTAAATCTACTTCCCTGGTCCTATTTATCTGTCTGGAAGAAACAGATGTTCTCCTAATTTCCCTTGGATGAAAAATTTTGAATTAATATTATATAAAGGGGTGAAAAGGAAGGACTAGGAAGCAACACTTTAAAGAAAGTTTCAAGTACTTACATATACATGGTTTCCTCGGTGTATCGATGGCTGGATACGTCCTCAGCTGCGTCTTCTTAAGTTCGGATATTCGACGAGGTACTTGGAAATACCGACAGCGACTATCGGAGTCAGCAGATTAACGATTTTTGGAAATCTATACCGCGCCGCGTGCTGCCTCGAATATCCTACCGACTGCGCCAATTATGAAGGTGACAGCCGGAGGACTTAAAGAAAACCGAAGTTATTTTAATAAGGGTTTAATGAAGGTAAAAATTACAATATAAACTTAAGTTAATTTCTAAGTCTAGATTCGGACGATGCTAGTACCGAAGTGTCTAAAATTAATTATCTTAAAGATTACAATGCTACCGATTCCTAAACGTGGATCAGCAGATTCTAAAGTAGGTGAGCGTTCGGCGATTCGGCGACACGAGGCGCCGATTCGTTGATTCAGCAAAATGATAAACTGCGATTTTATGTGGAAACATCCGATTGACGTAATTAGGTTATCATTTCGCTATTCGGATGATTTGGTGTAGGCAGGGCACGTAACAAGTGTCTTGTTGTTCTCACATGTTTATTTTCAACATGAATGATGTAAACAATATTTTGTAACAATATTCTGATTTAAAAGAGTGTCCGAGGAGTTTCTTGTCCGTTCTTCTCCATTGGTACCTACTACGTTTTGGAATAGGCAACTAGCTTCATCTTTCTGACTGACCGACCCCTTGACAATAATAATTCAGAAAGTACCTGTAATTGGTTCATGTGAAATAAATGCTTTGAGTTTGAGTTTGAGTCTGATCCGCTTAAGAGACTTGAATTTGAATGATGTTCACTAAAACGTCCCTGAGGGCCTAGACAAAGTAACATTCGATTAGCGACAACGCTAGTAGAAAAGTCAAAAATGTATGGGATTGACAAAAGCTATCGAAACGTCACGTGATCATAGCTCAACGAATAGAAATTAGCTAGACAATATTTAACATCATTCCATTCATACAGCCTCGAACGATAACTTGCTAACGAAAGACCAGAGACAATATGTAATTTTTATCGAAGAAACCAATGGATCAGACGATAGCGAAACGTAGTGTAGGTATGTCGTTGAAGCGATAGCGATTGTCGAAATAGAATCGCTCCGAAGCGAATGTCATTTGTCTAGGCCCTCTGGTCAGTATTCTATTTAATTTAACGAAATACAACTAAAGTAGGCATAAAAATAAAGGTGTAAATTGTTGAGCAAATGGACGCCCTACGTCAGTTTGCCGTAATCAGCCATTTCATACAACTATGTTAAAAATGACAGCTGTGATTTGAATAAACGGGCGATTTAACATAACATTACGCCTATATTCCCCAAAGGGTTAGGTAGAGATAGTTCTCCCACATTTCGCCACTTACGTTTAAGTTGTATGTAACAGGGAGCGAGCCTATTGCCATCAACCGGGCACAAATCACTCCTGTTACTGAAAAATGAAAAGACCCAAAAAAAAATTTCGGCAGTCATTATGTTTAAAATGGAGAGCAATGGTGGCCTAGTGATAGCGGCCGCGACTTACGAGTTGTGGGTCGTAGGTACGAACCCAGGCAGGCGGTTAACTTTGTGTAAATTATTTCATCACCACTGCTCTCAAAACGGTGAAGAAAAACATAGTGAGGAAACCGGCATGTCCTAGACCCAAAAATTCCAAGACATGTGACATCTACCAACCCGCACTGGGCCCACTTGGTGGATTACGGCCCACTCCCTCTTACAGCAGTGGGAACATTAGAGGCTGATTATGTATGTTTAAAATAATTTTGCTTGACTTTACATACAAAAATTCAACGCGTTTGTGGACCGTCCTTAGTTGTGACTCGTAACGTAATGCGAGCCTGTCCGAGGTATTTTTAATAATCCGGACAGCTTAACGGCACAACTTTTCACAAGGTGATTGATCACACAGAAAGTTAGATTACAAAAACGTCATATTTGGAATTTGGTAGCTTTTCGGACGTAGAGTTGTTTTATCTTTTTTTTTATCATAGTCTGTCCGCTTTTCACGCTGATGGCTGTTATAATGAGGTCATGTTATGTCTCTTTTTGAATCGAAAAAGTTTCTTGTGGTAGATAAGGTTTAATTTGATTTGTTGGGGTCCAATTGGATTCGTTTCGTTACGGCGTTTTGTTGAAATGCTTTCTAGTTAAGAGGACACGATGTTTTTAAAATGTCTGTAGTGTAGCTATTTTGCTGTTATTTTGTATAACCCAAGTGATTTAATTTTGTTGTTCAAATTATGAAATTAATTAGGTAATTGCCGATTTGAAAACTGGTTTTTAGAATATTAAAGAGAATAGTTACTGTTTATCGCTGTTACAAAATAAAGCTCGTTAAAATAAAAATAATTCTTTGGAACATACCTCTTGGGTGTACAATAATATCGATGCCTTACGGGCGAAAAAGGATAACCGCCTCTTTTCAAATTTTACAGGGGAGTGATTTAAAGTTCAAAATAAACGAAAAAAAATCATAAAAAATTAAGTATAGCTCCCGAAAGCCTGGAAATGAGTTTTTATAATATTTAGCATGCTATCTATAAGATGGCGTTTTTATTTTTACGTAATTCAGCCTGCAAGAAGCAGTTACTGTCGGTTATCCCCAAATGGTCTTTATTTTAAAATCACCCAAAATGTCGTAAATTGAATTATCAAATTATCTGATGCGAGTAAAAATGACCTAAATTCAACCCATGTTTTATTTAAATTAAGGAAAAAAAGGTCAAGTCTTGGTTTTTAGAGAAAAAAATGTGATAATTATAATCTAACCAACAATGTAACAATAGTTGACTGAAAGGAAAATTGTATCAAGCACATTTTTTGAAAAGATGTAATACTATTTCAGTTTTAGATTCGTGAATTTTTTTACCTCTCCGTTGTTAATAAAAATTCTAATAATAATTTAGAGTCAGATTCAGAGTATCATTTATCTATAGTAGTCAGTCAGATTATCATTTATCAAGTACAAAACATAGTGATAGTGATTCTTCTACGAGTAGAGGACCCAGCCCTGAGAATTGCAGAGCGAGAAGAGATTCTCAAACCGTGAGTTATGCACAATTTGAGTACTTTTCACAACAAGTGACGTATTTATCAAATCTGTATCGAAAAATTCCGACGTTGAAAATACGAATTCTAGTGTTAATAACATTACGTCCGTTACCTACCACAAATGAGTTAAACCTACGACGACCTGAAAATAACAAACTTCAGATTTTGTCGGAAGTCAGTACAACGGTAAAAGATCCGATGTACCCTAAGACGAATGAAGCATTTCTCAAAAAAATAACGGAACTACAATATTTTAAGTGACGATTGGTATGCTGTTCGGTTTACGGATGCACAAAAGAAATATTCACCAACCCCCGGTTTCATCGAGTTCAATGTTAACGACGAATTATAGCGTTTTGAATCGGATATGTTATAAGAAGATTCACGCTCATATTTCTGGGCTTGGAGGCCATAGGCACTTGAGTCAATGTTTTTTGTTTTAAATTTGACTTGGGTGCTTGTGGCTTTGTAGTCTAGATTTATTAAAACGATCTTTTGCTGGATTAACGAATGCTTTACTTTCTTAAAAAGACGAATTGTATTCATTGGTGGATTGGTCAAATGAGTCTAGAGAAACGTTTACAGTTTGACATTATCTATCGTTTGACACCCAATACGTTATTCGAAAAAGTGGAGACATTATTTTCGAAAGAATCCGCATATCGTACGGTTACTGATGATTAGTTACAAATAGTGTGCGGTCGTACAGCCGATTTAGTTAATATACGTCGTGAGACTATGTTGCGCCAGATTTCCGATGGCGATCATCGCGATGTATTACATAAAATTCCTCCAAGTACAGAATCACTGTTTAATGACGAGGCAGTTCAAACCTACCTTCAAACAATTGGGGGGGGGGTGGATAAATTAACTGTATCAACAAAATCAGTACCTCAAACTTATGCTAAAGATAATTTTTATCAAAATCAAAAACCGTCCACTAGTAAGCAAGCTGATGATAGATTTTTTCGTCGAGACAACTTCAATAAAATACAAAAACATGGTTCACACGCTTCACTACAAACCAAAAGCCGAGCAAGTAACCATCGAACCAAACCTAGGGGAATAAAATCGCAATCGCAGGCTTTGACTAAAAACAGACGTCGCGATTGACTGTCGAACATTTCAAGGTGGTTGTCTAAGGCAGTTTCAGTATGAGCAATCTAGGCACACACAAAATATGCCGGCTGTTAAACGGTGCACACATACCATTTATACTGAAACCGCCGCTAATATTTCCGAGTCCCACGGTTCTCTAATGTTACAGAACCAAATCATCTCCCAATATGACCATACAGATTCAAAACTTTAGAGTCAGGAGTAAGTACCAGAACCTGCAGAACGGACGCCCAGCTATCTTTCCACGTTCTTTTTGGTACCGAAGTCAGATCAGACCTTCCTTCCTATCTTCAATCTGAAGCAACTGAACCAGTTCGTAGCCAAACCATTTGAACTATTCAGTCACTTCTTGTTCCAAATTTTCACACGTCCATCGCACAACAGCATCGCAGGTTCCTGAGATTAAATTGTCATCAAGATTTGCATCAGCATCAGCTACTTCAAATGACTTGTTTGCCATTTGGCCTTTCATCAGCACCCAGAACGTTTACCTCAATAATCAATTGTGTGGCGGAATTCCTGAGAAGTCACATCAGGTGCGTCGTTGAACGATTTCCTTCTAGCAAACCAGTCAAAATCGCAGTTGGAAGACGACATCGCTGGACAATCAACTTCAAAAAGTCTGTACTGGCTCCGACACAATGCCTCGAGTTTATCGGCATAGCATGGGACACAAAACGCAACGCAAAGTCCCTGTCGGAGCCGAAGTGCCTATCGCTACGCAATGCACTTTACCAACAGACATGCAAGTGGTCCCTCAAACAGTACCAAACTCTAATGGGGAGACTCAACTTTGCAACGTTCGTGACTCCGAGAGGTCGCCTTCACTGTCGCACTCTGCAATACTACAGTTGACAGCTGTCGGTGAAACACCCGTACCGGCTGATACCTATCCCTCAACCAGCTCGGTCAGAGATGGAGTGGTGGTGTCAAGGTATAGGAAAGTCGATGCCGATCCACTTGAGTTCGGTGACACACCTATTGAATACAAACGCATCAGACATCTCAAATAGTGTGGGAACCTGGACAATTTCGCAAAGGACATGGCATACCAACAAAAAAGGAGATGTTCGCTTTTTAAGCAGCTTGTATACGTCAGAACCAACAGCAATTCTAACATGCACAGATACTGCTGCAAACCGACAATCGGACAGTAGTTTCGTATATCGCCCGTTTTCTTGCAGTCATGTTGTTAATCTGAAATATAAGTCACAATTAATCAATATCTTTGAAATTTTAGTTATGTAATCTATTTGTAAACAAGAAATAAATAAATCTATGTCCTTTTTCAGCATGAAATTTAACTTACCTTATAATAAGTAATACTAAATTTATCGCGCCGAAACGGCTCGCGTGCGCACGTGGTGCTTGTCCCGTGGTCACCTGGAGACTAAAATTTGTTCCGCTGCCGCTTGCGCTCGTAGTTTTCAGAAAACGATACCAACAACCGCCAATTTAAATTATTTTTAATTCGATAAGCGCCATAACGCGTAGAGTATGAATTGGGATAAGGATAAGATTTTGGTCTAGCTTTTTATCTAACCGCCAAAATTGTATAAATATCGGGAGGGAAAAAAAGGATAAGCTAACTTTTATTACATATTTGTGTGCGGGTAAATATGTAGTAACCTCCATTTTTTCATTTATTTTTAACGAGGAAAAAAAGACTACAGACCAAACAGAGTCTGCAAAATGCGGCCAAAACGGAATAAACGACTAATTATGTTTTAAACACGAACAGGCATAACAAACTAAATACATATTTCTGAATTTTTACTTCCAGCCAAAATAGTTTAACGTACAATCATTAAAATATTACAAAAAGTCCAAAAGGTGTAACTTCTTTATTCTTAAATAATTCGTAGATCAAACACCAAAAAAATAATTTTACAAAAATTGAAGTCGTTTACAACTAAATAAATTGACAGAAGTCTATATTTTTCCTACCGCGTAACCGACAAAAAGTTTCACGTAGGCAAACGTTACCTAGACCAATCGACGCAGAAAAAAAAGGCGATTCTAAGTATGTATATAACTGAATTTCTCAAAAAATGTCGCTTATCCCTTTTCGCCCGTAAGGCATCGATATGCTTCGATGTATAAATAAAAATGAATCCCATTTCCCGTGTTCAATGGTCTCGCCATGCGCCATAACTTGAGAACGGCTGCGCCAAATTGGATAATTCTTTTTTTGTTGTATTCGTTATTCTCAGGACAAGCTTATAGGTTAGTAGTAAGTAGGGTAGGTAGGTGTAGGTATGTATTTATGTAGGGTAGAGTTGGTAAGATAGGTAGGTCCGCCGTAGATAAGTACTTAGTGCTACCCGTGCAAAGCCGGGGCGGGCAGTTAGTTACAAATAAATAAATAAAATATTCTAGTGTGGAATCTTGCTAAAATTAAAAATATTTAAAGAGTTCTACCTAAAACAGTTCAATACTTTTCATTAATATGCACTTTGACTGAACTGTTTTCTGCCAAAACAATGATTGGCACGACGAATTTCAAATGACCAAATCATGTAACAACTGTATCTGACTGTACCAAGAAATACTTCCATATAACCAGATAACCATCGCCATTCCCTCAACAGCTATCCTGAAACACTTTAACAAAATCCTCTTTTAACACTCCCCATAAAAGCAAGTCAAGTATCTAATCAAGAAGAATAGTTAGAACTAATAGACAGTTAAAATAAAATGAGCAGTTAACGAGAACATTGTTAAAGTTTTACTGTCCTTTTATATGCCAATGTGGGTTTACGATGTGGCCGAGATCTGGTTTTAGGCGTTTGAGTAAACAGTTGGGTTGGTGACAGTGCGGCAACTGATTTTTTACCGATTTTGAAGAAGGAGTTCCGTGTTTTGTCTGTAGGTATGTTTTTTTGCTGAAATTTGGCTATGGATATGGACACATTCAATTTCTAATACCTTTATTTGCATGGGGAAATTAATGTACAGACGCCAGCACATCAACCTACTCCAATCTGTCAAATTTGCCAATCGACATTGAACCTTATTCTTTAGCGATAAAGTTGAAAATCTATTAAAGAAATTTGACAGATTGTAGTAACTCGATGTGCTGGCGTCTGTACCTTAACAGACACTTCAATTTTATTATGTATTTGTAAAAATAAGAGGTTTTTCTGGTTGTAATGTCAAAATAACAGCTTTTTACTACATGCATAAGAAAATAAATGGTACTAACAACAATAAAAACAATTTTTAAAATCTGTTTGTTCTGACTAATGTCCGAAACGGCTGGACCGATTTCGACGGGACGTTCACTGGCAGATAGCTGATGTTATGTTACTTATTTTTATTTTAGGGTAGACACGGAGGAAGCTGCGGGCTGTGCACGAGATCCTGGGTTCGATTCCCGGGTCGGGCAAAGTGTTATTGGGTTTTTCTATCTGGAATTTTTCAGTAGCAGCCCGGAGTCTGGATTTGTGCCCGGTTGATGGCAATAGGCTCGCCCCCGGGGACATGGGAGTTGGAACATAACTAGCGAAATGTGGGTGTACCTGCTACAGGTACATCTCTGCCCAACCCTTCGGGTAAACAAGGCGTAATGTTATGTTATTCCATACAAATTTTTTTCATACGTTTGACGCTTTCATTCTGATGTTCATTAATTGGTTTACTCAATGACCGAATGTTCTTACATAATTCAAGTTCATACTGTCATTTCATCCAAGTTGAAAATGCTGTGTTTAAAATTAATGGTTGACGGTGTAATCGCTGGGATTATTTTTTTTGTTTCGTTACGTTAAATATTATGATGGTAAAAACAATTCTTCGTTGGCCGGAATGGTCTCAAAAAAACAGTAGCATATTTTTTAAGAACCCTATCAACTTGATCCACTGTTTATCTAACCTTACAAATAAACAACGCTCACTTTTATGTAAAGTCGGATAATCCCGTACCTAATTGTGGAAAAGAACAATAAAATCCACCGGCAAGGTAATCCCGTGATCCGGGACTTATTTCCGGGAATTTCAAGATTTGAACGTTGATCTCGGGATAGTACTTTGTAATATTTCCCGGGAACTTTATGTGGGTCAAGCTCTTTAAGAGCGTAACCATAAGTTCTCAAGTAGTAGTGAAATCCCGGGAGATTCAACTAAGTATGAGAAAAAAGAATGAGAATAGTAGTGACGATTTGTATTCTTACTAACGTCTCTATGATTGAATTTACATAAAAATCTGTGCTGGGTCGGGTTCGTTATCGTGTTTGGACACCTTGAATGACCTTAGAGTCTAGAGCAGAAGCTCCCAAAGTTTTTTTCTCGTAGACCACTTTCTAAATTTTCCCGGTTTCGGTGGACCCCCCTGCTGCTACATTTCCACCATATTCCCGAAAATCGACAAAAATGTGAAGATTAGATCTAACGATGGAGCAATATAATTTTTTTGCGCTATGAGTTATTAGTGGTCCTCTTACAACTTGTGACCCCCTTTTTTAACCGACTTCCAAAAGGAGGAGGTTCTCAATTCGTTTTTTTTTTTTTTTTTTTTTGTATGTTTGTTACGCGATTACTCCGTCAATTGTGGACCGATTTTGAAAATTGTTTTTTTGTTTGAAAGGGTATGCTCTCGAGGTGGTCCCATATAAATTTTATTAACTTTACTTGGATAGTTTTTGAGTTAGCTTCAATAATACGTATTTTTCCCACTTAGTATATATGGATGATATAATGATAACTTCCAATCACTGCTATTTACATAGCAGGTTAGTGGTATTCGAATTTGTATGGGGTAGGTACCACAACTAAAAAGTGCAAAATAAAAACTTTTACCAAAAAAAGAACAACCGACTTCCGAAAAAGACACTACAAAGTCAAAAATAACTTTAATTTCGGAAGTCGGTGGCAAAAAACGAAAGATCAAAACCAAATACACCGACTTCCGAAATTAAAGTTATTTTTGACTTTGTAGTGTCTTTTTCGGAAGTCGGTTGTTCTTTTTTTGTAAAAAGTTTTTTTTCACGCCAATTTAGACCCCCGTTAGGTCGCCCAGACCTCTTTGGGAATCACTGGTCTAGAGCCATCGTTCAAAGAAACACAACAAACCATCAGCCTTCTAAAATTTAGACAATTTACTGAATTTACTTCTGCGGGTAATAGCGTAACACGTACAATAACAATGGCTTCCTATTTTGACAGTTCTACAACATTCATTGCGTTATTTACGTTGTTGAGCAGACAAATTTTTCGAACATATGAAGCAATGGATTAGTAATATGCTTCAAAATCATTCAGATTGTGATTGAAAGAGTGCCCAATTAGGGTGTCGCATTTCATAGAATTTTGAATTCTACTGATGTAGCGTTCGAGGTTAAAATAAAATAATCACAGCCCTAAGTGAGAAAGAGACAGAAGTATAAAATACGTACCGACCCTAAAGATCAGCAGCTGATACCACCAAACCCCAGATAAGCGGCAAACCGAAGGATAATTACTAAAATATGATAAGAATCGGACCTTTTCGTTATAATCTTAATTAACATAGAACAAAAATCCAAAATTGATACCTACGCCCGATTTGGGACCCACATTAATATACGTGAATGCATTTAATGAATCTAGAGGAAATTTCCATATGACCCCGATTTTTTGGGTTCCACAAAATTATGGAACCTTTATAATTTTGCTGTCCCTGTTTTGTCGAAAGTCTAATTGATAGAAGTAACTGTTCACACAGTCACATAAACTATTCAAACTGAAATATATATTATCCTCTTCTTCTTTTCGTTTCGACGGTACATATATACTGTTTGGACCCAGTAGGTGGCCACATTTATTGCGGCGTCAGAGGCGTTGTTCAGATCGTCAAGGATGCAGGTGTACGGAAAATTTGGTTGGGCTGATGGGACATGTCTGTTCAGGAGCCAATTATGCCCCACTTCGATGTTTGCAGAGGCTTAATTGGGTACGCATTCAGCGCTTTCCAAAAAGACCACTGCAGTTCGCGACCGGAAGGTGTTCTTGGAGCTCTACGAAGTTTTGAGTTGGTGGATACCTCTCTTCCCACAATTTACTTCGCTCTTTGGATGGCCTGTCTTGAATCGCCTGTGTGGACTGTAAGAAGCTCCTGGGACTATTTAGACTACCCGGAGTAGTCTTGTAGTCGTAGAGAGGATGTCAGGAATTGGATTCTTGGTTCTTAATACAGCATTGCTGCTTGCCGACAGAAATGGTGCTATTCATGGGAGTAGTTCTTTCCTGGACGGCTGTTGCGATGATTTATCGTTCATACATCCATAAACTCACACCTTCTTATTCTTGGTAGGCAGAAACTACAGAAAGCTACCTGCTACGATCCTTACATACTCTTTTTGCTTCGCTTACGTTCATAAATCTGGTCATACACACACGCCGGTTGCGAGTACTACGCACCTGACCTTTCTGAACAACACCACCAATAAGGTTACTATATACAGGGTGTCAGGGACATGGACGCGAAGCCTGGTACCATGGATTTAGTACATGATTCTGAACCCCCTGCGTTGAAATTTCTCTTCGGTTATTTAAAAAAAAACAGCTGTTTCATAGAAAAGTCAAAATGTATGGAACAGCTATTAAAAAAAAAATATCCGACGAAAAATTTCAACGCAGGGGGGTTCAGAATCATGTACTGAATCCATGGTAACAAGCTTCGCGTCGATGTCCCTGACACCCTGTATATGTCCTTCTAGGGTGCGTTTCCACTCACATCTGTCTTGTAAATACCTTATTAAACGTGTCCAATAAATCTACGGGACCCAACTTCGTCTAAAAACCAACACTTGGCAAATTTTTATCTTTCCCTTCTACAGTGGATGTACGAAATATTTTAATATTCCCAAAGGAATCTACGGTATGGAATTTTAATAAGAAGGCCGTATTTTTCTACCGTTTTTCGGATTACAGAAACAAAAGGGGGAAGCTAAGGGAATTGTAATTTGTCACCGTTTTACGTACCTAGCAAGGTCATTGAGTGACAAATTCACGGAAATGGGTGTTTTCTGTCTAAGGCGGGCCCTGAACGATCGATCGACCGATTTTTCTTTTTTGAAGTGATAACTCCTTATGGGAGGGTAAACCACTGCGTTACGTAACGCGTTACGGCGCCAATCTGTCTGTATACTTCAACTTATAGTCCGCGCGCGACTAGTTGGCCGCTCATCTCATGACAAATCATCTCGCTATTGCAATCTCATGTGCGTTTTGTCTAAACTAGCCGGTACTTTCACTTCGCGACGGCAACACTCATTGAAAGCGCGCGGACTATAGATTAGTTTAAGTAATCACTTCTGTCGGGCGTCCCGAGACGCTCTTTTTTTTTTTCCCGAAATCCAGGTCGAATTTATTATGATGGTGATTATAGCCAGTCCCAGCGAGGCGGTAACGGGACCGATTGCCCATGATGCACCAAACCAGGGATCACCAATTAGTTTAATTAGGGGTATGTTTAAAAAAAGAAAAATTATGAGTGTCACAGTCCGTTTGATAGACGATTAAGTACTAGCAAAATCGATTACAGTTGTCATTACTTTTTTTTTATGAAATTAAAAATAAGTTGATCATAGGTCTGCCATTTGGTGACTCCTGCACTAGACAATAAACAAGTGATTTACAAAAAAATGTCTTACCGTACAACCGTACCGAACTCGAACATCACCAACATCTCTATTATTTTTCAACCCCGCCGCCGCGCAAGGGTTTAAAGTACCATCCTTACTCCCGCCGGGAATATAACACAGCGAGTGATCTGTCAGGCGAAAAATTACGACGAAGCTGTTTGGCTATAAAAGACAAAATTCTTCCACTAAATGGTCGCCAAGAAGGCTGTTCTAAGGGTATGTACATAAAGTTGGAGCGGCGGGACCCTTAATTTTAAAGCTTATTTCGGGTACTCCCCGTTGGACGTATAAATAATTTATTTAATGTATGGAGTTGTACAGTAAGGGTTACTTGTCTACGATGTAGACAAGATGGCGTAGGTATTGTACTTGTGTAATAATGAGGGTATATACTCGCCTTTATAGCAACTGTCCTATGTTAATTGCGTAGATTTGCAAGTGTCTGCTTTCTGAATTTTTGATATAACCTCTGTAATCATCTCACTGCATATCAAAGGGACAGGGACAGGGTATTTTATTTAGTTGAAGGTGCAAATTAAGTATTTAAATTTTTTTTATTTTAGAAAAAATCTACGTCAAACATTTGACAAAATTTTGTGAAAAGTATCTAAAGGTAATTTTGAAAGATTGACTACGGGATAAGAACATTCTTAAAAATACGGGAATTATAAAACACCCTACTGGGTGTAGCTGATTCCAGTCTGGTACATAAAGGACACAACGACTCTTCCAGAAAATTCAAATTCTGTTAAAATATTCAAATCTACTGGCAACATCATATTTGCCATGCAAGCATGACTAATATAAAAGCTCACTGCGCCATTCAAAAGGGGGAAAATAAAAGGAAAAATAAAATAAGTAAACATTAATTAGGGTACCAGTACAAAAGTAGAAAAGTTCAGTCTCGTTGAGCCAAGCGAATTTTATTTTTTAATTAACCCGTTTTCCTGGGTTTGGGAACTTGTGTGGGATGAGTGACAAAATTGCGATTTCTTTTGTGTTCCATTTTCGAAAAATACGAACAGTTAAAAAATTTACATGTTATTTCAAAATTGTATCTATCAAGCTGACAACTTTTTCATTTTGTATTATTATTAATCATTTAGATAATATTTATGACATGGTTACGGGTAGTCAGAAGCTCGAAAGTCTGATAACCAGGGTTGTGGAGGTCAGATAGGCAGTCGCTTCATGTAAAAGATTGGTATTCAGCTGCATCTGGTTAGACTGGAAGCCGACCTCAAAGTAGTTGGGAAAAGGGTAGGCAGAGGCTAGCTAATATTTATGAAAATATTATGTATTTAATTATAACTTATACTTTTATACTAAACCTCTTTAGGGGTCATTGTACTCTTCATTATGAGCAACTTTCACTAAGGAACCAAAGCTGAAATCGCGAAAAAAAAATCAGCTGTTCCGTACACTTTGACGAGATAAGCGAACATAAATGTAGGGAACAATGGATTTTTTTTTCGTGATTTAAGTTTTGGTCCCATAGTAAAAGTTGCTCATAATGAAGAGTACAATGACCTCTAAAGAGGTTTAGTATAAACAAAAATAACGTTGTATAATATTGACGGAATGAAGATAAGTACTTAAACGGTACAATGTGATGTCAGTCTGCAATCGTCCATCGTTCTTCTCTGCTATATTTGGTTGCCCATTAGCTTCTATGTTGATTTATTGTTACGATTCATTCTCATTTATTTTACGTCAAAAAAAAGACCAAAAAAGCCAGCATCGTTCTCAAACAAAATCCCAATGAATTATGAATTGGTCGAAACAAATTGTTTTCCTAATTATTACCAAAGGTTTGCAAAGAGCAATGCTTAAATAACAAAAAAAAACCTTTGTAGTGAAACAAATTGTTTTTTTTTCCAACAAATTCATTTTGTTACGTCACACCCACAAACAATGGGCCGTGGTTCGGCCACTTCAAAGGGGCTGACGGTTTTTTCTCCGCACATTTTGAATTATTACATCGACAAAAGCCTTTTACTCAAACTCGTTTTTAAAAACCTTTTTTTTTTTTGTCTTTGTAATGAGGACGTTCCCCTTTTTTATTTGTATTTCATGGGACCTTAAAATAGAGCAGTGGTGGCCCAGTGGTAATGGCCCCGACTTACGAGTTGTAGGTCATGGGTTCGAACCCAGGCAGGCGCTTTACTTTGTGTAAATAATTTCATCACCACTGCTCTCAAAACGGTGAAGGAAAACATCGTGAGGAAACCGGCATGTCTTAGAACCAAAAAATTCGAAGACATGTGGCATCTACCAACCCGCACTGGGCCCGCGTCGTAGATTACGGCCCACTCCCTCTCACAGAGAGGAGGCCTGTGTCCCAGCAGTAGGCTGATTAGTGATTATGTATGTTAAGTATGTAAAATAGGAACCATAATTTTTGGGGAAACTTAACCCCATGAGTTAGGTTAGGGTAGAATCTTTTGACGAAGCAGCTGGTCGTTTTCACGAAAATTGTGTGAAATGAAAATATGTGTACATTAATTAGCAGATCCGTTTCGTTTCACTTTTTACGTTTTAAGAGTAGGCTCACTGAATTATTACTAGAGGAGTGAGTTAAAAGCTTCAGTTAATTAATTTTTCGAATGTAGAATGCTTATCTATGGGAGGAGTTCGTTTATCAACACGCAATGATAACGTCTAATCACTCTTATCATCAGGAATGAAAATCATGTAAATTGATCAATGGGGCAAGTTTTTGAAGTGAAAAATTCTTTAGCGGTCAGGACACGTGACCTGATCGAAAATTCGTAAGATGGAGGGAGAGTAGAATTTGTTGACAGCGCACTCTGTTTTATTTTTTGGAATTGTTTGAACGAAACTACAGCTTTCGTTCTTGTACTGCCAGCTAACCACATAAATTCCTGATATTTTCGTTAGATGGCGTTACTTAGTCTTCACTTCCATCGGCAGTCTCCAAAGACTGCACCTCATTTTTTTTTATGTTTTAACAACTCATGTTTACGAAAACGGCAATAGTATATTTGCATAGCTATTTCTATCCAGAGCCCATAGGCCGAGTCTAAAAGGAAATAATAAAACAACGTACATTCAGTAGGTAAATATTATAAGGATACTTTAAGAGGTAAATTAACCATCATTTACCCCTTAAAGTGTCCTTATAATATTTTCTCCCCATCCCATTAAAAAGGTTTACATTTCCCCTAATTAATACCCTTTTACTGCGCCCATAATTTCAAATTTTATATTCTAAAAATACATAACAACGCCTTCAAATGCAACATAAAAAAAAATGCATAAACTTATTTTCTAAAGTAAACACGAAACACTAAAAGGACCATGAAAAAATAATTTGATTGCAGACCTTTAAAATAGGGCAACACCATATCATTAAATTAAGTCTAATGGCAACACACAAAATAAATAAAAACTTTTTGTAGCTTAATCCACTTTCACTGTAGGCTCCCGAGTTCTTCTCATTAAAATTAATTTTGCCGGCGACGTGGCTGCTATTACGAAGGCAGTTTAAGTAGGTGCCTGCTTACACCCGCGATATTACAGGGATTAAGTTTCGAGGGAAAAAAGGAGAAATAAACGAATTTGCCGTGAACGAGTCGACGACGTCCCTGGTAATCCTTCGGCGCGGGCCATGAAATCAAACTGTTTAAAAATAAGAAAAACTACTGCAGCATTGGAAGGAGGGGCTCGTGGCTAAGTTATAACAGCCGCACGGGTCGATCTGTCAGGTTAAGCTACGCTTGCCGCAGTCAGCCGGTGGATGGGTTAGCATCTTAACATACCGAGACCCCTCTACGACTCGAAAAGCACGTTAAAAGCCGTTGATCTCGGCTGTCATTTTTGGGTCTTTGACAGTCGTTCCGGGTCGTCAGAAGCTCGAAAGTCTGACAACCAGTCTTACCAAAGAGTATCGTGTTATCTAGTTACTGGGTTATGGAGGACGGATAGGCAGTCGCTCCATGTGAAATAATTGTATTCAACTGCATCCGGTTAGACTGGAAGCTGATCCCGACATAGTCGGGAAAAGGCTACGCTATTACAGGAACTAACTGTTAGAAACGTTATAAAAACGTTATTTTAAATAACGTTTCCGAGCTCTGGTATTGTCTTGTATAAGTTAGTTGATGTAGCATCAACTAACTTATCTATTAAAAATCTTAAATATCAACTTAAAATACGTACCAAGGATCACCTTTGTATCTATTTTTCTGTTCCTTTCATCTTGTCTGTATAAATGTGCGTTCATAAACCGTAAAAAAGTATACGACTTATTAAACAAGCTCAACTGAAGTAACTGTGTTTAAGACTAAGAAAGCAACTGATTAGTTATAGTTATTATAGTTTATTCAAAAGAAAGTTATTCTAACTAAACTGTTGAGAAAAGCCAGACAGAATAATAATTTTATTGTATAAGTTTAGAATCGGTTTAATTTAGTTAATCTAAGGTCCAAGGTATCCAATTATTTTTGGTGACATTAATTCTTGTTTGTTAATTTACAAACTCTAATAAATTGATAATATTTTAGTAGCTAAAGTTATTTTGTTGCTCGTTGGATACTTGTATTAGGTATATTTTGTGTTTATTTTATGCAATTTTTATGGATTTTTTATCCTTACCATTCCTAGAACAATAGCAAGTTTTACTATTCCACGTGAACTCAAAATGATCAAGCCAATAACATGAACAGACCTTATAAACGCAGTGAACCGTCACAAACATCGTAAACTAAGATATTGGACGAAAAAACCCACTTAAATTCAACACAGCCTTAGGTCGTAAACTCGCTGACTTCATGGCCCCACTTAAGGCGGTATTTGCCAGCAAAATGCTTTGCAAATTGGATCATTAAGAGCTTAAACCGACAGTTTGGAGTTGCTTAAAAACCTGTTTCCGTATCATTCGCCTTTTTTCCTGATAATATCCGGAAAAGCACCTTTTGCTGACGAAGAGATTTAGCGGATATTGTAGAGAAAGAAGTATTTGACTTTCAGAGACTAACTAGGCAAAACGGGTTAGGATAAACTGTTATTTCAGTTGATCAAACAGACGTAGACGAAACTGTGTATTATGTGAAGGAAAATGATTTCGCACAATGAAGGGAGACGTAAATAAATTTAAAAGAGGAAATAAAATAGTAAAAAGCCTATTAATGTTCCCACTGCTGGGACACAGGCCTCCTCTCTATAAGAGGGAGTGGGCTGGGAATCTACTTCGCGGGCCCAGTGCGGGTTGGTAGATGTCACATGTCTTCGAATTTTTGGTTCAACGACATGCCGGTTTCCTCAAGATGTTTTCCTTCACCGTTTTGAGAGCATTGGTGATGAAATTATTTACACAAAGTAAAGCGCCTGCTTGGGTTCGAACCCACGACCTACAACTCGTAAGTCGGAGCCGATACCACTGGGCCACCACTGCTCTAAAAGAGGAAAGCTAAAAATAAAGAATAATATGCTTTATTTTCCTCACAACTAACTGATAAACAACAATATAGTTATTATAGCATGTAACTGTTCTCTGATTTAATATTTTCTTCTTTGTCCCCCAAAAGTGACCCCCATATTCAAAAATCATTTATTTTCGTTTCACATCCGTGTTTGGGTCACAGAAATACATATGTGTATCAAATTTCAAGTTAATCGGCCCATTAGATTCAGAGCAAATTGGCTGTGACAGACGGACAGACAGACAGACACACGAGTGATCCTATAAGGGTTCCGTTTTTGCCTTTTGAGGTACGGAACCCTAAAAAGATACCCACCAGTAAAATACTATGGTACCGTGAGCCCAAAACTCCTTACTTTACAAGCTTTATGTACCGGCGACAAAATTGTAACCTTTTTACTTTTATTTCAACCAAAGCACTAGACAGTAAAAAGATTTTTATGTCAACAGTAGGAAATAGCCTTTGTAAAATTATTTCGGTGAGAATATTAGGGGTTTTACAACCTCCTTGACATCAGCTATTTTTGTGTTTTGTGCAATAAAGAAGACGATTTTGTAGAGTTATACTTGTGTTTTTTTTATTTTATATTATTACTAGCTGTGCCCCGCGGTTTCACCCGCAATTATGTCTCGATCCCGTGGGAATATCGGGATTAAAGTAATTTCCTTGACTTGACTAATATCATTGATGAACTTTGCATTTGCGACTTTTTGGTCTGCTCCTGATTGGTCAAAAAGTGGCCTAGTGCCTACATAATAATAATTATGGAAAAAAATAGCCCTGCAATAAACGCGATTTTTCTCAGTCTGTCTGTCCATAAGTGTGCTTAATCCTGGAGAATCATTTTATTCCTCCGATTTATGTGTTTCTCTGGCCAGGTCTTAGTTGATATAATCCTAACTAATCCTAATTAATATTATATATCCTAATTATATATTCAGTTTGTTTGCGTTGCGTAATGTAAATTATTTTGCATAAATACCATTGTATTGAATGCGCTTTTTCTAACTGAACAGATAGTTGTGTTGCTGGGGAGTTTGTTGCGCCACTTCTTCTTCCCAGCTAAATCACTAGGAAGTGGTGAAGGGCGGGCGTTTTTGGGGGACTGTCTTTTGTAATTTTGACGTTCGAAAAGTGCTGATTCTCAGCCTAGTTTGAATAAATGACTTTTGAATTTGAATCTGAATTTATGATTTCAAATTGATAAACGTCCACTTCCACATTCGTTGTCCTTCATCAAACTCCTTATTATTTGGTCGGCTTATATGACGTATATTAAGTAGATATT
The DNA here is from genome assembly GCA_948150665.1 of Conistra vaccinii. Lineage (NCBI taxonomy): Eukaryota > Metazoa > Arthropoda > Insecta > Lepidoptera > Noctuidae > Conistra > Conistra vaccinii. Next base: position 19,172,789 of record OX411327.1, read on the forward strand.
ACCTCTTTCTATTTGTGTTATGATGTAAACAGTCGTAGCATGCCAAATTATCGCATAGTTTTCGGACTAATCCCAAGTAAATAGACTTATTCTTTATATAAACATGGGACGCACACAAAGAGTAACGGTAGCGTTACCATTGGTTATACATTCTCGAGAAATTGTGTGTCTTTTTTGCAAATGTATGAGAGTAACCGAGTATGAGAGAAGATTGTACTTTGACGGCACCTATATCACCATTACCAACCACACCACCATTACCACCACCATCACCACCATTTCCATTTACCATTACCTACTTTAAACAACATTGTTACTAAAACAAAAATACTAACAAAAATATGGACCTTAATAATCTGAAATAAAGTTTAATTTAATTTAATTTATATCGCCACATGCGAACTACGCATCACACTGACGTCACGCATAATCCTACATCGCGCAAGCAGAGTTTACTGCGTGACTCGTATATATATATAACGTCCCGACATCAATCGTTGGGTAGTAGCCCACCAGACATTACATCCGTCTGGTAGGAGGAGGATGACTGAACTTGACACCTTGTTCCTCATACCTCTATAGTACTAAGAGTTTTGTTAGTCCTTTTCTTAACGTGTCTATGGCAATCTATGGTGACTGGTAATTAGTGACCGTTACTTAAACAGGTGACTTTACTTGTCATATCATTATGAACAACTTTTACTATGGGACCAAACCTGAAATAGTGAAAAAAAAAATCTGCCGTTCCATACATTTATGTTCGTAGAATTCTTCAAAAGGAATGGAGCAGCTGACAGTACAAATAGTTTTAACCCAGATATATTCACTAGCGATATGACGCCGTAAGAAAGACGGCCTCCCTCAATGTTGACCGATGACCTTGTGAAGGCCTCAGGAATCCGCTGGATGCGGAAAGCACAGAATTGGTCAAAGTGGTGGTACTTGGGGGAGGCCTATGTCCAGCAGTGGACGTCTTTCGACTGAAATGATGATGATGAGGACTCCTATGGTCACAAAAAAAATACTTTATTAATCAAAAGCGAAATAAATGCGAGTTCCAGCCGTAGTGGTTGTAATCTAATTCCGCTGAAGGATTGTTATGGGTGTAATAATATAGAGTTACAGACAAACGATACGCCCTAATCAAGGGATGATATATCACGTTCAAACATAGGTATACATTAATTTGTACGCACTGAATCAGTGTTGCTTGTCAGAAGAATGTAGCCATCTATCATGTGAATATTCGAGCACAGGCGGGGAAATTAACTGTTTATCAAATTGATTAACAACTTAAATTGTCCGTATATTCAAATCTCAACTGTAATTTTTTGACAGTAATGATATTGCCTGGGTAAAAAAAAACTATTCAGTCCATCAGCCAGATACTTAATAAAAAAAATTTTGACGTGTATTTTTTCTTCTACAAATCACTAGGTGCTTATAAATGAATTTCTACTTTCAAAAACTTCTATCAACAATAAAAAGTAGGTACCAATAATAATTAATTAATAAAAAAGTTGTTGTTGTCAATTTCAAACTTTCATCTACTTTTGGAAGTCAATTAACGAAAAATTGGTAATTGATTTTACTTTTTCTTTATTTTATGTCAGTACTTTTTAGAACTTATTTAATTAAAATTACTGAAGCAGAAATCAAAATTTTTCTAAAATGTTGTTTTTAAAAGAAAGCAAGGTAATTTTCGGGCCTGTGCCACTTTGTAGGACAATAACTTCAGACTGATTATTATTTTGTGTATAAAAACCTGCTGAAGTTATATTGTCCGCACTTACAACCAAATAACACTAACAACACAACACAAAACCATTGCACAAACTAAACACGAAAGTATCCAGTGCCAAAACTAACGAAGCAAACTTTGACTTCGGCAAACTTCGTCAAACTTCGGCCCTCTTCGGGGAACTAAACAGTTTCTGTACCGGACTGTACCTAGGGGGTCGCTGCAAAAAGTTACTAAACGTCTCCTGGGGTCTTAGTGTATCATGGCCGGAGTTTGGGCCTTTGTATACCTAAGTAAAGGGACGACCCTTACTAAGTGAAGCTTGTTATATTTTTACATTTGTATCTGGGCGCCATTTCTGCTAGATTGACGGGAGTGTTAGCACTGCCCGCGGCTTTGCTTACGTGACTGAGTATTCTTTTGGCATTATTATGTTAATGGGAACGTGACATTATAGTATTTTCATAAAAAAATTATCCTGATCAAACCCTCTATTGAAATCAATCGACTGCCAGTATTTTTTTTTGTGTGATTAGCCTTATGACTTGGCTGACGTTGTCCTGTATGTTTTCTGGAAAAAAAAAGTTCAGTTTTACCCGAATATGCATAAAGGTTTCGGTAAAATTTTCAAATTTTACTTAATATTCTTATTTTTATAAAAACGTTTTCTTTCATCATTAATTTATTAGCTACGCCCCGCGGTTTCACCTGCATAAGTCTCGACCCCGTGGCAATATTGGGATAAATAGTATTCTATATCCTAATCCAGGTCTATCCATGTGCCAAACTTCATCCAAACCTGTTCAGCCGTTTTAGCGTGAAAGCGTAACAAACGAAACTCACTATCGCATTTATAATATTAGTAAGTATTTAATTTTTAATATTTTTCATCAAAATAAATAAAATGTAAATATTAAAATTAAAAAAAAACAAAATGATAGGTAATTTTTTATACCTTTTTTGTTGGTTGGGAAATTATCAAATAACTTCTCCCGCTCTGGGCGGAGCGGGAGGAGGTGTCACACTCTAACTGACTAAAACCCAACAGTTTCCCTTCAACTGCGTGTGTGTTGCCACACACTGTACGGACTTTCCCGCGACCCTGGCAGGCATCGGCCGTAGGAGACCCCGTCAGTTGTGCTGACGTCTCTTTGAGGCGCGCGTGGAACATAACGCGCCGTCGACCCGGACGTGGTTCTTATCGGACAGCGACCTATCATATCATGTTGGCACAAAGTGATGATGCTCGAAATGAGTATTTTGTATCCTTATAATTATCACTATATACAAAATATCAAATAGTACGTTTATTATCGTTTGGATAATTTAATGTTACAAAGTACGAACCCTGACAGGCGCTTTAATAATAATAATAAAATATTTTATTTCCAAGTAACAAGACTCATATTGTTAGTAACACTTTCAAACTATGTTAGTAATATACCTAAACAACTACACAACAAAAGAAATGAACTCAAACAATAAAATTAACCATTAGAAGGACTATGCAGCTGACTTAAAAAGTAAATGTTAGGGCAATCCAGTTTACTAGCAACTACGGCGGGCTTTACTTTGTGTAAATTATTTCATCACTTATCACCATTGAGATCAATGTAAACTAGAGAAGACACCGTGAACAAAAAATGTGTCCCTCGGATGTCAAGTTTGACAACTGCGGTGCATGCGCGGTGCAAGGAGATTCTCATAGAGTATCCGTACCCGCAGATGAGACACAGTCTGCTTCTTCTGCCTACTTGATAACTAATTTACCACAGCGCTAGATTTGCTGCGTAAGTGTATTTATTCTCGGCAAAAAGGTCTTAACTGCGGCGCGATCGCCGCAGTTGAACGAGACAAAGTAGGAATTTACGGTGTCTTCTCTAGTACGTTAGTACTTATATCTCGATGCTTATCACCACTGCTTTCAAAACGGTGAAGGAAAACATCATGAGGAAACCGGCAGGTCCTAGAACTAAAACTTCGAAGACATGTGACATCTAACAACCCGCACAGAGAGGAGGCCTGTGTTCCAGCAGTTTATTGGAACATTTTAGGCTGATTATGCAAGAATAATACAAATTCGAATTGCACGACTCTTATTACGAAGCATTAGAGTGTGCTCTACGAACGAAACATTCTTTTTGCTCCATTTCTGCAACTGTTTTTATTGTTACACTCCAGCTAGTACACAGAACCTACTTAATTTATATACCATTTGTATAGATGATTAAATGGAGATTAATACTGTGCTTTTTAACAATAAATTTAATGCAGCAGAAATGAAAAAAGCATCAAAATAGTTAAAAAAATATCTGTCCGTCAATTTATGAAACCTGAAAACACTATCTAAATCTAAATATTTCCAACCTTGACTTGTTGTTCCGTTGCCTAGCAACCCACAAAGTAAATAATATCTAAATAAATAGTCTTTGACATTAAGCAAGGATTGTGAGGTTACAAATTTTACCCATATTAATGGGTAAAGAAGCAGTCAAATACTTCATGAAAGTGATAAATTGTTAATTTTTGTTAGAAACTATGTTTTGAATTTGTTTTTCGTTTATGAATGAGTGTGATGAGACGTGCACTTTTGGATTTGACAAACTATTTTAAGCATTTAACAAAAATATAAAACTTTACGATTAAAAAACCGTAATCATCGGAACAACACTAAGATAAGAAGGTGCCTACAATGTGGTGAGCTTATTAATTATTTTTAAGTTTGACATTTGCACTTGCCAATTTAGTCTCCGAGATTAAGAAAATAATATATATCATTACCTAAACATTTTGTTTTATTCCGCTTTCTAACACGCGTTTTACTGTGTGGTGACTGAAGCACAAACACGCTTTGAATGTGTATGTCAGCACAGGAGTTCTCGGTATCGTTCGAGACACGGGCGAAGTCGCAAGTGTGTGTTTGTGTGTTGTGCTGACACTACTTGTCTTCCGCACAAATTAATAGCGTGTTTGTATACAGTTAATTGACTCAGGCGTGACTGCGGAAATTCATTATAAAATACAATAGACGACGTATACTTAGCAACCTAATCCGCTTAACTGTTCTTAAAGAGTCATAAAGAACCCTGTAAGAAGTCGATACCTACGTGTTTCACCTTTCAAGCGACGACGTGTTGCCGCGACAAGCGCCGAACATTGTCCTGCATTGCCAATTGCATTTCATTTTGTGTTCGGCGCTTGTCGTGGCAACACGTCGTCTCCGGGTTCGCAACAAGTCAATCGTCATCCTGAGGATGCCTCGTTGAGACGTGAAGCACGTTCTATATAACTCTTTAAGAACAGTTAAGCGTATTAGGTTACTAAATATACTTCGTCTATTGTTTTGTTTTTTTTTTCGATTTTGTACACTAAATTTCCACATTTATAGCGCGCATCACTTCGTGAGATAAAAATACTCTAATACTAATAATATAAATGCCAAAGTTACTCTGCCTGCTGAACATATTTGGATGAAAGAATGATGAGTAATTTTGGCCAGCTATCCAATAAAAACCAAATTAGAGTTTATATCATAACCATCAATTTTTATAATGGCCAGAAGGCTGTGAAATACCGGGGTAAAGAGATATCATACATGTAAACGTATTAGTTTATGACGCTAATGTTCACTGCAGTTCTCAATAATATTAGTTATTGACTCATAAGTTCATAACATTATAATTCTGGTAAATAAATAAATAAAAAACAGGACCAGCGTCCAGTAACTGATGGTGGAACCGGAAGTTTTCGATAGAAACTCCTCAATCAAACCAGATAGCACCATTGTGTTTGGACTCATTGGTTATGTTACACAAGCATACCTAGATCATGTTCTGTCCTGTGTTAGGGCATAAGACTTTTTATCCGGGTGCTGGGTTCCCGTGGGATAATTTCTGCCATTCATGCGGGCAAAATCTAGAACTAATTATAAAAACTAAACTCATCGTTATTCCACAAACATGTTTATCTCTATGTTTACATAATATATTATTTATCTCGTTTCGTAAATTATTTTAATAATCTAAACATATTATAATAAAGAGAAAAGATTTGTTTTTTTGTATGTTTGTTTGCAATGGATAAACTCGAAAAAAACTGAACAGACTTAAACAATTCTTTCATATAATATATAGTAAGCTATATTATGCGCGCTATAATATGGACTATATTTTATTTTGCAACAGTTTCAACGGTTAGAGATCCCTACAAAAATTGCAATAATTTAACCCAAGGTATCAATAATTTGCCAATAGAAGTCATTATTTGGCAAGCGACAAGAATTATTATTCATGTTTCATAAAATAATATTGTATTACATGTTTAGTACTAATCATTGCCCACAAAAACTCCGCCAGGATAAATGTCTAATGGTTACAGTTAAGTTACAATAACCGTTTATTGTTCAAAGTCAATCTAAACACTGGGAAGAATATTAATCCTTATCCAACTAAATAGTTTCATAATCAAAATAGATTATATACAGTCGGAATCAAAAGTCCATGGGTAATACAGAAATAAAATCGTGTGAAGCAAGAAATGACGCCATCTAACGTAATTCTAGTTATCGACCTACCAAATTTACATAGGCTGTTACTAGATGGCGTACCTTTGCTTTAAATTATAAAATATTTTTGTAGTTCCTTTTTGTCTCTTTAAACATACAAATAATTTATAGTTTCTTTTACAGAAAATTGTTCCTTACTATTAACTATGTTAAAATGAATATCAATTTATAAGTATCTGATTTTCTTAGTTTTCGTTTTCAAACTTGAGAGGGTAGGTTGAATATGGTTTTATAAATAATTGGTAGGTAGTGTAAATAATACTTAGAACGAAGAGTTATGACTAAGCTTAAATTGATCGTATGCTAAGTTCATTCGATTACCTCGTTCGAGTGCCTTTTGTTCAGTTCTTATTTTTAATTAGGTGAATTACATATTTTTACCAAAATGAGTAGGTACGCTTTGTAATACTGATTTGTTACAAGAACACAAATTATTGCTTTGCATAATCAAGGTACCAGTCAAAAATAGCCAGAGATGGCCGGCGTAAACGTAAGTAGTTTTATTTTTAAACTTTTATATAAAAAAACTCGATTATTTTTTAGTTACGTTTAGTTTAAAATCATTATTGGGTATTCATTATTTTTGTTTTATTGTTGCAGAGAAAAACAGTTGTTCTTTGGGTACGACGATTAGAAGATGAGGGTTCTTTGCAACACCATCAAAGAACTGGTAGACTACGACTTATAAACACATTGCAGCGTCAAACCATGATAAGGCAGTATGAAGAAAATGGATTTCTGCAAGTGTGACACTGTGCGTCGTGCCCTTCATAGTGAAGGGCTGCATTATCGGAAGCATGCTGTGAAACCGTTGCACCGAAAATCATAAAAGGGAAAAATTACAGTTCGCTTTGGATCACATAAACTTCGATTGGAGTAATGACATCATTACAGATGAAAAATCTTTTTAAGTCCAGTGAACACTGACGCTGTTTGTGGCGTCAAAATAATGCGCGATACAAAAGTGGTCTCGTAGTGCCCAATATTCAATCTGGTCATATAACAGTGAAAACGTGGGGATGGATGAGTGCAACCGACCCGGGAGAACTAGTCAGACTACCAAGTCGAGCAAATAGTGCATATTATATAGAAGTGTTGGCGTGATCGTCCAGAATGGTGGTTACAAGAGCTATTCATTTTGTTTTTTTTTGCTCTGCTGTTTTGTCCTACTGCTGGGCAAAGGTCTACCCCATACTTTTCCAGACTTCCTAAGTCATGAATATGATACTTAATTAATATTATTTTACTTAGTACTTATTATTTATATTAACTGGAGACCAGGTTATGTGTGTATAACCTTTTACTTACGTATTTTTAATAACTTAAAAAGTTATGAACACTTCAAGTTCAAATTCAAACACAACATAATTTTCAGTTTTTTATGTTATCTACTAACCATTTGATATTATGTTTTTTGTGCAATTTTGAAGTTTAGCCTACCTAATTAATCCATTTAATCCGTTTGACCTTTGGATAACATAATCTGGTCTCCTGTTTGTTTATATTGAGGTTACATTAAGCTTCAATCCTCTTTCCGATTTTGGAAACGAATACTTAAGCTATAGCCTTAATAAGAAGTGTTACATAATATTATAATGTAATACGATATTTAATAACTGACTGAAAGAATAATAAACTGTAAGAAATAAACCTCCAAAATTTTTTTATAGTGCCTTTTTATTTGGCGAGCCTGTTTACCTGCGATGACTTTGTTTTGGTTTCCTGTTGCTAAGTAACAACCAACTCGAATATTATTCGACAAACATCGCACACAGCGTCAGTATGTGCTAACCCCTCAAGTTTTAAAATGTTACACTGCTACAACATTGAATTCGTTACGATTAATCTAAAGAATACTTCAAAAAGAGTTCATTGTTTCGACTTGGATTTGAACCATCGTCGCATCACCGAACGTCGACCGTTTGACGAACTAGCCAGCGAGCCTATTTCAATTTTTATGAAATTATTATCTACTATCGTCCGAGACTTTAGGTCTCTGTCTAATCGATAGATGTTACAATTTGAGGGTATCCACTAATTTATAAAATTTATCCATACCCTCAAGTTATAACTACAACGTTTGATGTATACGGAAATGGACGTCTCTTATCTAGGGACCCGTTTGTGTCAGATGGCAAATTATGTTTATTATAAGTATACTTAACTGTAAATTATCAAATCAAATTGTAAAATATAAATCTTTGTAGTAAAATAAGATCAAGTTTTGTTAAATAATAGCAAAAATAAATTTTATTAAATGATTCTTAAAGTATTTTATTTTTCTTGATTTTTAAATTCTTTATGATTATTACCAAAACAAATTAGAAAAAATACTTTATATTAAAAAACAAAATGCATGACAAAAAGCACATTGCTGCTCAGGATACGAACCTCCTACATTATGCACGGCAAGCTGTCTTGAAACCACCGGGCTATTTAAACGTTGAATACCTTATTGTAAATGGTAAACCTATTCAAAACACAATTCATTAATTATAATAAAATGTGTTTGCAAAATACAAAAAACAACTTGGCCCTATCACGGATTTGAACGCACATATTATTATCTTTTGCGGGGGTAACAACTGTGTACCCAGTGTACCCACTCGTTAGCTTATGATTTTTTTTCCTATCGGTTTCTTTTGTTATGTTTATTATTTAAGCTGCGTATGCTAGTATTGTAATGTAGCATTAAAGCTTACATAGATAATTAAGGTAGTATTAGCTGTGTTATACGTTTCGTAAATTAGTCATAGCTGTGGTGAAGAAACCAACGCCATCTAGTTTGATTTTCGAAAACTTGAACTCAAACGTTCACAGGATAGACTAAGGTATCCATGCAATTTTGCAGGTGACTGTACATGACTGGACCTTCTGTAAAGAAGTTACGACGGGTATAAAAATGTCGCAGTGAGGGCGAACAGCCCTACGGTTAGTGTACCTATTAGTTACATAATTATCTTTTGTAAACTATGTAGAAACAATTGAATAGTATTTTGTAATTTTTGTCCAAATAAAGTAAGTGGAATAACTACCGACAATGCTCGTACGGAGTTGGTTATTGTTAACCACCGCTGAAATGCACCCCGATACATCGAAGAGGTCCTTCAAGAACATGTTTTGCCATAGTCGGGGTTCATTGGGCACGACCAATATTCCTCCTTATGCACGATAATGCTCGCCCACATGTTGCACGCTGCGTTGAAAAAAACATTCAAGAAGTTGGCATTACAAAATTGCAGCGGCCAGCACGTAGTCCGGACTTAAAACCACTAGAGCATATCTGGGACATGCTCAAAAGAAAGATGTAAGAGGAAACACCCGATATTAAAACATAGAGACAATTAAGAAATTTGGTCCTTTTTAAATTTTATAGTGTTTTTAAATTGATAGTGCAAAATCCTGTTTTTCTGCAAAAGTGCGTATTTTTGAAAACATGCTTTATGGTGTAATCATTTTGTAATTCCTAAGTCCTAAAAGCATAAGAAACACCTACCCGTAATTCAGTGTCAAAAATATATTTTAATTTGAATTATCGATAAATTCTCAAGTGGCCAAGTTTCCGTGCCGGTGAGTGTAATTTATCTTTCTGCAAATAAAATATCTACATAGGTTTTAACCTGGATTAACACGTAGGATTTACTACTTATAATCCTGTTAGTACGTTCCGTTTAGAGCAGTCTGTAGTGGCCCAGTGGAATCGGCCCCGACTTACGAGTTGTAGGTCGTGGGTTCGAACCCAAGCAGGCGCTTTACTTTGTGTAAATAATTTTATAACCACTGCTCTCAAAACGGTGAAGAAAAACATCGTGAGGAAACCGGCATGTCCTAAAACCAAAACTTCGAAGACATGTGACATCTACCAACCCGCAGTGGGCCCGCGTGGTAGATTACGGCCCACTCCCTCTCACAGAGAGGAGGCCTGTGTCCCAGCAGTGGGAACATTAATAGGCAGATGATGATGATGATGATGATGAGTACGTTCCCGTGGAATATTCCGACATACGCGTGGGCAAATCCCCAGGCAAAAGCTAGTAGCAGATAAAATAAGAATGTAACGCTATTTGCGTCTCAATCTATTCCAAATAATCATTACTTACAAATGCGGGCTCCATTATTATCACAACATCTGTCGACACGAACAGAAGCTTCATTAGTTTTGATAATTTATTACAATAACTTCTCCAAAGGAAATATAAATGATTTTCTTGCGAAGTGCAGTTTTTGTAAAGTGAGAACATAACAAGTATAATTTTCGGTGCGCTAATATGGAACTCAATTTTGTTTTGGGTACGTATGGTTAGGTTTATTCTATTATAATATTCTTATTTTTGAAGTACTTTATAGTGATTTTATTGTGATTATCGAATATCTACTTCCAGCATGTCCTACGCTACAGTCAAAAAAGAGGCAGGACAGCTAACTACAATACACTTTAACCCACATCGTTCGTGACTATAGTCATAGTTCATAAGGTCAAGTGCGTGACTACTGTTTAAAAAAAAAATTCGCGTCAACTTGAGGACCTCCTCCTTTTATTGACGGTTAATTACGAAGATTCTTTGTACAAGGTGCAAATATTTATTGTTATTGCCTGGTTTTAGCCCTTACTATAACAAAACTTAAGAATTCAACATCATTATTGGCACATATTAGATGGACTGATTGCAATTATTATAGGTAATAGCTGTACCGACAACTAATAAATCTACTGGACTGGATAATGAATATATTCCTTCATTCTGAGCTAAAATTAAGTGTAAACATGGAAATTCCCTTAAAAAATCCGAAACTGTTGAATATTTTCTTATTTTTTAAATGGGTTGTTTCACTGACCTGTGGAATTTCTGTCAAGACCTTAAAATGTAACATGGACTCCTGTTTCTTCATTTTAGGTGTCATCGTATTTGCATCCACCATCGCGTCGTCTGCCGCGGGCTGTAGTTTGACCAATAGACATGATTCCTGCAAGTACACCATCGCTTGTACCAACAACCCTGGCAGTATTGACAACCCCGACTGTGAAGAGGATCCCTACGTCATCTTCAGCATCACGAAATCTAACATAGGATCTCTCACCCCCGGATATTTTTACGCAGTCACCTTCAATGCCCGAGTTCGTGAATTTAAAGCCTATGGCAATTCTTGGACCGAAATTAGTTCTCCAGCATTTGTGTACTTCTCGGGGATCGTCAGACTGGATATATCTAACAACTACATCAAAAAAATTAATAATGAAGCCTTCAAATACTTAAACGATCTTCAAACCCTGAATATATCGAACAACAAAATTGAAACGCTGAACTCTAAGTCATTTTTGATCTCTGGAAATAACTTATTGCAAGAGCTGGATTTGTCGAATAATAAGCTACTAGAACTATCAAGTGAACTAAATGTCTTGCCCAAGTTGAAGAGGTTACACTTACAGAACAACATGCTAACGAGACTGGCAGAGGATTGTTTCATGAGTTTAAAGAATTTAGAGTATCTTAATTTGCAAAATAATCACTTGTTGTTCTTGAATTTGACCTTAACGAACTTGAAAATGTTGAAGACACTCGATATCTCTTACAATAATTTAATAAAACTATCAGGATATGAAATTAATGGTATGGTTGCTATTGTTGAGTTGAATGCGTCGCATAACGCGTTGACATCAGTCGAATCAAATTGCTTTAACCAAGCTACCTCTTTGGAAACGGTCGACTTTAGTTACAATAACATTAATGTCATCGGAAATATGAGGTTCGTTGTCAAAAATCGGCCAATATATTTGAACTTTTGTAATAATCCTAATATAGGCTTACAAGAAAACTCCTTTCTGCACTGTAGTATATATTATATCAATTTTGAAAACAACTACATAACAGGGGATATAAAAGAAAATACTTTTACCGGTTTGCGCAATGTCACTAACCTTGATTTGTCACAAATAAGTATTAGTGGTATAAAGGATAAGGCATTTACAGACATGGTCAGCCTCACGCATCTTAATTTAAGTACTAACAATATTCGAGAAATTGAAAATGCTAGCTTTGATATTTCCTCAATCACTGTTTTAGATCTATCTCATAATCAAATATCTCATTTAAATTACCTTCAGAATTATTTGCCAAATCTAACTGAATTGTACATCAACGATAATTATATTACTGTAGTCCCAAAAAACATATTTGATAATCAATCACAAATTAGAAAATTAGATCTTTCCATGAACAGGATCAAGATTATTGAGCAGTATTCCTTACCGTTGAAAAGCTTACAATATCTGAACATTTTAGGTAATCAACTAAGTGGTATTATTAAGAAAAATGTGTTCAGCCCAGCAAAGTATTTAAGGTTTCTCGATTTAAGTAACTGTAGCATTACAAAAATTGATGATTCAGCTTTTGTCGATCTACCAGTATTGGCTCGACTAAATCTTTCTAACAATCTTATAGAAACTATAGAACCAGATAATTTCAAAGGAGTTGATATCTTAAACAGTCTCGATGTTTCTTATAACAACCTCACACATTTGTCCTTTACTACAAGAATTAATAATTTGAAAGCCCTATATTTGAATAACAACCAACTCACAAACATATCGAAACTGATATATCTTGATGTATCGAATGATGACATTAGTAATCTCACGTCACTTGGCGCTTATATCTTTCCTTATCTGACGGTATTTCATCTAGCAAACAATAAAATTAAACATTTCAATAACCCACAAATAAACTCTTTAACGACACTAACAGACCTAGGGTTATCTTCCAACGAAATAAGCAATATAGACCTGAGTAATTTCAAAGAACTAATTTCGGTAGATCTTAGCAATAACAATTTAACAAATTTAAAAAGCACGCTATTTAAAAATAATGAATACTTACAGTCACTAGATGTTAGCAGAAATAGTATAACAGATTTGCCACCAGGTACATTTAAATTTATGAAAAACCTGAAGTTACTGAATTTATCATCTAATTACTTGACGAAACTTCGATTCGGCAGTCTAAAAGGTCTTCATAAAACGGAACTCTTGGACTTGTCTAAAAATTATATCACAGTGTTAGATGTTGACGTTTTTTATGAATGTGATGAACTGAAAACTTTGATAATAGACTACAATCGTATCAAAACATTTGATATTGAAAAACTGAAACTTATGTGGTTAAGAAAATTAGGAACTTTGAGTTTAGGAGGTAATCCTATTTCTTGTAGGGAAATTCTATACGCTAACAGACAGGTGGCAGTAACTTCTATTGATAAAATGTATGATGTGGACAATGTTTATGGTGTACAATGTGATCCAATAGATGAAAGCACTAATTCGAAACAGGAGTTGACTATGGCAACGCCAAAAGAGGATTGGGATTTAGATAGGCTTTGTATGAATGTATGTTCATGTGTTCCCTCAAAACTCCTACCATGAAAGCAGTGACAACTGTTTAATGGGGTCGCGGTTTAATTTATTAATGAATAATAAATCGCCTAAAATTTAACATAGCTTGAAAACTGGTATTGTCAAATATATAGAAATTACCAATAGGTCGCTTTTTCTTTTTTCATAAACGTTTAATACCTACATATTTTTTGCCGGGGTGAGAGCCTGGTGAACCGTCACACAGGGTATCCTAGTATGGACACCAGTCACTCACAAAGGATCAATATATTTTAAATGCTTTTATTTTGTCAAAAAGCTATTACATATAATTTTCTATATGTTTACATTACAACTATGTGAACCTTTGTGAAGAGAGAAATAAAGATTATTACAATTTTTTTTTCTTTGCTGCCTCCGCCTCTTTTAACCCTTACCTCCTTTAAACCGCATCCGTGCAAGCACAACTCCTTCTAAATGGCGTCTGCTACATCCCTATTTAGAAGCGTCATGTTGTTCCGCGGGGTACAGGCTACAAGACGCACACAAAATCCAACATGGTGGCTTAAAGTGGACGTAAAGTGTTGCCGAAATGTTTTTAGTAAAGATATACATCGTTTTTGGTGTCTAATGAAAGGTCTTAAATAGTAAATAAATATTAGTTATCTTTAATTTTACATGCCTTCGCTCGTGCCGTCGAATATTATTCGGAATGAGTGTGGTGGTTTGAAATTATCCCACGGGAACGTGCTACCAGGAAAAAAAGTATCTATGTATTAATTCAGGTTATATACTATCTGTGTGCCAAATTTCATCCAAATCCGTTAAGCCGTTTTTACACGATTGAATAACAAACATCCAAACATGCAAACTTTCACATTTATAATATTATATATATTAATTAATTATTAACATTAGGAATATTAGTAATAGTACGATATTTCGGATAGTAGGATAGCCTGGATTAACACATGCGATTTGAATTGTACGTTCCCGTGGGATATTTTCCGACTCCGACGCGGATGAAACCGCGGGCAAAAGCTAGTACCAACTAAAATAAGAATGTAAGTAGCGTCTCTATCTGCTCCTAATAATCATTACCTAAACAAAGACCGGGCTCCATTATTATCACAACGTCTGTCGACACGAACAGAAGCTTTCGTTCCTTTTAATAATTATTACAATAACTTCAACAAAGGAAATATAAATGATTTTCTTGGGAAGTGCAGTTTTTGTCTAATGAAAAAAATAACAATTATTATTTCCTGAGTGCTAATATGGAATCCAACATTTTTTTGGGTACGTATGGTTCTGTTTATACAAAATTCATATTTTTGAAGTAGTTAATAGCGATTTTATTGTGATTATCGAGTACTTAGGCTGAGGCTACATTAGGCCGCGACGCGACCTGCGACACATGAGCGATTAAAACAAGTATTAAAGATCGCTAGTGTACGGTGTAGCCATATTCGTGAGCATTCATTTATTTGTTATCGCTCATCTGTCGCAGTTCGCATCGCGGCCTAATGTAGCCTCAGCCTGACTTCTAGCATGTCCTACCAACAGTTAAAAAGAGGTAGGACAGCTAATAACAATGCATTTTAACCCTTATGCTGCTGCGACATTTAGTATTAAATGTGCGACATTTAATACTAAATGTCGGTGGCATGTAACGAATATCCGTGTCTTTGGTTTTGTATTTTCGTTGTTGCCACCGACTTCCGAAATTGTAGTTATTTTTCACTTTATAGTGGAAGTCGGTTGTTTTTTTTGTGAAAAAGTTTTTTTTTATTGTTTTTTATTTCTTATTGATGTTTCAATGTGTTTTAGTTTAGTTTGTGATCTCCTGTGCTTGTCTCAATAAATATTTTTTCTTTCTATTCTTTCTTTCTTATCGTGCGTGACTATAGTCATAGTTCATAAGGTCGACTGCGTGAGTTTTGTTGAACCTCCTCCTTGTTTTCGTCGGTTAATTACGAAAATTCCCAGAGAAAGGCGCAAATTTTTATTGTTATACCCTGGTTTCAGTCCTTACTTCCTTACTATAATGAAACTTAAGAATTCATCATCATCATTGGCATATCTTACATGGACTGATTACAATTGTTATAGGTACTAACTGTACCGAAAACAAATGACTCTACTGGACTAGTATAATAAATATAATCCTTCATTCTGAACTGAAATTAAATGTAAACATGGAATTCCCTGAAACATCCAAACCTGTTAAAAAAACATCTTATTTTCTTAGTGGTTATTGTTTCACTATCCGATGGGATTTATGTCAAGAACTTAATAAGTAACATGGAATTTTGTTACTTCATTCTAGGTGTCATCGTATTTGCATCGACCATCGCGTCGTCTGCCGCAGAGTGTAGTTTGACCAATAGACATGATTCCTGCAACTACACCATCACTTGTACCAGCAAACCTAGCAGCATAACCAACCCCGACTGTGAAGAGGATCCCTACGTCATCTTCAGCATCACGAACACTAACATAGAATTACTCGACGTCGCATTTTTTAGGTCAACCAACTTCAACTCCCGAGTTCGTGAAATTAAAGCCTATAATAATTCTTGGCCCTATATTGGAACTTCTACATTTCGAAAGTACCCGTATATCATCAGTCTGGATCTATCTAACAACTCCATCGAAAAAATTAATAATGAAGCCTTCAATTACTTAAACAATCTTCAAACCCTAAATATATCGAACAACAAAATTAAAACGCTGAATTACGAGTCATTTCTGAATTCTCATTCTAGGGGTAACTTAGTACAAGAACTAGATTTGTCGAATAATAAGCTAACAGAACTATCAAGTGAACTAGAATTCTTGCCCATGTTGAAGAGGCTGCATTTACAGAACAACATGCTGGCGAAACTGGCAGACGATTGTTTTATGAGTTTAAGGAATTTAGAGTATCTTAATTTGCAAAATAATCGCTTGAAATTCTTGAAATTTGCCTTAATGAACTTGAAGATGTTGAAGACTCTCGATATCTCTTACAATAATTTGACAGAATTATCAGGCTATGAAATTAATCGTATGGTTGCTATTGTTGAGTTCAATGCGTCACATAACGCGTTGACATCAGTCGAATCGAATTGCTTCAACCAAGCTACCTCTTTGGAATCGGTCGATTTTAGTTACAATAACATTAATGCCACCATCGAAAATGTGAAGTTCGTTGTCAAAAATCAGCCAATATATTTGAATTTTTGTAATAATCCTAATACAGGCATACAAGAAAATTCCTTTCTGCACTGTAGTATATATTATATCAATTTTGAAAACAACTACATAACAGGGGATATAAAAGAAAATACTTTCAACGGTTTGCGCAATGTCACTAACCTTGATTTGTCACAACAAAGTATTAGTGGTATAAAAGATAAGGCATTTACAGACATGGTAAGCCTCACGCATCTTAACTTAAGTTCTAACAATATTCGAGAAATTGAAAATGCTAGCTTTGATATTTCTTCAATCACTGTTTTAGATCTATCTCATAATCAAATATCTCATTTAAATTACCTTCAGAATTGTTTGCCAAATCTAACTGAATTGTACCTCAACGATAATTATATTACTGTAGTCCCAAAAAACATTTTTGATAATCAACTACTGATAAAAAAATTAGATCTTTCCATGAACAAGATCAAGATTATTGAGCAGTATTCCTTACCGTTGAAAAGCTTACAATATCTCAACATTGTAGGTAATCGTCTAAGTGGTATTATAAAGACAAATGTGTTCAGTCCAGCAAAGTATTTAAGTTTTCTCGATTTAAGTAACTGTAGCATTACAAAAATTGATGATTCAGCTTTTGTCGATCTACCAGTATTGACTCGACTAAATCTTTCTAACAATCTTATAGAAACTATAGAACCTAACAATTTCAAAGGAGTTGATAACATGTACAGTCTCGATATATCTTATAACAACCTCACACATTTGTCTTTTACTACAAGAATTAATAATTTGAAAGCCCTATATTTGAATAACAACCAACTCACAAACATATCGAAACTGATATATTTTGAAATATCCAATGATGACATTAGTAATCTCACTTCACTTGGCTCTGATATGTTTCCTAATTTGTCGGTATTTCATCTAGCCAACAATAAAATTAAACATTTCAATAACCCACAAATAAACTCTTTAACGACACTAATAGACTTAGGGTTATCTTCCAACGAAATAAGCATTATAGACTTGAGTCATTTCAAAGAACTGATATCGGTAGATCTTAGCAATAACCATTTGACTTATTTAAATAGCACGCTATTTAAAAATAATGAATACTTACAGTCACTAGATGTTAGCAGAAATAGTATAACAGATTTACCACCAGGAACGTTTCAAATTATGAAAAACCTGAAGTTACTGAATTTATCATCTAATTACTTGACGGAACTTCGTTTTGGCAGTCTAAAAGGTCTTCATAAAACGGAACTCTTGGACTTATCGAAAAATTATATCACAGTGTTAGATGTCGACGTTTTTTATGAATGTGATGAACTGAAAACTTTGATACTAGACTACAATCGTATCAAAACATTTGACGTTGAAAGACTGATACTCATTCGGTTAAGAAATTTAAGAACTTTGAGTTTAGGAGGTAATCCTATTTCTTGTAGGGAAATTCTTCATAATGTAGAATTTGTAGAAGTTACGATACACGCTAACAGACAGGTGGCAGTAACTTCTGTTGATAAAATATATGATGTGGACAATGTTTATGGTATACAATGTGATTCACTCCACGAAAGTACTAATACGAAACCGAAAGTTAAGGAGTTGACTACGCCAACGCCAAAGGAGGATTGGGATTCAGACAGATTTTGTATGAGTGTAATGTCCTGTTCCCTTAAAACTCACTCAATGTATTAACGAATAATAAATCGCATGAAATGTAAAAAATCCGCAAAACTGGTATTGTCAAATATCGTTTGCCTATTCGAAATTACCAATAGGTAGCTTTTTTTAAATAAATCTTTAATTATATCTTTTTTTTTTATTATCTCCACCTCCTTTAAACTTCACATCCGTGTGGGTTAAGCTCTACACTTCCGCTCCCGCCTTCGCTAAAACGGCCTCCGTTACATCTATAATTTGGAAGCGTCATGTTGTTCCGCGGATAAGCTACAAGACGTCACATAACATCCATCATGGTGACATAAAGCGAACTAAAAGCGTACCGAAATATTTTTATTAAAGACATACATTGGTTTTGGTATCTAAGAGTATTTTAAATTGGTTATCTATAATTTTGAATACATAAACCCCGAGCAGAGGTGGCCCAGTGGTAACGGCCCCGACTTATGAGTTGTAGGTCGGGGGTTCGAATCCAAGCAGGCGCTTTACTTTGTGTAAATATTTTCATCACCACTGCTCTCAAAACGGTGAAGGATAACATCATGAGGAAACCGTCATGTCTTAGAACAAAAAATTCGAAGACATGTGACATCTACTAACCTGCACTGGGCCCGCGTGGTAGATTACAGCCCACTCTCTCTCACAAACAGGAGGCCTTGTCCCACGTGCCACGTGTCAGCAGTGGGAACATTAATAGGCTGATGATGATTAATAGGATGATGGTATGCCAAATTAGAATAAAACAATAATTATATTTCACTTTTCGCTCGGAGTCTGGATTTTTGCCCGGTTGATAGCAATGGGGTCTATTACAGGACTTAAACATAACTGGCGAAATGTGGGTGGACTAAACACCTCTGCTTTCACCTTTCGAGTAAGACAGGCGTGATGTTATTTTGTGTGTAGTCTGCCCCCCTCGTGAATGAAAACACAGTTAGCCTAGCGCCACATCTGCCGAACGTTCCGCGGCGGAACGCTCCGTCGCGTCATATTTCTATGGACGTAACGTTCGGCTGATGTGTCAATAGGTAACTTGAAAAACATTAGGAGTATATAGGTATTCAACCGAACGTTCTGCCGCGGAACGTTCGGCAGGTGTGGCCCGACCCTAAATCCTAAAATGCCATTTTGTAAAAAACGCGGTTAAATTTTTATTACATTTTTATATGTTGTAAAATGGACAAAGCTTTAATTCAGAGTACAAAAATCTAATGTTTTTTATTTAATAAAATCAGTGTGTTACCTATATATAATATAGGAACATAATTCATAAAATTTTATTTTTTTAAGTTAAAACCTTTAACTGAATGGTTACTGTGGTCTAAGTTAGTTTAACACGTTACTGTGTGTTAGAAATAAAACAAATAGAGAAAGTAAAATATGGATTTCACTTGTATTTAAATAAAAAGGAAAAACAATGGCGAGCTACACTCAACGTATTTTTCTTTCACAAGTACAAAAAAGAAACGTGTGTTGCCACACGTCATAAACAATTTTCAGGCACATTAATGTTGCACACTTATGAAACAATAATTAAAAACAAAAATATTAAATTTGATTCTAATTTATTACAGATCAATGCAATTAATTGCATTAATCTATAATACATATTTCAGAATATCAATAATTTATTACAGATCAATGCAATTAATTGCATTAATCTAAGTATAATACATATTTCAGAATATCAAAATTTATGTTCACATTGTATTGAACACTGTGTATTAACCATTTAAAAACAGGAACTCTAGTGATAAATACAACACAGTTACTGTACACATACTGGGCTGAAACCTGATAACAGTAAGCTTCGATTACCCAGTAACTAAGATGATGTGATTAAGATGACTTAAGATAAATACTACGCAAATTTTAGATAAAACTACAGTATTTGAAACAGCCGTATTATGGCAAAGCATATTTATAAAAATACATGAACACAATCATTTACAGCACAGTATATAGTAATTTACTGTGTTCAAACCTAAAAATTCTAACGCCCTGTGGTTGTTATTAAAAATGTCTTGATTTTTAGCAAAATACTGTGTTTTTATCTATCGTATCTCCGTAACGGTGGTAGATACAGACAAACCGTAAATTTTCCCACATAACGGTCAGTCTCGATATTATTATAACCAAAATAAAAACTAAAACCCGACTTCTGAAAAATCACGCTCTAAAAAGTATGAAACAAGAAAATATTTCGGACAGAAATCAAGACATAGATAAATAAAATCTGTCAAGTGCGAGTCGGACTCGCACACGAAGGGTTCCATACCATGTCGTACAAGATTTAACACTATCAATTTTTGTAATACTTTCGTAAAGGTAACAACAGAGGCGCTATAAAAAAAACAAAGATTTGTAAAGAAATTGTCTAATTTTAATGAAAAAAGACGTGTGGCACTCGGGGACTGCCCCGGCGAAGCTATTGCATAGCATTTTTTATCAACTTACGCAGTTGTAAAATATGAACCCGAATACAAGAAATAGCAATGATGACATTGACAGGAACTGTTATTCACATTTATAGTTTTTAAAACTTGACACAACGTAATGGCCGGGAACATCAAACTAATAAAATTTTAATTTAACTATTAATAGTCAAGGATCATTCGTCTAAGTAAATTTGAACTTTATTGTCAAACAGTTAAACATAATTTTCAATACAACACTCTCGTATCATTCGTCTAAGTAAATTTGAACTTTGTTGTCAAACAGTTAAACATAATTTTCAATACAACACTCTCGTATCATTCGTTTAAGTAAATTTGAACTTTGTTGTCAAGCAGTTAAACATAATTTTCAATACAAAACACTCTTTTCTTAGGTAGTATTTTCGTTACGAAATATCTGGATTAGGTTTCTACGCTCAAGGCCCGCGATAGAAGCTATGCAATAGCTTAAAAATGTTGTTGTGTTAAAATATAGGTGTAGGAGTATATTTCATTTATTTTAAGAGAAAAATATTAAGTTATGTTTATCCAGTAATATGCATTAACTAAAGTCAAAGTTATTTATTTGCTACTAACATAGTATTAGTAGGTATATACGGTAGGTAAGCAGGTAGATATGTAGGGTAGGTACCTAACCTACCCTAGGTTAGGTACCTACCTACCCTGGTAAGTAGGGTAGGGTAGGTAGGTAGGGTAGGTAATTAGGTAGAAATAGGTAATTAGGAAAGGTAGCTGCGCCGTAGATAAGTACTTAGTACTAACCGTGCGAAGCCGGGCCGGGTAAAGCTAGTTACTTTTAAATAAAAGGATTTATCTTGCTACATCAGACTATATTGTACAAAATAGAATGTAAGTAGTACGCCAAATTTTAATTATAACTGTGCGTTTGCACTGGCGAAACATTCACAACAAAACATGTTGGAATCTCTATTTTCTGTCAATTTTTCATACAATGTTTGACAGGAACTAGAGATTTCAACATGTTTTGTCGTGATGTTTCGCCAGTGCAAACGCACGGGTCAATACAGGTATTTATTTACGTTATTTTTGATAGTCATACAGAAATCTATTATTTCTTACTTATTATTTTTACACATCCCATCGGACTATGAGAGAGGGAAGAGAGAGTGCACTCGTGTCTGCGCACACACTTGTGCACTATAATATCTCCCGCGCCGAAGGCCAGTCTCCGTTGAGATTGGCCGCTGTGGCCGAATATTTTTACACCAATAATTTTTCTCAATATGAAATTGTATCCACAACGGTTTAAAAGGTAACTGAATAGTACACTGTATGCGACAACATTCATTTCAATGTTACTGAATATATTTGTGTGAGTGTAGTTTTAACATGAGGTACCTACACACATCAACACCGTCTAGGGATACTTTGAAAAAAGTCGATAAAGTTTTTAAACTCAAAAAATACTGGCCGGTTTTAAAATCTTGTGAAGAAAGTTTATTTTGTAGACCTTTTTGGATGATCGAAATTTAAATGATCGAAATAGTATATGCTGCCATGATAGTAGGTACTTACTAATTCCATGTCATTACTCCGACTATTAAATAGTTATCTGTGGAATTTATATCGCATAATATTAGCATGAAATACAAAATATTTTTTTTAAGTTGCAGAAAATCGCCCATATTATATAAAATACGTTATAAATCGGCGCTTTTAGTATTTGTTGATTATAAACAGTATATGTTACATGATACATACAAGTTTCAAATTCCTAATTTGTTTAGTTGTTGAGATAGAGCTCGTACAAAAATGGTCTAAAACAGACAACTTCTACGGCCTCCTAATTCATCATTTTTGAAGATAAAAACAAATAAAAATTATATTTATTCTCTACTCGATGAGTTCTAGAAAATGATACCCCACATGCCAGGGTCAGATTATTTTTTTTTCAAAATTTAATTTTATTGTATGGCGACCCCCCTTTATTTTTTAATTTTATTATTTGTTGCTCTTGCGGCAATAGAAATGCTCAATCTGTGAAATTTTCAACTGCCTACCTATTACGGTTCATGAGATAGAGCTCGCTGACAGACAGACGGACAGCGGAGGCTTATGAATAGGGTTCCGTTTGTCACCCTTCGGGTACGGAACCCTA
The DNA here is from genome assembly GCA_948150665.1 of Conistra vaccinii. NCBI lineage: Eukaryota > Metazoa > Arthropoda > Insecta > Lepidoptera > Noctuidae > Conistra > Conistra vaccinii. The sequence goes on from OX411327.1 coordinate 19,195,922, forward strand.
AAAATGGTCAAGGTAAAGCCGTAGTCGCATGCCATTATAATTTTGTAGCCGACAGGCATGCGACTACGGCTTTACTTTGACCATTTTTGTACCTATGTCTTGATTTCTGTCCAAAATATTTTCTTGTTTCATACTTTTTAGAGCGTGATTTTTCAGAAGTCGGGTTTTAGTTTTTAAACTTGCTTTTTATTTCATTTGTTTTGGGGTTATAATTTCGTATTATGTATTATGTCTTTCATTGACTTGAATGTGCCCTGACAGCTGAGAGTATGTCATGCTCACTCAGATGTCTCGCTGATGGTGGCGTGTGTGTTGGATCATTTAGCTCCCTTCAAAATGGTTGAGCTGAATGGTGCTAATACATGCGTCATGTTCGTGAACGGGCGCCGTCAGTTGGGACTGGGGGCCTACCACAACCACTAAAAGCAGTATTATTTTAATATTACTTTAGTGTGGGAAAGAGATGAAGCTCTACAAGACGTAAAGCACCATCTCTTTCCCCCACTGAAGTAAGATTAAAATTATACTGCTTTTAGTGGTGGTGGTAGGCCCCCTGGTCATCTCTTAGCTGCCGTAACTTATTTTAATTTATTTTAATCTTTGAATTGTTTTTATCTTTTTATTACGGACGCTTTTAACGTGCGCATCTTTTTACATTGTTCTTACATGTATAATTTAAACATGAATGATTTAACCACTATTTTGTAACAATTATTTATTTAAAAGAGTGTCCGTGGAGTTTCTGGCCCGTTCTTCTCCATAGGTACCTACTACGCTTTGGAATGGGCAACTAGCTTCATATTTCTGACTGACCGTCTCCTTGACAATTCAAAAGTGCCTGTATATGGTTTAATTGAAATAAATGCTTTGAGTTTGAGTTTTGAGTTTGAGTAATAAAGTATTTGCAGAGCCGCTTTATTTATTTTTTTGTATAGGTTTAATTGTATAATAGGTATTACTTTTACAGTTGCGCCGTACGTAGCACAGTCTCACTTTTGCATGTTTTTAACAATTTAAACATATTTATTTACTTTGAAAATATGATATATATACATTTTTGTAATGTGCTCGTCAAGCCCTTTCATTTGATACCAAACATGGTATGATTATAAAAAAAAATTTTTTTCGTTCGTCACTTTATGTCCTCTAGAGGGCGCCATATTGAATTTAATGTAACGTCTTATAGCCTATAACCAGCGGACGATCATAACGCTTCCAACGATACCTCATTTGTCAAATTATGATCAGTGGTTTAGAAGTTATGAGGTTACAGATGAACATACAAACATACATACATACATACATACATACATACATACTTACATACATACATACATACATACATACATACATACATACTTACATACATACATACATACATACATACATACCGGTCAAAATCATAACCCTCCTTTTTGCTTCGCCGAAGTCGGGTAACAAGCATAAACACAGTAACTTCAGTTACTCATTCCATTAGTTACTTAGTTTTCATTTACGAGGGCAGTATTTTACTTGAAGGGTGTTCATTACATGGTTTTTAGGGTTCCGTACCTCAAAAGGCAAAAACGGAACCCTTATAGGATCACTCGTGTGTCTGTCTGTCTGTCCGTCTGTCACAGCCAATTTGCTCCGAATCTAATGGGCCGATTAACTTGAAATTTGGTACACATATGTATTTCTGTGACCCAAACACGGATGTGAAACGAAAATAAATGATTTTTGAATATGGGGGTCACTTTTGGGGGGCAAAGAAGAAAATATTAAAAAAAAGTTTTGCAAATAGTACCGCGGGACATATCAAATGAAAGGAATTGTTACAAGAATCTCAAATATTATTTTAAAAGAATTTTGAGGAAACCGGCATGTATTAGAACCAAAAATTCGAAGACATGTGACATCTACCAACCCGCACTGGGCCCGCGTGGTGGATTACGGCCCACTCCCTCTCACCGAGAGGAGGCCTGTGTCCCAGCAGTGGGAACATTAATAGGCTGATGATGATGATGATGAGGATCTGATGATAGAGCCGGAAGATGACCATAGGATCTTCTAAAATAAACGAGACAGTACCATCGAAATTGGACCGGTTCGTTTTGTCCTGACAAGAACTATAGCCCAAAGTAGCATCCAGGGTCTGATGATAGAGCTGAAAAGTGATCAAAGAAACTTCTCAACCAAACATAATAGTATCATTGTGTTTGCGGTCGTTGGTTTTGTCTTACAAAGTACTGTAGCCTAAGGTGTAGTCCAGGCCCTCATGAGAGATCTGGAAGGTCACCATACGAACTCCTTAACTAGACAAGATAGCCCCGTTGTGTTTCCGCCGTTTGGATTTGTTTTGTTTCAAAAGCTTGAGGCGTGAACGGTTTTCTTAAACAAAGATAAGCCTCAATCTTTTAAGAAAACATTATCTGTTTATGTAAGTCTTATTCTGTTCTTTTTAGTTTAATAAAAGCTTTAAAAAATATATTTTTACTTATATTTTATTCAGCCTAATACAGGACGTAATCCGATGGCAGTTTTAACTCGTGCACCATTGTGAGAACCATTTAGCCTGTTTCTAATGAGCAAAATAATACGTCAGAGGGATGATCCATTTGACATTTTATTATTTTATTGTTTATTACTGCAAAATTGTTGACATTTTTATATTAATTTGACATTGACTGTAATTCGAACGATTTGACATTAAGTATAATTATGTATTGTTATGAATTGTTATTTAAAATTATAAAGTCTTTAAATTTGTGTAAATTAAACATGATTTGCATGCCTTTGTAACGGTAGAACATGGAGGACTTTCATAATAAAACATCAATGTAAAAATTACCCATGTTTGCAAAGAAATAAATGATTTATGAATTATGATGATCTGAATTTTGCTTCTTCATGAAATAATATGGCAACTGGTAATATGAATGACATTGATATTCAGCTTAACATTGCCGTCGAATGCATTAAGAATTTTATCAGTGCACACGAAAAGATTATCATAGCGGGAGACTACAATATAAATTTTAAGGACATATCAAAAAATGAAATATCGGAATACCTTCTATCACTCGGCCTTAGTCCACGTATTCAGGAATATACGACAAGACAGAATTCAACACTATTGTTGAATTCTATCTTGTCTATACAATAATATTCAGAAATTTCCCTATACAATCCGGTACCATACATAGTTATTTTAGTTACTACAAACAACGGGTCAGATTAAAAAAAAAAACATGGTATAAGCGGCCTGCGAGCTGTGGAGCAGGTGGTTTTAACGCTCACCACCGCAGCTTCAGCTTGCTGGCCGACGGCGGTACATATTCATCGTACGGAACCCTTTCCACGCGAGTTCAACTCGCACTTGACCGGTTTTTAGTGTTAAAACCCAGAAAAGTGAACCGAAACGCGTGGTTACGCCAACAGAGGACGCCTTCCAGTTTTTCGAACAAAAAGTGACATAATACGTGACGATCGCTTCTTCGCGCGACGGTCGCTTTTGGTTAGGACGCGGGGTAAACCTATCAAAAAGTGTTAAGCAAATGACTTATTTCCAACATTTTTAAAATTGGATACCATGAGTGCACCACTCTAAAATACACACATCAAAAGTGTCTAGGGATCAACATATATTTTTGCAATAACTTTTCTCCTGATTGATATTAATTAAAATTTTCTTTAAGGATTCATCAAATAAAGTGTTTTCGTTTGTCACAGTAACGATAAACCAAGTCACCTTTGCATTAATAAAGAAATTTGCCATTTTCCTAATAAAGGGATTTTTGACATTTGAACCACTAACATTAAAGTTCGAAAAAAAGACTGAAATAACAGTTTTCTTTAAAATTTTATTGGGTAACTTAAACAATTAATAATCCGTGTTTCTACCGCGAACACTAACAACACAAGAACATCGGTTTGGCATACTCAAAATGAGTTCATCCAAATCACGCTGTGGAATGGCCGCCCATGTTCGTTGCAACAACAAAAAAAGGTCTTCTTGCGACTGGATACCCTCCATATTCGGCAGAGCTCTTCTCTGTAGCATATCCCATGCATGCTCAATCGGGTTCAAGTCTGGCGACTGAGCAGGCCAGGGCAGGACATTGATGTTAGCTGCGGCGAGAGTCTGTCTTACAACTCTTGCGGTGTGCGGTCGTGCATTATCATGCATTAACTGAAATAAGGGACCGATTTGCACTTGTAGAGGAACGATGACGTCTGATACAATCGTCTCAGCATAAATTTGAGCGTTGAGGTTGCCTCTGATCCAAATCAACTCAGTTCTTCCGCCGATTCAAATACCCGCCCATACCATGATGGTTCCACCACTATAAGGATGGACTTCCTGGCAGGATTTTAATCGCTGTTGGCGTCCAGGGGTTCTCCAGTGTCGTATACGTCTTGTATCCGGTCTCATACCAAAACGAGACTCATCAGAAAAGCACACGAAACGCCATTGTTCTTCTGCCCAATTTCTGTGTTCAAGAGCCCATTGATATCGAATCCTACGATTGTGCATTGCTATAGGTGGTACCCGTAGCGGTCTTCGGGAATGAAGGTTCACTTCATGCAAGCGGTTTCTGACTGTTTGGTCGCTAATTAAGTTCCCTGAAGAGTGATGAAGCCTCACGGCTAACATCATGGCGGTTATTGTTGGAGCTCTTCGAGCTAAGATTTGAATGTATCGGTCTTGTCTCCGTGTGGTGCAGCGATACCGTCCTCCATGGCGCTCAGTCACGGTACCAGTGCTTCGGTAACGTGTCCAAAGTCGACTGATAACACTCTGACTTGTATTCAGAGCTAAAGCCACAGTACGTTGCCGGGAACCAGCTTCTATCATTCCCACGGCTCTGAGCATTTCTTCCCTGCTTAAATGACGTCGCTGCTCCATAATAACGTTGGTTTTAATCAGTAGTAGGGAAACAGTAGCACTAATAATGTCTTCAATGCGTTGTATGTTTTTATAGGGAAAATATTGACAGCTGATTTTCATCTTTTACTCGAATTTGATTCACAGTTCCTGATTCAAATTATGAAATGCACCAAAAAGGATCCATATAAATTTATAAAATCATAAATTTATTACAAAGCCACATCTCAATCTCAAGAAATCCGCATAAAAATGCTTGATCCCTAGACACTTTTGATGTGTGTATTTTGAACTATAATTTTTGCTTTTCAAAGATTCTTCAAACAGCAATAATTCAGTAATTTGATGACCAGATGAGCTCTCGTTATACTTGCGGTGATTGCTATGAAAAGTCTGAGAGGGTGATTTCAAAGGGAACGTGACGTGTTCATGGTTCCGTAATTAGCATTTTTAGCGTGCCTTTGATCTTCCGCCCGTCGGCGTCGGCGCAGTTCAGTTGGTTATCAAAGACACTGGTTTTCAGATTATTGTTTGTATTTGGGGCGGTTTTTCCTAAAATTCAGTAAGATTGAGGTTTATTTATAATATATAGTTTATTGTACACCAGAAAATACATAACAAAAAAAAATATATATTTCTACAAAACATACATGGACGGCCTTATCGCTTTCTGCGATCTCTTCCAGGTAACTTTGGAATGGACAATGATAGCATGGATATAAAAAATGGGGTTATCATTGGTGCAAAATATATATTATCCTCCTTATCGATTTCGATAACGACCCTTTGAAATTATTATTATTTCTTAGCGTGCGAATTTTGTTACAATACAATCACAACTAATGCAATACAGTTGGCCGGCAGAGTTAAAGGGCTTATGTCTCTCATTACGGATTAGGCATTTTTCGCTTTTCGACAGAAGTAGGTAGGTATCTTTTTATTATGAAAGAAAACTTTTAGTATAATTTTAATTTCACTATTTATGATTTGGGGCAAGCACAATGCTACTGTTATATGTGGGACAAAACAATGGGCAAAAAATGGCCGAATTAAATTAAGCTAGGGGTTCAGGTTTTATTTAGACCGCTGCGGTGGACAGAAAACGAATTGTATTACGTTCCATAGGTACATTTACACTGCTAACAATTTGGACGTTATTTTGCACGACTCTTAATGCGAAGCATTAGAGTGTGCTCTACGATCGAAAAAATTTTTTTGCCCCATTTCTGTAACTGTTTTTATTGTTACACTCCTGCTAGTACACAGAACCTACTTAATTTATATACCATTGTATAGATGATTAAATGGAGATTAATACTGTACTTTTTAACAATTGATTTAATGCAGCAGAAATGGAAAAAGCATCAAAATAGTTGAAAAAAAATTCCTGTCCGTCAATTTATGAACCCTGAAAACATTGTAGCTTGCGATAAAATCAATTGATTGAGTCAATTTTTTTTTTATAGATTCGTTTCAGCCGTAGAAGGAACCCTATTGAAAATGGCTCTTTTATTCAAAGTAGTTTAATTATAATTAATAAAATACTAACTAAAATATAATATCTTTATCTAAATATTTCCTACCTTTGTCTTGATGTTGCTTAGCAACCGCCAAGTAAATATCTTTGTCAGTCTTTGACATTACGACTTCATGAAAAGTGATAAATTGTTCATATTTGTTAAAAACTATGTATTGAATTTCTTTTTCGTTTATGAATGAGTGTTATTTATGAGGCGTGCACTTTTGGATTTTCCAAACTATTTTTTAATTTTTTTTTAAGATAAGATAAGATAATTTATTTGCGTAAAACATGGTATACATAGCTGTCATTAAAGATTAGAAGGTCATACATGTTCTGCTTAAAAATTAAAGCATGCAATTTTCAACGAATAAACGAATTTACAAACATTATAATTTATGTTTGTAAATTCGTTTGTTTTATTTATTTTTATTTAACCATTTATGTACACACATTTAAAAACAGACAAGAAGAAAAGGACAGAAAAATACGTACAAAGGTGATGCTTATTGCAATTTAATATTTTTAATACATTACGTAATTTATTATAAACACGTACACACGTACACACATAGCCACACAGCTTTTATTATATTTTGCTAACTTAGGGAGCTCATCTAGTAAAAGTCTGTATTGATCACGGCGACTTCAGGAACTTATTTCCTCTGCTGTTTTGAACAATTCTTTATATTGCCTAACAAACATCATGTTTCATACAAATATTATGAAGGTAGCGGTAGCAAACCAATCCTTTTAAATATTGTTTTAAAGGTCGTTCATTCCTAATCGGATGGTGATTCTATGCACACCCTTAAATCGCGGTATAAGAACCAGATGAACGTATCTACAAAAAAAACAAAAAAAGTTTTTTTTCATAAAACGGTTCACAATAATAGTCCTTTATGAATTGCCAAAACGACGTAACGGTAAAGTCGATATTTATCAAATTCCAAAAAAACGAAATCGCTTAAGAATAATTTTCAATGGAACCAGAAAAACGTATTATGAATAACGTTTAAATAGTTCTAATTATCTTCCTACCTCTTTAGAGCTATAGGAACGTATTTCTAAAAACAATATTTTTATTCTTAGAATATAGTTTGTTTGGCAATATTATACAAACCATAAGAACGTAAAAGCTTATACGTTGTTTTAGTCGTTACAAAATTTTGTTTTGATACTTAGTTTAAAGAGCCAGTGTAACGTTTGTGTATTTATTGTGTATTTATTTTACCCATTTCTAGTGAAAAGTATGACGATTTACAAGACTTATGCAGACAAGGCATCATTCCAACGCAATACCATGATTTTTATAAAGGGTTTTCAGTTGGAACTCCAACAACAGATGACGAAGATAATTAATATTTATCTAAACGCTGTTATGCTGATTACAGGTTTTATTATTTAAATTGTAGGTACTATTTCAGGAGTAAAATAAAGATTATTGATTTATTACTTATTTTATTACTCATTTTATCACTACCTAAACATAATAAAACTTAACTTCACAAAATAATGACTTATTTAAGTTTGATAACAACATAAGTTTGAAAATAATTAAGGGCCACACTAACGTATGTCAACCGAATATTAAAAATATATATATTGCGTCTATGTAAGCATATATAAATAAATAATTTCTAATTTTTTCAAACCTCTAAGAGTATGGCAATACATAGAAATGTTTTTTTTTCCATACTAGTTTTTTATCTGTATTAAAAAGCTGGTAAAGTTTGAAGAGCCGAATTTTCACAGTATTTTTGCTTTCCTGTAAAATTGAGAAAATGTAGACACGTTTATCTGACTCCTACACCGCGAAATAGAGTAGGAAAAAGCAGCCGCAGCAGCGGCGCCAGCACAGCCCGCCGTGCTTGGAACATGAGATGGCGCAAGGGTGTCGACACAGGTTACGTCCCACACCAGAGGCCTACCCACCTTCCAAGGCAGCAACATCATGCCATCTGGTCTCTCCCCATCGTCACGTACCAGGCCGTTTGGTTCTAATACAGCGGTGACAAGGGCTCGACGAATAATGTCGTTGATGCTGGCGTGCCGTGCAATGCGACCTGCGCTCCTGTAGCAGGACAGGCCATGGTGCCCGAGACTGTCTACAGCTTCGCCGCAGTGATACCGATGCGGAGCAACACAAGGTGCGCCCAAGTAGCGAGCCGAAACGATGAGTCATCCATCATGGTGCCTATGGTGGATGACGGGAGCGCCTGAAGCCACAAGCTTGACTCCCATCCTCCCACAGGTAGCAGACGGGCACGCTCAAGAGTATTAGGTGACGTGTTTACCAGGGTATTCCGTATAATACTGCAGTGCGGCACGTTCCACCGTCTCTGGGAGGGGGCGGGTTGTCAGGCAAATCCGTATTGGGACAAGCCACTTTCCAAGCGTTCAACGCATCTGTCAGACACGGCACCTCAAACTCGACCAGTGAGGAAGATAAAATGTTCCTGGTTAGTTTACCGGCCTTCCTCTCCTCGGTCCACAGACCGAGGAGAGGAAGGCCGGTTAACTTATACTTTAAAGGAAATGAATAAAATGAAATAGTTGATTTTAAATCACTTGTACCGAATTTGGAACATGATAAAAATAAGCAAAAAGTAAAGTGGTTTAAAATTCACCTTAACGTAAACACTGAGTTTCTGCTTCCACTTTCAAAGGCTAACAATACAGAATCTTTTATAACCTGCCTCATTCACGATTAAGATTTTTTGGATTTTTGTTAACTGTTAACACAATCGTGTTGTGTTTTCTTTCTTGTGTTTAGTTAATTGACTCAGGCGTGACCTTGTGAAAATCCATTATAAAATACAATAGACGACGTATATTTAGTAACCTAATCCGCTTGACCGTTCTTAGTGAGTCACAAAGAACCCTGTGAGGAATCGACACGTTTTTCACCTCTCAACGAGGCGAGTCAGGATGACGATTGACTTGTTGCGAACCCAGACACGACGTGTTGCCACGACAAGCACCGAACTCAGTGTACACTGAGTTGCCACGCCAAGCACTGAACTCAGTGTACACCAAGTTTAGTACAGGGTTCTTTATGACTCCTTAAGGTGTATAGTAGGCTCACTGACCTTGTGCATGTGGGCGGAGCTAAACGCCCTACTCTCCAATACGTAAAACGTGCAACGGTGGCGCACTACACTAAAACGACGATCAAAGACTAGACAAAGGCGCAGACATGCGCACGTATGTCGCATTTTTTGCCTAAGATTCCTAATCCTAAGAGAAGAAATCGTAGGCAAATCTGAAATTGTACGCCGACTACCATATTTTGACCCGCATATTATTTTAAATACTTTGTTTGTTTTTTAAGAACATTCCTGGCAATAAATAAAATATCGGTGTGCGTGTGTTTGTAATTCTTCTTATGCTAAATGGCTTGACTGATTTAGATGTTTCTTTTTTCAATTCTTTTTGTGTCACTTGGATGGTTCTTAGCTATAGTTGGACGCGCTGTTGGGAGGCGCTGTTGTCGCATGACAACGTCTGCCTACCGGGTCTGCTAGTTATATTTTGGTGCCGATTCTCTTGTCACAAATGCCTCTAAACTAGACTAAAAATAGATTGCACTGAGTTATTAGTTTAGTGAAAATGGCAATTTTGCTATTCTGAGTTTGACGTTTTTCACCTAAAAATTTGGTGTATCCAACTAAATCTGACTATTTTTAAACGCGATTAAAAACGTGTGGAATAAAGTAAGTTGGCATGAACTAAAACCCCAACACTTCGACCTCAGTCCAAAAACAGTATCGTATTTTTTTTTCTTTTGCTTATATCTCGAAAATGGTGTGTCCTATCGCAAAAATAATGAAATTTTCGACCCCCTTTAAGAAACTCTTAAACCCCTATATCCCAACATGTTGGTAATAATTTTTCATATTTTTCATACAAAAAGTGAAAAATTCCATATAAAACACGTCGAGGCTGCCAACCCCTGCGCGCCTCCGGCTCTAAAAAAATTCACGGGGTAGAGCAAACAAGTACTACGTGGAGTCGTCACGCGATTGTCAAATTCGATTTTAGATGTGTCAAAATATTTTTTTCATTCAGAGATTTTTTTTGTCAGAATGGCTTTAAGATTCTCATAGCCAAAAGTAAGGAATTTTAGTGATTGTAGTTAGTTTAGTTCGGTGAACAAGAGAATCGGCCTTTGACTGTAGAAATTTTTTGTAGGTATCATAGTTTTTTTTTTTAGGAAAAACTTCTTTAAGCGCGTTGAGTGATATTTGGTAGGGGCAGCCCCGGATCTAGAACGGAACGGATCTTTCGAGGCGGGGCAAAACCTATCGCCTGACCCTGAATCGTTTTTTTTTTTCTTAAAAAAAAACCGTTTTTTTTTTAAATATACTAGTACGTGTCAGACATTTATTTTGATTAGCCTTATTCACTCTGCCTGAGATAAGTTGGATTTTTGCTTTAGGAGTTACTTTACTAGGTTGCAAGAGCGAGCGAAGCGAGCTCGAAAATTTAGGCATAATAAACACATTAATCAAAAATCGATCGAAAATGCGCCAATCCAACAGGGGCGCCAAAACTGTGGTAAAAGTTAAAGTAAGTCGTGTCACAGGCGTCGTCGGCGTTGAAGCAAGACGCCCGGCACCGCAAAACTTAAAAAATAGACCACAGAAACGCTCATCGAGTTCCTGGTAGAATACAACTGCGCCCGCTCACAAGTACTCACAACCCGCTCAGACCGTTTGACGACCTAAACCTACGCTAATCAGTAATTTCCTCAGTGCACCACCCTCAGAGAAAGATTATAATTGTTGCGCGTCTCATTTGTTGCAAAGTTGCGGTGCGCTGGGTGGTGCACTTGTCTGTCATGCTCGAATTTGGCGCCCCCTAACGGTGTCGCCCGGGGCACGTGCCCCGTACCCTAATTACGTAATACACAATCAATCAATTGATAACACGAAAATAACTAAAAAAATACAAGAATAAATTATAATTAATAAATACATATTATACATAATAAACAGAATAAACTTTGTCAAGAGACATAACGATCGGTAGAGGAGAAATAACGATCAGAAGAGGAGAAAACGAAACATGCAGAATGCAGTTATTAAGAAGGCGGTCTAGTTATTGAGAAGATCTGCATTCAGGTCATAGTAACACACATCATCATAGTCAATTATGGGAAATATTAGGGACTGTACAAGCATTGCCTTTATGGGTGATGGGAGAAGGTTTTTCTTATCGCAAAATGGTGCGTCCTATCGCAAAAATAATGTGAATTTCGTCCCCCTTTATGAAATCCATAAACCCCTATAACTCAGCATATCATCATTATCATCATCATATCAGCCGAAAGACGCCCACTGCTGGACATAGGCCTCCCTCAAGCATCGCCACTTCGACCGATTCTGTGCTTCCCGCATCCAGCGAATTCCTGCGGTCTTTACTAGGTCATCGGTCCATCTTGTGGGAGGCCTTCCAACGCTACGTCTTCCGGTACGTGGTCGCCACTCCAGAACCTTTCGGCCCCATCGGCCATCTGTTCTGCGAGCAATATGTCCTGCCCATTGCCACTTAAGTTTGGCAATTGTTCGGGCTATGTCGGTTACCTTGGTTCTCCTGCGGATCTCTTCATTTCTGATTCGATCACGTAGGGAAACTCCAAGCATAGCCCTCTCCATTGCTCTTTGGGTGACTTTTAGCCTTCTGATAAGACCCATTGTGAGCGACCACGTTTCAGTGCCATAAGTCATCATTGGCAACACGCACTGGTCAAAGACTTTCGTCTTGAAACACTGTGGTATGTGGGACGAGAAGATATTGCATAGTTTCCCGAACGCTCCCAGCCGAGTCGGATTCGACGATTGACCTCTTTCTCGAAGTTGGACCTACCTAGCTGGACAGTTTGTCCTAGGTAAACATACTCGTCTACAACTTCGAGCGTAGCGTCACCGATCTTTATGAGGGCGGGTGTTACATGGGCATTTGACATGACCTTTGTCTTGTCCATGTTCATTTTAAGACCCACTCTTTTGGAGGCTCTACTGCGGTCATCGAGCATTATACTGAGGTCCTCCATGGTCTCAGCCATGATAACTATATCGTCGGCAAACCGAAGGTTAGTGATATACTCGCCATTGATGTTGATGCCTAGCCCTTTCCAGTCCAGTCGCAGTCAATTCCCGACGCCCGGGACGTCTCCTACGGCGGCGGCGGCTAGGGCTGGTAGGGCGCGGCCTTTGCCACTCCCTCGCGCACTCCGCCTCCTCTTTCGCGAGCATTACTGCTTCGCAGAAGGAGGTGACGGCTTGCCATGCCCTCTCGCTCCGCACCATGGCCTGGACCAGGGCCGGACGCGAGAGGTCACTGCCACCGAAGTTTGACAGCACTAAGATTGCAATGAGTTTATTAACTTAGTAGTTTAGTGAAACAGGGAATTTTGTTATTCTGAATTTGACGATTTTCACCTAAAAATTTTGATTATTCAAACTAAATTTGACTATTTTTTTTTACGCGATTAAAAAGGAATGGAATATAAAAAGTAGTTGTCATGAACTAAACTTCACACCAACACTTCAGGTGCAAAAACAGTACTGTATCTTTTTTTTTATTTTGCTTATAACTCGAAAACGGTGCGTCCTATCGCAAAAATAATGAAAATTTCGACCCCCTCTAGGAAACCCTTAAACCCCTTTACCCCAACACAAAGGTAACAAATTTTCGTATTTTCCATACAAAAAGTTAAAAATTCCATACAAAACACGTCGACGCTGCCCCCCTGCGCGCCTCTGGACCTAAAAAAATTCACAGAGTAGAGCAAACAAGTACCACGTGGAGTCGCGAGTTCGCGACGCAAATTCGATTTTAGATGTGTCAAAGTTATTTTTTAATTTAGAGATATTTTTTTGCAGAATCTCAGATTCTCATAGCCAAAAAGCAAGTAATTTTAGTGATAGTTTAGTTCGGTGCACAAGAGAATCGGCACCAATCAAGATTTATTTCTTAACCTTCTTACCTACGTAACTTAAGAAAATATTTGGTGCCGATTCTCTTGTACACCGAACCACGGTAGACGGTAGAATAACTAAGCCATATCTTAGAAATAAGTGCCTACAGCCGCGCGGTACGTAAACATGCGATAGGGCTGCCCGCCTCCAGTATTTTAATTACATTTGCCTACTTTGTGTTTCCATTTAGTTTTGTGATTGTAAATATACTTTTTTTATCCACACAAATAAATAAAATACTTTGTGAATTGAATAACAAAACAAAACACAAATGCCCGAGGTTTTAAAACAAGCGTACCTACCGTATTAATTCATGAACCTCCTATAACTACCTATTTCACTCGTGTTATCACTTTCCTTTACTCTATTTACTTTATTTATTAATCCAGACATCTTTTTTTCGGGAGATAAAAGGAAATACTTATCCATTAAAAATACACACAATATGAACCTACCTACCAGTAAGTAAAATTATTTTATAGTAAGACTATAAAATAATTTTGTTGTTGTTGTTTGTTAATAATAATACCTTTCAAAGTTTCCAGGTAATCTAAAAAAAGTTATCTCTGGATGCGTTATTGCCAAATTCATGCAACCAAAAACAGCAACAATATATCCTACTCGTCATATTAAATATGTACTTGAATTTATTTTTAGTGTAAAAATCGCGCGGTTATTGTTAAAAAAACAACACACCGTTCGTTCGTCACTGCGGCACAGACGCGACTGTCTGCGTACCTCGCGCATACCTCGATCGAGGCGCGTAGGTATAGCTCGCGCTTCGTCCGTTTCTATGAAGTTGGCCTACCGTCTACCGTACCGAACTAAACTAACTAAACTACGACTAAAATTCCTTACTTTTGGCTATGAGAATCTAAAAGCTATTCTGCGAAAAAAATTCTCTAAATTAAAAAATAATTTTGACACATCTAAAATTGAATTTGACAGTCACGTCGCGACCGACGTGGTACTTGTTTGCTCTACCCCGTGAATTTTTTTAGAGACAGAGGCGCGCGGTGGGGGCAGCCTTGACGTGTTTTGTATGGAATTTTAAACTTTTTGTATAGAAAATATGATTAAATATTACCTATGAGTAGGGGCATATGGGTTTACGGGTGGCAGAGGGGGTCGAAATTTCCATTATTTTTGCGCAAGGACGCACCGTTTTCGAGATATAAGCAAAATAAAAAAAAAGATACAGTTTTTGCAGCTGAAGTGTGTGAAGTGTGTGTTTATGCCAACTAATTTTATTCCACTCCTTTTTAATCGCGTTTAAAAATAGACTGATTTAGTTGGATAATCTAAATTTTTAGGTGAAAAACGTCAAATTCAGAATAGCAAAATTGCCATTTTCACTAAACTAATAACTCAGTGCAATCTTAGTGCTGTCAAACTAAAATATAGTTAAGTTGTGTCACCTTAGTCTATTTCAGAATGGGAAATGCTCGTTTGACAGGACTAAACAAATTTTAGTGATTTAAAAAAAATTAACTTTAGAAACTTTAAGAGGTGCTTTAGACCATCAAACTGAATAACTTTTACTTTAACTTTGAAATCGCGAAAAAAAAAACAGCTGTCCCATACAGTTTAGAACAGTAGGTATTAAAGTTTACTATGGAACAACAGATTTTTTTTTTCGCGATATCAATGTATGTCCCAAAGTAAAAGTTATTCAGTTCGATGGTCTAAAACACCTCTTAAAGTTTCTAAAGTAAATTTTTTAACACCATAGGTACACCTCTGCCTAACCCTTCAGGGAATACAGTCGTGATGTTATGTTATATTTTACATTTACATTTTTTTAGTTTATATTGTAAATTGTTAATTTGTATGTAATTGTCAATGTAAAAAAGTATTAATAATTGTACATCAAAGAACAACTCAACAATAAAGCGCCTACGCGCACAATCGATTTGGACTCTCTGCAGCAAACTCGTCTATAAACGCACACTAATACAATAAGTTCATAAATATTCGCACTAACACATACGTATGCGCATACTCGGTCGATAGCCGGAGCGGACCAGCGAGCGACACAGCCATCCCGTCTCAATGCTCACGGGCGACTGCCGCCCGCGTCCCGCGCAGAGCCCCTCTGAACCTCTATCTCTAAATGGGGACATTTTGTTTAACAAATATTGATTGATTTACAAATGCAGTTTCAAATTTGTAGTACCTTTAATCAACAATTTTTCAGTGTAATTTTTTTTCCAATCGTCAAAGCCGTTTAGAAGTAGTTAGGAATATTAGCCAAAAATAGCGTTATGGTAAATATTTTTTTAAGGCAAAAGTATTAGTCATACGAAAAAACCCGGTTTCAGATATGTTGTAGATGAATCTATAGCAAATATATATTTTTTTCAAATCATTTAACTAAGCCGTTAAGGAGAAGATAGCTTTTAAAGTGACCGTTTTACGGTACTAAACGAGACTAAGGCCCTTAAGAACGGTTAAGCGGATTATGTTACTAAATATATGTACGTCGTCTATTGTTTTTTTTTTGTGATTTTTTTGGGATTGTTATTTTGATGAGAGCAATATTTGAGGTATCCTGGGAGAGAGGGTTGTTATTATTTTTAATAAGAAGTACTAGTAGTTCCAGAATAATTAGTTTATTTTACGTTAATTTTATACGATCTGATTTAACTGCTTCAGGATTAATGAAGCGTAAATTGTTTTAGAAATATTCCAGTTTTCATCAGTGTTTTTATTTTTATTTGTTGCGTTTGGCGTTTGGCCACGCCCTGTTTGGGTTCGTGACAAGTCAATCGTCATCCTGAGGATGCCTTGTGAGAGGTGAAACACGTAAACACGTGTCAATTTCTTACAGGCATTTTTATGACTCTTTTGGAATAGGTTACTAAATATATCGACGTGTATTGTGTTTTATAATGGATTTTAGCAAGTTCACGCCTGAATCAATTAACTACACTAAGTTACCACAAATAAAACGCACATCGTTTCGTTAGACAAAAATACTATAACACTAATAATATAAATGCGAAAGTAACTCTGTCTGTCTGTCTGTTACCTTACTACGCCTTTTTACAGCTGAACAGTTTTGAATGATACTTGGCACAAGCATACCTAGATCATGATCTAGGTATGCTTGTACTAAATTTCATAAAAAAAAGGTGTGTCGTGTGTTAGGACATAAGACTTTTTATCCTGGTGCTGGGTTCCCGTGGGATAATTTCCTCCATTCCGAAAGGGATACCGTGGCCCTTGGCAACACACAGGCAACTGAAGAAGTACGGACAAAAACAAGAACTAATTATAAAAACTAAACTCATCGTTATACCACGATTTCACAAACATGTTTATCTCTATGTTTACATATTATTTATCTCGTTGCGTAAATTATTATAATAATCTAAACATTCTAAACTAATATTATATAGAGAAAAGATTTGATTTTTTGTAAGTTTGTTTGCAATGGATAAACTCGAAAAAAACTTAACAGATAAAAAAAAAACACTTATTGTAAGCTCTATTCTCTATGAGCGAGTAACATAGGCTATATTTTATTTTTCAAAACAATTAGAGATCCCTACGAAAATTTCAATAATAACCCAAGGTGCAAGGTTATTTGGGGTGCGCTGCAAAAACTATTCATAATTCATAAAATAATGTAGGTACTACATGTAGGTATATAGTACTCATCATGACCTACAAAAAAGTCTTCTACATGTCAGACAACTGTTATAGTTAAGTACCGATTTTTGTTCAAATTAGTCAATCAAAACACGGGGTAGAATCGAAAGATGGATGACATTCGTAACATGATATTCAACTAAATAGTTCATCAAGGTTGACTATGTTCATGTGAATTCCTCTTAAAGTATGGAAACGGCCGCGGACCTTTCGTTTAGAAGTTACGACGGGCATCAAAATGTTGCAGTGGGGGCGAACAGCCCTACGCTTAGTGTATTAGTTATCTACCATATTTTAACTTTTGTAAACTAGAAACAATTGTATTTGGTCATTTTTATCCAAATAAGGCACAAATTTATCTTTCAAATAAAGTAATTTATAGTTTACTTGCTTACCGCGCCGTCGCCCGCGTGGAGGTCGGAAATTATCCCACGGGAACTTACTAACGGGATAAAAAGTATCCAATGTGTTAGTCCAGGTTGCAAACTATCTGTGTGCCAAACATTCTAATTCATTCAGCTGTTTTTGCGTGATTGAGTAACAAGCATACAAACTTTCACCTTTATAATATTAGTAGGATAGTAGGATATATAGTAGGATAGTAAGATAACCTGGATTAACACATAGGATTTATTATTTTTAATCCTGGTAGTAGGTACGTTCCCGTTGGATATTTTCCGACATCCACACGGGAGAAACGGCGGGCAAAAGCTAGTACCAACTAATATAAGAATATAAGTAGCGTCTCTATCTGCTCCTAATAATCATAACCTAAACAAAGACCGGGCTCCGTTATTACCACAACGTCTGTCGACACGAACAGAAGCTTTCGTTCCTTTTGATAATTATTACAATAATACTTCAACAAAGGAAATATAAATGATCTTCTTGGGAAGTGCAGTTTTTGTATAGTGAGAAAATAATAATTATAATTTTCGGTGCGCTAATATGGAATTCAAATTTTTTTTGGGTACGTATGGTTCGGTTTATGTTATTATAATATTCTAATTTTTGAAGTAGTTTATAGCGATTTTATTGTGATCCTACCTACAGTCAAAAATAGGTAGGTCAGTTAACTACAATGCATTTTAACCCATGTCGTGCGTGACTACAGTTATAGTTCATAAAGTCGACTGCGTGACTTTTGTTTAAAAACTCGAACGACTCGCGTCGACTTGAGAACCTCCTCCTTTTTTTCGTCGGTCAATTACGAAAATTCTCTGCGCAAGGCGCAAATATTTAATATTATTGCGTGGTTTTAGTCCTTACTATAACAAAACTTAAGAGTTCAACATTATTTGGTACTATTTATTGGTATAATTGGTACGGCCCTTTCCTCACTGGTCGGTAAGACCCTTTGCTCATTGGTCGGTATTTTACTACACAGTACTGTAAAGTACTGCGTGGTACTGCTTATGTTTCCTCACTGGTCGGTAAGCACTCTGTACCGCACACAGATAGAGATAAACCTAGATAGCGCAAGAGCATCTACTTCGCGTGCCCGAACGTGGCTTAGTCTGTCTCATTATACAGGGCATATCCGTGGGACGCCCTGTATATAATATATATATATTAGTCTATGGTCTGCGCCTGTCTGCCACGCTAGTCGGACATAAGTAATAAAATAGGAAATGCCTATATCCGTTATACTTTACAGCTTTTACCAGGAACGGTTGATGTGACGTTGAGTATTAACAGGTGATGAATATCGAAACAAGTTATACGAGATCGTATATCGCTTCAGCTTCGTGGTATAGGCGCTTTTATCATTATTTTTAGGGTTCCGTACCGCAAAAGGTAAAAACGGAACCCTTATAGGATCACTCGTGTGTCTGTCTGTCTGGCTGGCTGTCTGTCCGTCTGTCACAGCCAATTTGCTCCGAATCTAATGGACCGATTAACTTGAAATTTGGTACACATATGTATTTCTGTGACCCAAACACGGACGAGTAACGAAAACAAATGAATTTTGAACATGAGGGTTACTTTTGGGGGCCAAAGAAGAAAAAAAAAAAAAAAAATGTTTTGTTTATTGTACCGTGTGACATATCAAATGGAAGGAATTGTTACAAGGGTATCAATTTTTTTTTTTTTCATAATTATTAAATACAGGATGGAAGGGTAAACACCGTTGTCACTCAAACTATGGGTAGTCGGCTTAAATATAAACATAAAAAACCGAGTAAAAAAAAATTACGTTATTTTCTTTAACCTTCCAGTGGTCGCACCCTTGCGCCGAACATAAGCAGTCGCGCGCGGTCTGTGATTCCGCAACTTTAGGTGTCTAGTTTGAAAAGACGAATGAATATTTCCTGATATTGTATAGCACATAATAAAAATAAGACTTTTATCTGTATGTATAATAAATAAAATACATTATTTATTGATATTTGAAAAAAAATGTACTTAATAGTTAAATAGTCTGTGAAAACGCAAATTTTTACACACACGACACAAAACAACGTTATAAATCAACAAAATAACAAAACAAAATGAATTTATCTGTTCTAGTTTTAATCATTGATAGACTTACTATAGTTATCATCGACATCAATCAATCTTATCATCAATGCCATCATGTTATAGGAATTCTAAAATAACATATATATTTTTTTGTTTTCTTTATGATGCGTCTGTCAAAATATGATGACAAAGGCACATTATCATCGTCGCTGCCACTAAATTCACTGTCCAATTGAATACACTCTTCCTGTGCTGTCGAGTATTGAATTGGTTTGTCTTCTTCGCCTGATACACCATCACAGTATTCATCATCTGTTTCCGCGTGCTCTAGTATACGAGATACTCGCCGTTTGAAGTTTTCGTAACTTATTGTCCACAAAAAACAGTGCAACATATAAATAACATAATTACATATGACATAATTTAAGTAAAAAACTAAAAAGATAGAAAAACTTGAAATACTTACCCCGGTTTCAATTAAATTCCAAGGAATTTTCTAGTACATACACAACCGGTCGCGCGCGGAATCTGGGACCGCAAACACAAATAAAGAAACAGCTGCTTTTACGACCAATGTCACAGGCTACTGAGGAGCAGTTACTCACCCCCCCGATGATATCACCGAAGCACAACCTCCTATTGTTCATAGTTTGTGCATAATTACTAAAATAAGTTCGCTGCGGTCTCAGAGACCGCGCGCGACCGCTGGAAGGTTAACAAATATTAAAAAGGTTATTGTCCGACACCGTCCGCAAATTAATGGATATGCGCCCGCTCGAGTGACGTAATCGATCGCCGCCCGTCCTACCTACCTACACAACACATGAATAAATACAATACAACCTTCTCCTGGCTTAAGACAGGCAAAAATACCTACCTTAGGAATTGCGTGACGATTCTAAATGTACATCTATAAAAAAAAAAGTTGTGATTTTCCATTGAATTTATGTTCTATAAACGAAACCAAACCACTGGTTTGAAGGATAACGGTGTTTACCCTAACACCCTGTATATGTTTTTAGAGATATTTACGAAAATTGATAAAAATTGACCAAGTAGTTTCAGAGATAAAGGGGGGGGGGCCCTTTATCTCCGAAACTACTGAGCCTAAAATTATGAAAAAAATACAGAGAATAGTTCTTTACTTATAGATTACAGGAAAACCTATAAGAAGTCTATGGTCTTAAAATAACAAGGTAAATCTCTCAATATTGTATTTGCGGTTGGAATGTATGGGAAAATATGTTTTGCAACTACAATGTTAAGTTAGTTCTTTGGATAATTAATTTATTGCTACTGCTAGTTCGACTAAGGCCCCAGTACACGTTCAACGAGCTCGCCCAACGTGTACTTAGGCGAGGCATCCTTCACTTTTCGTACCTTCCGCGATGCATTCTGTTTGCCGATTTCACGGTGCGCTAGTACTATCATTGTCGGTAGGCACTGCTAACACATTAGCCAGTGAGCTATGTAAAGTTCAATTAATCATTTTAGACGAAATATCTATGTTGGGAAGTAGGACATTCAATCATATTAATCGCAGATTACAGCAAATTTTCCATACAGACATCCCGTTTGCTGGTAAATCTATTATTTCTGTTGGAGATTTTAACCAATTGCCGCCAGTTGGAGACAACTGGATTTTTCAGCCTAAAACAGGACGTAATTCGATGGCAGTTTTAGCTCGTGCACCATTGTGGGAACCATTTAGCCTGTTTCCAATGAGCAAAATAATGCGTCAGAGGGATGATCCATTTGACATTTAATTATTTTATTTCCTTTATTTCAAAGATACAAAGGTCTAAAATTTTTGTTAAGAACATTTTAGAAAAATTGTGTTACAGCCAAATTAGACCGATTTTCATAGAAACAGAGATTTACAGTTATCAGTTCCTTTTCCTCTTCCGGTACGCTGTTGCCACTCCAGAACGTTTCGGCCCCAGGCCTATCGGCCATCTGTTCTGCGAGCAATGTGCCCTGCCCACTGCCATATAAGTTTTTCAATTCTTCGGGTTATGTCGGCTACCTTGGTTCTCCTGCCGATCTCTTAATTTCTGATTAGATCACGTCGTCATGGAAACTCTAAGCACAGCACCATTGCCCTTTGGGCGACTTTCAGCCTTCTAATGAGGCCCATTGCGAGCTATAACGTTTCAGCTCCATAGGTCATCACTGGCAACACGCACTGGTCCCGACTGCGGTATGTGAGACGAGAAGATATTGCGTAGCTTCCCGAACACTGCCCAGTGGAGTCGGATTCCACGATTGACCCATTCTCGAAATTGAACCTACCTCACTGGACAGTTTGTCCTAGGTAAACGTTTCATTCAAACTTTATAGATTTATCGAGGTTCGATGACAATACAATAATTTAGTATCTCTTGGAGCTGATCTGATTATGAAGCCAGAAGGTGGATAATGGAACTCTTCAGCGGCTTCTAGTAAACCCCTCGAGTTTGACGAGTCCAATATATTGCAATTTGGTTTCGAGGGTCTGATGTTGGAGCCAGCAGGTGGATAGTGGAAATCTTCAGTGGCTACTAGTAAACTTTTCAAGTTTGACCTCATATGATTTGGTTTGTCGAGTCCAATATATTGCACTTGGTCTCGAGAGCCTGACGATTGAGCCAGCAAGTGGATAGTGGAACTCTTCAATGGTTACTAGTAAACCCCTCGAGTTTGAGCTCGTATGATTCGGTTTGACGAGTCCAATAAATTGCACTTGGTGTCGAGGGACTGGTGATGGAGCCAGGAGGTGTATAGTGGAAACCTTAAGTGGTATTAGTAAACCCCTGGAATTTGGGCTCGTATGATTCGGTTTGAAGAGTCCAATATAGTGCACTTGGTGTCGAGTGCCCGATGATGGAGCCAAGAGGCGGAAAGTTAGAACTCCTAAGTGGCTATTAGTAAACTCTTCGAGTTTTAAGTCATATAATTCGATTTGATGAGTCCAATATATTGCACTTGGTGTCGAGGGTCTGATGATGGAGCCAGGAGGTGCATAGTTGATTTCTTTAGTGGCTACTTATAGTAAACCGGGCAAGTCAAAACTTCGTTGTTTTTTTATTATTAAATGAATATACTAGACTAAAAAATACAAAATAAAATAGTACTTAGTTAAAAAAAAAACCGGTCAAGTGCGAGTTGAACTCGCGTGGAGAGGGTTCCGTACGATGAATATGTTATACAGGGTGTCCCTCGTAACCTGTACCAGCGAAGGTCTGTGATCAGGGGACACCAATACCCATCGATTGAACCCCCATGTATGTTCCGCGATAATCGCAAAAATGTGAGAAAAGTCATTTCAAATGCTTGAAATAAAATTCATTATTTTTGACTGTATCAACTTTGAACTCCGTTTTTGCGTAATAATGTCCTATGCAGTACCAACTTTTTTATATTATTTTGAGAGCTAAGGAACCCATAAAGTTTTTTAAATTATCTATATGTCATTCAGTCAGGCATAAGTATAATTTTTTTCAAGTTGAAGTCAAGTTATAATGTGTCTCAAACATAGACTTTAATCTTGTGAACAAATTCTGAGCTTCTAGTAGTTTGAATTTGGGTTTTTGTTTTATAACAGGTGAACACACATTCTAGCCATAATACTGACAAAAAAAAACTCAAAGAAACACCACCCAAAAATGCCTACAATGTAAAATAAAACGGAAAATATTACAAAAAAAAAACATTTCTCGAAAACAACAAAATATCGCGGAACATACATGGGGGTTCAATCGATGGGTATTGGTGTCCCCTGATCACAGACCTTCGCTGGTACAGGTTACGAGGGACACCCTGCATATACAGGGTTATTTGTAAAACACCAGCAACCTCTTAAGGGGTCATTGTACTCATCATTATGAACAACTTTCACTATGGGATCAAAGTTAAAATCGCGAAAAAAAAAATCTGCTGTTCCCTACATTTATGCTCTCATATCTTGTCAAAATGTGTGGTACAGCTGATTTTTATTTCGCGATTTCAGGTTTGGTCCCATAGTAAAAGTTGTTCATAATGATGAGTACAATGACCCCTTAAGAGGTTGCTGGTATTTTACAAATAATATTCATCGTACGGAACCCTCTCCACGCGAGTTCAACTTGCACTTGACCGGTTTTTTTTAATGGCACGCATGGTTTTCATACAGATCGTGATACTTGCGTTATCTAGGTATTATATATTATTATCTATATCTGTTTACTGCACTGCTGTCATGTACCAACCAACCATTAGCTTAACCATGTAACCATTAGTTTCACACGTACCCGGGAGACCATTTGAGACAATTAAATTATGAGGCAAAAAATTAAACCCACCGTCTGATAATCTTGTTTTCAGGTGAACATTGGTCAGTTGATGCGAATAAATCATTTTTAGAACAAAATGTGAGCATGAAAAATATTAAAAAAAATTACCATATTATGGTAATTTTTTTAAATATTTTTGATTGTGCTCAGGCCACATTTGACACGCAAATGAAATGTCTGAAAACAAACATATTCGTAATAAAATTACGAAACCTATGTATATTTTTAATGTCAGACATATTGTGATGAAACCGTCTGGCATTTTTTTTGACATAGCAGAAATAGGTTCCCATAAAACTGGTACTGCTCACCAAGTCGGCAGGGCTATTACCTATCTTGCAGAAGCAATGCCATAGCGATCATTTGTTTCATTTTGACAGTTCAACAACATTCAATGCGAAAATTACGTTGCAGAGCAGAATTAAATTTCGAACTTATGAAGTAATGGATTAGTAATCTGTTTCAAAACGAATTGATTGTTTATTACGTAAAGGGTACGGCTTCAGAATCAACAAAACTAAACGATTTTTTAAAATTTTTCCCGCAAAACGATGTGACATGGTTTTTCCCCAGTTTATTAATTAATTATCCATTTTCCCTAAAAATCTTCAAATTGCCTTGGTTTAGGGAGCATGAATATAAATAATAAGTAAATGGCACAATTAACATGGTAAATTAAAATTAGATGAATTGCATTCATTATGGCTTTGAGTTGAGGGAATCCCTTTTAATAAATCGGTGGTAGTGGTACCGTAAACGATATCGCCCCGCACACTTACCGACCAGTGAGCAAAGGGCCTAAGTGTGCGGGGCGATATCGTTTCGGTACTGCGTGACGTTACGCATTTTACTGCATCGATACTGGGAGCTTAGCGAGCAGTGTTTCCACTTTTAGGGATTTCTCCTTGTTTTAGGGAAAAAATACCAATATTAAGCATGGCTTAGGGATATTTTATTTTGACAGGGATTTAGGGAATTTTGGGGTTAATATGAATTTAACTTGGTAACCTTATTGTTTATAGTAGGCAACACCCAATGTATTACTTTACTCTATGGCACCACCGATTTATTACAGGGGATTCCCTCAACTCAAACTCATAATGAATGCAATTTATCTAATTTTAATTTACCATGTTAATTGTGCCATTAACTTATTATTTATAATCATGCTCCATAGACCAAGGTGAAGATTTTTTAGGGTTTAGGGATAATTTATTAAGAAACTGGGAAAAACCAAAAGCTAGTGAATTATATAGTACGAGAGCCCACGATCAAAACCATGTCATATCGTTTTATGGGAAAAATTGTAAAAAATCGTTAGTTTTGATGATTCTGAACCCGACTCGGTGGGCAGTACCGGTGAGAAACCTTACCGTTTTATAGGAGCCTATTTCTGCTATGTCAAATTTGGCAGACGGTTTCATCATAATATGTCTGATATTAAAAATATACATTGGTTTCGTAATTTTATTACTAAAAAGTTTGTTTTCAGACATTTCATTTGCGTGTCAAATATGCCTGAGCACATTGACCGATCTGTCTCATAGCAGTGCCTAGTTCAATTATTTTTTAAATCTCTTTATTAGTAAATGTAAAATTTCGTTCTTAAAAATGAAAAGCCGACATTGAGCATTTGAAGAATTGATTAATTTTGTATTAAAAATGTAAAAAAATCATGGTCTTCCTTTTATTTTTGACACTATGTTATTCAGCAAAAAATAATTCTTAATATGATGAAGCCTTTCGATCGGTATGATAAAGCTACAGAATGATTATTTTTCTCGTGTAACGGGTTTGATTTCCGGTTCAACCATGTAATTATTTATATATTATCTATGAATGCAGTTTAAATTGTTTTTTAAATTCAAATAATGTCTTCTTTCAGTAAAATGTTCCATCTACAATATTCAAGGTACTTGCCCTCCATGTGGCATATTCGTGGGACGCCCTGTATAATGAGACAGACTGAGCCACATTCGGGCACTCGAAGTAAATGCTCTTGCGCTATCTAGGTATATCTATGTCTGTGTGCGGTACAGAGTGCTTACCGACCAGTGAGGAAACATAAGCAGTACCGCTCAGTACTGTACAGTACTGGGCAGTAAAATACCGACCAATGAGTAAAGGGCTTAGATGGTCTGATTGTAATTGTTATAGGTACCGAAAACTAATAACTCTACTGGACTAGATAATGAATGTACTTCTGTTGTGTAATTGTGAACTGAAATTAAATTCACGGAAATTCCCTGAAAAATCCGAAACTCTTGAATATTTTCTTATTTCTTAAATTGTTTTTGTTTCACTGTTCGATGGAATTTCTGTGAAGAATTTAATATGTAACATGGACTCCTGTTTCTTCATTTTAGGTGTCATCGTATTTGCATCCACCATCGCGTCGTCTGCCGCGGACTGTAGTTTGACCAATAGACATGATTCCTGTAACTACACCATCACTTGTACCAGCACACCTAGCGGCGTGACCTACCCCAACTGTGAAGAGGATCCCTACGTCATCTTCAGCATCACGAACACTAATGTAGAACTACTCCAATTCCATTTCTTTGGTTCAACCAACTTCGACTCCCGAGTTCGTGAAGTTATAGCCTATGACAATTCTTGGACCCATGTTGATTCCTCTGCATTTCGATACTACTCGAAGAGCATCAGCCTGGATCTATCTAACAACCACATCGAAAAAATTAATAATGAAGCCTTTAGACATTTGAACTATCTTCAAACCCTGAATATATCGAACAACAAAATTGAAACGCTGAACTCTAACTCATTTCTAATCTCTGGAAATAACTTATTGCAAGAGCTGGATTTGTCGAATAACAAGCTAATAGAACTATCAAGTGAACTAGAGCCCAAGTTGAAGAGGTTGCACTTACAGAACAACATGCTGGCGAGACTGGCTGACGATTGTTTTATGAGATTAAAGAATTTAGAGTATCTTAATTTGCACAATAATCGCTTGTCGTTCTTAAATTTGACCTTAACGAACTTGATAATGTTGAAGACACTCGATATCTCATACAATAATTTGATAAAACTATCAGGATATGAAATTAATGGTATGGTTGCTATTGTTCATTTCAACGCATCGCATAACGCGTTGACATCTGTTGAATCAAATTGCTTCAACCAAGCTACCTCTTTGGAAACGGTCGATTTTAGTTACAATAACATTAATGCCACCTTCGAAAATATGAGGTTCGTGGTCAAAAATCGGCCAATATATTTGAACTTTTGTAATAATCCTAATACAGGCATACAAGAAAATTCCTTTTTGCACTGTAGTATATGTTATATCAATTTTGAAAGCAACTACATAACAGGGGTTATAAAAGAAAATACTTTCAACGGTTTGCGCACTGTTATTAGTCTGGATTTATCAAGAAAAAGTATTAGTGGTATAAAGGATAAGGCATTTACAGACATGGTAAGCCTCACTCATCTTAATTTAAGTACTAACAATATTCGAGAAATTGAAAATTCTAGCTTTGATATTTCTTCAATCACTGTTTTAGATCTATCTCATAATCAAATATCTCATTTAAATTACCTTCAGAATTGTTTGCCAAATCTAACTGAATTGTACATCAACGATAATTATATTACTGTAGTCCCAAAAAACATTTTTGATAATCAATCACAGATTACAAAATTAGATCTTTCCATGAACAGGATCAAGATTATTGAGCAGTATTCCATACCCTTGAAAAGCTTACATTACCTCAGCATTGTAGGTAATCGTCTAAGTGGTATTATAAAGAAGAATGTGTTCAGTCCGGCAAAGTATTTAAGGTTTCTTGATTTAAGTAACTGTAGCATTACAAAAATTGATGATTCAGCTTTTGTCGATCTACCAGTATTGGCTCGACTAAATCTTTCTAACAATCTTATAGAAACTGTAGAACCTAACAATTTCAAAGGGGTTGATAACATGTACAGTCTCGATGTATCTTATAACAACCTCACACATTTGTCATTCACTACAAAAATTAATAATTTGAAAGCCCTATATTTGAATAACAACCAATTCACAAACATATCAAAACTGGGCGCTGATATCTTTCCAAATTTGACGGTATTTCATCTAGCAAACAATATAATTAAACATTTAAATAACCCACAAATAAACTCTTTAACGACACTAATTGACCTAGGGTTATCTTCCAACGAAATAAGCAATATAGACTTGAGTCATTTCAAAGAACTGACGTCGGTAGATCTTAGCAATAACAATTTGACTTATTTAAATAGCACGTTATTTAAAAATAATGAATACTTACAGTCACTAGATGTTAGCAAAAATAGTATAACAGATTTACCACCAGGAACATTACAAATTATGAAAAACCTAAAGTTACTAAATTTATCATCTAATTATTTGACGGAACTTCGTTTCGGCAGTCTAAAAGGTCTTCATAAAACAGAACTCTTGGACTTATCGAAAAATTATATCGCAGTGTTAGATGTCGACGTTTTTTATGGATGTGATGAACTGAAAACTTTGCTAATAGACTACAATCGTATCAAAACATTTGACGTTGAAAGACTGATACTCATGCGGTTAAAAAATTTAAGAACTTTGAGTTTAGGAGGTAATCCCATTGCTTGTAGGGAAATTCTTCATAATTTAGAATTTGTGGAAGTTACGATACACGGTACCAGACAGGTAGCAGTAACTTCTATTGATAAAATATATGATGTGGACAATGTTTATGGTATACAATGTGATTCGTTTCATGAAAGTACTAATACGAAACTGAAAGTTAAGGAGTTGACTACTGCAACGCCAAAGGAGGAATGGGATTTAAACAGGTTTTGTATGAGTGTATGTCCTTTTCCCTTAAAATTCCTGCCATTGGAAGCAGTGTCAACTGTTTAGTGGGGCCGATTTAATTTATTATCGAATAATACATGTCATCGCCTAAAATGTTACAAAGCCGCAAAACTGTTATTGTTAAATATAGTTTGCCCATTCAAAATTATCAATAGGTCGCTTTTTCTTTATTAAATGTTTAACACATCATTTTTCTCTTTTTTTTTTCACCTCCGCCTCGCTTCCTTCAACATTTTCCTCTTATATTCCGCATCTGTGTTGGTATACCTCCTTCGCTAAAATGTCCTCCGTTACATCCCTAATTGGAAGCGTCTTTAATTCATAATGTTACAAGACGTCACATAAAATTCAACATGGTGGCGTTTCGAAACGTTTTTTTTAAAGAGATACATCGTTATTGGTAATATGGTAGATACCATAGATATGGTTATTTATATTTCTATGGTAGATACCATGAATTTACCACTCTAAAATATTTTGATAATTTTATCTATATTATTTTTAACCTTAGTTTTCTTCAAACATAGCAATATTTCAGTAATTGTATAACCAGTCGAGCTCAAGTTACTTGCGGTGGTTGCTATGAAAAGTCATTGAGAGGGTGACTGCAAAGGAAACGTGACGTGCTCATGGTTCCATAATTGATGATTAAACGAACTTACTTGTACGTGAAGTTCGATCATAATTATACGAAGTGCTTCGTTCGAAGAGATTAGTAACCTGAAATAATAAACTTATTACTTATTTACACATGTAGTAACACCCAGGATTCACCACATAGCACTGTATTTGAGAGATAAGAGGGTAATTTTTTTTTTTTAGTGTGAGGTAGACGTGCCCTAATTCTCCGGTTGTCATTTAGTTTAGAGATCTGTAACCAACGTCTATCGTTGATATTTTTGGAATGTTTTGGGTTGGGCGGGAGGGAGTTACTCCTAGAATCAATTAACTACACTAAGTTACCACAAATAAAACGCACATCGTTTCGTTAGGCAAAAATACTATAACACTAATAATATAAATGCGAAAGTAACTCTGTCTGTCTGTCTGTTACCTTACTACGCCTTTTTACAGCTGAACAGTTTTGAATGATACTTGGCACAAGCATACCTAGATCATGATCTAGGTATGCTTGTACTAAATTTCATAAAAAAAAGGTGTGTCGTGTGTTAGGACATAAGACTTTTTATCCTGGTGCTGGGTTCCCGTGGGATAATTTCCTCCATTCCGAAAGGGATACCGTGGCCCTTGGCAACACACAGGCAACTGAAGAAGTACGGACAAAAACAAGAACTAATTATAAAAACTAAACTCATCGTTATACCACGATTTCACAAACATGTTTATCTCTATGTTTACATATTATTTATCTCGTTGCGTAAATTATTATAATAATCAAAACATTCTAAACTAATATTATACAGAGAAAAGATTTGATTTTTTGTAAGTTTGTTTGCAATGGATAAACTCGAAAAAAACTTAACAGATAAAAAAAAACACTTATTGTAAGCTATTCTCTATGAGCGAGTAACATAGGCTATATTTTATTTTTCAAAACAATTAGAGATCCCTACGAATATTGCAATAATTTAACCCAAGGTATCATTATTTGGGGTGCGTTGCAAAAACTATTTATAATTCATAAAATAATGTAGGTAGGTACTACATGTAGGTATATAGTACTCATCATGACCTACAAAAAAGTCTTCTACATTTCAGACAACTGTTATAGTTAAGTACCGATTTTTGTTCAAATTAGTCAATCAAAACACGGGGTAGAATCGAAAGATGGATGACATTCGTAACATGATTACATGATATTCAACTAAATAGTTCATCAAGGTTGACTATGTTCATGTGAATTCCTCTTAAAGTATGTGTACTGTTTGTTTATTTCGTTTACCCTTGTATCGGCTCTCTGTCCTACACACCACACGCGCGTCCGTCTCCGCCAGCAGTAACTAGCCAACTGTCTGAGGGAGGGGGATGTACCCCGCTCTCTCGTTCCATCACAGCGTGCGGCGTGTGCACATGAGACGACAGATTCAATGAATGTTATTTACATACACTACATCTCTTTCTTATTTTAATAAAAGTAAAGAATGATGGGCATTTTTCTATGAAGCCTGGCCTGATGACCAATAGAGTTCTAATGCATGTCATCTTATTGCTTATAGCCGGCAATTACTATAACAAAATGTTTTATCTCTAAAAGCAACGGGGTTTGTACAGTCGAGGACATAAATCGTTACAATTTTTTATGACGATTTCTTTGTGAAAAATAAATCAATAGCATAATAGGTTTATGCTAGGTCTATGTGCTGTCTTTTTCGGCCAAAAATTATCAGTTTGATATGTACCCTTAGGTGGTTAACACAATTTTGACATGGACTGCATCAAAATAAAGCTTAATACAAGTAAACATTTAATAAGGTTATAACAGTCATCATATTAAAAGATGATAAAAATAACAACCGCCAACAACAACAACAACAGCCATATGAAGCTGTACAGACGCGGGCGCAGGAACAGCGAAGAAAAGCAAGTGCCAGAGTATAAACGAGCCTCAAACAGAGCAGATCGCTGTTTTTTCTATAACTGCGTGAATGGACCACGGCGGAGGATTCCTAAATGGTTTAAAATACACATGCTTTGCGAGTATAGTTTATATGTGCCCGAAGTAGCCATAGTGTGACAGCAGCATTTGGAAAGCAACGACTGGAATTAATGAATTAATAAAATTCAAACGTATCTCGATTTTAACTGTGCTCAGGTAACAGACATTTATGTAATATTTTTAAAGAGGGCAAGCAACCAGTAAGCCACCAGGTTTGATTTTGATATGATGACACACGTAGACGACGATGATATATATTTTTGGGTGGGTCTTAATTAAGAGCAGTTTAATATAATATTATACCAGACAACTATAGCAAAACTTCATACTGGTGAAAATAATGAACGCACAAATATGAGATTTTATTCAAACCTTTCATGATAGTATGTACTGACGGTTATTGGCCCTTTATCTGTGACTACATCCGATGCAAGGGATTGTTCATTATGCAAAATGAAACAATACTATAGATTACTTCGACAAACATATTTTAATAGAGCTCTCCCCGATATAATTCACGATTTTAAAATTGGCGCAAGCTGTTAAATACTTTTCATCCCGTTTTTAAAGATCATACGCTAGTTCTAGATATCATGAGTTTTATTAATGAAAACATGAATACTCCCAATCGTTTATATGATTACATCGAAATGAAAAACCTTAACAGACAACGTCGAACTTTCACAAAAATGGAACCAAACCTCTGTTCTCGAGTGATTTTCCTTGTCTGACTGAAGACCAGAATATTGCACGCATAAGGCTGCCTGTCCACTGGAGCAGAGAAGAGAGGAGAGGAGCTGATCTGTGCGGATATTAATCAATAGAATCTAAAATCTGCTTAATTCCGTAACGGAGTTTAGATTTTATTGGTTAATATTGGCACAGCTCCGCTCCTCTCCTCTCTTGTTCGCTCCAGTGGACAGGCAGCCTTAGGGACATACCATAATTATGAAGCTAACAAAATCATTATGTCGCAGAATATTTTCACGATAGCATTTATTCGATTGAAATGTTTAGGGATAATAACTACATTATTGTGATTTAAAAGAATGCGATATTTTGCAAAATAATGTGTGGTTATACGAGTACAGATACAGTCGCGGCATGTGAGGGGCTCGCGTAGGTATATTATTATTCCTATATTTTAATTGACAGAGATCAAATCAGCAGAAATGCAATAATTCGGCACTATTGTACCTACTTGTATGATTGGTTAAATATAACCAATCATTCTGTATGGAAACAGATGGGAGCTGTGCCCATATCGTTTCCGTATTATAGTATTTAGGCTTAGGAAGGCATGAGCGATTTATTGCTCCAGCTTAACATTTATTAAACAATAATGACCACTGAGTACCTACACGCTATGGCGTCTTGTCACTGGTCAGAGGTGGTTTTCATTTATTCTTCATCAACAATGATATCTTCTAAGTAAAATGCAGGAGACAATAAATACGTCATGACGTCCAATGCCTAAATACCATATTATTGAAATAATATGAGTACAAGTGCCGATTGTGCGTTGCACGGTCAGACATGTACAACAGTGATGCACTAAAGCATCTCTGTTATGTTGTTCTCCTGGACACCAGCTAGTGTAATATCACTTGTCAATACATAAGCAATAAGTCCAAACACGATAGTGCTATCTTGTTTGGTTCAGGATTTCCTATGGCCACCTTGCGGCTCCAGCATCAGACCCTGGACACCACCTAGTGTAATAGAACTTGTCAATACATAAGCAATAAGTCCAAACACGATGGTGCTAGCTTGTTTGGTTAAGGAGTTCCTATGGCCACCTTGCAGGTCCATCATCAGGCCCTAGACACTATCTAGTGTAATAGCACTTGTCAATACATAACCAATGAGTCCAAACACGATGGTGCTATCTCGTTTGATTGAGGAGTTCCTATGGAGAAATTCCAGTTCCACAATCAGGTCCTGGACACTAGTCCTGTTTTTTATTTATTTATGTAACAGTATGATAATGTTATGAATCTATAATTAATATTATTGAGAACTGCAGTGAACATTAGCGTCATAAGTTAATACGTTTATATGGTACTTGCAGGTCTGATATCTCTTTAACCCGGTATTTCACAGCCTTTTGCCCATAATGAAAATTGATGCTTATGATATAAGCTTTAATTTGAGGTATAAGTGGTTTTTATTGGTTCGCCGGCCAAAATTACGCATCATTCTTTAAAAGAACGACTTTATTATTTGATCATTGATCAATCACATATACATAGCATCAACTAATTTCCTAGCTACTAATTTATTCTTCCTTCACTTCCTTATTTATTACTTATTGTCTTCCTTCATTCCCTATAATAATTATATTTTTTATTAAGTATTATTATTGTCTTTCTTCACTTCTTTATTTATTACTTATTGTCTTCCTTCATTCCCTATAATAATTATATTTTTTTTTTATTAAGTATTATTATTGTCTTCCTTCACTTCCTTAATTATTCACTAGCTTCATCTAGTCCTTCCCTATCCTCTATTATTGTATTTTTTCCTAATCCTCTTCTCTTGTTGTTGCTTTCATTTCCTCTTACCTCATCATTTTTCTATCCAAATTTTTTTTTTTTTTTTTTCACTTCCATTAATACTCCTAGAGCCATGGCTGTTGTCTTTCCTAGTAAGTTGCGAGTGCCATTTCAACAACAAAGAAAATCGCCTGTTCTATTTTACATGCAAGCTCTATCGTAGACTTAAAGGCACCTAGTAGTTTTAAAGGAAAATAGTTTCCATATGCATAAAATGTTTTGTTAGGATTTTGTGTTTGTTCCGCAACTTTAACATTTTTATTCTTCATAGGATTTACTTGTAATTAAGTTATATTTGCACCCGGAATCAATTAACACATCAACTTCCATACCACCTATTATACAGTTTACGGTGTCATAAATTGTCGATATTAAAATAAGTAATGAATTTCTTCGTCTGAATTGGTATTATTTTGTTCGTCTATCTTGTTAATATCCTTTCTCGATTTTTTGAATCTCGTTGTATCCTTTTTGCGTGTTTGTGATGATGATGATGAGTCGTCATCTATTTTCTTCTTCAAAGGATTCGACTTGCACTGTAGTTTAAAATGCCCTATTTTTCCACATTTTCCACACTTCTTACTTCTTGCCGGACATTTTTCATCAGATGCTATGTGATTCCAGTTGCCACATCTGAAACATTCTCTTACTCCTCTAGTATTTTTATTTCTCAATTTCTCTTCTATCTTGTTTATGTCGTGATTGTTCTTTTGTTTCTGATTATAATCTTCTAATTGCCTGCTTATTACTTCTAATGCATTTGCTTCAGCTATTACATCCTCAAGAGTCATTGTATCTCCTACTTTCAAGATTCTTTTTCGTAATTCTTCAGAGCTACATCTTTCAGTGACTTGATCAAGAAGTTGGTCGTCTACATCAGAGAATTGGCATTTAGCAGCTTGTTGTCGTAACCGTATAGTGAATTTATCGAATTTCTCATTTTCTTCTTGTTTCATCAATCTAAATAAATGTCTTTCAAATCTTTTATTTTGTTTGGGTGCAAAGTACTCATCTAACTTTTTTATTGCTATTTTGAATACATGTGTTTCCACTACTGAGGCGTTAGTTGCGTCCGTATCAGGAATGTTATAAAATATTTCCTGTAGTTCCGACCCACCCCAATGTAAAAGACTTGCTCGTTTCTGACTTGGTGTAGTAACATTTGCGGCTTCTAAATAAATATACAAGCTTCTTTTCCACCGTTCCCATCTCACACACACTGAATTCACATCTCCTTCACATTCAAATTTTTCCAATGTAAGATTTGCCATTGTTACCTGTAAGCACACAAAATACATCCGATCACAAAACGGTCATCATCCGTTCTATGACTTCCTTCCATAATCATCCAAAATACGTCTAGTCACAAAACGGGCATCATCCGTTCTATGACTTGCTTCCATAATCACCCAAAATACGTCTAGTCACAAAACGGGCATCATCCGTTCTATGACTTGCTTCCATCTTTACGTAAAATACATTTAGTCACGAAATGGGCATCATCCTTTTCATGACTTACTTCCATAATATTCACCCAAAATACGTTTAGTCACGAAACGGGCATCATCCGTTCTATGACTTGCTTCCATCTTTACGTAAAATACATTTAGTCACAAAAGGGCGTCATCCTTTTCATGACCTACTTCCATAATATTCACCCAAAATACGTCTAGTCACAAAACGGGCATCATCCGTTCTATGACTTGCTTTCATCTTTAAGGTAAAATACATTTAGTCACAATAAGGGCATCATCCTTTTCATGACTTACTTCCATACCCAAAATACGTCTAGTCACAAAACCGGCATCATCCGTTCTATGACTTGCTTTCATCTTTACGTAAAATACATTTAGTCACAATAAGGGCATCATCCTTTTCATGACTTCCATAATATTCACCCAAAATACGTTTATTCATGACTCATGAAACGGGCATCATCCGTTCCATGACATATAACTTTTCCAACTAAGTAACTTATTATATTCAAACCCAATTTGTAATAAAACATTATTTTATAGAAATTATACCTACCTACTATACTAGGTAAATATTATCAATAATAATCGATAAGTACTCAAGTTTCGACCGGGAATTGAACCCGATATTGCTTTAAATTTCCGTAAAATGGGGTTATAAGTAATCATTACATACAGTATGTTAACTAACAGAGGGCGTTCCCGTTAACCCGCAATAGTATAGCGTCCATACATGCTAGAAAAAATATTGAAAGTGAAAAAAAAAAAAGTTTTTTAATTTTTTTTTAAATTAAATTTTCATTTTTTTTTTTTAATTGCTACGTAAATGTAACACTCTGTACACGCTCACTTGTCTTTCAACTTGGAAAGACAAGTGCGACAAGTACGCGTTTACAGAGTGTTTGTTTTACGTATGAAATTAATATTTTTCGTGAATATTTTATGATAAAAAAATAAAAAAAGTTTTTTTTTTTCGTTTTTAATACTTTTTTCTAGCATGTATGGACGTTATACTATTGCGGGTTAACGGGAACGCCCTCTGTTAGTTAACATACTGTATATTGTTCGGTTCATATTAGAGCATTTTATGGGTAGGTATAATAAGAGGAGTACGGAACAAAGCCGTTATTTATCCGACAAAGTCGATCTAAATCCTACCAATACCTACATGATTAATGCTGTCATTTCGAAGTATATTAGTATCACAGTGCACAAGTGTGTGCGCAAACACAGATGCACCCTCTCCTCACCCAATCTGACAGTCCGATGGGGCGGCAATCCGACACGACCGGCGAGAGATCAGGCGCAGCACCAACGGCTCAACGCGTTCTCCGAGGCACGGGGGCACCACACCGCCAACCTCGAAACTCCGGGCCGCTACCAAGAAACTCCAACGGAAAAACCCAACAACACCCCGCCCGACCCGGTAATCGAACCCAGGACCCGGTCTGAACCGCAGCCGCGCCCGCGACCACGAGACCACCGGGGCAGTTGATAGATTCATTTTAAGATACCTACTATAGAGAGGCTATCAGAAGAAATGTCATAGAAAAACCGTGATCCGTCTCAGTGACGCCACCCAGCACAATATAGCAAAACCACATAACAGCCAAGCCCGACACGACACGCTTCCACCGACGTCAACATTCTATTGCCAACCATTAAACATAATAATCTCTGAGAAAGTTATTTTAAGTATTTAAATTAAATTATAAAATAGGTAGGTAGGTACTACCGAAAATAAACCGTGGCTCATACCAAAACACTGCTCAGCCGCAGAAATCAATCCGATGCGCATCCATCACAAAAAAAACTGCAAACATACACTACAGTATGGAAACGGCCGCGGCCCTTTCGTTTAGAAGTTACGGCGGGCATCAAAATGTTGCAGTGGGGGCGAACAGCGTATTAGTTATCTACCATATTTTTACTTTTGTAAACTAGAAACAATTGTATTTGGTCATTTTTGTCCAAATAAAGCACAAATTTATCTTTCAAATAAAGTAATTTATAGTTGACTTGCTTACCGCGCCGTCCGCGTCGTCGCCCGCGTGGAAGTCGGAAATTATCCCACGGGAACTTACTAGCGGGATAAAAAGTATCCAATGTGTTAGTCCAGGTTGCAAACTATCTGTGTGCCAAACATTCTAATTCATTCAGCTGTTTTTGCGTGATTGAGTAACAAACATACAAACTTTCACCTTTATAATATTAGTAGGATAGTAGGATATATAGTAGGATAGTAAGATAACCTGGATTAACACATAGGATTTATTATTTTTAATCCTGGTAGTAGGTACGTTCCCGTTGGATATTTTCCGACATCCACACGGGAGAAACGGCGGGCAAAAGCTAGTACCAACTAATATAAGAATATAAGTAGCGTCTCTATCTGCTCCTAATAATCATAACCTAAACAAAGACCGGGCTCCGTTATTACCACAACGTCTGTCGACACGAACAGAAGCTTTCGTTCCTTTTGATAATTATTACAATAATACTTCAACAAAGGAAATATAAATGATCTTCTTGGGAAGTGCAGTTTTTGTATAGTGAGAAAATAATAATTATAATTTTCGGTGCGCTAATATGGAATTCAAATTTTTTTTGGGTACGTATGGTTCGGTTTATGTTATTATAATATTCTAATTTTTGAAGTAGTTTATAGCGATTTTATTGTGATCCCACCTACAGTCAAAAATAGGTAGGTCAGTTAACTACAATGCATTTTAACCCATGTCGTGCGTGACTACAGTTATAGTTCATAAAGTCGACTGCGTGACTTTTGTTTAAAAACTCGAACGACTCGCGTCGACTTGAGAACCTCCTCCTTTTTTTCGTCGGTCAATTACGAAAATTCTCTGCGCAAGGCGCAAATATTTAATATTATTGCGTGGTTTTAGTCCTTACTATAACAAAACTTAAGAGTTCAACATTATTTGGTACTATTTATTGGTATAATTGGTACGGCCCTTTCCTCACTGATCGGTAAGACCCTTTGCTCATTGGTCGGTATTTTACTACACAGTACTGTAAAGTACTGCGTGGTACTGCTTATGTTTCCTCACTGGTCGGTAAGCACTCTGTACCGCACACAGATAGAGATAAACCTAGATAGCGCAAGAGCATCTACTTCGCGTGCCCGAACGTGGCTTAGGGCCAATTTCACCGGTCAAATAAAACGCGATTAACTGAACATAAACGGCGTTTTAGTTTTAATCTAAGTTTAAGGTTTGGTTTGGCATTTCACCAGCAATTTTTAAACTAGTTTAGTGCTAAACGCAGTTACTGTACTAACCGCCCGATTTTGACCGTTTTACGATTAAAACGCGATTAATGCATTTGACATACCGTACCGCGCACTTCCGCCATATTGTGTTGAAACTGTTTTTAGTCGCATAATTACGAATATTTTGAGATAAATAATGAGAAGAGTTTACTCATTGGCCTTTGAAGAAGATGAGGATGAATTTGTGGTTCGACGACCAAGGTGGATTCGTGAAAGGGAGGAGCACTTCGACACCCTAGATGATCATGACTTTGTGACGAGGTTTCGACTTACAAAACCGACAGTTCTCTCTATATTGGAAGCTATTGAATATAAAATAGAATTTCCTACAAACATGTAAGTACCTACTTCTTTTAATATATAATATACGATATAAAATAACATTTTATTCCTACAAAGTTAGGTTAGGTAGGTACATTAGGAAGTTGGTTAAACCATATTTAAATAATTGTAAGTGGAAATAATATTACACACAAACAAACATAACTGGCGAAATGTGGGTGTACCTACTGCAGAGGTGTACCTGACACCTCTGCCCAACCCTTCGGGGAAACAAGGCGTGATGTTATGTTATGTGAAAATAATATTAAAAGTAGTACCTACTTATATACCACCTTTATGTTTACCTTCCTTTATACATTGAATAATTTATAATCAAAGGCTCTATACCTAGTAATTAGCGTAAGTAGTACTTATGGATTATTTTTTATTTCAGAAATCACTGCATATCACCCATTAACCAGTTGCTATGTGCTCTTCGCTTCTATGCAACTGGGTGCTACCAAACAACTGCTGCTGATTTATGTGGATTCAGTACATCTACCGCACACAGAATTGTGCATAGAGTCAGTTGTGCTATTGCTGCTCTACGACCTCAACTCATTGTATTTCCTAGTACACAAAGTGAAATACTTCAGACACAAACTGAGTTTTACAAAAAAGCTAGATTTCCTTTTGTTATTGGTGCTATAGATTGTACTCACATCAAGTATATCAGGTCACCAGGAGGAGAAAACCCAGAGTCTTTCCGTAACAGAAAAGGATACTTTTCACTAAATGTTCAGGCGATTTGTAATGCCAAATTAGAATTCACCGATATTGTTGCAAGATGGCCAGGTAGTACACATGATTCTCACATCTTTAATAACTGTTATCGAAGAGCTATGTTTGAACAGGGAACATATAAAGATGCTGTACTTGTCGGAGATGGAGGTTATGCCTGTAAAAGCTACATGATGACACCACTTGAACGGTGTAACACAATTGCAGAGAATTTGTACAATGAGTCACAAATACGAACCAGAAATTCTGTTGAACGATTGTTTGGAGTGTGGAAAAGGCGTTTTCCAGCAATGGCTATTGGTTTAGGAGTTAGCCTACAAAATTCTTTCCCTATAATTATTGCCACAGCTGTGTTACATAACATGGCAAGGCAATCTGGTGAAAGTCTGCCTCCTGATGATTATGAAGTTGTACCGCCTGCTTCTTGGGATGCTCTATTAGTTCAAGGTAATATTAATGAGGAAAATATGCTTCACTCATCTAGTAGAACATTGAGAGAAAACCCTCACTATAGAAAGCGTAAAGATATTATTAACAATTATTTTTCTACATTAGCAAGGCAGCAGGTAGTGTAAATTTTCGAAATTAACTGCGTAACATAATAAATATATTATGAGAGTAAATAAAAATCAAGAAATATTAAACCACTAATTTGTTTTATTAAATTATTGCTAATAGTCACAATCAGCTTGTAATCAAGTCCTATATTATAAAAATATGGAACATATAATAATAAATAAATACAAGTTTATTGAGGTAAAAAGGTAAAACACTAAATACAAATTTGCTTAAATCTACGAAAAATTCAGTTGTGTTATCTAAACACTAAAATCTTAGTACCTATCCTAACTTAGCTAAACTTAATTAGTACAAATACAATTTTATTTAAGTACAACTAATAATTTCTCTGTATCTTCATATGACATACTTTGGAGAGCTTCCTTGAGATTGAGAGTTCTTTTACAATTTATATAATTAAGAGAATACATTTTGGATCTAGTATTTAGTCTGCTATAAAGTAATGGACCTACGAAGATAAAAAAAATTAATAATAATATATATAATAATGATACACAAAAAAAAATAGAAGTTGCGTAGCTACTGCTGCAACTTATGGAGCTCTTCTTTTAATATTAAAATACGGAGTTGCTCTTGCTCAGTCCGTAGTCTTTCCTGCTTTAGCATTTCCATCTCCCTCTCCTCTTGTAACTTTAAAATCCTCATTTGAGCCTCGTGTTGTTCTTTAGCTTGCCGACAAGCTGCAAGTAATGAATCGACTTTTTGTTGAGTCAAAGCTTGGCTTTGGTTTAGGACAGGCCTCCTACGGCTTACTGATTGAG
The DNA here is from genome assembly GCA_948150665.1 of Conistra vaccinii. Lineage (NCBI taxonomy): Eukaryota > Metazoa > Arthropoda > Insecta > Lepidoptera > Noctuidae > Conistra > Conistra vaccinii. Next base: position 19,236,908 of record OX411327.1, read on the forward strand.
TTTTGAATCTGAAAAAGAAAAACAATTTACCTATTGTTATAAATATACTGTAAAAAAAATCTCTAAATGAGTAATATTTACATGAATTCTTTACTTTACTGGTGTAGCTTCATAGGATGACTGCACATTACTACAATTTGGTTGTAATATAGGTTCTATATTTACATTGTTTGAATTTGAGATGCTCACAAATTCTTGCTGCTCAAATTGTCTTGGACAGGTTTTCTCTGTCCTCAAAATGTGTTTTTTTGGTGCCCGTAACATAGCTGGAGAGTAATTAGACCAGTCCTACAAAAAATGACACAGTTAAAATATTATTTTAACAACAGACAATGAAATACAGATAAATAAATTTAAAAAATAAATATTGCAGTTTTACCTTTGGGTTGTCAATGAAACTATGTACAAGTTCAACTTGTTTCCCTGTTGACTCATGGCTTTCATGTACAAGTTCTATTTGTGTCCCCGGTGACTCATGGCTTTCATTTGCTGAAAGAAATATTACATTTTAGAGAAGAGATACAATATCAATCAATCTGCCTAGCCTTTTCCCAACTATGTTGGGGTTGGCTTCCAGTCTAACCGGATGCAGCTGAATACCAGTATTTTACATGGAGCGACTGCCTGCCTGACCTCCACAACCCAGTAACTGGGTAATACAATACCCCTTGGTAAGACTGGTTGTCAGACTTTCGGGCTTCTGACGACATAAATCATCAAACAACAATATAAATGACAAAATTATGAAGCATCATAAATAACAATAATGAGCCTAATACTTAATACATACTTACAGTATAATACTATCTGAGAGTAAATATCTTCATGTTCCTGTTTCTGCAACTTTATTTGTGGCAGTTGTAGTTCACAGTCAGCAGTGTTCCCTGAAGCTGAAATATTTATTATTTATTTAGGTAGGTACCGTCAACTGCCCTAATTTCGCCTGGGGTCCAAACTTGCCTATAATGAAAAAGCTGCAATATCTTTTTCATTTTATCTACTTGTTTGGCAATCTAATCTTTGATTTTTTTATAGAGAGCTTTATGTTTGGATTGTCATACAGGTAAAATGAAAAAGATATTGCAGCTTTTTCATTATAGGCAAAGTTTGGACCCCAGCCGAAGTTAGGCCAGTTTACCGGTACGTTAAAACATCAAAATAAAGTTACATACCTAGCACTAGGGTTCCATCTGCATCGAATTCATTAGTATACCCAGTAACAGTGGGTCTGATTAAATTAGTCACCCTTTCGATGATTGGGTCAGCAGTAAAAGATTTCGGAGGGCCCCCACCTATAAAAGATATAATATAAATCATAATAATTTGCACTTCTAATCTGAAGTATTTATATTTATTATTAAATAAAAATGTTGTCACAAAACATACCTGTGGCCAGAAAGCTCTGATTTGCTTGGGTAATTTGACTTTTAGCCTTTTTTTTCAAGTTTTCCCAGCAATTTTTGATAACTATCCAATCTCTCCTATGTAAACCAGACGTAGCATTAAATTCAATGGTGATTTTGCGCCACTCGTCATTCTTTTCCCGAACACTCACAGCATCAGTTTTCTTGGACTCTATTGTGCTATAATGTTTTTCGACCAACTCTACCAATAGTACTTTTTCACTCTGTTGAAATGCTGGGTCTCTTTTTCTTTTAGACATACTGATAGATAACACAAGTTTTTCACGACGGCGGCGTCGCACAAGTGCGCTGGATTGGAGGGTGGAAATCGACAGAACACTTCACTGTGAAGACGGAGCGGTGGACCACGGTGGAAGGTGTACTTTAATGAAAATACTATATTTCACTGTCAATGGTAGCGAAGCGAGTTCTGAATAAAAGTCGACTCAGCCTACTAACTTGTACCAGATCTGAATCGGAAATGGTTGGACAAGTCAAGCCTTTTATGTGCTCCAGTGGCGTCTGGTATCTCCCTACCATTTTCCACGTTTCGGGTCTAACAACAGTACTCGCTACCCTATTGTTTATTAAAACCTATTTAAAACACACCTGGTGCGAATAACAATCGCACCAAATTGTTACTACGAACTATAAAAATTAATACTAATACAAATTATATCAATGAAGCCGACACGTTTACAATACACTAAAAAAACGGTTTTATTATCCTAATGGTACATTTGTTTCCCGAAAATAAAACTATCACGCGATTAAAACTAATTACACTGTAAACCTTAAACTATGGGATCGGCCGTCCTGCACACAAGTTTATAAACAAAAAATCTACAAATTAAATGCACTGCACAGTAGAAAAAAATATTCACGCAAAAAGAATAATATTCAAAATAACTTCACTTACTTTACCAAGTTGACAATTAACTTGACACCCGAGGAATACGTTTCGTTATTATGTATTGTTACACAAATATTGCAATAGTTTTGTCAAATTTCGGTGCAAAGACAAAACGCAACGCGATGTTGCCGTTCTAACATACCGTTAACTCGGTTTTCGTAAACACGATCAACGAACGTGGCGTTTTGCTCTGTGAAATGCAATCGATGTTAAACAAGATCAAATCTCGTTAATAAACGCAATTAATATAAACGTAGTTTTACTAAACGCAGTTTTGGAGACGATCGGTGAAATTGGCCCTTAGTCTGTCTCATTATACAGGGCATATCCGTGGGACGCCCTGTATATAATATATATATATTAGTCTATGGTCTGCGCCTGTCTGCCACGCTAGTCGGACATAAGTAATAAAATAGGAAATGCCTATATCCGTTATACTTTACAGCTTTTACCAGGAACGGTTGATGTGACGTTGAGTATTAACAGGTGATGAATATCGAAACAAGTTATACGAGATCGTATATCGCTTCAGCTTCGTGGTATAGGCGCTTTTATCATTATTTTTAGGGTTCCGTACCTCAAAAGGTAAAAACGGAACCCTTATAGGATCACTCGTGTGTCTGTCTGTCTGGCTGGCTGTCTGTCCGTCTGTCACAGCCAATTTGCTCCGAATCTAATGGACCGATTAACTTGAAATTTGGTACACATATGTATTTCTGTGAAAACAAATGAATTTTGAACATGAGGGTTACTTTTGGGGGCCAAAGAAGAAAAAAAAAAAAAAAATGTTTTGTTTATTGTACCGTGTGATATATCAAATGGAAGGAATTGTTACAAGGGTATAATTTTTTTTTTTTTTCATAATTATTAAATACAGGATGGAAGGGTAAACACCGTTGTCACTCAAACTATGGGTAGTCGGCTTAAATATAAACATAAAAAACCGAGTAAAAAAAAATTACGTTATTTTCTTTAACAAATATTAAAAAGGTTATTGTCCGACACCGTCCGCAAATTAATGGATATGCGCCCGCTCGAGTGACGTAATCGATCGCCGCCCGTCCTACCTACCTACACAACACATGAATAAATACAATACAACCTTTTCCTGGCTTAAGACAGGCAAAAATACCTACCTTAGGAATTGCGTGACGATTCTAAATGTACATCTATAAAAAAAAAAGTTGTGATTTTCCATTGAATTTATGTTCTATAAACGAAACCAAACCACTGGTTTGAAGGATAACGGTGTTTACCCTAACACCCTGTATATGTTTTTAGAGATATTTACGAAAATAGATAAAAATTGACCAAGTAGTTTCAGAGATAAAGGGGGGGGGGGCCCTTTATCTCCGAAACTACTGAGCCTAAAATTATGAAAAAAATACAGAGAATAGTTCTTTACTTATAGATTACAGGAAAACCTATAAGAAGTCTATGGTCTTAAAATAACAAGGTAAATCTCTCAATATTGTATTTGCGGTTGGAATGTATGGGAAAATATGTTTTGCAACTACAATGTTAAGTTAGTTCTTTGGATAATTAATTTATTGCTACTGCTAGTTCGACTAAGGCCCCAGTACACGTTCAACGAGCTCGCCCAACGTGTACTTAGGCGAGGCATCCTTCACTTTTCGTACCTTCCGCGATGCATTCTGTTTGCCGATTTCACGGTGCGCTAGTACTATCATTGTCGGTAGGCACTGCTAACACATTAGCCAGTGAGCTATGTAAAGTTCAATTAATCATTTTAGACGAAATATCTATGTTGGGAAGTAGGACATTCAATCATATTAATCGCAGATTACAGCAAATTTTCCATACAGACATCCCGTTTGCTGGTAAATCTATTATTTCTGTTGGAGATTTTAACCAATTGCCGCCAGTTGGAGACAACTGGATTTTTCAGCCTAAAACAGGACGTAATTCGATGGCAGTTTTAGCTCGTGCACCATTGTGGGAACCATTTAGCCTGTTTCCAATGAGCAAAATAATGCGTCAGAGGGATGATCCATTTGACATTTAATTATTTTATTTCCTTTATTTCAAAGATACAAAGGTCTAAAATTTTTGTTAAGAACATTTTAGAAAAATTGTGTTACAGCCAAATTAGACCGATTTTCATAGAAACAGAGATTTACAGTTATCAGTTCCTTTTCCTCTTCCGGTACGCTGTTGCCACTCCAGAACGTTTCGGCCCCAGGCCTATCGGCCATCTGTTCTGCGAGCAATGTGTCCTGCCCACTGCCATATAAGTTTTTCAATTCTTCGGGTTATGTCGGCTACCTTGGTTCTCCTGCCGATCTCTTAATTTCTGATTAGATCACGTCGTCATGGAAACTCTAAGCACAGCACCATTGCCCTTTGGGCGACTTTCAGCCTTCTAATGAGGCCCATTGCGAGCTATAACGTTTCAGCTCCATAGGTCATCACTGGCAACACGCAGTGGTCCCGACTGCGGTATGTGAGACGAGAAGATATTGCGTAGCTTCCCGAACACTGCCCAGTGGAGTCGGATTCCACGATTGACCCATTCTCGAAATTGAACCTACCTCACTGGACAGTTTGTCCTAGGTAAACGTTTCATTCAAACTTTATAGATTTATCGAGGTTCGATGACAATACAATAATTTAGTATCTCTTGGAGCTGATCTGATTATGAAGCCAGAAGGTGGATAATGGAACTCTTCAGCGGCTTCTAGTAAACCCCTCGCGTTTGACGAGTCCAATATATTGCAATTTGGTTTCGAGGGTCTGATGTTGGAGCCAGCAGGTGGATAGTGGAAATCTTCAGTGGCTACTAGTAAACTTTTCAAGTTTGACCTCATATGATTTGGTTTGTCGAGTCCAATATATTGCACTTGGTCTCGAGAGCCTGACGATTGAGCCAGCAAGTGGATAGTGGAACTCTTCAATGGTTACTAGTAAACCCCTCGAGTTTGAGCTCGTATGATTCGGTTTGACGAGTCCAATAAATTGCACTTGGTGTCGAGGGACTGGTGATGGAGCCAGGAGGTGTATAGTGGAAACCTTAAGTGGTATTAGTAAACCCCTGGAATTTGGGCTCGTATGATTCGGTTTGAAGAGTCCAATATAGTGCACTTGGTGTCGAGTGCCCGATGATGGAGCCAAGAGGCGGAAAGTTAGAACTCCTAAGTGGTTATTAGTAAACTCTTCGAGTTTTAAGTCATATAATTCGATTTGATGAGTCCAATATATTGCACTTGGTGTCGAGGGTCTGATGATGGAGCCAGGAGGTGCATAGTTGATTTCTTTAGTGGCTACTTATAGTAAACCGGGCAAGTCAAAACTTCGTTGTTTTTTTATTATTAAATGAATATACTAGACTAAAAAATACAAAATAAAATAGTACTTAGTTAAAAAAAAAAACCGGTCAAGTGCGAGTTGAACTCGCGTGGAGAGGGTTCCGTACGATGAATATGTTATACAGGGTGTCCCTCGTAACCTGTACCAGCGAAGGTCTGTGATCAGGGGACACCAATACCCATCGATTGAACCCCCATGTATGTTCCGCGATAATCGCAAAAATGTGAGAAAAGTCATTTCAAATGCTTGAAATAAAATTCATTATTTTTGACTGTATCAACTTTGAACTCCGTTTTTGCGTAATAATGTCCTATGCAGTACCAACTTTTTTATATTATTTTGAGAGCTAAGGAACCCATAAAGTTTTTTAAATTATCTATATGTCATTCAGTCAGGCATAAGTTTTTTTTTTTTTCAAGTTGAAGTCAAGTTATAATGTGTCTCAAACATAGACTTTAATCTTGTGAACAAATTCTGAGCTTCTAGTAGTTTGAATTTGGGTTTTTGTTTTATAACAGGTGAACACACATTCTAGCCATAATACTGACAAAAAAAAACTCAAAGAAACACCACCCAAAAATGCCTACAATGTAAAATAAAACGGAAAATATTACAAAAAAAAACATTTCTCGAAAACAACAAAATATCGCGGAACATACATGGGGGTTCAATCGATGGGTATTGGTGTCCCCTGTTCACAGACCTTCGCTGGTACAGGTTACGAGGGACACCCTGCATATACAGGGTTATTTGTAAAACACCAGCAACCTCTTAAGGGGTCATTGTACTCATCATTATGAACAACTTTCACTATGGGATCAAAGTTAAAATCGCGAAAAAAAAAATCTGCTGTTCCCTACATTTATGCTCTCATATCTTGTCAAAATGTGTGGTACAGCTGATTTTTATTTCGCGATTTCAGGTTTGGTCCCATAGTAAAAGTTGTTCATAATGATGAGTACAATGACCCCTTAAGAGGTTGCTGGTATTTTACAAATAATATTCATCGTACGGAACCCTCTCCACGCGAGTTCAACTTGCACTTGACCGGTTTTTTTTAATGGCACGCATGGTTTTCATACAGATCGTGATACTTGCGTTATCTAGGTATTATATATTATTATCTATATCTGTTTACTGCACTGCTGTCATGTACCAACCAACCATTAGCTTAACCATGTAACCATTAGTTTCACACGTACCCGGGAGACCATTTGAGACAATTAAATTATGAGGCAAAAAATTAAACCCACCGTCTGATAATCTTGTTTTCAGGTGAACATTGGTCAGTTGATGCGAATAAATCATTTTTAGAACAAAATGTGAGCATGAAAAATATTAAAAAAAATTACCATGTTATGGTAATTTTTTTAAATATTTTTGATTGTGCTCAGGCCACATTTGACACGCAAATGAAATGTCTGAAAACAAACATATTCGTAATAAAATTACGAAACCTATGTATATTTTTAATGTCAGACATATTGTGATGAAACCGTCTGGCATTTTTTTTGACATAGCAGAAATAGGTTCCCATAAAACTGGTACTGCTCACCAAGTCGGCAGGGCTATTACCTATCTTGCAGAAGCAATGCCATAGCGATCATTTGTTTCATTTTGACAGTTCAACAACATTCAATGCGAAAATTACGTTGCAGAGCAGAATTAAATTTCGAACTTATGAAGTAATGGATTAGTAATCTGTTTCAAAACGAATTGATTGTTTATTACGTAAAGGGTACGGCTTCAGAATCAACAAAACTAAACGATTTTTTACAATTTTTCCCGCAAAACGATGTGACATGGTTTTTTTTGAGAGCAGTGGTGGCCAAGTGGTATCGGCCCCGACTTACGAGTTGTAGGTCGTGGGTTCGAACCCAAGCAGGCGCTTTACTTTGTGTAAATAATTTCATCACCACTGCTCTCAAAAACGGTGAAGGAAAACATCGTGAGGAAACCGGCATGTCTTAGAACCAAAAATTCGAAGACATGTGACATCTACCAACCCGCACTGGGCCCGCGTGGTGGATTACGGCCCACACCCTCTCACCGAGAGGAGGCCTGTGTCCCAGCAGTGGGAACATTAATAGGCTGATGATGATGATGATGATGATGGTTTTTCCCCAGTTTATTAATTAATTATCCATTTTCCCTAAAAATCTTCAAATTGCCTTGGTTTAGGGAGCATGAATATAAATAATAAGTAAATGGCACAATTAACATGGTAAATTTAAATTAGATGAATTGCATTCATTATGGCTTTGAGTTGAGGGAATCCCTTTTAATAAATCGGTGGTAGTGGTACCGTAAACGATATCGCCCCGCACACTTACCGACCAGTGAGCAAAGGGCCTAAGTGTGCGGGGCGATATCGTTTCGGTACTGCGTGACGTTACGCATTTTACAGCATCGATACTGGGAGCTTAGCGAGCAGTGTTTCCACTTTTAGGGATTTCTCCTTGTTTTAGGGAAAAAATACCAATATTAAGCATGGCTTAGGGATATTTTATTTTGTCAGGGATTTAGGGAATTTTGGGGTTAATATGAATTTAAGTTGGTAACCTTATTGTTTATAGTAGGCAACACCTAATTTACTTTACTCTATGGCACCACCGATTTATTACAGGGGATTCCCTCAACTCAAACTCATAATGAATGCAATTTGTCTAATTTTAATTTACCATGTTAATTGTGCCATTAACTTATTATTTATAATCATGCTCCCTAAACCAAGGAAATTTGAAGATTTTTTAGGGTTTAGGGATAATTTATTAAGAAACTGGGAAAAACATTTTTTTTTTTTTTGACTAGGGCATCTCGCAGGTTATCACTAAGGTACTCGCTGCTTAACCGGACTTTCCTGTGGCTGCCTTAAGCTCCTAAAAGAGCTACAGGCTCAGCAAAAACGCGGGTCATCTGGATCTGAGAGGACATGCCTAGGGCGACGGGCCTTACTAACTTGATTATTGGACGGGACATAGCTAGCTGCTTTGACTATTAGGGGATTCCTATGTTTGACTGCGGAGTCAAAGTACCGCTTGGACATACGTTTAAGGAACTGACGGATGGTGGGGATTTTAAGGTCGAGATGGAGGATCTCGTTCCTAACAAACCACGGGGCTCCCGTGGCCCTACGAAGGACACGGTTCTGAAATACTTGCATCCTATGGATCGTACTGGGACTCGCGTGAGCAAAGACGGCTCCCGCATAGGTGATGATTGGACCCGCATGATTGGACGAATGCACGACGTATAAATGCGCAACTTGCACTTGAGTGACAATTTGCTGCGGGCATTCGTAACATAATAGAGTCTACTAAGCGCGAAAGCGGCTCGCGCGTGTACCGCTTTTACGTGCTCCGAAAAAGTGAGATGTTCATCCAGGATTACACCTAAATATTTGGCTCGTTTCTCCCAAGGGATCGGCTTGTCAAACATGGTGACTGGACGGGGAAGGATGGGCATATGACGCAGCTTAGAGAAAAAGACCGCCTGACTTTTGTCGGGATTAACCTCGATTCTCCATAACTTAAACCAGGCGCCGAGCTTGTCGACGGCCTTTTGTAAGTTAAGGATCAACCGGTTGGAATTATACCCGCTGCAGTATATGGCCGTATCGTCTGCGAACAGAGCCAACTGACACGTTATACTCTTTGGGATGTCACTGGTGAACAGTGTGAAAATGAGGGGGGCAAGAACAGAGCCCTGAGGGACTCCTGCGCGAATGAGACGCGGGGAGGATAACGCTCCTTCGATACGATAACGAAAGGTACGATTTGTCAAATAGTCCCGTAAGATGAGTACGAGACGATCTGGCACACCGAGCTGGTATATCTTGTATATTAATTAATTAATCATTTATTTCAGAATAAAAAGATTCCATAAATTGTTAGTAAATAGTACTTATATCTAGGTTAGTAAATTATTAATTATTAACATTTACAATTACGCTATTTTATATTATACAGGGCACCTCCAGATCCGTGAACGCCATATTAAGCCATTGTGCCAGACTTTGTCAAACACCTTTGCTATGTCGAAGAAGATAGGACCGGTCATGTAACCACGATAGAAACCAGCGCTAACGTGTTCAATGATCCGGTGGACCTGATGCACGCTAGAGTGCTGAGTTCGAAAGCCGAACTGTTCGTTGGGAATGAGGCCCTTGGTCTCAGCATAGTCTCTGAGTCGCTTATAAATAAGTCTCTCATAGATTTTTGCCATTACCTTGAGCAAACTAATGGGGCGATAGCTGGAGGGATCTGACTTGGGTTTACCGGGTTTAGGGATACCTATAACTACGGCTTCTTTCCACGATTGTGGAAAGATATTTTTACTAAGAGCAGCATTGAAGATGGTGCACATTAGAAGTATGAGATGAGTGGGGAAGAGTTGGACCACCCTATTGGTGATGCCATCTAGACCGGGGGCTTTGCGAGTTTTAAGACCCTTTATGATATCTTCGACTTCGTCTGGTGTGACGGGAGCCAGAGGATTATCAGGGTCTTCTACGGGGGGTAGAGAGGTTCTACGTTCTACTTCCGCGTCGACCTTATGGAGTTGAGTTTGGTCTACGGGTAGGAGGCTAGGGGAGCATTGCGCTTCGAGACTGTCGGCTAGGAATCAGCTTTGTCGATGTCGTCGAAAGCGATTGATTTATCGGGGCGAACTAACGGGGGCATGGAAGCCTCTTGTTTGGACCTAAGTTTCCTCTGGAGTTCCCAGAAGGCTAAGTGATTGGGAGTGAGTTCACTCAGAGTCTTGTCCCAATTCGCATTACGCAGCTCCTCCACGCGTGTCTTTACAGATCTCTGTAAATAGCGCATGTGGGCTTTGTTAGAGGCGCAGGGAAAGTTATCGTAGGCACGGATGGCCGCGTTCTTCTCAGTCATCAGGGCACGCACATCGTCAGGGAGTTTAAAGCGAAGGGTATCCGTCGCTGGAACCTCCCTTGAACAGTTGTTCAGGACGGTTTGTACGTGCTCCGTGAGTGAGTCGATCGCGGCCGTCGTGTCTGCGACTGAGTCAAACTGGTCTGGGATTGATTCTAATAGGGGGGACATGGGTTTCAGCTGATCGCCTACTTTCCTCCAGTCCGTGACCCTTCTAGTAGGTAGAGGTTGATTGGGGTCGTTCGAGTGACCTGTGCGGGATGCCATTTTTATAACTACAGGACGGTGGTCAGAGTCAAGCTCTGACGCCGTTTCGATAGAGACTAATCTGAGACTGACGTTCTTAAGGAGCGCCACGTCTAGGACATCGGGATTCCAGTTATGGTCGTGAGGGAAGTGAGTGGGTGACATCGGACCGAGGGGAAAAACCAAAAGCTAGTGAATTATATAGTACGAGAGCCCACGATCAAAACCATGTCATATCGTTTTATGGGAAAAATTGTAAAAAATCGTTAGCTTTGATGATTCTGAACCTGACTCGGTGGGCAGTACCGGTGAGAAACCTTACCGTTTTATAGGAGCCTATTTCTGCTATGTCAAATTTGGCAAACGGTTTCATCATAATATGTCTGATATTAAAAATATACATTGGTTTCGTAATTTTATTACTAAAAAGTTTGTTTTCAGACATTTCATTTGCGTGTCAAATATGCCTGAGCACATTGACCGATCTGTCTCATAGCAGTGCCTAGTTCAATTATTTTTTAAATCTCTTTATTAGTAAATGCAAAATTTTGTTCTGAAAAATGAAAAGCCGACATTGAGCATTTGAAGAATTGATTAATTTTGTATTAAAAATGTAAAAAATCATGGTCTTTCTTTTATTTTTGACACTATGTTATTCAGCAAAAAATAATCCTTAATATGATGAAGCCTTTCGATCGATATGATAAAGCTACAGAATGATTATTTTTCTCGTGTAAAGGGTTCGATTTCCGGTTCAACCATGTAATTATTTATATATTATCTATGAATGCAGTTTAAATTGTTTTTTAAATTCAAATAATGTCTTCTTTCAGTAAAATGTTCCATCTACAATATTCAAGGTACTTTCCCTCCATGTGGCATATTCGTGGGACGCCCTGTATAATGAGACAGACTGAGCCACATTCGGGCACTCGAAGTAAATGCTCTTGCGCTATCTAGGTATATCTATGTCTGTGTGCGGTACAGAGTGCTTACCGACCAGTGAGGAAACATAAGCAGTACCGCTCAGTACTGTACAGTACTGGGCAGTAAAATACCGACCAATGAGTAAAGGGCTTAGATGGTCTGATTGTAATTGTTATAGGTACCGAAAACTAATAACTCTACTGGACTAGATAATGAATGTACTTCTGTTGTGTAATTGTGAACTGAAATTAAATTCACGGAAATTCCCTGAAAAATCCGAAACTCTTGAATATTTTCTTATTTCTTAAATTGTTTTTGTTTCACTGTTCGATGGAATTTCTGTGAAGAATTTAATATGTAACATGGACTCCTGTTTCTTCATTTTAGGTGTCATCGTATTTGCATCCACCATCGCGTCGTCTGCCGCGGGCTGTAGTTTGAACGGTAGATTTGGTTTCTGTAACTACGTCATCACTTGTACCAGCAGACCTAGCAGTGTTGACATCCCCACCTGTGAAAAGGATCCCTACGTCATCTTCGTAATCACGGAGTCTTATGAAGAACTACTCAAAGGTGTTTTTTTTATTTCAACCAACTTTGATAACAGAGTTCGTGAAATTAGAGCCTATGACAATTCTTGGACCCATGTTGATTCCTCTGCATTTGGATACTACTCGAAGAGCATCAGCCTGGATCTATCTAACAACCACATCGAAAAAATTAATAATGAAGCCTTTAGACATTTGAACTATCTTCAAACCCTGAATATATCGAACAACAAAATTGAAACGCTGAACTCTAACTCATTTCTAATCTCTGGAAATAACTTATTGCAAGAGCTGGATTTGTCGAATAACAAGCTAATAGAACTATCAAGTGAACTATATGTCTTGCCCAAGTTGAAGAGGTTGCACTTACAGAACAACATGCTGGCGAGACTGGCTGACGATTGTTTTATGAGATTAAATAATTTAGAGTATCTTAATTTGCACAATAATCGCTTGTCGTTCTTGAATTTGACCTTAACAAACTTGAAAATGTTAAAGACACTCGATATCTCTTACAATAGTTTGATAAAACTATCAGGATATGAAATTAATCGTATGGTTGCTATTGTTGAGTTTAATGCGTCGCATAACGCGTTGACATCAGTCGAATCGAATTGCTTCAACCAAGCTACCTCTTTGGAAACGGTCGATTTTAGTTACAATAACATCAATGCCAACATTGAAATTTTTTGGTTCGTTTTCAACAATCACTTGAAATATCTGAACTTTTATAATAATCATATCACAGGAATACAAGAAAATTCCTTTCTGCACTGTAGTTTATATTATATTAATTTTGAAAACAACAACATAACAGGGAATATAAAAGAAAATACTTTCACCGGTTTGCGCAATATCACTAGCCTGGATTTGTCAAGGCAAAGTATTAGTGGTATAGAGGATAAGGCATTTACACGGTTGTACGTTGTTTTATAGAAAATAGTTTTATAGAATTTCGTTTCACATAAAATTTTTCATATATTATCATTTCACAGAATAATCAATACGCAGAATACTTACTTTGAATAAACTTTAATCATTGATTTTTGTTACAAATAAAATTAAAAGTTTCGATATTCATATCATAGAATAACACATCAAATATTATTTATTCTCATACTGTTTAGTTAGTATAAAGCTTATTACCAAGAAAATCCCCAGTGCCCTATATTTTTGATACTGCAACCAATTTCGATGTGGTGCTCGCCGGCCGCTGCCGCGGCACCGCTCGCTTCCCTCGCTCGGCTCGCGCGTAGTTGGTCACAGTTCTAACCTAACCTAACCTATATGGTCGGAGTGCCCTAATAGTTATATTACCAGACAATACACTACACACACACACACACACACACACACACACACACACTATATACCGTAGTATAGTTATATGAAAGCGGTTCATCTGTTGAAGTGCCCTAATCTTGATACTGCGACCAAATCCGATGTAGCGCTCGCCGGCCGCTGCCGCGGCACCGCTCGCTTCGCTCGCTCGGCTCGCGCGTAGTTGGTCACAGTTCTAACCTAACCTAACCTATATGGTCGGAGTGCCCTAATAGTTATTACTAGACACTACACTAGACACTACACTACACACATACACACACACACACACACACACACACACACACACTATTGTTGTTTATAGCATAACGTCTATTCTTACATTTTCGTTGAAATAACTGAACAAACAATATTCGTAAAAAAATAATTCTACTGTTTGATAAGTTTGTTAAATAAAAAAATGTGATTAAAAATTCATTCAATTGTGTTTCTGTGAAATAATATTTCATCCAAGTAAATAGTTGTTGAAACAATAATATTCGAAATAAAAATATAAGAACTAAAAAAATATGAAACATTTTGGTGCGAAACGAAATTCTATGTAATTTCTGTCTGCGAAACAAGGTGACACCCATTTACACACATGGTAAGCCTCACGCATCTTAATTTAAGTACTAACAATATTCGAGAAATTCAAAATTCTAGCTTTGATATATCTTCAATCACTGTTTTAGATCTATCTCATAATCAAATATCTCATTTGTATTACCTTCAGAATTATTTGCCAAATCTAATTGAATTGTACATCAACGATAATTATATTACTGTAGTCCCAAAAAGCATTTTTGATAATCAATCACAGATTAGAAAATTAGATCTTTCCATGAACAGGATCAAAATTTTTGAGCAATATTCCTTACCCTTGAAAAGCTTACAATATCTCAACATTGTAGATAATCGTCTAAGTGGTATTATAAAGAAAAATGTGTTCAGTCCAGCAAAGTATTTAAGGTTTCTCGATTTGAGTAACAACAGCATTACAAAAATTGATGATTCAGCTTTTGTCGATCTACCAGTCTTGCCTCGACTAAATCTTTCTAAGAATCATATAGAAACTATAGAACCTAACAATTTCAAAGGAGTTGATATCATGAACAGTCTTGATGTATCTTATAACAACCTCACACATTTGTCCTTTACTACAAGAATTAATAATTTGAAAGCCCTATATTTGAATAACAACCAACTCATAACAATATCGAATCTGGGTGCTGATATCTTTCCAAATTTGACGGAATTTCATTTAGCAAACAATAAAATTAAACATTTCAATAACCCACAAATAAACTCTTTAACGACACTAATCGACCAAGGGTTATCTTCCAACGAAATAAGCAATATAGACTTGGGTCATTTCAAAGAACTGATGTCGGTAGATCTGAGCAATAACAATTTGACTTATTTAAATAGCACGCTATTTAAAAATAATGAATACTTACAGTCACTAGATGTTAGCAAAAATAGTGTATCAGATTTACCACCAGGAACGTTTCAATTTATGAAAAACCTGAAGTTACTGAATTTATCATCTAATTACTTGACGACACTTCGTTTCGGCAGTCTAAAAGGTCTTCATAAAACGGAACTCTTGGACTTATCGAAAAATAATATCGCAGTGTTAAATGTCAACGTTTTTTATGAATGTGATGAACTGAAAACTTTGATAATAGACTATAATCGTATTAAAACATTTGACGCAAAAAAACTGGTACTGTGGTTAAGAAAATTAGGAACTTTGAGTTTAGGAGGTAATGATCTTTCTTGTGAGGAAATTCTATACGCTAGCAGACAGTTAGCAGTAACTTCTATTGATAAAATATATAATGTGGACAATGTTTATGGTATACAATGTGATCCAATAGATGAAAGTACGAATACAAAACCGAAAGTTAAAGAGTTGACTACGTCAACGCCAAAGGAGGAATGGGATTTTAACAGGTTTTGTATGAGTGTTTGTCCTTTTCCCTTAAAATTCCTGCCATTGGAAGCAGTGTCAACTGTTTAGTGGAGCCAGTTAATTTATTATCGAATAATACATGTCATCGCCTAAAATTTTACAAAGCCGCAAAACTAGAGAGGACGTATTGTCAAATATAGTTTGCCCATTCGAAATTATCAATAGGTCGCCTTTTATTTATTAAATGTTTAACACATCTTTTTTCTCTTTTTTTTCACCTCCGCCTTGCTTCCTTTAACATTTTCCTCTTATATTCCGCATCTTTGTTGGTATACCACCTTCGCTAAAATGACCTCCGTTACATCCCTAATTGGAAGCGTCTTAAATTCATTATGTTACAAGACGTCACATAAAATTCAACATGGTGGCGTTTCAAAACGTTTTTTTTAAAGAGATACATCTTTATTGGTAATATTTTATGGTAGATACCATTTTATATTTCTATGGTAGATACCATAGATATAGTTATTTATATTTCTATGGAAGATACCATGAATTTACCACTCTAAAATATTTTGATAATTTTATCTATATTATTTTTAACCTTAGTTTTCTTCAAACATAGCAATATTTCAGTAATTGTATAACCAGTCGAGCTCAAGTTACTTGCGGTGGTTGCTATGAAAAGTCATTGAGAGGGTGACTGCAAAGGAAACGTACGTGCTCATGGTTCCATAATCAGCATATAGGGTGCCTTTGATCTTCGGCCTATCGGCGTCGTCGCAGTTCAGAGTTATCAAAGACACTGGTTTAAGCTTATTGTTTGTATTTGGGGTTTTTCCTATAATTCGGTAAGATTGAGTTTTTAACCCCCGACGAAAAAAGAGGGTCATATAAGTTTGATCGCTATGTGTGTCTGTCTGTGGCACCGTAGCTCTTAAACGGGTGAACGGGTTTATTTATTTGAAAGCAGGTTTTCTAGCGATGGCGATAAAAAATCTGTTCATTTATGTTCAGTTAATTTGAAATTTGGTATTCTGTTACTTCAATGATATTAGAAGAACATAGAAACCTTGTAATGATGCTGCAGCATCACCTGGAGTTTGCAGGATACCCAACTCCCTTACCATCTTACAGCACAGGTATCGTGTTTGGGCTCATTGGAATGGTCTCAATGAATAGCTTATAGATTGATGATGAACAGGTTCCGGTGATGTAATAGGAAAGAGAAATAAGGAAATGTTTGTTTCTGGGGTTTTTTAATTTTAATATAATTTCACTTGTATTTATATACCTTTATTTTAGTGTACACCAGAAAGAACATAACAAAAAATACATTTATTACTACAAAACATAAACGACCAGTCTTATCGCTTTCTGCTACCGAAAATGCCAAATGCGAGTCGGACTCGCCCATGAAGGGTTCCGTAGCAGCAAATAAAATAATATAAAACATCTTGTAGTTCGCTAAAGGTAAATTGCGGTTTACGATTTATGACGTATTAAAAATAAATCGGTCAAGTGCGAGTCGGACTCGCACACGAAGGGTTCCATACCATGTCGTACAAGATTTAACACTATTTTTGTAATACGAAAGTATAAAGGTAACAACAGAGGCGCTATAAAAAAACATAAAGATTTGTAAAGAAATTGTCTAATTTTAATGAAAAAATGTTGTTGTGTTAAATTATTATAGGTGTAGAAGTTTATTTCATTTACTTTAGTAACATGCATTAACTAAATTCAAAGTTATTTATTTGCTACTAACATAGTATTAGTAGGTATAAATAGGTATATGTGTTGTAACAGTAACTGGGTTGTGGAGGTCAGATAGGCAGTCGCTCCATGTAAAATACTGGTATTCAGCTGCAACCGGTAAGACTGGAAGCCGACCCCAAGATAGTTGGGAAAAAGGCTAGGAAGATTGATTGATTGAAATAGGTATATGTGGTAGGTAAGCAGGTAGATATGTAGGGTAGGTAGGTTAGGTTAGGTAGCAGTTAGGGTAGGTAGGTAGGGTAGGTAATTAGGTAGAAATATGTAATTAGGAAAGGTAGGTGCGCCGTAGATAAGTACTTAGTGCTAACCGTGCGAAGCCGGGCCGGGTAAGCTAGTTACTTATAAATAAAAGGATTTCTCTTGCTACATTAGACTATATTGTACAAAATAGAATGTAAGTAGTACGCCAAATTTTAATTACAAAATTCCGTCAATACAGGTATTACGTTATTTTTGATAGTCATAATTCAAATGTCATTTATTCAAACTAGGCTGAGAATCGGCACTTTTCGAACGTCAAAATTACATAAGACAGTCCCCCAAAAACGCTCGCCCTTCACCACTTCCTAGTGCTTTTGCTGGAAAGAAGAAGTGGCGCAACAAACTCGCCAGCAGCGCAGCTGTCTGTTCAGTTACGAAAAAAAACTTGATTCTATACAATAGTATGCAAATATTTTACATTACTCAACACGAAACATTAAATAAAATATATTTGCCATAATGACAGCTAGCACACGCCAATGTACCAACAAAAAAAAAATATCGAAATCTAAACTCAAGCGAAAATAAAAATTATTTTTACACATCCCATCGGACTATGAGAGTGAGGGAAAAGAGAGTGCACTCGTGTCTGCGCATACACTTGTGCACTATAATATCTCCCACGCCGAAGGCTAGTCTCCATTGAGATTGGCCGCCGTGGCTGAATATTTTTACACAAATAAGTTTTCTCAATATGAAATTGTATCCACAACGGTTTAAGGTAACTGAATACTACCCTGTATGTACCACCATTCATTTCAATGTTACTGAATATTATTGTCTATTGGAGTGTAGTTTTAACATGAGGTACGAGTACACACATCAACACCGTCTAGGGATACTTTGAAAAAAGTCGATAAAGTTCTTAAACTCAAAAAATACTGGCCGGTTTTAAAATCTTTTGAAGAGAGCTTATTTTGTAGACCTTTTTGGATGATCGAAATTTAAATGATCGAAATAGTATATGCTGCCATGATAGTAGGTACTTACTAATTCCATGTCATTACTCCGACTAGTAAATAGTTATCTGTGGAATTTATATCGCATAATATTAGCATGAAATACAAAATATTATTTTTAAGTTGCAGTAAATCGCCCATCTATATATGTATATAATTATAAAAGGAGAAACTGATTCACTGACTGACATATCAACGCACAGCCGAAACTACTGGGACTAGGAACGTGAAATTTTCCACACAGCTTCCTTTAATAATGTAGGGGAGCACTAAGAGGGGGTTTTTGAAAATTCGACTTTTAAGGGGGTGAAAAGGGGGGATTTCGATTGTATGCAAAATCTTATTCCTTGAGTTAATAGACTTGAAACTTGGCACGAATACTTATCTAAGTAAATCATAAAGTTTGTAATTTTTAGTTTTTCTAAGCTACCCCCTAAACGGGGATTGGGGGGTGTCAAAGTTTGTATGAAAAAAATTTTAGGCAAGGTCCGAATAACTCGAAACTCAGTATTTATACTTAAAATCGAAAATAAAGAATAATGCGTATCAAGGTTTTTCAGAAACAACCCCTAACGGGGTGAAAAGGGTTAAAATATTTTAATGACGGCGGCGATTTACTCATTTTTCGTCATGGGTGTCGTTTTCGTAGTTTTAGATAGTGCTAAAGCCGATAGTGAGGTCAAAATGTAAATCCAAGATGGCGGCTGCGAAAGTTTTCTTATTTTTCGTCATGGGAGTCGTTTTCGTAGTTTTCGATGGTGCTAAAGCCGATAATTAGGTCAAAATGTAAATCCAAGATGGCGGCTGCGAATTATTTTTATTTTTCGTCATTGGTGTCGTTTTCGTAGTTTTCAAGGGTGCTAAATCTGATAGTGACGTCAAAAAGTAAATCCAAGATGGCGCGATGGCGGCTGTGAATATTTTCAAATTTTTCGTCATGGGTGTCGTGTTCGTAGTTTTGGATAGTGCTAAAGCCGATAGTGAGGTCAAAATGTAAATCCAAGATGGCGGCTGCGAATTCTTTTTTTATTTTTCGTCATTGGTGTCGTTTTCGTAGTTTTCAAGGGTGCTAAACCCGATAGTGACGTCAAAAAGTAAATACAAGATGGCGAATGTGAATATTTAAAATAAATCGACATGGGTGTCGTTTACATAGTTTTCTAATGTGCTTAAGCCGAAAGGGATGTCAAAATGTAAATCGAAGATGGCGGCTGCGACAAATTTCTCATTTTTCGTCATGGGTGTCGCTTTCGTAGTTTTTGAGGGTGCTAAAGCCGATAGAGAGTACTTCGTACGATTACTTATCTTAGTAATAAATGGGGATTGGGGGTGTCAAAGTTTGTATGAAAGATTTTTTATGCGAGGTCCGATTTACTCGAAATTCAGTATTTATACTTAAAACCGAAAACAAAGAATAACGTGTATCAATATTTTTCGGAAACAACCCCTACCGGGGTGAAAAGGGATGAAATATTTTATTTGCATCGCACTGACCTATATCAAGATACACGCAACGACATCTATTTTTTGGAATTTGTTATTTACAATTGGGCCCGATAGGTGACGCTGCAATCGAAGTTCAAGACGGTATTCTGTTCATGACACGTGCACAATTTCTGAGCAGTACCTAAACTAACCTAACAAAAAGTACTAGGGTTTCATGAATTCACGATATAGTATTTCAATTATTAAACAATTAATCTGCTTAGCCTTTTCCCAATTATATTAGGGTCGGCTTCCTGTGTAACCGGATGCAGCTGAATACCATTATTTTACATGGAGCGACTGCCTATCTGACCTCCAAATATTCATATTTCTGAACAGTAACCTAACAAAAAGTACAATCATTACGTTATGCTACTAATATGAATTTGTATTAGGCGACAGATAGTTTATAACCTGGACAAAGAATACTTTTTATCCCGGTAGTACGTTTCCTTGGTTTTCCGACATCTACGCGAGCGAAGCCGCGGGAAAAAGCTAGTATTATATAAAATACGTTATTAATCGACGTTTTTAGTATTTGTTGATTATAAACAGTATATGGTACATGATACACACAAGTTTCAAATTCTTAATTTGTTTAGTTGTTGAGATAGAGCTCGTACAAAAATGGTCTAAAACAGACAACTTCTACGGCCCCATAATTCATCATTTTTGAAGATAAAAACAAATAAAAATTATATTTATTTTCTACTTGATGAGCTCTAGACAATGATACCCCAGGGACATGCCAGGGACAGATTTTTTTTTTTTCAAAATTAAATTTTATTGTATGGCGACCCCCCTTTATTTTTTAATTTTATTATTTGTTGCTCTTGCGGCAATAGAAATGCTCAATCTGTGAAATTTTCAACTGCCTACCTATTACGGTTCATGAGATAGAGCTCGCTGACAGACAGACGGACAGCAGAGGCTTATGAATAGGGTTCCGTTTGTCACCCTTCGGGTACGGAACCCTAAAAAAACTACTTACTAGATCTCGTTCAAACTAATTTTCAGTGGAAGTTTACATGGTAATGTACATAATATTTTTTTTTTGTTTTATCATTCTCTTATTTTAGAAGTTACAGGGGGGAGGGGGGGGGCACATTTTACCACTTTGGAAGTGTCTCTCGCGCAAACTATTCAGTTAAGAAACCTCAATGATATTAGTAACCTCAACATCATTTTTGAAGAACTATCCATAAATACCCTATTTCCATATGTGATGAAAAAAAATTTTTGAGTTTCAGTTCTAAGTATGGGGAACCCCCAATTTTTTTCGTTTTCTTTTATATTATATCAGAAGATGCCTGTTCACTCTTGCTTTGAAGGCAGATGGGTTATATGAGGAAGGGAACACCGTCGTCGCTGGCAGAGAGTTTCACGTTTTGGCTGTGCGCATTATAAATGTGGAAGTCACTTCGTCTTGAAGGCATACTAAAATATTGAATTTATCAATTTACTCTTCGAAGTTATATGCGTGAAGTGTTACTAGTATGAGAAATTCACTGCAAAAGTGAATAATAAATAATAATATAACGACGCAGTATAAACCTTTACCAGAAGTGGTCTTCGTATTACTGGTTCAGCAGCTTCAAGGTTATCAGGACTGTGCCGGAGTATATAGTAGTCTGTTCGTCGTGGACGTAGAACGTCTACTTATTTAAAGTTTTCGCACACAAAAAGGTACACAAACGGACTTAATGCCTTAGGCATTCTCTACCAGTCAACCAAGGGTGGTGAAGAGATTACATGGCAGGTGCTCTGTTTTGAGAGGCACAAAGATTTAAAAAAGAAAAAAATAGATAATACACTCTAGGCAGCTCCCTTGAGACCCCTCTATAATCAGAAGACAGCCTTATAGTGTATATTATCTATGACGCAACCATCGATGCGATGCTCCTAAAGTGCGCTTCAACAAATAGTTCCTATGCCGTAATGTTGGCTCCTCTGTTGTAGGGTAGGACCAAAACGAATACGCTACGCTGCTACGGCGCTACATAATAGGTCCGTTTTTTAAATTTAACAGGGGAGCCAACATAGCATAGGAACTATTTGTTGAAACAAGGTTGAAACGCACTATAAAGAGTATAGAGAGTGACTGTTTCTATATAAGTGCCTATCTATGGTGACTGTCACTAACCAATGTTAACCGACCTATTCGGCGATTCCAATAACTTTGTAAAAAACGAGGCGGCGCCACTTGCTGCGCCGTCAAATATATTAAAACTAGATGAGGTCCGTGTTTCCTAACCGACTACTTTGAAAGAAACCACCTAAACAAACCCAGAGATCAAGTAGGTATCATGGTCTTGGTTTCTTTATGCTGCACCGGTTGACATCATCACGTCAACGCCGGCTGTCGCTGAAACCCAGCGCTGGGACTCTGTCTCGCATACGGTTTTAGTGGTATGAGGAACAGGGTGTAAAGTTCACTCATCCACCATAGAAAAGGGAGGATCCTCTAACCAGACGGGTTGTTATATCTGGCGGGCAACTGCCCGTAAGTTGATTTCGTATTGTCTTATCTATGTTTTTCGCTCGGTAAACTCTAACTGCGCGATGCAGGAATTGTGTGACGTCATGTCTTTACTGCGTAGTTCGTATGTCGCGGTGTAACCGCTACACAGTCGCAGCATTATGCTGAGCGATAGCCGTTTTGCGTGGATGTGACGCATAGTTTCCCTCAAATTGTTATTTTCGTATTTTATTCTTTCTTTGCGTCATGTTTACTGCAATTAGTATTTTCTTTCATATTAAAGTCAATGATATTATATATGTAAAAAGTTGTGGATAGGTTCTCAGCAAGCGACACGTTAAAATGTGGCTAATTAGCCACATTTTCTTCGTCATGTCTCTTTTTCGCTCCCGATAATTACGTCATGCCGTCCTACTTCCACGTGTCATCTAATAGTGTGACATTGTGCCGTTTTTGAAGATCGAATGTTCAGTAGATAACCTATCTACGTTTTTTTACTTATAAAATCATTGATTAAAGTCCAGTACTTTGGTCAGATCATTATTATGAGAACCATGCAAATTATACAATGAACGCTCATAGCAGATTTTGCTATATCACCGTCCTTGGCAAATGAATATTGGTGATCGACAGAGGTAGTGATATTGACATTGAAAAGTCGAATATAGTGAAACCAATCAACCTGCCTATCCGTTTTCCCAACTTAGTCGGGGTCAGCTTCCAGTCTAACCGGATGCAGCTGCATACCAGTAATTAACATAAAGCGACTTTGACAACCCAGTTACTGGGTAACACGATACCCCTTGGTAAGACACCCATCCACAAACCAACCGGAGCAAGCGTAGCTGAACCTGCGATGGATCCGTGCGACTGTTATTATTGAGTCACGGGCCCCATCCCCACAATAAAGTGAAATCTTCATCTTCTTTTCGTGTGGTTAATGACTAACCTGGTGTCAGAGTTTTAAAGCCGCCCATGGGCCTGTGACTTGTCTTCACATGCCGTCGAGAAATATCTTACCTAAAACAAAAGTGAAATCATTCTGTTAATATTACCACGTTATATGAACCTGTATTCTGTCAAATAAAATCATTCATGGAATTCATCACAGTTTGTAGTTATTAGCAGACAAGAGGGCATCCTCTTGTCTGCGTGCAGTAATGCTACTTCCCTTCCTCTAAAATCATCTGTGTTATTTTTCTTCATGACACAAGTTAGAAAGGGAGTCTGCTTTTACAATACTCATCGATCATATTTCCTATATTTTATCAAAAGATGAAAAGAAATGAAGTCTGTATTTTCAACGTCGATATTATAAGGAAAATCTCGAGCCTCGTTAAGAAATACATCCTATTGATACTTATTACATATTAATATATTTTTCTTGTCATGTTCGACATTTCCTGTAGCTAGAAATACAGGTGAAAGGTTTTTTCCTACGAGGTAGGCATCTGCGTTATCTTCTAACAGAGCCAAGAGCCATAATTGAGTGTTTCGGTTAAAGGCCATGGTGGTGGATAAATTTCTGGCTCCGTGAGAGATCACAACTTTGTCTCTATTAATGAACGTAGGTTTCCAAAGGTCTTGATGATCTTTCAATCAATCAGCCTTTTAATGATCCCACTGCTGGGACACAGGCCTCCTCTCTGTGAGAGGGAGTGGGCTGTAATCTACCACGCGGGCCCAGTGCGGGTTGGTAGATGTCACATGTCTTTGAATTTTTGATTCTAAGACATGCCGCTTACAATGTTTTCCTTCACCATTTTGAGAGCAGTGGTGATGAAATTATTCACACAAAGTAAAGTGCCTGCTTGGGTTCGAACCCACGACCTACAACTCGTAAGTCAGGGCCGTTACCACTGGGCCGCCACTGCTCTATGGTGATCTTTAGTTATTGATAATATTGTTGTTTTTTTTCCCTTCTCTTAGCAATTGAGCCGGTGGCGAATAATATGGTTAAATGTAGGCATACGATAATAGTGGTATCTGTCAATGTCATGATTGTGTCAAAAGTTTATCTCAAATGCAAAATATCATTGTGTTCTCTGGCTCTTTTTGCCGTCGATCATCTTGCGTGTTATGTGGATTGAAAAAAAGCTGCCATTAAATCTATTTCTATCTGCGATATCTTCTTATTATTTAACCATAATCCATCAGGTATAAGCTTTAGGTGTAAGAGTGAGAATAAGGAGTATGTAACGATGTTCTATAAACTGATGAATATTTATATAATATTATATCGCAATAAGAGGTTAAAGCCGTGATATAGTTATATCCCTAGGGATATAACTATATCGCCGCGCCCGCCGCGGCTTCGGGTGCAAAACTATGGCGCAAGCCACGGTCATAAAACGCGTCGTGAAAATTAATATCTAAAGGACAGTGGGGAAAAATGTATGGGCGGCACACTCACGTCCGCCACAGCTGAAACTACTGTAGTTTAGAAGAAATGAAATGAAATGAAATTGTTTATTCTGTAAATAGGATATCGGAATCACTTTTACACGTCATATTATTTTTTATTTTTTTTAATAAACTAGATGAGGTCGGCGTTTCCTAACTGACTACTCTGAGAAGAAAGGCCGAAACAAAGTCAGAGGTCACAGTCTCTTTTAAAGTCCAGACATAATCTTGGTCAAGCCATGTGAGAACCATGTAGATTAGTGTCTGAAATGGTCTTTTGAGGAAAGAACCACACAGATTTGAGTGGACCTGTCCAGTCAGTGCAAGCATTTGTCAGTAATCGTGGAGCTCAACTCAGAACTTAAGGAGCTCAAATCGACGAACAATACCAAAGAAAGGACATTTGGGTGGCGAAGACATTGCGTCTCCCTCTGCTCACGCCGAAGCGCATCAAAATCGGTCCCAGGGTTCTTCAGTTCCGACAATTTTAGGTTAGGTTAGGTAAAATACACGCAGCTCCGCCACTTGTAACGTCTCGCCCACTTTTTAAGAATTTGGGGGCCAAACGTTACAGTTTGGTCCGCTTTTTTAGGAATTGGGCGCCAAACTGTAACGTAACTCTTAGCTCCTCGGAGCTAAACGTTAATATAAAATTAAAATAAAGAGGTTAAGATTAAGGTCTAAGAGTATAGCTAGGTTATAAAAGGTAAAGGGTTAAGAGGCCGGCTTCACACGACGTGGGATGCTCAGGATTGGCGGGGTCTAGTCCAGGCTGAGGTGCTGGTAGGCAGACAGGTAAGCAGGCAGGCAGGCAGGTAGGCAGAGAGTGTAGAGGGGCCGGGCTATCGCGTCGCACGCCGAACAGGAGGTTCCTCTACTCTGTTGAATGGAGAGGTGAGAGGTGAGAGGTAGCTAGATAGCGGAGGCACTTCGTAGATCCTCACGCTATTGGGTGGGACGCGTCGGCGTCACTCGTGACGTCGTATCGAGAGGGCGAGGTCACTCTCGGAGGTCACTCTCGGAGGTCACTCTCGGAGGGCACGACTCCTGGCGTCACGTCACTTGACGCCAGCGGCCTCCCTTATTCGACTAGTGTGACGTTGTGTGAGGTGTGGCGTCTTGAGCCACGTGGCCAGATGGCTGGTATAGGGCCCTCTATAGGGCTAGGCGAGAAAGTCGGTTAAATGAGAAGCCGTAAGGGACACACTAAAAGTTTATTAGCACGATACACAATAGTTTAGACTATACACAGTTTAATGCTAGTGTCGGCGCATCACATATGCGTATGACTCACTGCGGGGAAGGCGCGGGGTCTCGGGTCCGAACCCGCTACCAACGCCCGCTGCGCGCCCGCCGCCACTCAGCTCACAGACGCGCTCCACTACGGGCATTTCTTTGTACCTATCTTTCATACACGTTGTCATGTAAATTATAGCATTACACCTATGTTATACAGTCCACTAAATCTTTTATTATAAAGTCCCGATTGAGCCCATTCAATGGTCCTTCGATTGCGCAAAATTAATTACCGGTTTTGCTGTATTTAACGCCGTCATCGTTATCGGTCGTCGTGTTCACCTGTGCGGACTTTGACCGCTCGCGAGCACCACGCGGTACGACCACGAAGAAAGGAACAAAGGAGTCGTTCCCGAGGCAGCCTGCATCGTCATCGTGGGAGCTGATGTCATTCTTTGGGAGTATAATACTGTATTTGAGTGAGTCCGTTCCAATTAGTTATTTTTCTGCTTCTTTTTTCTTGCCGAAAATCGTTGAATCATCTTCCTATCTTTCAGTTTTCATTCAGTGTTTCAGTGTTAGTACTTTCATAGTGTTTTCTATAATACTGCAGTTAAAATACGCATAATTTATATCGAAAACGCTTGGTCATTAGTTAATTCGCATTTAGTTAACGCGTGTTGAATCGTTGACCTTGAAACTGATTCTCGATCCCTTTCACTAACGAACAGCTGTTTTGCAGTTTTTTTATCTATTAAGTACATTAGCATCAGTGCGTCCAGCTGTTATTTTACTTAACAATGCCAGACACATTAAAAACATTGATTAAGAAGCGTAGTTCAATAAAATCGAAGCTTACTATTTACAGCAACTATTTTAACTTAGTAAAAAGTAGTTCCGCAATATCTGAGTTGCAACGTTTAGACTTAGAGGAGCGTTTGAATAAATTCGAAAACTTACACACCGAATTTGATGCCTTACAGACACAGATCGAAGTGCTTTCCGATGACGACGAGTCTGCGTTGGCTGAGCGTGAGGACTTTGACCGCCAGTTTTTCAACCACGTGGCACTCACGCGCAGCCTGCTCGGTGTCTCGGCCAACGGTGCTGCGTCGGAGGCGGGCTTCAGAGATGCTGACTCAGGTGCACATGTTTCATTTAGGAATTCTTTTGTTCGTTTGCCTAAAATAGATTTGCCACATTTCGACGGGAACTACCAATGCTGGCTTGAGTTTAGGGATACCTTTGGGTCATTGATTCACGACAATTCTAGTATCAGTGACATTAACAAGTTCCACTACCTGCGAGCTTCACTCCAGGGAAATGCGGCTTTAATTATTAAAAACATTGACTTTAAAGCCGATCATTATATTCTTGCGTGGGACCTGTTGTGCGAACGTTATAATAACAACCGACTACTAGTGAAAAATCATTTTCAAGCTTTATTTGATGTCGAACCCATTAGTAAAGAGGCAAGTGTTTCCATCAGAAACCTTGTTGATATTATTAATAAAAACGTTAGGGCACTAACTTCATTAAAAAAGCCCACTCAATATTGGGACGACATTATTATTTATTTTATGGTTAGAAAATTAGATTTAACAACAAGTCGTGACTGGGAAGAGCATAGAAACAATACTTTTAAAGATGATCCTACTTTAACACAATTTTGTTCTTTTTTAAGCAGGAAAGCGGACTGGTTAGAATCAGTGGAATCAAATCTTAGTTCTTCTGAAACGAATACTATAGTGGCCTTAAATAATAGTCATTCAAATAAAACTGATACTAAGCTTAATCAAATAAATACAAAATTAGAAAATATAAATAAAAACAGAAAATGTCCACTTTGCTCCCAAGCACATACATTATTTAAATGTGAATCTTTTAGAAACTTGCCAATAGAAAATCGTTAACAAAAAGCAAATGAATTTAATGTTTGTATTAATTGCTTACGCTTTGGACATAATTCTAAGAAATGCAGGTTTTCACATTGCAAATATTGCAAAACAAAGCACAATACGCTTTTGCATTTGGAAAGTAACGAGCCCAAACTTGTTTCCAATCCATTGCCTTCTGCCTTGCCTTCTGCACTGCCTTCTGCTTCGCCTTCTTCAAATGTTGTGCTTTCAGCCAATTCCATGCAGCTTGCTACTTCTGCGCATGTTTTACTGTCCACAGCTATGGTGAACGTGACTGGCGTGTCGGGTAAGAAGCACACTGCGCGCCTACTGCTGGACAACGGCAGTACGGCGAACTTTGTTACGCAGTGCTTATCAGAGAAACTGGGTTTGTTACGACGCGGTACGAGCACCAAGGTAACGGGTATTAATAATCACATATCCACCAGTACACAGTCTTGCAACCTCACAATAGAGTCTTTATGCTGTGCCTTTACTGCAGATATCGAGTGTCACATTTTGCCTGAAATCACAAAGGTTCTACCGTCTTCATTCGTGCATATCAATCACGTCCCTATTCCTTCAGGTCTAAAGCTAGCAGACCCGAACTTTAACGTTCCGTCGGTCGTAGACATCCTGGTAGGGGCTGAAGTTTTCTGGAATGTCTTAGGTAGCAAAACGATAGACTTAGGGAAAAACCTACCTAAATTATGCGAGACCAAATTAGGATGGTTAGTTTCAGGTAGTATTTCGCACCAATCATGTTTTTCCGCTAATCATTTTTGCCATCATTCCAATGTCACTCCCGACCTCACTCAATTTTGGGAGCTTGACAACGTCGCTTCAAAACATTCACTCTCACTTGAAGAGAGAATGTGTGAGCAGTCTTTTGCTCAAACCACCGTTCGTAATGATGGTGGGGGATTCGTCGTCACTATGCCTTTAAGAGGGGATCCTAGTTCATTAGGTAATTCTTTTATTAATGCCAGAAATCGTTTTCTTTCCCTCGAACGGCGATTTAAACGCGATCCATCATTTCATAAAAAATACAATGAGTTCATGAGTGAGTATGAGCGCCTAGGTCATATGACGTTAGACTCGAACTGTACTCCTTCACCAGAAAACTCCATGACTAAATATTATATTCCACATCATGGAGTCATTCGCAGTTCTAGCACCACTACTCAACTACGCGTAGTATTCGACGCATCAGCTTCGACTAGTTCGGGGGTGTCGCTTAACGACATTCAGATGGTCGGTCCCGTAGTTCAAGACGATCTGTTTTCCATTCTAACACGTTTTCGTCAGCATAGGTACGTGGTCTCAGGTGATGTTGAGAAAATGTACAGGGCCATAGAGTTAAATCCAGTTCAACGACCTCTTCAAAAAATAATTTTCAGGTTTGAACCTTCGGAACCTCTTAGGACTTACACTTTGAATACGGTTACCTATGGTACCGCTTCTGCACCCTATTTAGCCACTAAGTGTATTGTAAGTCTGGCTGATAACATTGAGGACAGTCGTGCCCAATGTGCCATTCGACGTGACTTCTACGTCGACGACTTTCTTAGTGGAGGGGATACCATAGCTGAAGCTGTTGACATTTCTAAAAAGGTACATTCCGTTCTATCATCTGCAAAATTTTATTTACGTAAATGGCGATCAAATAATCCTCAAATTCTCAAAGAAATTACGCATAATAACGAGTTACATAATACTTTACATTTTTCTGACCAAAGTCCGAACTCATCTCAATCTAAGACTTTAGGTCTCAACTGGGTTTGTGACTCTGATTCACTTACTTACACTATAAATATAACCTCCACTACTAAAGTCACCAAACGTCATGTCCTCTCTGTTATCAGTCAAATCTTTGACCCACTAGGCCTCGTAGGTCCGTGCGTCGTCGAAGCAAAGATAATCATGCAGCGTCTATGGCTAGATAAGTATGACTGGGACGATGAAGTATCGCATGAAGTCAGAAACCTTTGGTCTACATTTGAAGGCACAATAACAGCATTAAATAACTTAAAAATTCCTCGTTGGGTTTTGCGTGAAGACTCTATTACGCATGAAGTACACGTCTTTACCGATGCGTCCGAAAGGGCGTATGGCGCTTGTGTGTACATTCGGTCTTCAAACGGCAGTGGATCCATAGGCGTACAACTTCTAGTCTCTAGAAATCGTGTAGCGCCCATCAAACCAACGACGATACCGAGGCTTGAACTTTGTGGAGCTTTGTTAGGTGCAAGGCTGTGTACTAAGGTTCAAGAATCGCTTACCATGCCCATTCATAAATGTAGATTCTGGTGCGACTCAACCATAGTCCTGGGTTGGCTCTCTACTCCTTCAAATCAATTAAAACCTTTTGTCAGAAACAGAGTCAACGAGATACAGGAAAGTACTTGTGGTCATACCTGGAGCTACGTACCGTCGAAGGACAACCCGGCGGATCTTGTTTCCCGTGGTCTCAGGGCCGACGTTATCATGAACACACCTCTGTGGTGGTCTGGACCATCATTTTTACAGCATAGTGAAAATGAGTGGCCCAGTATGCCAAACAACGGGAAGGATAGTCTGCCGGAAGTAGTGACTCATTTCATTGGTAGTGATAGTGACAATCATTCATTCAGTAGTAATCATTCAGACGTAACCATTCATTCATCAATCATTCATGATTTATTAGTAAAGTATTCTACATTAACAAAAATTCAAAATATATTTACATATGTACAACGCTTTATTTACAATGTAAAAAATAAAAATAAAATGCAAGGTAATTTTTAAAAACCGAACTAGAAAATTCATTAAATTTAATTATACATTATTCACAGCTTGAAATGTTTTCAGAAGAGTATAATTTGTTAAAGTCTGGACAAAAATTACCACGCAAAAGTAGATTGCTTCCTCTGACACCGTTCATTGACAATCATAACCTCATTCGTGTGGGCGGAAGGCTCGATAACTCCCCCTACGATTATAGTGTGAAACATCCTATTGTTTTATGCAGTAAGCACATACTTACAAAACTAATATTTCAAATGCAACATTTAAAGCTTGTTCATGCTGGTCCACAGTTGTTATTGTCACATATACGACAAACTTATTGGCCTCTAGGTGGCAGAAACTTGTCTAGATTTGTCGTGAATAAATGTCTTAAATGTTTCAGACATAAGGCTCAGAACGTACAGCCTATAATGGGTCAGTTACCTAACTCAAGAACAAATCTCGAGTTTCCTTTTTTAAATAGTTATGTTGACTATGCTAGGCCAGTGTTGGTGGCCAATCGTAAAGGCCGAGGATGCAAACTTACAAAATCCTATATGTGCATCTTCGTTTGCTCGGCAGTGAAAGCCGTATATTTGGAGCTCGTCACCGACCTCACCAGTGAGGCCTACATGGCCGCTCTAAATCGTTTCGTGGCGCGTCGTGGCAAGCCTCGAAGCATCACGTCCGATAACGGGACTAACTTTGTGGGCGCATCAAACGAGATGTATAGGTTCTTGCAATCATCTAATGTTGCATCTGAAATGGCGCAGCAAGGTATCGAATTCATTTTCACGCCTGCATACAGCCCTCATTTCAATTCATTGGCTGAAGCTGCTGTAAAATCATGTAAGCATCATTTAAAACGGTTACTGCATCTTACTCATTTCACCTTCGAAGAGATGGCTACTTGTCTCACACACATAGAGGCGGTCCTTAATTCACGTCCTCTTACTCCTCTTTCTTCAGACCCTAACGATTTTTCGGCACTCACTCCCTTCCACTTCCTAATTGGACGGCCATTCTTATCAGTACCACATCCTCAGGTGACTGAAGCCAACATCACGCAGCTGGATCGCTGGAAGAGAATCCAGTACATTAGACAGCATTTCTGGCGACGGTTTCATAACGAGTATACTTCTCTGCTGCAGGCAAAATCCAAGTGGTTTCATTCCAGAGGTGAAGTGCAGCCGGGGTCCTTAGTCCTGATAAAGGACAAAACAACGCCACCTCTGCTCTGGTCCCTGGGCCGGGTCACGAAGACCTATCCCGGCGTAGACGGGGTCACGAGAGTGGCCGAACTGAAGACGAAGCGGGGCACCATTCGTCGTGCCTTCAACTGCATCTGCCCCCTTCCAGTCGAAAATTGAAGACTTCCCTTCAACCCGGGGAATATGTCGGCGCATCACATATGCGTATGACTCACTGCGGGGAAGGCGCGGGGTCTCGGGGCCCGAACCCGCTACCAACGCCCGCTGCGCGCCCGCCGCCACTCAGCTCACAGACGCGCTCCACTACGGGCATTTCTTTGTACCTATCTTTCATACACGTTGTCATGTAAATTATAGCATTACACCTATGTTATACAGTCCACTAAATCTTTTATTATAAAGTCCCGATTGAGCCCATTCAGCTAGTTACACTGAACTAATCAAGCTAAGATTCAAGTAGGAAATTAGATTCAAGGTAAAAATAACACGTCAAACTTCAACTCAAAGAAGCCCGTTTTTATCGTTCTGTGTCATATTTTAAACATTTCAAACATCTATCAAGTTAATTCTTAATTGAATGATGGCCAGAACGGATAAAAACGGTTTTACAGAATGAAATGCTATAACTGCTCTTATTGCAAACATTACAGTACAGTGTATTTACCTGCTTTATAATAGGTTTAGAAGAAGATAAAGTTTCCATAGCACATTATGTCTATGGTTAAGAAAAGTAAATAAGACAGATGACAGCTTTCAATTAAAATGTTAGAATATAAAATATTGTAACATTCTTACAAAAGGATATTAATAAATAGTATAAAATAGGGTTTAGATGCTAAAACAGTCAAAGAATATAAAAGTATGCTATTACAGATATAGTGTGATTAAGAATAAATACAAGGAAAGTTACATGAGTTATATTGGATTTCAATAGATAAGGTATTAAAAGGTGGTTTGTTTAATACAGTAGCTTAAAAACATAAAAGTAGACTAAAAATTGTGGTTCTGCACAGCAGAAAGCCACGCACTACACCCCGCTCCGCACAGTTGAAACCACTGTAGTTTTGAAGACATTGCTTCTCCCTCTGCTCACGCCGAAGCGCATCAAAATCGGTCCCGGGGTTCTTCAGTTCAGACAATGTTAGGTTAGGTAAAATACACGCAGCTCCACCACTACACCCCGCTCCGTCAAAGTTGAAACCACTGTAGTTTTGAAGACATTGCTTCTCCCTCTGCTCACGCCAAAGCGCATCAAAATCGGTCCAGGGGTTCTTCAGTTCCGACAATTTTAGGTTAGTAGGCGCGGGTGAAAATCGCTCCGTGAGTTCTTGTTCTCACATGGTTCGCGCGGCATCTGCTCGGGGGCGGATGCGGGCGGAACGCCGACTCGATTTGGGGGGGCTGTGGAGTATGGACTTGTGGCGGACGACTATTATCTATAATACCACGAGCTACAATCTCCCCCTCCAAGTCAGCAGCAGTTTCTGAAACTGCTTTGGAACCCAATGTCTTACAAGGACGGCCCTTTTTCCTGTTGTGAGCTACGTCCGACTTACCTACATCTGGCGTTAGAAGACTATCATGATACTTGCCTCGAGGTAGTTTATCCTTATCAACTAATTCATAAGTGGTCGGTGAAACTACTTTACCGACACGATAAGGACCTTCGCGACGCGAAGCAAACTTTGCGGTGTAAACTTTTGCTGCCTGACTAAGGCAATGTGTTTTCAGAAGGACGAGGTCACCCTCCTGATAGCAGGTCCCTGGACGTCGATTTTTGGCAGCTTCCTTACGGATATCTTGTTCTAGCATTCTGTCAATCTCTTTCTTTGCCGATGTCACCCTGTATGGTGGCACTGAAATTGGAGCACTGTTTTCAGTGTCTATGCATAGCAAAAGTCCTCCCCCTGGTTCAAAGATATCCTTATTGGATTCCAACAGGTTGGCCAATTTACTGCGTTCAGATGGTTGCAAGAGAGTACCCTTGTCATTGCGGAGACAAAAAGCAGCACACACGCTTTCAGAAAGCCCTTCCTCATACAGAATGGGATAAATTACCTGTGAGCCTTCCAAAGACCAACAATTCTTATGGAAGTCAAGTACCATGCCAGCATTCCTAATAAAATCTATGCCGAGCAACGACTCCACAGCCCCAGGTAATACAATAAAATGGGTGGGTATAACTTTATTACAAAAATTAACATCAACCATCGCAGTCTCTACATTTAAACAATTAATAGAACCATCAGCAAGCTTAATTTCAGTGTACGTTTTTACAAATTTTTGACAGTTTTTAACTAATACACTTCTTAAACTAACACTAACTATCGATAGTTTAGCACCGGTATCTAAAAGAGCACTACCACTTTCACCGTAAATTTTAATATTTAGTTTCGGCCTACTACGCGGATTTAATGATTCTACACCACACGCAGACACTGATTGAAACGGAACTGAAAACGTATTAGGTTGCTTCTCTTTACACGTCGAGCAGTTCGAACGAATGACACCGGGTGCTCCGCACCCGAAACATGTAACCGAAGGCGCTGGCGGAGGCGACTCTTCTTCTACGGTACCATCCTTGATTTTCTTTTGCTTTGCCAGCCGCTGACAAGACTCTTTAACATGACCGTACTGTTTACAGTAATTGCAATGGGGCCTTATCTTACTCGTGGAAGGCGCAGCGGTTGACCGCGGAATTGGCGACGACGAGGTCGTTGGAGGTGTCCCATACGCAGGGACGCGCGGGCGGGATTCCTCAAGAATATCTTCAATGCGGCGCGCCTGCGTCAACATTTCCGCAAAAGTATTAAAAGCGGTGCGCGTAAGCTTTTCTCGAATGCAGTGGTTAAGCAATCCATATGCCATGTCCAACTGAACCACCTCTGGAAGCAGGAATGGTGGTAGCTGAGCTATTAAAGCCCGAATATGGCACATAAACAAATCCGTAGGTTCGTCTACTCGTTGTTCCCGTTCAAACATTTTTCTATATAATTTATGCGGCGGCAGTCGTGGTCCAAATGTTTGCTTTAACGACTCTACAGCAACTTGCCAGGAGACGGTGGTATCCTTTACTCCTTGCCACCACGTAGCAGCAAGCTCTGTCAACAACATGGGTAAACCAGGAAGAGCGTTGTGGTCATTGACGCCAACACACTCTTTATATGTTTCTACAGCATCGATGAAAGCCAAAACATTGCTCGACTTCTCGCCGTCGAAACGCGCCGTACACTTAACGAAGTGGCCACTGTGGCGAGGATAAATTGGTGTACTTACAGGTTCGTTGCGACTTAGCCTGTTTATCAACAGCATGAGTGGTTCGGTCGACATTGTGACCGTAGGCGCTGCAGCAGCAGCCAGCTGCGGATCCACCGTGGCCACCTGCGCGGCAGCGGTATCTGCGGCTGCGCCGCGCAGAGCTACCTCCGGCGCGGGCGCTACAGGCGCGGGCGGCGCCATGTCCTCGGACACGGCGCCAGCCGAAGCCGGACTAGCAGCGCGTAATCTAGTTAGCACCATTGTGAAAGAGTCCATAAAACGAACGAAAAACTAACTTAGGTACTATAGTTACGAGTAGTCTAGGTTCAACCTGAGCACTAATACTGTTCATACTCCCACAACAATATACCGGTTACTAATTGATCACAGTTCGTAAAATAAAAGAAATTACGCACACGAGGTTGTGAAACAGTCCACAAACGAACGAAACACAAACTTAGGCACTTTAGGTAGTCTACGTTCTACCTGAGGACTAAGACTGTTCGTAGTCCCACAACACTTCAACAGTTACTCACATAGATCGCGTCTCCTTTGAAGCAAGTTACGGTTTAGTTTAAAGTTTGTTACACGCAATTATTTTATTGATCGTTACACTTTCTACGCCGGCAACGCAAGACCAAGTTCACAGTTCACACCGGTATAGGTCCGTAATCTAGGTTCAGGTATATATTAAAATACCTGCGACGAAACCCAGCAAACAAATTACGACCATGCGCCTACGCCCGACGCGCATTATTTAAAAAAAAAAAACTTTGTCCAGCCTCCAGCGTCACACGTGCGCTGCGACAAATATCCTTCCCGAAGTAGGCGGTTACCAAACCGGGACACGAGATCCGCGACAAATATACTACCCGAACCTACAACACTGGTCACCTCTCGGCGTTCGCACGCTTTTCTGTAGAACGTACCTACACCAATAGGAATGGTACGGCAGGTACATGACAACACACTACACGACAGAAAATAATATTGGGTATTATTAGTATCTAACACGTGAAAGTTCAAAATGTTCTTAGTTCACTTATTCACTCACGATTCAGCCCCACGTTGGGCGCCAGTTACAGGGTTAGGAGCAATCAAACTATGTAATACTATGTAGTTTTAGAATTGTAATGTTAGATGAGACACAGAAAGAATGACAAGGAACTAAGGATTAATTAAAACTTAATGAACAAAAATCTAAGGAGACGGTCGGGTCGGCGGACAACCAAAGTGCGCCCGCGCTATGTGGTAGCTTGCGTAATACTGTAAAGAGTCGGTGGCGCGTGGTTCGCGCGGCATCGGCTCGGGCGCGGATGCGGGCGGAACGCCGACTCGATTTGGGGGGCTGTGGAGTATGGGCTTGTGGCGGACGACTATTATCTATAATACCACGAGCTACAACTCTGACAGTTATTAACCGCTTTCATACAACTATATTACGGTATATAGCTATATCCCTAGAGATATAACTATATCACGGCAATAACCATATTACTGCGACATATATATTTTATTTTTCCAAAAACAAGCCGTCCTTCTCACATCGCTCATTTAATTCGGTTACTGTTATTTCTACAAGTCCCTTCACTAAAACAAACAAAGTACCATTTAACTACGCAGCGGAACGAAGATGTCTACCTCGATCACAGTTATAATAATACCCTAACAATGCTCAGTCCACGAAATATTATCAACGAAAAACAGTATCTTAGTTGTAAGCTTTCAAGCCTTCATTGTCCTATAGGGAGACATTGCCATAGAATAGATAGACACAGAAGACCCGTGCGAAAACGCAAGCATACATCGACAGCTAGATGTACCGAGAAACTTGAAAATACGGCTGGGACGGAATGGAATATTATTGATCAATGGACGCCTTTTTCTTTTGACACCATTTTCTCCACGATTTCTTTACACTTC
Organism: Conistra vaccinii; assembly: GCA_948150665.1. NCBI lineage: Eukaryota > Metazoa > Arthropoda > Insecta > Lepidoptera > Noctuidae > Conistra > Conistra vaccinii. The sequence continues at coordinate 19,274,060 of OX411327.1, forward strand.
CGATTTTTATTTTACCATAATAACAGTAAGTGCTTGTTTACGGAGACGCGGGGCGTTGAGCGTGGCATGCGGCGTGGCGTTCGGCGGTGCGTCAGACGTTTTTTCTGTTTACAGACAGGCGGGGCGTGCAGCGGCCCGCGTCATCACACGCGCAAACACAAACATATTATGGCAATATACGATGATGTTTATGGAAGCGCGGGGCGTGCGGCGTGGCGTCAAAAGTAGCACGCCGCGGGCATCGCTATTTTTGACGCCATCATTTCAAGCAAACGCCTATAAAAACGCTTCTCCGTAAACGCTCTCATACAACGCCATATGTTTGAGCTTTGTGAGGGCCGCCCCACTGCACACCACGCCCAACGCCCTGCGTGTCCGTAAACAAGCACTTAGACTATTCACAGCTAACTTTAGGGTCCCCGAAACGGTCAATAGCCATCAATTTATTGTAGTTATATTGTCAATCGCTACAGTTGCGTTAGACGGTGTTGCGGTAGACGATCAATTTGCGAGCAATCACCTAAAAAAATTACAATTTCAATTGAATGTTTCGGTATATTGTGGTTTCGGGAACCCTTTACAGTCATACGCGCGTTGTGTAGGTGCGTGCGCATTACTGCATTTATGTGTGTGAGTTTTCACTCGTTGTACTGAGTCGACCTTCTGTGCCAATCTATTCTGTGGTACAGTACAGTTAGTAGGGGTTGCCTACCAGATTTATGCCGGCCGTACGAACGGGAGCAATTATCTCATACAATTCCTTAGGCCCTAACGGGTAGCGCAAGGCTACGCATATGCGACAAAATTGAACGATTTGTTGGTCGATCTGTTGGTTGCTGAGTTGACTGTATAGTAGGTATAGTTCGCTGTATAACATTATAAATGGTTTGTTGGTCTTTGTTAAAAATATGAATGAAATATCTACCTTCTCTACCTTCCAAAGGATGACGTAGTAGATTACATCAACAATAAAAATATTGCTCTTATATTGAGTCCGCGCATCACTGATCAGTTTCCCTCAGTCGTCAGTTTATTTAATTCGCCAGTTTCGTTGATTCGTCAGTTTCACTGATTTGTCAGTTTTCCCGATTAGACAGTTGCGTTAACTCGCCATTAAACAAAATCAACATAACATCACGTATTCCCCGAAGGGTAAGGCAGACGTGTACTAATAGTACACCCACATTTTCCAGAACTTCCCATGTTATAGTGTGCGAGCCTATTGCCTACCACCGGGCACAAATCAAGACTCCGGACTGCTACTGAGAATTTTCAGATGTAAGAACCCAATAACTCTTTGCTCGACCCGGGAATCGAACCCAAGATCTCATGCTCAGCAGTAGCGCTAGCGACCACTAGACAAATTAAATTCATTCCCATTCATAAAGTGATAAAGTGCCTAACAATAATTATTATCAGCAAATGGTGTCGAACATCAACACGTATTAATAAAGAGCTTTATTGTTACATTAAAGTGCTATTATTGACCTGTAAACTCAAACAAACATCGTTTTAACCGCAAATACGTCTCCAATCGATACCGGCTCATTCGAGTGGCATGCACACATCACGCGACCGGAGCCACGATAAACATTGGCGCAACTTAACGCCCAATCAAACGGCCAATGAAACAAAGACATTCGGTTTTTAGAGCGGTATCACACTGACGATTTGCCAGCGTGTTTCCAGCAAAGCGGGCCCATTTGGGACGACTTGATGAAAATCAAAATAAATAATATTTTCATTCTGCAAGTCGTCCCACGTTTCTTTTTGTGTGGAACTTTAAAGTTTAGCAACGTTTGGTACAGTCAGTAAGACAAGATATAACAATATTTGTAAGAATTTTTAGTTTTTACTTTCGTTTTGTTTACATATCCGAAATTAATACGAATGGTAGACATGTATGACTTTAAGGTTATGATCAGGTAACTAAACAAAAAAAATGGGGGTATTCCTCGAAACGCACTAACGATGAAACATAGAGAAGAGCATGAAGGATTTGTGATATCGATAGAAGTTTTAAAATGTCAACTGTCCTAATTGTTTATTTATTAAAACTACCAGGAAAGCAGAAATGAACTGGAACTAGGTGCGACTTACTTATTAGCTCAATGGTAAAAATACAATACATAATTGAATCATTTGGTGTTTTGAAAAGTACCAGGGTGACAGAAATGAACAGAAAATAGGCGTCTCAACGATTTCACTAAGAGGTGTGCACCAACGATTAAATGAACTCGAACTACAGTTATAAGTAAAATATTAAGGCAGTTTTATCTGTTTGATATTGTGAATAATAACGAATACTTTACTACTTACCTGTACATTTCTGCTCTCCTGGTAGTTTTAATAAATAAAGAATTAGGACAGTTGATTTTTTTATTTTATTTCCACATTAATACTTTTGCTACTGATTGTACCTTTTTTCCTTTTGATAATAACGTGGGACGAGTTGCAGAATGGAAATAATATTTATTTAGATCTTCGTCATGTCGTCCCAAATGGGCCGTAGGCATGTAGGACGAGTTGATGACTCACTCCTCGATCTCCGCGGGTGCGAAGCGAAGTAACAGCTGCTACTACGCGATGTGTTAACTCGTTATGTTTGTTTGTATGTACTTCTACTGTACCATTGTAATAGTTATTTAGGCTTAGTATTTCGATAAAGTTTATTTTTATTTTTATAAATAACCAATGTACTAAGACATTTGAATTTTACGCTAAAAGTTTTTATTTTGCGGTTACGTTTTCCTGTATCACTCAAGTCAGCCTATCGCATGACATACTGCTGGACATAGTCCTCTCCCAGGCTGCGCCACAACACCCTCTCCTCCGTCTTCCGCTTCTAGTCTATCCCAAGCAACTTTTCGAGATCGTCGGTCCATCTAGCTAGGGGGTGTCCCAGACTACGCTTGCCGATACACTGTCTCCACTCTAGCACGCGTAGCTTGAACAGCGTAGAAACAGGTTTTGTCGACGGAAGAATAGACAAAATGACAGATAAACAATGACAATCTGTCATTTTGTCTATTCTTCCGTCGACAAAACCTGTTTCTACGGTGTTCATGCTACGCGTGCAGGACTCATCTGCTCCACCGGCCATCGCATGAGTCCTTCGACAAATATGCCCAGCCTTGTGTTGGAAACAAGACAGTGGCAGTGGCCACGTCAGCATGCTTACTCTGCTAGCTATATCGGTAACTTCGGTTCTTTTCCGGATAATTCTGCTTTCCTGTATAACTACTGTTATTTCATAAGCTTTGAAGGTGCTGATTATGGGATTTACATACAGTGGAAGGGTTTTTCTTAATCACCGGACTTGGAAATACTACTGTTGAATGTATTAGGCAAGTTTGATTTAAGATATAAGAGGATTCTGTTCACATTCATTTTAGTTACAAAAGATAGATAAGTGAAATAAATTATCATCAGCACCACCATTTGCAATAATTATGATAAATTATGTTGAAATTAACGCCTACTTATGACTCCCAATAAGTATAACAATAATAAAATATAATGTTCATCTTTTGGAAAGAACGTCTGAGACTTATTATTACAAAAGAAATACTTGTTTTTGAACCGGAAAACGCGGTCAAACTTCAACAAAACCCATTCAATTTTTACGCCCTGCGACCTATATTCGTTGTCACGGTTTCTTTGCAATTACCATACGGAACCAATTGTAACAATCTAAGGGTCTGGCCTAATACTTTTAAAGGGACCTCAAAAAATATCTATAAAATAAAACGTAAGTGCTTGCGGTCGCCCGGTCTTATCAAGTCGACCGCATCGGCCGGTTACAGACGCCATGATGCTAGTTTTTTGAATTTAGAATCGGTGTTGATGTTGAAGCGTCTTTTCTACAACGGTTAAGGAATAAACGTAGTCCTTAAAGTAAGTAAGTAAGTAATTGTATAACACACTTTCTTAGCTGAAAGGCATTGCAATTGTTAGTGTGTTGGGCAACTACCCCGCAGAGGGCCTATCAGCAATCGTTTTCAGAGCTGTACGTATTTGTAACCACTTTCTCTCAAATTAAAAAACCAAAAACAAAAAAAAACAAAGTGATACATTCAAATTCAAATTCAAAAGTCATTTATTCAAACTAGGCTGAGAATCAGCACTTTTCGAACGTCAAAATTACCGACAGTCCCCCAAAACGCCCGCCCTTCACCACTTCCTAGTGCTTTTAGCTGGGAAGAAGAAGTGGCAATTCACTTTGTCTAGGCCCTTTTAGTATGCCCCTTTGTCTGCTTACCTCGGATGCCTGTGTCGTTTTGCGCGGGGTTCTGAGCGCGGTTTTAAAAGCTGAATTGATAGTGGACCGGCCAAGTCTATCCAAGGACCAGCCATTGAAGCAGACGAGTATTTGAGTGGAGACCGCATCAGAAAGCATAGCATGGAGATCCCCCAATAAAATGGTCCTTAGAAAGACTGGCCGCATTAGGCGGAGAACCAGGTGGTCTGGCACAACTCGTAGAAGCCTATGGCATCAGCTGTATAGCTGCAAACTGCGCAGGTGTATATTACTGCCCAGCACAGTAACTACCAACAGCATAATTAGGCTGAGTCCTGGGGAAATGTGGGTGTACTATAGGTACACCTGGACCCAACCACCCACCCACCTCTACCCAACTCTTCGGGGAAGCAAGGCGTGATGTTATGTTTTATACAACCAGTTTGTGACTCACTTCAGGAAAAATATTATCATCTTGGATGTTCTTTCTATTTCTATATATGTCTGTCCTATTTTTTCAACCAACATAATATAAACATATTTCTGTAAATGAGTATATGAGGTACTATCATTGACTGATTCATCGTTATTTTAAAATAACTTATATTGTATGGTTAATGAACTTTGTAAAAAAAACTTGCACTTCCCCCAGACAATGACGGTTTGTTTAAGTGATAGTATAGAATTATTATTGTACTGTTATCAAATGTTTAAATTACATTTTGTGTAATTAATGAGAACGCCAACAATTTTTATCTTTGCTCTTCACTTTTAACCTATTTACTGGAAGTGCTCAATTCATCTGATAATAATTATATTTTTATACCTATTTAATAAAATAACAATACTACATATTATTATCTTTGTAGTTTTTGAACTTTCGAAAAAAAAACCGGTAATATTTTTACCTAATTTCAATACTCAATACTCAATTCTTTATTGCATTCCATATGTATTACATAGATGGTATAACAAAGTAAAAGACCAATATGGACCCTGTCGGGCACAGCAAGATTAGGAGAGAGGAAGAGGGCTAAGTAACAATTCAAGCAATTCAATGTCAATATAAATTAGAGGTGTTTAATTGGGTGTATAACTAGGTATATATATAATAATATTGGGTTTGTGTAAGGTATAGTATATTAGTTATTTTAATTTTATGTATTTTTTAAGAATATTGCAATGTTGTTTTATTTTATTTTCCTGTTTACCAAAGAAATGCCACTTAAATAAGTATATTTTTTTTACTTTTCCGCAACGCTCTGTCTTAGCAATTTTTCGTCAAATAGCTAGGCTAGCTTATTTAGGTAGGTGCTAGAAGTAGGTATGCAAGATGAAAAAAAAAAAACGGACGACGTAATACATAATGTCCTACTAAATTCATTACAAAAGTAGCACGACCTTCTACACATCTCAACAATATGGTCACACTACTGTGTTGCCACAATAGACCCATAAAACCGCTGAACTGCCGAAAGAGTCTATTACCGGTCTCCCTGGCAATTGTATCGTAATCCTTAACATTTAACACTCGGCTCGGGGCGGCAGTCTCGACATAGATAGCGATCGATAAACAACCGAATTCGGTCGCAAAGTCTTAAAGGGGTCACTAGACGGTCAACATTGCTTGACAAGCACCGGCCTGCAGTCTCTACATAAATAGCGGGAAAATTGCAGAACATGATTTAATAAAAATAATTGTTTTTCTTGAAAATTGTATAGTGAATAAGTAAAACTTATCTTGAAAACATTATTTTTCAAGGAAAGTAAGAAGTAGCAATATCCATTTTAAACAATTAAAATAATTTGTTAAATATCTAGGGGCATTAAAGTTTACCTCCTTGCAACACTTAACGTCGGTGTCAAAACAACTTTTTGACATGTACCCTGTATATAATTTTATTGTAGTCTGTGTTGACATGAAAACAGATACGATTTGTCGTTTGTCGTTTGTTGTACCTATTTTGTCTTGTTTGAGAAATCGTAGATTCGTAGTGTCGATACTCAAAAATAAAATGTTAGGAGGACAAACTGAAGCAGGTGCAGACCCGGCTCCAACCGGCGTCAAGTAAGTATCTCAACCTACAATACCTATATTTGAATCTAATTTGTCGGTTCAATATTGAACGTTTTTTCTATTGACTATTGTAATCAACTGATGTTAAGATTTTGAATATGTTCTAGTTAACTTAAATATTTCAGGCGTAAGCGTACACCGCGTGTTACGAGTGGCCAAGTGGATGCCCTCTTGTCCATTTTAGAAGCCCGCCCATATTTGCACACCCGCAAATTTACCGGCCTTCAGGGCCGTGAAAATTTTGACGAGGGCTGGAAGGAGGTTGCTGCGGAACTAAACCAGCTGCCAAATGGATCCACCAAAACACCAGAGCAGTGGATGACGGTAAAGTTTACACCCATTAGTTCGGTACTTATATGCAGTGCTAATGTTACTAATAATATTTACTACAAATTTTTATCTTTCCTGTAGGTTTGGAGAGACTTTAAAAGCCGGGCCTGCGGTAAAGCAGCCCGGCTGCGAAAAGAAAGGGTGCAGACCGGCAACCGAGCTGTCACCACTGCTCCTCTGACTGAGGTGGAGCGTCGAATTGTCTCCCTTATCGGCATGGAGTATACTTTTGGCACTGAGTGTCCGGATGCTATGCCGGAAGAAGACGTGAGTTCTGATGACAATGTATGATATGTATGCAGTGTATACAATAGTTTATCTTCTGTGATATAAATAATACTAAAATCAAATACTTTATTATTTACAGATCATTATTAGTGACATTGAGGCGGGAATACCCACGAGTGAAGTCATCAGCCTACCTCAAACTCAATGTAAGTTTTTTAAATGTGCTCACAACAAATGTACATTTTGTATCAGTTTTCATTAATTAGTTCGACTATTAAAATTCACATTATTACATAATTACAGACAGTGAATTAGAGTTTCTGGAGGTAGTTGTGCCAGTAGATACTGTGGCACCGACTGGAAGCAGGACTGTGGTTATGGTTTCACCACCACCACCTCTACCACCACCAACTGAGCAACAGGTGCAACGTCCACAGTCACCAGCACCACAAATAAGTAAGTTTGAGTTTTATTATTCTTATTACACCTACTGTATTATATTTAACTTTACCCAACTGCGGCAGAGCATGAAAGGAGGGTAATATTTTTATACATATTTAATTATTTCAGCAGCAAGTCGCACACCACAGCCTGCACCCACTGCCCAGCGAGAGAGGTCCACTAGAAATAGGAGTAAGCTAAAATTTTTATTACCTTACTGACAATATTAATATAAAATTAGGTGAATTAAAGTATGACTAATTTTCTTTATTCAGATCTGAATCCTCGCCGCAGCGTGGACGAACAATATAGCTCTGCACGGCGAGATTTTCTGGCTGTAGCAGAATCAAATGCCGAATCGATGCGGGTATGTTTTAGCATAAATTTAATTATCCTGAACATTTACTCCGTCCCTATCCCTTCAGGGAAAACAGGTGTAATGTCATGTTGTGGTATTCAACAGCATGCTACAGTGAATTTGCAAACATTTCTGAATCTATCTGTCTTTAATTGCAGATGCTTGCAACTGCAGCAAAAATGCAAGCGGAGGCGTCCTTATTGTTTGCGAACGCTGCGGCCATAATTGGCGAATCAATTAAAATGCAAGCGGAGGCATCGCTCGTATCAGCAAAAACTTCTGAGAAAATAGCAGAAGCCTTAATAAAAATAACTGAAAAAAAGTGAAATAATCACATTTTTTCAGTTAATTTTATTAGGGCTTCTGCTATTTTCTTTAACTTTTTTTTTTTAAAATTAAACAATCATTGATTTTAAACATGTATTTTATTTGTAAAATTAAAATAATTACGTAAAACAAGTATTGATGAGACGCCTTTGGATTCTTTCTGCAACTGCTCTCCCAGTGCCAGTTACTAGGAACAAAAAAAAAAACTAGATAAGAAAATGTTGGATTTTATGATTGTTCCGATGATACTACCTAAAAACAATAGTTTGTACTAAGTATTGTTATTGAGTTATGTTTGTGTTATTTATTTCTTTACTAAGAATACCAACAGCTATGCTTGGCATACTTACAATAAATAGTAGGTATTTAGGTAAAGTATTATTGCTATTAATGCATAAAATAATTAAATTCATTCAAATTACATAAAATTCAAAGACAAAAGAAATTAGACAGAAGCTGCCTTTATAGAAAAATAAAATAAAATTGAAATCAGTGAAGGCATCATTAAATTTTCATGGTGCATTCTTAGTACTTATAAGTATAGAGTTTATACCATAAATTACCATATGTTAATACATAATATTTCTACAACAGAAATAAGGTAACTGAATGTTATTTGACAGTCAAGAATGTTAAATTTATTTAAACCGCATTATTACCTGTATCTTCAAGGCTGACATCATTTAATACATCATCATTGGTTGATATGGTGGTCTCTGGTTCTTCCATCAACCTGTATTTTATTCTCATGTTGTGGAGAACTGCACATGCGTTTATTATTAGGCCGGCACTATAGGGCTCGTACATCAATTGGCGTTGATGTGAGAGACACCGAAACACCGACTTCAGAACACCAAAGCATCGCTCTATGGTGTTCCTTGCAGAGCAGTGAGGATCTGTATAGCGACGCTCCGGTGTGCCAATGCGCCGATGTTTCAGTGGAGTCAACAGCCATGGCTCCAACGGATATCCATCATCACCTAAAAGATTCAACATTTATATTACTATTTGGCGGTCTTATTCGCACCCCCTCTTTCAGGCAGCTTTAGCTTGTTACCTACCAAGCAACCATGTACGGTGGTCTCCACCATCAAAACGTCGCTTCATGGCCGTGCGTACAGGCGAATTTGCCCATATGTGAGCATCGTGTCTCGCTCCTGGCCATCGAGCATTTATATTTAATATGAGAAGGTCTGGGTCACACACCTAAAACAATACAAAATTTGAGGATGTAAGTAGGTACATTTTTGCTTATAAATTGATGAAACAATACTTGTTGAAGGTAAACTTACAGCTTGCACATTCAGTGAATGGCCCTCGTGGTGACCACTCACATAGGCTTCCTCGTGAACCCTCGGGGCTAAAATTTTTACGTGGCTGCAGTCTATGGCTCCAATGGCGTCTGGAAAAGGGTGTGGAGCATTTCGAAATTTTTCTTTTGCTAAACGCCTTTCTTCCTGCGTCATAGGAAACTTCACAAACTTCCTCAACAGTTTTTCATTTATAGCCTCGGTTACAGCATGTATGCAGCGGCTAACCGATTTTTGGCTCATGCTGCAACCCCACTGTAAGCCAGTAGGCAACTGATAGCAGCCACTTGCGTAAAATCGGAGTGCCGTCAGTACCTATTTGGAAGGAAATAGAAACAAGTAAGTACCTACATAAGACAAAAAAAAAATAGATTTGGATTTAAAAAATAAACGATAAATGCAGACACTCACTTGAGACTCCACAGAAAATCCGTAAGGTCGCTGTCTCTGCAGAGATGGCTGAAGTTCAATGACGAGCTCATTGAACATTTCTTTATTCACTCTATACAAAGATAGAAATTCCGAATCCTCCAAATCTAATACATTTTCACAGTCGCGCCGGTTTTTTCCGATTTGTCGTCGTTCAATAATGTCGCGTCTGTGTTCAAGCACGACTAAATCCCACGCTAAATATGCCTCCGCCATAATTTAATGTGATAAATGTGATTTCTTCTTTTACTCAATCTTTAACGAATCACCACAGACTACATAGAGCTAACGAATCACTTTGCGGGCTGTCAAAAATGGTCGCAAAATATATTCGTAAACACCGAGCATTTGCGACAAAGTTCGGTACAATACCGATGACAATCGATAACTCGGAGTATCGAAACTACCAAATAACGTTACATTCGACTTTGCGAACGAATTCGGTCGTAAAGTGATCGCTATCTATGTCTACACTGCTTGTCGAGTCAATGTTAACCGTCTAAGGACCTCTTTAGGATTTTGCGACCGAATTCGGTCATTTAGCGATCGCTATCTATGTCGAGACTGCCGCCCCGTTGGATATTTAAGATACGATCTCTTTGAAACACACATTTTGTGCCTCCAGCAGTACCTACGTATATAGCAACTTTAACTTGTAAGGCGTTTCCATGCAATCTTCGCAAGTATTTAATAAGTTGATGGCATAATATTATGAGACAAACACTATTTCGAATTTAGTAGATTAAAATACGACTCCGTATCAAAGTTGCGACAAACGCAAGGGCGACAGTACGATAGGTCGACCATAAGCGGTGCGACAGCACATCACCCTATGTAAAATGTCTAAACCTATGTTTGTAATTTTTATGGTGTACATAATAAAGAGTATTCTATTCTATTCTATTCTATTCTCGCGCACTGCAGTCATTTAACATTGACAATAAAGAATATTGCCAATAAAAACATTTATAAACGAAAGTACTTAGTACTTTAATTTTTTTGATGTGATGCTAATAGCAGATAAGAAAAAAAAATTCTTATCTGCTATTAACAACAAAATATTATAGAAATGTTTGTCGTGCTTTAGTTTGTCGAGCGAAAATTGTGTCGCGCTAACGTTCGTCGATCAAAAGTTTGGTCGTTCCATCGATGGTCGTGAAAACAATCAGTCGCACTAACGTTCGTCGATCAAAAGTTTCGTCGTGCCATCGTTTGTCGTGAAAACAATCTGTCGCAATAACGTTCGTCGAGCGGTTGTGCTGTCGCACCGCTGATGGTCGACCTATCGTACTGTCGCCCTTGCGCCCTTGCGTTTGTCGCACATTTGTTTGTCGCAACTTTGATACGGAGTCTTAAAATACAATAGACGAAGTATATTAATAACCTAATCCGCTTAACTGTTCTTAAAGAGTCATAAGGAACCCTGTAAGAAATCGACACGTGTTTCACCTCTCAACGAGGCATTCTCAGGACGACGATTAACTTGTCACGAATCCGAATACGATGTGTTGCGACGCGAAGCGCCTGAGCGTTCAGCGCTTGGCGTGGCAACACGTCGTGTCCGGGTTATGTTACTAAATATACGTCGTCTATTGTATTTTATAATGGATTTCCGCAGACACGCCTAACGAGTCAATTAACTATCTTTTAGTACATTTGTAATTATAATAATAGGATGATTGGATTAAAACAATTACGCGTTAAATTCTGAATTAATCTTTTATTTAGTCGACCCTGTTCTGTTCGCGAGCCCAGCCCGAACATTACTTCGGTACATCATCATCATCATCATCGTATCAGCCGAAAGACGTCAACTGCTGGACATAGGCCTCCCCCAAGCACCGCCACTTCGATCGATTCTGTGTTGATTCTTCCCGCATCGAGCGAATTCCTGCGGCCTTAACAAGGTCATCGGTCCATCTTGTGGGAGGCCTTCCAACGCTACGTCTTCCGGTACGCGGCCACTCCAGAACCTTTCGGCCCCGTCGGCCATCTGTGCTGCGAGCAATGTGTCCTGCCCACAATGCCAATGTTCCTGTTACTTCGGTACGTAACAAAGTAATTCTATGTGTGATCATTATACCTACTCAATGATGAAGGGAGCATGAAATGTTTTTGAAATTGGAGAAGCCTATGTATCACACTGGACTTCTCCATTTCAGCCGAAAGACGTCCACTGTTTGACATAACCCTCCCCCAAGCACCGCCACTTCGACCGGTTCCCTAATTACGTAATACACGATCAATCGGAATGTCAATCGTTTTGAAACAGATTGCTAATCCATTGCTTCATGAGTTCGTAAAAAAAACCTGCTCAACAACGTAAATAACGCAATGAATATTGTTGAACTGTCAAAATGAAACAAAGTAGTCGGAATCGTTTACGAAAATGTGTTGCGTAATTAGATAGCGGTTCTGTGCTTTTCGCTCGCATTCAGCGGATTCCGGAGGCCTTCACAATGTACACATCGGCACATAGCTCGCAGAACAGATGGCTGATGGGGCCGAAAGGTTCTTGAAAGGCGACCGCGTTCCGAAGACGTAGCGCTAGGTGTATTCATTTATATTTAGCTCTAATTAATTAAACTAACTAACTACTAACTAACTCAAACGTAATTCGATCATCGCAAGCACGAGCCATTGTTTATTTAATATTATCGTCTTACCTATCGTCTTTTGTTTTAGTATTAAGTATTTATAACATGACAATGACCTAGCTATGGCCACAGATAGTTCACTCCGCAAAATCATTTAAATAAAAAGCGACTCTTGCTACGACACAGTATAGTACAATTCAGGTCGCAGCGCTAATTACCTGTTATATTCACCTAGAAGCTGCCTCTCTTTTTGTCGCGTTACTTTTATGTCTTTTGACTAAATTACACTCACTGAGTTGGCACCACAAGATCGTCCCGCCACGCGGCGGGTCTTGTAGCTTCATACCTAAAATGCGGTGTGAAACGTCTGTACTGTATTTATTATCTGTGCTAAGGCGTTTTGTAACTCCACTGTTAATTGTAATATTTAGGAATACCTAGTTCCTGAGTGTTATAGCGTTTAGTGGCTTCTTGAACTCGAACTAGTCATGCATCATGATTATTCATCATGCACTTTCTAAATGGTATAAAAGATACTGTTCGTCTGCCGGGGTTGCGGGAAAGTCGTAAAGTGTTACCATGGCCCCTGGCAACGTACAGGCAACTGAAGGAACACGGGTGGGTTTTATTCAGTATGTGTCTGACACGCCCTGCCGCTCCGCCCAGAGCGGGAGACGTTATTTTATGATTTCCCACCCAAAAAAGGACGCTGTTCGTCACTATCAAACCAGAAGTTTATTAGTCTAACTACCTCGCTGGTCTAGTGGTCGCAAACGCTGCAACTGAGCATGAGGTCCTAGGTTCGATTCCCAGGTTGGGCAAAAGTATTATTGGGTTTTTCTATCTAGAATTTCTCAGCACCAGCACGGAGTCTAGATTTTTGCCCCGTTGATGGTAATAGGACTCCTATTACATGGGACTTAAACATAACTGGCAAAATATGGGTGTACTTTAGGTGCACCCAACCTGTCGGGGAAACGAGGAAATAAAGAAAATAATAAATAAAGAAAAATAGGTTTGTTACAAAAACACGTGCATGTTATATTTGTATGTTTATTAGTCTGAATCAAGCAATGAACAAGCGTAGCAAGAAAGTATTTTGTTTTGTACAAAAGAGGTCTCTTATTCCACAGATGTGGGATATAGGCGTTATACTTAATAGGAATTCGAATTTTTCAAAATGATGCCCCCTAAACAGTTTTTTTTTTGCGTTAAAAATATAAGCATAACCTGAAGTCCCCAGGCTAAAACCGCACAAAAAAATGTGCCTCTTAAAAAACAAGTCTCAATGAAAGTGGCGAAACGAAAGAAAATAACAGATGTAATGTTACGATATGAAGTTATCTCATGTAAAAAATAACAGGGTATTCCTTTTGGAGCAGTCATCAATCAAACTAGAACAAACAACGCCGCAATAATTCCCTCGGAGTACACGCTCACTATGAAATATTATATTTGTATAGCTACGGGTAAAACGGAGAAATTGTAAATAGAAAAATGTATTGAAAAACATGAGTTTGGAGGACTCTCCACAAAGCTAGTAAGTTACGACTTATGAATCTTGGGCTATGCGAGGTACGGTCAACTAAACTTTGTTCCAAAACAATTTTGTGGAAAAAGTAAACAAATGGGTCAAAAAACGAACATATGGATGGAAATTGTAGTGCAACTACAACAATATAGTAATTTAAAAATACTAAAACACTAAATTAAAATTTAAAAAATCACCACACAATTCCCTTTTCTACAAGATAATACATATTTACCGCAGGTATAGAGTATTATTAATTGCATTGAATGGTACTAAGAATCAAAATTTAAATGGAATTTTTATTTGTTTGGGTCAAGACTTGTAGCATGACAGCTTTAAATGCGACAGCTGAAAATTCAGTTGATATTCAAGTTATTAAAGGTTCTGCTATTTAAAGCTATATTTCAGCACAAATTTAGTTAACTGGCACTGCCAAGAGTGTACTAAAGTGAACCTTTGTCATGAAATAGGTACTTCGCAAAACAGGCCCATTCAAGTCATTCGGATGCAATACAATTGATAAGTACCATGCAATATCCTGCGAACAATAAATTGCGGAGACTCCTTCCTTACTTTTTAAAATCAAGTAATTTTTTGTACCAAATAGGTGAGCAAATTCAGAAGGGATCGCACCGTCAGTTCATAAACTTATACATAGTTGCATCGCACATAATATAAAATCGCTTGACACTTCACGTTTTGTCTAATATTGAATATTGTGAGTCAAAATGTCTCCTTATGAAAAGGTTAATTTAATAATCACCAAGTCATAGAAATTTTTACTTTTCTTACAAAACGCTTTTACTTATATTTAATGGTTCTTTCAGAACCATGAAACCGTAAATTGATGATGTAAGGTGAGTAATACTAATATTATAAATGCGAAAGTAACTCTGTCTGTCTGTTATGTTTTCACGCCTTTTAACGGCTGAACAGATTTGGATGAAACTTGGAACAATCATAAATTTGACCTGGGTTAAAACATTTAACTGGCTAAGTTCCCGTTGTGTATAATTTCCGACATGCACGCGGGCGAAACCACGGGAAAAAACTAGAAATAATTATAAAAATACACTCATCGTTATACCACAAACATGTTTATCTTTATGTTTACATATAATTAATTCCACTGCGTAAATTATTTTTATGATACTAACTAAATTAAGAATGCAAGTGCGTCTCCATGAATCATCTGTTCCCAATTAATCATTAAACAAAGACCGGGCTGCATTATTATCATAACGTCCGTCGACACAAACAGAAGCTTTCGCTCCTTTTGATAGTTATTTCAATAACTTCAAAATAGGAAATGGTTTCATTCTTGGGAACTTTCTTGGGAAGTGCAGTTTTTGTGAAGTGAGAAAACACAATTATAATTTTCGGAGCGCCAATATGGATTTCAAAACTTTTTTGGGTACGTCTGGTTCGGTTTATATTCTTATTTTTCAAGTAGTTCATAAATATTTTATTGTGATTATCGATACGAGTATCTATACTAATATTATAAAGAGGAAAGATTTTTTTGTTTGTTTGTTTGTTTGTATCGAATAGGCTCCGAAACTACGGGTCTGATTTAAAGAATTATTTCAGTGTTAGATAGCTCTTTATTGAGTAAGGCTATAGGTTATATATCATCACGCTAAGACCAATAGGAGCGGAGTACCAATGAAGAATGTTTCAAAATCGGGGGTTTTTTAGCGTTAGCCCAAAGTAGCTATTCCACGCGGACGAAGTCGCGGGCAGAAACTCTAGTCATATATATATCTATATCCGGCATGTCCTACCTACGAGGAGGGAGGTAGAACAGCGAACTACAATGCATTTTAACCCATATCGTGTGTGACTAGAGTTCATAATGTCGACTGAGTGATTTTTGTTTAAAAAAAAAATACAAGTCGACTTGAGAATGTCCTCCTTTTTTTCGTCGGTTCAGCATTAAGCAATAAAGCAATAATTATGAATATTCCTTGCGCAGTGTGCAGTTTTTTATTTTTATTGCCTAGTTTCAGTCCTTAAAATAAACTTCAGTGTTCAACATTATCAGTGGTATATCTTAGATGGATTAGTTTGTTACCTAAGGTAACTAAATTCTAAAACTAATAATTTTAATAGATATATACTGCCTCATTCTGAGCTGAAATTCAGTGCAAACGGGGAAAATTCCTGAAAAATTCGAAGAAAAAAAATTTTTTGTGTATAAAATTAAAAACTTATGTAAAATGGACTTTCTGTTACTTCATTTTAGGTGTCATCGTATTTGCATCGACCATCGCGTCCTCTGCCGCGGGTTGTAGTTTGACCAATAGACATAATTCCTGCAACTACACCATCGCTTGTACCAACAACCCTAGCAGCATCTCCAACCCCAACTGTGAAGAGGATCCCTACGTCATCTTCAGCATCACGAACTCTAACATAGAATTTCTCACCACCGGATTTTTCGCCGCAACCAACTTCGACTCCCGAGTTCGTGAAATTATAGCCTATGACAATTCTTGGACCCATGTCGATTCCTCTGCATTTCGATACTACCCGAAGAGCATCAGCCTGGATCTATCTAACAACGACATCGAAAAAATTCATAATGAAGCCTTTAGAAATTTGAACTATCTTCAAACCCTGAATATATCGAACAACAAAATTGAAACGCTGAACTCTAAGTCATTTCTGATCTCTGATTCTAGAAATAACTATGTGCAAGAACTGGATTTGTCGAATAATAAGCTAATAGAATTATCAAGTGAACTAAATGACATGCCCAAGTTGAAGAGGTTGCACTTACAGAACAACATGCTGGCGAGACTGGCTGACGATTGTTTTATGAGTTTAAAAAATTTAGAGTATCTTGATTTGCAAAATAATCGCTTGTCGTTCTTAAATTTGACCTTAACGAACTTGAAAATGTTGAAGATACTCGATATCTCTTACAATAGTTTGATAAAACTATCAGGATATGAAATAAATCGTATGGTTGCTATTGTTGAGTTTAATGCGTCGCATAACGCGTTGACATCAGTCGAATCGAATTGCTTCAACCAAGCTACCTCTTTGGAAACGATCGATTTTAGTTACAATTACATTAATGCCACCATCGAAAATGTGAGGTTTGTTGTCAACAATCACCTGAAATATCTCAACTTTTATAATAACCATATCACAGGAATACAAGTAAATTCCTTTCTGCACTGTAGTATATATTATATCAATTTTGAAAACAACAACATAACAGGGGATATAAAAGAAAATACTTTCAACGGTTTGCGAAATGTCACTAGCCTGGATTTGTCAAGACAAAGTATTAGTGGTATAGAGGATAAGGCATTTATAGACATGGTAAGCCTCACGCATCTTAATTTAAGTACTAACAATATTCGAGAAATTGGAAATTCTAGCTTTGATATTTCTTCAATCACTGTTTTAGATCTATCACATAATCACATATATCATTTATATTACTTTCAGAATTGTTTGCCAAATCTAACTGAATTGTACATCAACGATAATTATATTACTGTAGTCCCAAATAACATTTTTGATAATCAATCACAGATTAGAAAATTAGATCTTTCCATGAACAGGATCAAGATTATTGAGCAGTACTCCTTACCGTTGAAAAATTTGCAATATCTGAACATTGTAGGTAATCGTCTAAGTGGTATTATAAAGAAAAATGTGTTCAGTCCAGCAAAGTATTTAAGGTTTCTCGATTTAAGTAACTTTAACATTACAAAAATAGATGAGTCAGCATTTGTCGATCTACCAGTATTGGCTCGATTAAATCTTTCTAACAATCATATAGAATCTATAGAACCAGACAATTTTAAAGGAGTTGATAACATGTATAGTCTGGATTTATCCTTTAATAACCTCACACATTTGTCCTTTAATAAAAGTATATTGACGAATAATTTAAAAGCCCTATATTTGAACAACAACCAACTCACAAACATATCGAAACTCTTTGTAAATATATGCAAGCTGTTATACCTTGATATTTCCAACAATGACATTAGTAACCTCACAGCACTTGCAGCTAATAACTTTCCTAATTTGACGGGGTTACATCTAGCCAACAATAAAATTAAACATTTCAATAACCCACGAATAAACTCTTTAACGACACTCATAGACCTAGGGTTATCTTCCAACGAAATAAGCAATATAGACTTGAGTCATTTCAAAGAACTGATGTCGGTAGATCTTAGCAATAACAATTTGACTTATTTAAATAGCACGCTGTTCAAAAATAATGAATACTTACAGTCACTAGATGTAAGCAGAAATAATATAACCGATTTACCACCAGGAACGTTTCAATTTATGAAAAACCTGAAGTTACTTAATTTATCATCTAATTACTTGACGAAACTTCGATTCGGCAGTCTAAAAGGTCTTCATAAAACGGAACTCTTGGACTTGTCTAAAAATTATATCACAGTGTTAGATGTCGACGTTTTTCATGAATGTGATGAACTGAAAACTTTGATAATCGACTACAATCGTATCAAAACATTTGACGTTGAAAGACTGATACTCATGTCGTTAAAAAAATTAAGAACTTTGAGCTTAGGAGGTAATCCTATTGCTTGTAAGGAAATTGTTCATAATATAAAATCTGCAAACGTTACGTTTTATGCTATCAGGCAGGTAGCAGTAACTTCTATTGATAAAATATATCATGAAGATAATGTTCATGGCATAAAATGTGGAGATGACATATTTAATAGTACTACTATGAAACCGATAGTTAAGGAGTTGTCAAAAAATACTCCTTCGTCAGTGTCGTCAACTACTATAGTATTAACTTGGTGTTCTCTACTAACAATAGTACTTGTTGGAGCTGGTGTATTTGTATATATAAAACTGTTTAAAAAACGTATTTTGGTTGTTAGTAGCAACGTGACTATGCAAATGAGAAATTCAATTGTATCGGATGGTTCAGATTTTCAGAGTGATCTTTTGAGCTAAGCTTTTGGATTTGTATTGCATAATGTTTATGTTGAAAATATTTTTTTTCGGTCTCAAAGTCCAGTCCTGTGTGTGATTTTATGTTAAAATGGTTACTTTTTGTTAGTGTTTTTATTTTTAACTTAAAGCTTTTCGTCCATGATAGATAAAGATAGAGAACTGTCAATAGACTATAATTAAATCTTAACTAAATTAATTTTATTAGTTTGAATATTATTATGAATTTATGACACAAGCCGTGTGCCCAATAGTATTTCCCATCGGCAAAAATTACTAAAGACCATACAAACTTTCATCCGCTATATTATAACCCCTTAGGTGGTGAATTTTGAAAAATTCTTCCTTACTGCTCACTTTTGCTATATGTATAAGAAACTCATGTGCAAATTTTCAAGCGTGTAGACCCAGCGATTAAGAGGGTTTACGTCGTACGGCATTTCATACAAATTTTCAAGCCCTTGTTTTTCGAAATGACTGAACCGATTTTAATGAAACTTCATACGCATATATGCAGGTAACAAAGGTCTAAAAACTTAGTTAATAACATTTTCATTATTCAGTTATCTGAAAATCTCTGTTTCTATGGAAAATTTAAAATCGGTCTAATTTGGCTGTAACACTATTTATCAAAAATGTTCTAAACTAAGTTTTTAGACCTTTGTATCCTGCATATATGCGTATGAAGTTTCATTAAAATCGGTTCAGTCATTTTGAAAAACAAGGGCTTGAAAGTTTGTATGAAATGCCGTACGGCGTAAACCCTCTTAAGGCTGCGTATGTCAGTGAATTAATAGTTTTGATTAAGGCACTGACAAGAGGAAAACGGTAGGAATAAACTCACACTCAAACTCAAAGCATTTATTTCAAAATTAACGGTAAACTAACCTTTTAACTTGAGTTCCAATCCAAAATATCTGTATTAAATATCAACGTACGTTGGTATTTTAATTAATAACAAGAACGTCTTATTCGAATGCAGAACTTGGTTGTTTTTTTAATTTCCGTTACTCAACTCATTTTTGAAATACATGTACATACATAATCAGCTTATTAATGTTCCCACTGCTGGGACACAGGCCTCCTCGGAGTGGGCCGTAATCCACCACGTGGGCTCAGTGCGGGTTGGTAGATGTCACATGTCTTCAAATTTTTTATTCTAAGACATGCCGGTTTCCTCACGATGTTTTCCTTCACCGTTTTGAGAGCAGTGGTGATCAAATTATTTACACAAAGTAAAGCGCCTGCTTGGGTTCGAACCCACGACCTACAACTCGTAAGTCGGGGCCGATAGCACTGGGCCACCACTGCTCTCATTTTTGAGTGAATAGATAATTGCTTCATATTTTGCAATAAATTACAAGCGTTTTGTCATCGCGCTTCTCTTTCTTTTCTATGCAGTCTGACATTGCCAGCGGTTTAGCTCTCATCAGCGTCTTAAGCATGCGAAGTAGGTATTTAATGGACGAGGCGCTTTATTTGCTAGATTTTATACAATAATGTTAACGGAGTTCATATTTTATAATGTTGTCAGTAGATTATTAAATCTGTATATAAACGTATCTTATGTCTTAGTGCATTATTTCATTGGTTCCTATTGTCTCAAGAGACCCCTTATTAAATTTATAAGCTCGTCACGTGGGAAGGTGTGAAATCGTAAACATTTAAGTAATAACAACATAAAAAATAAAGTAAAACCAAAGGAAAAATGTTAACTCTTCAAGCTATTCGCACTCAATAACGATGTACTAAAAATAATTCTACTTCTAAATAAAATACATATTGATAAACTTTGCTAAGCCAAAAACAAATTACTTACCGGTAAAATTTTGCGGTCCGCTGAATCCAAAGCACCTGATTTCGCTGGATACAAAATTAGGGGTAGGCTATTCTACGTGAAATTTTAATGATGATTCAGAATTCTCGGAATACATTAGAGATTTTGTCGAATTAGTTTTGCAACTTCGATAGAATTAATTTATGTGGTTTCAAGTGTACTGGAAGCGGGAAATTCTGAGCTTGATTTATTAAATTGAATTTCAATGCGTCGTCAAATGCATGCGCTATGATTTCGTGGAGTAAGTGAGTAAAAGAAGTATCTGAAAATGCACCGAAAATCAAATAATTGGGTAACGTAAGTAATTGCGGTAGGTAGTGCTGATTTTAATGACACTTTTGCTGACACTTAAGTATGGGATGAATGTAGAAAATGATAATTATATGTTTTATAATCTTGTTTCATGTAAAAAAATCTTCAAAGTCGTTCATTCTGTGTTTGAAACCGGGATATCTGAAACTCAATCACCGAAGCAGGTGATGCATAGACATCTAACACAAAAACAAAACAAATAACAAAGTCATCCAAATTACTTATATCTCTAATTCACGCGAATTGAACACACAAACAAAACGTTTACGTAAACGTTACCGTTTAAGTTCATACTTTATGTTGTGGTAACGGGGAGCTGGCAACTTGCCAGCGGTAATAGGGCCGTAGCTCCCAAAGTTTAAGGTCAGCCTTCAATTTATTGTTTATCATCGGTTCATTGATTTGGGGAAATCGCGTGTGGATCCTATTGATTGAAATACGAGGAAAACAATTTTACTGACAATTTGTATTGGTGGACTCTGGGCTTGGGCACTTGTGTTTTTTGAAAAAAAAAAAAAATTTGTTGTGAGGTGTCATGAAACACCCAGTTTGGACGAACTTTCTTTCGCTGTATATACGGGGTGTCCGGGACATCGACGCGAAGCCGGTTACCATGGATTCAGTACATGGTTCTGAACCCCCCTGTGTTGAAATTTCTCGTCGGTTATTAAAAAAAAAACAGCTGTTCCATAAATGACCGCGTATTGCACTTTTCTATGAAACAGCAGATTTTTTTTTATAACCGACGAAAAATTTCAACTCAGGGGGGTTCCGAACCATATACTGAATCCATGGTAACCGGGTGCCGGTCCCTGCACTAAATAAATAGTTTGGAAAATCCAAAAGTGCACGCCTCATACATAACACTCATTCATAAACGAAAAAGAATTTCAAAACATAGTTTTTAACAAAAATTAACAATTTATAACTTTTCATGAAGTCGTAATGTCAAAGACTGACAAAGATATTTACTTGGCGGTTGCTAGGCAACATCAAGACCAAGGTTGAAAATATTTAGATAAAGATATTATATTTTAGTTAGTATTTTATTAATTATAATTAAACTACTTTGAATAAAAGAGCCATTTTCAATAGGGTTCCTTCTACGGCTGAAACAAATGTATAAAAAAAAATTGACTCAATTAATTGATTTTATCGCAAGCTACAATGTTTTCAGGGTTCATAAATTGACGGACAGGAATTTTTTTTCAACTATTTTGATGCTTTTTCCATTTCTGCTGCATTAAATCAACTGTTAAAAAGTACAGTATTAATCTCCATTTAATCATCTATACAATGGTATATAAATTAAGTAGGTTCTGTGTACTAGCAGGAGTGTAACAATAAAAACAGTTACAGAAATGGGGCAAAAAAATTTTTTCGATCGTAGAGCACACTCTAATGCTTCGCATTAAGAGTCGTGCAATAACAGCCACAACAAAATAAATGAACAAGGTTTGAGAGTAACAAAATGACAAATAAAAAACCGCCTTGCTGCATGCGCGTGGGATCACGTACAGTGAAAGGTTCCGTAGTTGTGATGAATTTATCCCAAGAACAAACTTAATATTGTAGTTGAAAAACATGTTCTCACATACAATACAACTGGAAATGTAAGTTTGTACGCACACTATTGGGAGATTAACATGTTATTTTAAGACTTTTTATAGGTTTCCCAGTAATCTACCTATAGGACTATTTTCATATTAAAAATTAAAAAACCGGTCGGAAAAAAGCGAGACGAACTCGCGCACCGACGGTTCCGTAAGAAGTTTCATTCATATAGGAACCTAAATTGTACTTCTGTGCCCAGAAACTAAAGCTCCAAATTGTATAAGCACCCACACAACTCAGAGGACTATCTTAATTGGCGTCAACTGTGTATGTATGGGGACACAGTTTAATTTTCAACTTATTTGGAATTTTTCTTTATTAAATTTGTGCTGTAAGACCTTGCTTTTAGCCAAATTTCTTAATTCTAGGTCAACGGAAACTACCATAATTATAGGTTTTCGACCCAAAACCAATAGGGTACTTCCGGTTGATCTAGAATGGTAATTTTTGGTTAAAAGCAAAGTTTTACAGCACAAGTAAAGGGAAAATTCCGAAAAAAAAAAAAAGTAGAAAATTAAGGTTTTTGGTACTCGTTTTCGCGAAAATCTAAATTTGCCCATATCTTTTTATCGTGTGGACTCAGGACCTTCAGTATTTGGTAGAAATTTCAACTTGCTAGGTCCACCTGTTCCTGAGAAAATCGGTGGTGACACACGGACAGACAGAGGGACAAGAGAGTGATCTTATCAGGGTTTTTACCTTTTGAGGTACGGAACACTAAAAATGGCACAGACGTTTCGGAGATAAGGTGGGGACTGGTCAATTATATCATCTATTTATATTAACTTTAAAACTATTTATTTTAAAACAGTGAGCCCTTTCATTATTTTGATATGTCACACGGTACAGTACGCAAAAAATTTTCCACGTTTCGGCGCCATGGGTAATAATAGGCAAGATGGTTGAAGACCTTAGTCTTCAAACATTGCGGGATAGGCTACGAAAAGACTTGACGGAGTTCTCCAAACGCTGCTTATCCCAACTGGATCCTCCTGTCGGCTTCTTTCTCAAAGTTGTATCTACCGAGCTGGATGACTTGCCTATACTCCTTCACAACTTTGAGAAGGGACCCTTCGATGTGGATTGGACTCGGCAAGACGTGAGAATCGTACATGACTTTCGTCTTTTCCAAATTCATGCGGATGCCAACCCGCCGAGAGGACCCATTTAGGCTGTGCAGCAGCTGGTCTAACTAAAGTATGTGCTGCAAACAAAATACCTACGGCCTCTTTTGTAAAATTAAGCAAGAAGGAAACGATGTGAATAAAAAGACTACTTTTTAGCTGACTCGAGTTATATTTACACAACATGTTGACGACAGATAAGATAAAGAAAATTATAAAATCTTGAGTGTATATACATACAGGGTGGCAGGGACATCGACACGAAGCCTATTTTCATGGATTCTGTACATGATTCTGAAAAAGTCTTTTTTTAGGGTTCCGTACCCGAAGGGTGACAAACGGAACCCTATTCATAAGCCTCCGCTGTCCGTCTGTCTGTCAGCGAGCTCTATCTCATGAACCGTAATAGGTAGGCAGTTGAAAATTTCACAGATTGAGCATTTCTATTGCCGCAAGAGCAACAAATAATAAAATTAAAAATTAAAGGGGGGTCGCCATACAATAAAATTAAATTTTGAAAAAATAATAATCTGACCCTGGCATGTGGGGTATCATTTTCTAGAGCTCATCGAGTAGAGAATAAATACAATTTTTATTTGTTTTTATCTTCTAAAATGATGAATTAGGGGGCCGTAGAAGTTGTCTGTTTTAGACCATTTTTGTACGAGCTCTATCTCAACAACTAAACAAATTAGGAATTTGGTACTTGTGTGTATCATGTTACATATACTGTTTATAATCAACAAATACTAAAAACGCAGATTCATAACGTATTTTATATAATATGGGCGATTTTCTGCAACTTAAAGTAATCATTTTGTATTTCATGCTAATATTATGCGATATAAATTCCACAGATAACTATTTAATAGTCGGAGTAATGACATGGAATTAGTAAGTACCTACTATCATGGCAGCATATACTATTTCGATCATTTAAATTTCGATCATCCAAAAAGGTCTACAAAATAAACTTTCTTCAGAAGATTTTAAAACCGGCCAGTATTTTTTGAGTTTAAGAACATTATCGACTTTTTTCAAAGTATCCCTGTACGTGACGATGTGTGTACCTCATGTTAAAACTACACTCCAATAGACAATATATTCAGTAACATTGAAATGAATGCTGGCACATACAGTGTACTATTCAGTTACCTTAAACCGTTGTGGATACAATTTCATATTGAGAAAAATTATTGGTGTAAAAATATTCGGTCACGGCGGGCGGCCAATCTCAACGGAGTCTGGCCTTCGGCGCGGGAGATATTATAGTGCACAGGTGTGTGCGCAGACACGAGTGCACTCTCTCTTCCCTCACTCTCATAGTCCGATGGGATGTGTAAAAATAATAAGTAAGAAATAATAGATTTCTGTATGACTATAAAAAATAACGTAAATAAATACCTGTATTGACCCGTGCGTCTGCACTGGCGAAACATCACGACAAAACATGTTGAAATCTCTAGTTCCTGTCAAACATTGTATGAAAAATTGACAGAAAATAGAGATCCCAACATGTTTTGTTGTGAATGTTTCGCCAGTGCAAACGCACAGTTATAATTAAAATTTGGCGTACTACTTACATTCTATTTTGTACAATATAGTCTGATGTAGCAAGAGAAATCCTTTTATTTTATAAGTAACTAGCTTTACCCGGCCTGGCTTCGCACGGTTAGCACTAAGTACTTATCTACGGCGCATCTACCTTTCCTAATTACCTACCCTACCTACCTACCCTACCCTTCTTACCAGGGTAGGTAGGTACCTAACCTACCCTACCTACCCTACATATCTACCTGCTTACCTACCATATATACCTATTTATACCTACTAATACTATGTTAGTAGCAAATAAATAACTTTGACTTTAGTTAATGCATGTTACTGGATAAAGTTAACTTAATATTTTTCTCTTAAAATAAATGAAATATACTCCTACACCTATATTTTAACACAACAAAATTTTTTCATTAAAATTAGACAATTTCTTTACAAATCTTTGTTTTTTTATAGCGCCTCTGTTGTTACCTTTACGAAAGTATTACAAAAATTCATAGTGTTAAATCTTGTACGACATGGTATGGAACCCTTCGTGTGCGAGTCCGACTCGCACTTGACAGATTTTATTTAAAATAACCGCCGAAAAACTTCAACGCAGGGTTTGAAATTTTTCGTCGGTTATTTTTTTAAAATCTGCTGTTTCATAGAAAAGTGCAACGCCTAAAAACCCGCGGTCAAAATATATGGAACAGCAGTTTTTTTCTTGTTCAGAATCATATACTAAATCCATGGTAACAGGCTTCGCTTCGATGTCCCTGCCACCCTGTATAATAGTTTGCAAAATATAGTGAAAGTGGTTACAGTATTAAGGTACAGACGCCAGCACATCAACCTACTCGAATCTGTTAATTTTTCCCAATCAACATTGAACCTTATTCTTTAGTGATAAAGTTGAAAATCTATTAAAGAAATTTGTCAAATTGTAGTAACTTGATGTGCTGGCCGTCTGTACAAGACTTAAATCATTTCGAAATCGCTATTCTGTATAAAGTTTGGTGATTTATTTAATACACTTGCCTTTTCTGATTAAAAAAAGGCCTTTGCAATGCAGTGCAATCGGTACCTATAGTGTTAATGTACTGCAAAAATGCAAAAATTCAATAACACCTGTAGGCATAGTCCGAGGTATAATTAAGCCCAACGATTTCATATTAAATTTTTTAATACGATCAAAGTTATCCTCATACACAATAATTATTTTACTACACTCAATTTTAATATTGAAACATAATAATAATATCATGTCTACATAATGTATTTCGATATTCGCTAAGATTATAATACCACGAATTCCAATTTCACGCAGTTTTAGAGAAAATTGCCTGTCACAAACAGACAGACGATAACAAAACTGTTGTTCCCATACCGTTTTCATTCTACAACTACGGAATTCTAAATATTACATTAATCTGCAAACAAACAAAGAACAGTGTTATCAACATTTCCTTTCTGCGGCAATCAGTTATACACGCGTCGACACTCGACGAACATTTGGACACAATCAAATGTAAAAATATGGATAAAAGAATATTTTTATGTGAGTGTTTCATAATATTTAGTTCGTAATTAATTATTGTTAGTTGTGAGAATGAAGAAAAATTGAAAAATAAATGGATATAATATTTTCATTCTGTAAACTATACAGTGTGTCCGAACATGGACTAGCGATATTCTAAATACTTAAATATAAACTATTTTAAAGTAAAATTACACTCTAGGCTTGTAATAATTATTGGTTGAATTGCATAATTTTTCTCTTTTTTTTTCGACTTTCACTTTTTTTTTGTAAAGTTATGGAATTGTGAACACATTGCTTTGTAATGCAGATGGTAGACAATATTATTGCCTTTCGAATAAGCCTATTTTTATCTCAGTATGACAAACTTTGAGATATAATGATATTTTTTGTAAAAAAAAACAAAATGGCTGCCACATAGCGGGGAAGTGTATTGGACCCAAGCCTAGAGTGTAATTGTACTTTAAAATAGTTTATATTTAAGTATTTAGAATATCGCTAGTCCATGTCCAGACACACTGTATAGGTACCTACATGGTGGAGGGAGCACGTGGAAGGCTATATTGAATATCAATAAGTACCTAAGTGTTGATGTGCTTCATAATCATAAAATATTTTCTCAAAGACGAAGTAATATGATATTTATTAAAAATGCTTACGTGAAAACTAGTAGGAGAACCAGGATGAGGCTGGAACAGAAGCGTGGGGTTTGGCACAAGAAAAGAGAGGTTCTATGCCCAGCAGTGGGCAAAGTCTCGCTGTTTATGATGATGATGATGATGATGATGACGTGAAAACTGTAAGACTAAAGGTAATAGAGCATTTTGTCGAGCATTTCCTTGTAATGTAACATTATTACCAACTACTGGTGCAATACAAGCAAGAACTTAATTTTAAAAAGCATTTCCGGAGTAATGTAACATTCCTGCGAATGCTCGACGCTGCGTTCGACGTAATGCTCACGACGAGTGAGCATTTACCTGTAACATTTACTTTCTACTATTCTATACTAACAATATAATCTTCTTGGAACAGCTAGTTGATGATGCCAGATTTTTCCACTGTCAGACATGTTCTTATATCTCAAGAATAAAGTTGTCAATTTTTAGATTTTGTATCATTATTCTTCTTTTCGTAAGTTAAAATCATGTTTCGCGTTACACCTGTTAAAAAGTAACTGACTTTACCTTGATTTATTTAAATCTGAATTTATGATTCAATTGCCAAAGAATTTGCTTGTTTAATTACTGAATGGATTTATCGCCAGTGTGAGCGAGACAAAAATATAAACATCATTATTGTTGACAAGTTTTCGATACAAGCTATTAGTAACAAAGAAAATGAATGAGAAGCGAACGTGTACAGCTATGCAAGGATCATAATACGGCACGCAGCTAAAATGGGAACTAATCCTGCCATTTTGATTTTTCAATACAATTCCACAAAACTATAGTGCAAAGGCATATCTACGGCAAAAGCTTTCCTACAGCGGGCCCTTGTCAGTGTCATTCAAACGCCAAATGTTCCTTGTTGCTCTATTGCTGACAAGAGAAATGGCGGTTCCATAAAAAGTAGGAAGTGTATAGACTGCCACAAGAATTCTTGCGGCACTCTAGTGGCGCCGCCTCGGACCGGCTAAAGTGCCGTAACCATTGCATTGTCACTATCACTTGTTTTGATTGTTGAGGTTAGTTACTTTCATCTATAGCCGGCTAAACTTAAGTGCCATAATCTCTTGGCTTAGTAAATGAAAATGGCTGAAAGGTAGGTTAGGTTAGGCTAGAATTGTGACCATACAAAGCACAAGCCGAGCGAGCGTAGCAAGCGGTGCCGCGGCAGCAACCGCGGTGTGCCAGGGTCCGTTTAGGCATAAGAGTTTTTTTAATGTTTTTGGAATGTGGTGTTTTACAGCTATCTAACCTCAACAATCAAACAAAATACCAAGTGACGTGACTTAGTGACAGTGACAATGACAATGCAATGCTTACGGCACTTTAGCCGGGCCGAAACATTGTTAATAAAGTGCCAGCAGCGGCACTTTATCCGATAGGGATAGAGTGCTACTAGTGGCACTCTAATACACTGCCTATTTTTAATTACAAAAATGAGACGCACTAACTAACAGAAATCATGTCATTAATCTGCAAACCAACAAAGAACTGTTATCATTATTTCCTTTCTGTGGCAATCAGTTACGGACGCGTCGACACGAGCGATTATACAACAAATAAATGTAAAACTATGGATAAAATAATTTTTTCATGTGAGTGTTAAAAACTTTTTAAAGACATATTTTAAATCATATTTTTTTAAGTGTTAAAAATTACATTTTATTTTGTGAACTGTTATTATTATCGTATTTTTTAAACCATAATGAAAGACACAAAATATTAATAAAATTGTCCAGAGCAGAAACAAAAAAACTAGTTTGCTTGCCGATTAACTAAGATTTTTTCTCACTAAAGGCTTACGAGCTCTACAAGGTTAAGTACCTAATGAATCATACATTTTCAAAAGAAATCTCATGTGATTGTAACCTTGGCAACCATGAAGATTGTTCTATTAAGATAAGAACTTTTTTATAGCATAAACACCAATAAGGTATCAACGGTAATTTTTAAAGTGATTGTCATGTGCACTCTACTAGATAACGGTGTGATATAAACACGAATCAGCATGGGCTTGTATAGAATCTTTTATAATCTCTATTTTTCAGGTCTGGCCATCACTTTCACAATAAAAACGTCAGTGGCTACATCCTGTATAATCAGAAACGACGATAACTGTTACTACACCATTAATTGTGATATTCCTGCCAAAATCAACATAGTTCCTAATTGCAATTACAGTGATCTTTACATCACACTCGTCATCAACGAATCTCCAGTTCACAATGTTATGGCCAATTTTTTTAACACAAAATTCGACCCATATGTCCGGATTCTGACAGCTATTGGAAACAGCTGGGATACTGTACAAAATTATGCTTTCAGTAACTTTAAAAACGTTGTATACATGGATCTATCTGAAAATCAGATAATGAGTATTGGCAAGGCGTTCTTCGGGTTAGACCAATTGGACTCTTTAAATTTGTCACGGAATTTCCTTGAAGTAATAAAACCTGAAGTGTTTATGTTCACCGAAAATAATAACAGACTATTTTTATTAGACTTGTCATACAATTGGTTGACATATTTACCTGATGACTTTTTTAGGCATTTGTACAACTTGAGACAGTTATATCTTCAAGGGAACAAACTGACAATATTGGGAGAGCAGTTCTCGACGAAACCTAAAAATTTGAACTACTTAAACTTATGTTGTAGTAACTTTACAACGCTTAACATAACTTTACATTTTCCTAATTTAAAAGAATTGGATTTGTCGTTTAACCAATTTAAAAATATTGATGTGTTCGAGGTAGAATCTCTAGAAATTATTAATTTATCACATAACAACTTTGAAGAAGTAACGTTTGATCATTTCGCACAATTTCCTTTTCTTGAAAGTTTAGATCTTAGCTATAATAAATTGAAGAAAATACCAAGCTCTAATATCCCTCAAAACCTTAATGGAACCAAACCATTGATTAAAATATATCTGAACAATAATAATATAAGTCACTTAGATGAAACTTTTTTTCATAATTTCAATTATGTTCAACTTTTAAACTTAAGCTACAATGAAATCAGAGAAATAACTAATGGCACATTCACACATGTTAAAATCTTGAGAGTTTTAAGTGTCTCAAATTGTGGATTAAAATTATCCAACGAAACTTTTTTAGGGTTAGAGCACACGAAAATGATCGAAATATCTGGAAATAATTTAGTCTCACTAAATGCTACGTTTTTTATCCAATGTAAAGAGCTCGAAACAATAGAAGCAGATTTCAATAACATAACGACCGTAGATACTGAAATGTTTGAGAAATTAGTTCCATCACTTACTAGAGTTACTTTAAGACATAATACCATAGCTCTGATGATGTCTCTGGATCCCATGGAGATTCAAGTGAGGACTATCGAAAATATTGAAATAAGTCCGCTATTGCAAAAAGCAGTAGATTGTATAGATTTAATCACGGAAATATATTATACTATTTTAATTATACTATTTTTGTTACTAGGAGCTGTGTTGTTACTAATGTATGCACCTATGTGTGCGTCAAAGAGTTATTTATTTTACACTTCTATAGGGAAACATGTTTGATATCCTACCCTCAGATAAATTAAAAACAAAGGTATAGCGCTGCGAACAATACAGTGATGCATGCCAAAACTATACCTCCACGCTGTGCATACACGCTCACACGCACACATTTACAATCAAACTACACCTTACTAAGTGCATACATGTATAAGAAACTGGCCTCACGGCACTGTTGACAGCGCTATGTCTTGGTTTTTATTTGGTCTGAGGTTATACCCTAGCAAAGTATATTTTTAAACAAAACTATGTAAGAACTGTTTACAATAAATGTTATTGAAAATATTATTTTTATTTCTTTGTGATGAACACCAACACGAGAAAATATTTTAATTTTATAAACAAAAGAAAAAGTCCATCTTCGTAGCCTTTTCCCAACTATCTTGGGGTCGGCTTCCAGTCTAACTGGATGCAGCTGAATACCAGTATTTTACATGGAGCGACTGCCAACTATTACTACAGTAACTGGGTAATACGATACCCCTTAGTAAGGCTGCCTGTCCACTGGAGCGGAGAGGAGGAAAGAGGAGCGGAGATGTGCCAATATTAACCAATAGAATCTTGACTCCGCCCCTGAGTTTAGATTTCATTGGTTAATATTGGCACATCTCCGCTCCATTCCTCTCCTCTCCGCTTCAGTGGACAGGCAGCCTAAGACTGGTGTCAAACTTTCAGGCTTCTGACAACTCGTAACGACTGTCAAAGATCCACGAATGACAGCCGGGACCAACGGCTTAACGTGCTTTCCGAGGCACGGTGGAGTCTCGGTATGTAAAGATGGTCACCCATCCACGGACCAACCCCGGCAAGCGTAGCTTAACCTGATGGATCGACTCGTGCGGCTGTGTACTTAGCCACGAGCTCCTCATATTTTTTTTAGTGATGGTTTACAAAAAAAAAAAAAAAAACATTTTAATTTTATAAACCTTTACTAAAAAAGTCAAAGAAAACAATTAAAACAGTATCCTACTCATCATAATCCAACATAATCATCTGCCAAGCGTTTTTTCAACTGTGTTGGGGTTGGAAAATATTATACACTATCTAACCTATTATTGACAAAAAAATCTAACAACCTGTGCCAAAAAAGCAAATCTATTTTCGAATCCGTAGTGGAAATCCCAGAAAGCACAGCAGCTGTCAACGTTAACGCATTAGAGTGACATCGCGCGTGACTCCATGAATAAAATCGGTGGTCGTAACGAAATGGTACACCACCGAGCTGAATAATCAACTTAATGTCGTAATGCACGCAACTATGATAACTATGATGTACGGCAGCGATCAGTGATGATTGGAGTGTGCAGCTATGTTGACGTGAACGATAAATATTTATGTGGTCGGATATAATGTTAGTTACTAATGGGCGAACAAGCGTTGCGGAATATGATAAGAAGCCATCTATCAGACGGTTAATTTTATTACATCCCTTGTTTTGTACGGGGGGGTTTCATCATGATTTTGGCAACTTCCAGTTAATCTGAAGTCTTTTAATATCCTTTAGAGAATTTATATAGCTATTGGGCATGATAGTCTGATAACCTAAATATTTGAATACTCGTGATGTCATCTGCACTAGTTCCATTGATAAGTTCTGATGGTTAGCTATGCCTTTTGAAGGTCTTTGTCAAATATTTATTTCCCTTCTTAAGCTTATTGTTATTAATGTAAACTAACGTATATTTATTCTAACTAAAACTTAGTTTACTTTATTCTTAAATGTTATACTTTTGTAGGTAAATGATAAAGAAAGAAAAAACATTATTTAGACAGAAATCACTGGTGAAAAATGAATCAATTTGTAGTTATCAAAATCGAACACTCCTTTAGAATAGCAAATTGATGCTGAATAGTTCATTGAATCCCTGAAATATCCAGTTAGAGTTCACGCTAATGGAATTAATACGAACTCAATGAAAAAAATATTCAATTCAACATTCAGTGCAAAATTTAAATCAGAACGGTAATGTTTTTTTGCTGTTTGGATCTGAATATTTTTCCATTTGGTTTTATAAAACTATTAGACCAGTACGTTTTTTGCCATAATATTTTCAGTTAGGTAATAAAGATGACTTCGGTTTCAACCTACCAAAAAGGTACATTATTATCAATACTGTTGAAAATGTCATCATCATTCTCTTGCATCCCAATTTATTTCTTCTTCTATACTTCTCCTATAATTTTACAATGTTTGTAAATATATGAGCACCATTTATCTATCACATAATTAATTTAACTGTCATTGCTTCATTTTTCATTCTCTTTACCTATCGTGGTATAGTAATCTTATTCCAGGTGCATCGTCTTCACATTATAATTATATAATTAATGTATAATACAAGATATTGTGAAAACATTTTAAAAGAGTAACGGTTGAGTTTTTTGCCCATTCTTCTTCATACGAAAACTACCTTTTGGAAGGGGCGACTAGAATTAATTCTTTTATTTGTAAATTGTTAAGATAAGATAAGATAAGATACGATATTTTTATTTGCAAGATATTTTTTTTATTTTTTTGTTGACGTTCAAAAGTGCCTTTGATGTGCCTAATTGAAATAAATTATTTGACTTTGACTTTGACTTTCCATCAGTCGTCAATTCATCATCTCAGTATTCACCTCCTTTTAGTCATATCATCTATCACACAGTCCATGCATCGTTTCTTTTCACTGTTGTAAATGTATTATTAGAACTCATCAACCTATCGCAACGATGGCTAACATCAATCACGTTACGATTTTGCAGATTTATTTAATATTTTTAATTATGATTAATTATTTCTCAGTACCAGCCCGGAGTCTGGATATATGCTCGGTTGGTGGCAATAGGATCGCCCCCTATTATATGGGACAACATAACTGGCGAAATGTGGGGTATCTAGTATGGCCTTAACTCTGCGTAGCCCTTCGGAAATATAAGGTGTGATATTATGTATGTATTATTCGATACCTACATTGTATTTCAACATTACAAATGTAGGCCATAGGCCCTTGACTCTAAGGGTTTTCACGATGTCTGAATAGCCACTATTTACCGAATAAATTCAAAAATGGAACAGAATTTGTATGAAATCATCTGCCAAGTAAGTTAATAGGAACTTAATCGTAGGTAGTGAAACAGGGCCTTAGGCCCGTATTACAGAAACTCCCTCAAAACTCAAGCATTACTTTAAACTCGAGCATAACTTAAAAGCCTTTTGATTGGTTGAAACTAGTTTTAAGTAATGCTTGAGTCTTGAGTGAGGTTTTGTAATACGGGGCCTATAAGAGTTAAATATTTGTACTTCTGATCCGATTTGAATTCAATATTTTTCCTAACAGGCTACATTAAAAAAACGTCGGTGCTCCATGGACCAATTGAAATTTGACCAATTGGTCTATGGGGAAAATTACATGTTTCCATCGTCCAACTACCAACTGGACTATGGAGAACACTGGACTTAAACAAAAACTATGTTCCATTATAACCCTAAGTTCACACCAGTTTCCTATACCTGAAAATACAATTCTCTTTAACCGGAAAATATAGGGTCAATTTAAATTAGCTAGCGGAACTCTGGAGACGTGATGGTATCGATATCTTAACACGATAAAATTACAAAAACTTTTTACAAAAAAAAAAAACAACCGACTTCCAAAAAAACACTACAAAGTGAAAAATAACTTTAATTTCGGAAGTCGGTGGCAAAAAACGAAAATTCAAAACCAAATACAAACTTAGGGCTATAATGTTATAATGGAACATAGTTTTTGTTAAAGTCCAGTGTTCTCCATAGTCCAGTTGGTATTTGGAAGATGGAAACATGTAATTTTCCCCATAGACCAATTGGTCAAATTTCAGTTGGTCTATGGAGCACCGACGAAAAAAAAAATTGTGGTTATCGACTTTTGTCACTAATTTTACCTACATGATTCTGTATACAGTTTGAAGTCGACGCACGAAATATAATATACGATATCATAAAATGAGTAGAGTTGTAAGATTTTTTTTTTTTTTTTTTTGGGTGGGAAATCATCCAATGACTTCTCCCGCTCTGGGCGGAGTGGAAGGGCGTGTCAGACTTTTACTGACTAAAACCCACCCGTGTTCCTTCCCTTACCTAGACCAGGGCCACGGTTTCCCCTTAGGACTTATCCGCAACCCCGGTGGAGAGTTGTAAGATGGAATATTAAACTGGTTTGAGATACTAACGTTTTGTGATTTTAATGCAGCTCTTGTTATGCGCATCGGTGCTACTATATTTATGGCTGCTTATAGTTTTTATGTAAAAACTTACGGATGAATTTGGCTTATATGCGCAGTAAAATAGTTTCATCTACTTGGGTAAGGTTTAAATTATATTTTTCGTATGTAAGTAAGGATTATTTTGAAGTAGCTGGAGTTTTTAGCTTAATGTGGGGATGGACCTGAATGTGAACCTCAAAGCTATTGTGTGTGGGGACTCTAAAGCTAAAGTTTCCCTAGGCGTGAAGTACGGGCTAAAAGTTAAATATAGAACTTGAAGGTAAACAAAAACTGTGGAGGTTTACCAGTTTAAATGGTTTTACAGTTGTAACGGCTGTAACACTGCTATTGTCAGACCTCGGATTGGTGCCTTATCTTGCCATTCTTCCTAGACAAGTTCCGTTGTCATAAATCGTAGAATGATCGTAAATTGTTGTTTACTCCTTAAGAATGAATTTTTACATAAAACCCCAGTTATGGAAATTTTATGAGGACCAATTTTTTAAATATTTTTTTTTTATATTTTTTAACATAATGTGTTTATTGACCTTCTTTGCCTATTGCATGTTCAAGGAAATCGTAATAAGGAATAAACTCCAATCGTGCGTCGGAGCTGACACTCACACACTTTTTTATTATTTCATCATCATCAGCCTATTAATGTTCCCACTGCTGGGACACAGGCCTTCTCTCTGTGAGAGGGAGTGGGCTGTAATCCACCACGCGGGCCCAGTGCGGGTGGTAGATGTCACATGTCTTCGAATTTTTTTGTTCTAAGACATGCCGGTTTCCTCATGAAGTTTTCCTTCACCGTTTTGAGAGCAGTGGTGATTAAATTATTTACACAATGTAAAGCGCTTGTTAATGTGCTTGGGTTCGAACCCAGGACCTACAACTCGTAGGTCGGGGCCGTTACCACTGGGCCACCACTGCTCACTTTTTATTATTATTTAGATAAGTATTATTGTGAAGTAGTTGGGGTTTTTGGCTAAATATAGGGCATGGACCTGAATGTGGACCTCAAGCCATATGTGTGGCTGAAAGTAGTACCCGCGTATGAAGTATGACTGAAATTTAAATATGGAACTAGCAGATATACAATAACTGCGGGGGTATAACAATCTACATGCTTTTACAGTTGTTATAGTTACTATGGTCAGTCCTTGGATTAATGCCAAATCTTGCTATTTTTCCGAAACAGGTTTTGTTGTCATAAAATCGCAGTATCCGTATATTGTTAAGGGTTGACCTCTGACCTTCTTTAGAAGAAGCCTTCGCAGTCCCTGATTGATAGCAGACATCTCACTTAATCAGTTACCGTGGAATTCAAGTAAATCCAACTATAATAAATATGAAAGATAAGTTTATTTGGAGAAATCTTTCTGATAGAATAATGATACTGGCTATTATAGCCAGCATCATTATAATAATGATGCTAACGTTTTACGTACTTAAAATCCCGTACCTGATAGACGGAATTCTGGTCAGGTGAAAAAATATAAACATATCGTCCAGGTATACCAACGTTTTATCACATTCCCGAGTCCGTGAAACCCATAAATTGCAACTTTCATCGAAATCGTTAGAGACAAAGCAAATATGGCTCATTTAATAGTAGGTATAGGATATGATGTCAACATGCATTGTGATAGTTTTCAAGTGCATAACAAATTCTACAACAGACGACACGAGTTTCACCATCGAACGAAAATAACATCGGTTAATTCTTGCTATCAAATAGACACAAGTATCGAGTTAGCCGCACCAACTTTCTATTTACTTTCGTCCAAATCAACAAGACAAGATTCCCTTAGCAAAATGGCCTTTGGAACTTCCGAATGTACGAATTAAGATTGGACCTTCTCAGAGAATTTGGGGAAGTTCAACTTCAAATTCTCCCATTGTCAGACGAAGTTGGAATAATATTTTTTGTTGGACTTTCCTGACAGAAATCATCTATCCGTGTTTGAGTTGGCCCACTTATAGTTAAGTTTGTTTTCGGAAACTGAAGGCATTTTGGGAGGTAATTATTTTTATTAAATTCGTTAGATCAGATTTAATATTGTTCTGTTTGCTTTGGTAATTTATACTCCTTAGGGTGCTTAATTTGACAAAGTTTTCTTATGGAAACATTATTATAACATAAAATGGTTATCAATCTTATGTAACTTTTATATATTGAATAATTTAATTTGACCATGTTATGTCAAAGCATTTATTTCAAAGATATTTACATGATTTAAAATCTAACAGAATTAAAATAATAATAGTAATATGTACAAGTATATAAAAAGGGGGGGGAAACGGTCATAGGGCATCAAAAAATTCGTCCGCATCGCTGTCAACAGGAAAAGTGCCCAAAAGGCTGGCAGCATTGCCACGTTGTATGGCAATGCTGATTCTTTGGATGAAGAATAGGCCAGCCCTCGGGTCACGTGAGGAGTCAACCAGCCGCTTGGCGATGTCCCGAAATACTCGATGAGCACTCGGACCCCACGGCCCCAGTGTTTCAACCCCAAACGGCTCAAAAATATAGCTACCAATAAGGTTGCTATATTTCCGCCGCTTGAGGTTTTCTGCACCAGAAGCAGCCGCCCCGGCACAGCCCGCCGTGCTGAGAAGATGGGATGGCGCGAGGGTGTCGACACAGGTTGCATCCCACACCAAAGGCCTACCCATCTTCCAAGGCATTATGGTCATTCCGTCTGGCCTCTTCCCATCGTCGCGTGCCAAGCCATTGGGTTCTAAAACAGCTGGCACCCCGGCGGTGACAAGAGCCCGACGGATAATGTCATTAATGCTTGCGTGCCGTGCCAAACGACCAGCGCTCCTGCCGCAGGAAAGGCCGTGGTGTCCGAGGCGGTCGACTGCTTCACCGCACTGACAGCGATGCGGAGCCCCGCAAGGAGCGCCCAAACGCAGACTTGTAGCGAGCCGGAAAGTGGTGTCACCCAGCATAGTGCCTATGTTGGGTGACGGTAGCGCCTGAAGCCAGAGGCCCGACTCCCATTCTCCCACAGCCAATAGGCGGGCGCGCTCCGCAGTGTTGGTGGACGTATTAATGAGATTGTTCCGTACCAACCTGCAGAGCGGCTCATCCCACTGTCTCTGGGAAGACAGGTTCTCGGGCTGCTCCGTGTCCGGGCAAGCCATTTTCCAGGCGTTCATCGCATCAGTCAAGCACGGCACTTCAGAGTCAACCTGACAAGCGGTTAAGATTCTTGTGGTTAACTTTTCGGTGCTGTGGACCGAGGACAGGAACGCCGGTAAACTTACACTGGAAATTTTGCGGACGCCGAGCCCACCAAAACGTATGGGTAGTGTGGCTTGCAGCCACGCGCGGTCGTCCAATGCCACATTTATGATTGATGTTAGACTGCTTCGGATGATTTGATCGATTTTGTCCAAAAGGTGTGGCTTCTTCCACAAGGGGGAAGCACGGAGAAAATACATAAAATTTGGACCGAATAATTGAATAATTTGTATCCTGGATGTTATTAAAGTATGATAGCTCTGGAATTTTTTCGTTGATTATTTTATGACCTTGACTATTTTTATCATACTGTAAATGATATACAATTAACATCACGGCTGTATTCTAAGAAAGGTTAGACATAGGTTTACCTAAAGTAATGTTTAAGTCCCATGTAATAGAGGCGAGCCTATTGCCATCAACCGGAAAAAAATCCCCTGGCTGCTACTGAGAAGTTACAGATGAAAAAAAAAAAAATATTTTGCACATCATTCCTTCTTATCCACACCAGCAAAAAAAAAACAATATTCTTTACGTCCTCAAAATGACAAGCTTCGTCTCATTCTGTTACGAGACAAGGACGTCACTATCCACTAATATATCCACCTCTTTCTTACTTATGGAAAATTTGCACGCTGCAGTACATACTCTAATCAATTAATTGAAGGGCGGCCATACCTTCAGTTGTATCGTTAATTACATTAATGTGATTACTGATAAAACTCACCCTTAATGCGTCAGATGGGGGGTAAGCAGAGATACTGATCGGATTTCAGTTTTAGCGGATGTTTGGGACTCAATGTATCTTTAAGTGCTTCAGGAGTTAACTGAATTTGCTTCTGTATTTTGTGAGTGATGGTTTCTTTGTTTATTGTAGCTAATGGATATAATATTACTGATATTCAACTTTAAAACAATGAAATAAGTACGTTAGGAACATACGTGTTTCGTTGTTTTAAAGTTCAATTCAATTCAATAATCATTTAATTTTATTCTCTCTTCACAAAGCTGACTTAAAGTTAGTGCGTACACAAAATGTCTCGGCTGTATTCCACCTATAAGAGAGACTGGTGCCTAATATAGGTTTTTGGGAAAACTAAACAAAACAATAATTTGTAAATATGGAAAATTATAGCAAAATTATTGGGTACATAAGTACATATTAGTGTCCTGGGAAATCGACAGAACCGCGATGTTTAGTATAGAAGTCAGAATAATCTTGAAAGTTAAACTCAAAGCATTTATTTCAATTCAACCATTTACAGGCACTTTTGAATTGTCAAGGAGCTTAGTAGGTATGGAGAAGAACGGGCAAGAAACTCCATAAACACTCTTATTTTTCGTGCGTTGCGATATCAACGGAACACTACCTATTTGACGGAGAAAAACGTATCCAGTGTGCGCACTCAATTCGTACGATCATGGTCGTACATGTACGCACGACTGAAATTCGTACGAAAACGCATACAAACTGCGCGTGGCTTAAGAGATGTCCAGTCCCAACTGACGGCGCCCGTTCACGAACATGACGCATGGATCAACTCAAAGACTTTTGCCATTATTATCCGTTTTCCTAAAACATCTCACTGTTTATGTACTTATAACCATGATGAGCAAACATATTGCTTCACCCATACAAAGCATCATACAAATTCTTTGTGTTCCAAGCTATCGCCTTATTGTTGCGGCATCTCTACCTACCGTACCAAACATAATAAAATTTGTTGGAGCGTACACCCGAATACGAATTCTTTATAACTCCCGTCCCTCCGTTCACAAAACTTTCAGATGGACAGTTTTTTTTACCTTTGATCCTATATTTATATGTTCCCTTGCCAGAGTTTTTTTTTCCCTTATTTTTATTTAACTTTTCGTCGTTTATTACATGCCTATGTATTCCGAGGACGCCTAAAATAGACGGTACCTTTGTATGCGTGTGTACGGGATTGTGGCGAAAGTAATGAAATCATGTTCTGAATGGGGTTCGCGTTTAATATTGTTGTACGGTGATTTGAGTAGAAAAGGTATGAGAATTGTGATTTCTTTCCTCACTTAGATCCTTTTTTCTTTGGTCTACAGTTTTGTTGACTGTACAGTCTCGTTTTCACGATCAATAATAATAGTAGTAACTTGAGCAATAATTGGTAGTTCTATTGTTTCCAGCAACATTTTCTACCGCAGCAACGTGCGACGTGTTGCGCAACCAGATACATGATGTATCATAAATCATAACTTAAGTGTACCATGAATAAAAACCCGATAAACGACTATTCGTTTATTCTATTGGCCAATTAGAAATTATACAACTTTAAATTAAGATTATTTTTATAACAAACGAAAATTGCGGGATATTTTTATATAAGTATATTATTCAGACTTGGAAATTTGATACGGTGAATAAGATCAGCCTAATCTGCACCGGTTTTAATTAAAAAAATGCAATCGCTTTTCATCGTGTTTTTCATTAGAGTTCATCATTTTCGCATCCTTTATTAGGTATCCCACGAATAAAGTCACAAATATTCTGCTTTTCGTATTCAAGCTTGACTTGCACGTCCCTTTAGATACAGAAAAAAGTCAGTACGTGTCTCGAAATCCTCAGTGATCAAAGTGGTATTTGTTACACTAGGATGATATTTTGAAAAATTGGGTCGTTTTTAAATTCTTTTAAAATCTTCAGGATAAATTAATTAAAGTATTGCAGTAGTCATGGTCATATAGACTGTGCATAGCAAAGCCGCATTTAAAGAATAGACACCAAATTAATGGCGTCAAATCCGAAAGTGAGCTAAAAAAAGTTGTATGCCTACTTCTTAATTACCGTTGTTATTTAGTTAAGTAGGTGTCTTTAATATTGATCAACCACCTCTATTATGTTAGGTACCTACCCACCTACCTTTAATTTCCAATTAATCCTAATCCATACCTCAAAATCATTCGAAATTCAAATCACCTCACCGGATTTACATTTTTAAACCAAATCACGGTTAAAACTCAATTACCGTTTCGAAAGCCGAAAAGTTTGAACAATTTGAATTTGGAAACGGCTGATTCCTGGGTTCGACCGATAGAGATTTAAATCACGTTCGTTTGAACTTATAAAATGGCTGACACAATAAATTAGAGGGGCAACTATTTTAAGAATCAGGTAGATTTGGGAATCAAAGGAATTCAGCTAGCTAGTCGGTTAGAACCATACGATAATAAATTCACTTGACGATTGATACGCTTAGATAAGATCTATATTTCATTAAAAGGCCCCAAACGATACACTAGCATGAACTGTTTATAAGTTAATAATGTATTCGAGTTGTCGAAATGAGAAAGTAAACTAAAATAATATAAGAGTAACGGCATACTTAGGCTAAGAACTCACCGAGCGATTTTCAGCCGCGCCCGCCGCGTTTGCGGGCCCGCAGCTTCTGTAGGATGTACATTTATATGCAAAAAGTAAGAGCACATTAATTCACGACGCGTTTTACACCCGCGGCGCGCGCGGTTGTTTGCGGGTCCCGCGGCACCGGCGGCGGCGGGCAACTTGTAGAATCGCGCGGGCGGCAATCTCCCGCCCGCGGGTTGCGCCCGCGCGCTTTGCGATCGCTTGGCGGGCGACCGCAGTAGCCAGCGGGGCGGGGGGTACAGAAATGCAACGCAACCGCGTCTTGCGATCATCGCCCGCCAAGTTTGCGGGCGATGATCTCAAACGCGACCGGCTGGGTGACCGCGCAAGTCACCGGTCTCGTGAGTTTAGAAATAAAAGCTCCGTGAGTTGTTAGCCTTAGTGCGCTACTCCGACTTGCACTGGGCAGGATTTTTTGGTTCAAATGGCTAATATTTATATTGGTATACATACAGAAATCTGTGAAACATTCTGAAAAAGTTCCTTAGAATTTTTAGTACCTCAACCAATAAATGAATTGTTTCACAATATGTTAACCTCATAATAGAAAGTTTTCGTAAACAAATACTACTACTAGATATTTAAAACAATAAATTAGTAGGGAACTATTCGGAGTTTAAATATTTCGGTCGAATCGTTTGGGTCGTGGGTACGAAAGAATCTC
Organism: Conistra vaccinii; assembly: GCA_948150665.1. Lineage (NCBI taxonomy): Eukaryota > Metazoa > Arthropoda > Insecta > Lepidoptera > Noctuidae > Conistra > Conistra vaccinii. The sequence goes on from OX411327.1 coordinate 19,316,606, forward strand.
ATGAATTTGTTACCTATATTAGAATGTTACCCGAAGGGTCTAAATGTTAACCTACATAGTATGTAAAGGGGCTCGTGCACACGAGGACGATTCGAGTTTTTCGACGAATCGTATTTTTTCACGATTCGTATTTTTTTTGACGGTGGCAATGTTTTTTTATATGGCCGTGTTCACACGCATTAAAAATCGTGAAAAATTGCGGATACGTCCTAAATCACGTAAATACATAAATAAAATAAAAAGCCTTATATTTCTTGCCATTCTTGCCGAAAATAAATTACTTAGGTACACAATAAATAAAAAATAAAACTTTAACTAAATGTTAGTAGGTAGGTACCTAATTAAATTCTAAGCTAATTATGTTAGTCTGTTTGCATTTCTAAGTTAAATGCTAAATCACGTATCGTCATTTTTAAAAATCACTGTGGTCAAAAATATGAATTTTTTTGTAACGGATCCGCTGAAGCGCTCGTCCAAGACTGAACTCTGAATCACGAATCAAGTGTCATCTATAGTGCATCTATTCGGAAATTTTGACGATAAAACTTTCTTATGCAATGTGAACGTGTATCCGTCAGGACTTATTTTTTTTTTGACGAATCGTCAATAACGGGTCCCGTGTGAATGAGCTCTTAGGGATTGATTGCTTCTGTTATCTTTTTTAGGGCTCATTGGCAGAGGGGTCAGTTGAGACTTATTCAGGATTTTTTGCTCTGAACTTGAGTGACAAAGTTTTCAGTGAGTAATTTAATTACACTGCCTTGTAATTGAGTTATTAGGATTGGATGGCTGTAGTTCCGTGTGAAGATTGAGAGAGGACATTTCACCTTGTTTAATTTCAACTTAACATAGTTTTGTTGTACCTACCTATTTGATGTGTTTTTTTAACCCTCCCTACTTGCGAGGTTAAGGGCCCGGCGAACAAGGCCCGCTACTGCAAGTCGAGATGGGAGGAAAATGCGTTTGGAATATTGTTATCTTTGTTCTGTTGTGTTGTTTTTGTGTCTGTGTCTGTTGTTGTCTCTGTGTCTGTTGTGTGTTATGTGTGTTGTGTTTTGTTAGCGTTGTTACTAGCTATCGGAATTTATGATAAATTTGGATGTGTTCCGTAATACCAAAAATAATGAATGAACACTTAATATTCTTTCATAATGTTTTTTATAATTTGTAACTTGATAATAAGTATAGGCTATAATGCTTCTGCAGAAACAATATTGCAAATCTTTTTGTTTATAATACAGAAAAAGCAGTTATGAAAACATGTAATTTACGGTGTGAAAATGTGCGAAGTTTAATTCGCTTAAACTTCATTTTAGGTAAGTTTTTTGAAAAAAAAGATGTACGAGCCTAGATAAATACTGTCTCAATCCGAATAACATGATGGAAATATGCTCATATTACCAATGATTTAGGTATTACGTTTGTATGGACAATTCAACGGTCGCCACGTTCTTAAGCTAGTATTTCCTAAAACTGCGGTAGCCGCCACGTAGAGTCCGCAATTTACCGTCGAATGACGTCAGATAAACGTTATTTATGAAAGTAAGTTGGTTGTGTTTTCTTAGAAAGCGTTTGTGACAACGTAAAATCAAACAAAGTAAAAAAATCTACGAAGATACAGATAATTTACTAACTGTGTTAATATTAATGAATGTAATTTCACCTACGTTAAGTATTTATTAAATTTAGAAACTAAGAGTTAAGCTACTCAACATTAATTAGTGATCTATTGTCAACCTGTTAATTATTAATTTATTTTATTTTATAACTTTATTTTAGCTCTTCTCGCCTGAAACACAGGATTACCTAGTTCAGGCACGTAAGTAAGTCTTAGAAATATAATTTATATTTAAGCAAAACTGTACAATTTTTATGCCTTGTAATTTATTGAATAAAGATATTATTATTATAAACCGCGCTGATTTCATTTTTATGACAGCCATTACTGTGGCCGTTATATGGCGGCCACCGCTTTTCTAGGAAATATTTCTATACAGGTATATATATACAGGGTGTTTGGCAGAACGTTGAACATACGAAAATGGTGGATAGGTGGGATCATCTGCTACTTACTCAGCCCTAATTTAACTGCCCCTGGTTTGTTTTTTTTTTAAATAAGTTGAAATTAATTTAAGTATTTTTTACATCTTTCTGTAAGTTTGAGCGTTTTAGAGAGTTTCTAGCTAACATCTGAATAAAGCAATAATTTTATAAGAATCTGCCAACATTAAAGATTAAAAAAAAAAACATTTTTAATAAAAATTACACTTTAAAGTGGTGAAAAAGGAACAAAGCAAAAAATGTTTTTTTTTTTAAATATCCGGGGCCCAGGGTCAAATAAATTAGGGCTGAGTAAGTAGCAGATGACCCCACCTATCCACCATTTTCGTATGTTCAACGTTCTGCCAAACACCCTGTATATGTATGCAAACACTTTTACACGTCAATCATATTTTTTTAAACTAGATGAGGTCGGCGTTTCCTGTCTGACTACTGAGAAGAAAGGCCAAAACAAACTCAGAGGTCACAGTCTCTTTTAAAGTCCAGACATAATCTTGGTCAGATCATGTGAAGACCATGTAGATTGTTGTCTGAAATGATTATAACCCTGCTTTCGACCTCTTTACGATATAATGACTGTTTGAAAAATGAGAATGTCACGTCAATAAGTTACATCATCTAGTTACAAAGTGGAGATAAAAATTATCGTTCCTTTAATTTGACATTGTTGCATTAATCACTTAACTAAGGCAATTTATTTTCCAATTTTCCTTGAATCTGCCTGATAGGTTTTCCATTATTATGCTTGAATATTAATAAAATCCTGAAAAATCCATTAGAATCGTATCACCTGATACCTTGCACATATTCAATACGGGTTTTATGCTTATTCGAAGGGGTGAATTCACAAATAGAATAGTATTGTAAGAGGTGAAAGCGGCGGAGTACCAAGAATGAGTTTTTATGGAATAAAATTGGAACGTATGGTTTAGTGGAAGTGACATATCAAATTAGGCGTTTATTCAGCGAAGATGACTTCAAATTAATGAAGAATGTTTGATGCTGCTCACTCGAACTTATAAAGACTTTTTGTCTTCTGAATTTTTTAATTTGTGAATAATATCTCTAAAAGTAAGACTTTTAATATTTTGAGGCCCTATCACGTTGAGAAAGCCCCCCGCCCCTTTTCTGAAGTCTTATTACTAACTGTCAAGGTTTGACATTCAAAACGCGTGCCACGTGAATTTCAAATTTTTTTGAAAAAAAATTGGTTTGAACTATCATTTTTGAATTATTTTATTCTTGAATGTCGAATGATACCCCAAAGGTGTATTAAAAAAAATGCTCAAAATGTCAAATGCATAAGTATGAAATCTAAGCCGCGTGACACACACAGATTTGGCAAACTGTCTCCGATTTGGAGACACTGGGCCTTAGCGGTTAAAATTATGAATTTGGTGTTACTATTCCTAAAAAAAATTACCATTATTATATTCCGCAGTCAGCAAAACTTTGTAGGACTAGTTATTACCTGAAACAAAAATAACAATTTTTTTATTCATATTTCATTGACTTTGAATTGATTTTTACACAATATAGGCAGTTTTGCAGATAAGTATTTACCTAATACATAACATATTCATAACATCACAAGAGAAGGGTTGGGCTGAGGGAGATGTACCTAATAGTACAGGTACATTTCACCAGATAAGTTTAAGTCCCATGTAATAAGGGGCCATCCAATTGTCATCAACTGGGTAAAAATCCAGCAACTGAGAAGTTCCAGATGGAAAACTCAATAACACTTTTCCCGACCCAGGATTGAACCCAAGACCACCTATTCTATTCTACCGTGTCAAGGAATTGCCATTTATAGACGATTTTTTGTTTTGGTATAATATACATATTATGTGGACTAAAGGACCGTTTCTGCTGACCGTCTCTGGACATAATAGATAAACCATAAACAAAAATTTACAAACATAAGTACCTAATACAATTTTTTTAATGATTTTTTCTCCATAAAACCAGCCTAGTCTTTACTATTTTCATAATTATTTATAAAATGTCGTATTTTCCTCCAAACAGGTCGACAGGCCTCATTTCATAATTTGACGAGTGAAAACTAAAAATGTTATGAATAACGAACACTGTGCGACCCCTGACCTCATTTCAGGTGGAAACACACGGCACGGAAGTTTTGTGGCGGCACCGTAGCGGGTTTTATAAAATGTTAATTGCTTGTTCATTTTCCTAGGTAACGTTTGGTCCGTAATATATGGCCCAAAAAACGAGTGAAATATAGTCAGATAGTGTTTGTTAATTGTTATTTGTAATAAAACTTTTGTTTGGTGATTAGGGAATACAGTAATAAATAGTGTTTTTTACATTTATTAAAATAATAATGAGTGAGTTTCGGCCGCTATTCATTTTAATGCATATTTGTTTTTAAATTAATGCATTTTTGCTTTCTTTGTTTACAAGCTGGGTACTCATACCTCCACACCGCGGCACAGGCATGATTACATATTCGGGCCTATTTAACAATAATGTAATATAAAATGTAATAGGTACTAAATTAAATACAAATATTAAGACACCGGAAAAAGCTTGAAATACAAATATTTTTTCCACATTTTCCAAGAAAAGGAACGTTTTGTCATACATAAATTGTAATGATGCTCTACAAAATGTTCATTGTTGAACATTGACTTCCCACGGGACTAGTAGAATTACAAAAGATTAGAAATAACACAGTTGTCAAGGGATTTTCGAACGCCCATGTTTGTTACAATAACAAGAAAATTTGTGAAAATAAGGGTAGTATTTTTCGTCGTATTTTAGGCTTCCGTACCTCAAAAGGAAAAAAAAACGAAACCCTTATAGGATCACTTCGTTGTGCGTCCGTCCGTCTGTCTGTCTGTCAAGACCCTTTTTCTCAGAAACGCGTAGAATCATCAAGTGGAAATTAATATTAAAAGCGTAGGTCTACGGTCCCTTGGACTCTTGGAGCTCTAAAAAACAAGTTTCTAAGGCAACGCAATAAAAATGTACGGCCATCTTAAGCGACATATTTTGATATGTAGCAGTATTTAATAATTCAACAATTCCAAACCAAAGTACTCAGGGATGCTGTAAATGCGCCATGGTACATTAGAAATGATGACCTCCACCGTGACCTTAAAATGGTACTCGTCACCACATTATCCAAAAATTTGCTGAAGCCCAGTCACACAGATTCCGCCGACATGTGAATGTTGAGGCAATTCAGCTGCTAGATAACACGGACATAGTGCGTAGGCTAAAGGGAACGAAACCATTTGAGTTAGTGTATTGTGTAAATTGTGAATAAATAGTAATAATGCTGTGCTATACATGTAACACATGCCGACAAAGTGTTTTTATCAATTATCAGACCCTAAGAAAGTGCTACAATATTGACCTTGTGTAAAAGTGGCGATTGACACTATTCTTAGTTATAAGTAATTATAATCTATCTCGTAAAATATTAAGTTAGGATTAAATTACATATGAGTATATTAGGCTAGATTGTAATCAATTACTAAAAACGTCAGTTCTTATTAATACAGGATACTCGCAAATAAATCATAACCTATAGAGTACTTCCCGTTGACCTAGAATCGAGAAACTTGGCAAGAAGCAAGGACTCACAGAACAAGTAAAGGAAAATGTCCGAAAATAAATAGTTAATTTAAAGGTTTAGGATAAAAAAAAAAATATCATTACAAAATTCACAATTTGCTGTTGGACAAAAACATGTTTTTCAACTACGATATTAAGAATTTTTAAATTTTGGGATAAATTCATTCCAACCCTTCATTGAGCGTGGTCTGACACGCACTTGGCCGGCTATTTTATGTAATGTCTGTGTTCCTATACATGCCGAGATGTCTCTAGGTCCGATAAAAGAGATAAGTTTTTTTAAAGGGTGTCAGGGGACATCGACGCGAAGCCTGTTACCATGAATACAGTACATGATTCTGAACCCCTGCGTTGAAATTATTCGTAGGTAATTTTTTTTTATCAGCTGTTTCATAGAAAAGTGCAATACCTACGCGGTCAAAATATATGGAACAGCTGTTTTATTTTAAAATAACCGACGAAAAATTTTAACGCAGGGGGGTTCAGAATCATGTACTGAACCCCTGGTAACAGGCTTTGCGACGATGTCCCTGCCATCCTGTATAGAGGAAAAAAACAGGGAACAAATTATTACAGCCTTTACACTCAGAATGTAAATGTAATGCTCAAAAATCGTGCACCGTTGTCGATCAAAAACTTCTCCCGTATTTTTCTTCCAACCCCGTTTACTATTTACTCACACATCTGCAATTCACTTTAACGTTTTGAAATTCAAAGTATTCATGATATTTATGTACTTATATACGTATCACTTACGGTTTGGAAAATTAATTACCAAACAAATTACTTTCAAATATTGAAATAGATTTTCAAAAACGGAAAGTGTTGCCAAAAATATTTGCTATATTTTAGTTAATTACCATAAGTTCTTCATGTATGAGCTGTTTTATTTATTTAGTGAAAATACTTGTATTTTAGGCTTAGATTTCTGTGACGATGATTTTTTTTATTTTCCATTTCATGTGGTTAGTGCCTAACCTGTTGTCAGAGCTTTAAAGCTGCCCATGGGCCTCTGACTAGGCTTGTCATGCCGCATGCCGTCGAGAAATATCTCTCAGACATGCCGGTTTCCTCACGATGTAACGATTATTATAGCAAAGCCGTTTATTTCCGAACTCTGGGTACATCGTTTATTAGCAGAAAGTATTTGTGCCGAAAGCAAATTATAAAGGTATTATAGTAAATATGTATGTATGTGAATGTAGTTGATAACCTATTTATTTACTTTTGTACATACTCGTATTTTAGTAACAATGCGTTATGATAAATTTTTAATAAAATTTTCTTTGTTCCTCTCAAACAGAGCACCTGCCATCAAATCTCTTCACCACCCTTGGTTGACTGGTCGAGAATGCCTAAGGCATTAAGTCCGCCTTTGTTCCTTTTTTGAGTGTGAAAAGTTTAAATAAATATAAATAAATAAAGGTACAATGCCGTAGCCGACTGCAGGCAGTAACAGCAGGTGAGGTGTCGCTGCGACACTACTGGTTTCTACTATATTTGTAGGAAATCGAAGTGTCGCTAGCTACGGAAGGTATTTCATAGAAATACATAGAATCTAGTACCGTTGCGGCGACACGTCGCCTGCTGCAGCTTGCAGTGACTACGGACTGATGTCCCGCAGCTCGGTGTGCTTTTTGACATTGACCTCCTGCAACTGTGTCCATTGTGCTCTGTCTTCTGCAACTCTGGTCCAGTATGGCCACAGGGTTAGACGGATATCGTCTTTCCCATCTTATTTTATATATTTTTCTATCGAGGTGCTGAAAATTTTGACAGCCTGGCTCGTACGTTTTTGTGTGTGTGCGTCTGTGTTTGTGTGTGTAGACTGACGTAAGAGGCATCAAATAAATTATAATAATCGGTGCAGTATTATTTGGAAATTCCGAAACCTCCTTTTATCTACTTTACTTGTTTAACATATTTTTTTAATGATGATGTAACAGATGTTACCTAGTAACGTCATCTTATAGCTTTTCATTTAATTTCGTTTGTATAATTGTATGACGTAGGTACAGCCAACCGCTCGTCTTAGGGTGGTAGCACTTTGACCTTGTCCTTGACCTGGCCTAGTATGGCGTTTCAATAGAATTAAAGGCCATTTTATATTGGTTTCGTTACCACTGATATGCGGCCTATACCACTGTAGTTAGTTATGACCTTATGCGTAATTATTAATCCAGATAAAGTTAAACAACCGGCGAAGTGCGTGTCGGACCACGCACAATGAAGGGTTCCGTAGTTGGGATGGATTTATACAAAAAACAAACTTAACATTATAGTTGAAAAACATGTTCTCCCATACATCGATATACGTCACTGTCAATTTACCAACTGCAAATGTAAGTTTGTAATCGCATTTTTTTTTAGGTGATGTAACTACTAATTATCAATTTTCGTTCTTTTTCCTTTACTAGTGCTGTAAGATCTTGCTTCCTGCCAAATTTCATGATTCTAGGTCAACGGGGAGTACCCTGTTGGTATTGATTTTTTTGCGAGTATCAAAATAAGTTACTTAATGGCCTAATTTTTTATTGTGTTGATTTAGAAGCTTGATTTTTTTTGAGCTCTAAGAGAACATAGATAGGAATTTGATATTAGTTTCAACTTGATACCTCCACGCGTTCTTGAGAAAATGGGTCTTAACAGACTGACGGCCGGACAACGAAGTGATCCTTTATGGGTTTCGTTTTTTCCTTTTGAGTTACGGAACCCTAAAAATAACACGCAACGGAATCCACAGGGCAATATTCTCAATTCCGTGTTCGTTTTCATTCTCTGTAATAGAAAATTACTGAGAATGAATTTGAACGAGCTTCTCGTTAAAATAATTTCCACTTACAAGAAAGGGCGTGAACATTGCAAGCTAGCTGAAATAATACCTACTTATGTATAATGTTAGCATGTTATAAATGTGCCGAGTGCAGCTGCGCCACAGAATAATGTCCACAGAAGGTTGGCTCCATACAATGAGTGAAATCAGGCGCACGCACCTGTTATCCCCAAAGGGTTTAGCAGAGGTTTACCCACAACCACATAATGTACGTCAACGCCGGCTGTCGCTGAAAACCAGCGCTGGGGCTCTGTCTCGCATAGGGTCGCAGCATTATGCTGAGCGATGGCTGTTTTGCGCGGATGTGACGTATATTTATTTTCCCTCAACTTGTTTCTTTTTTTTTGTGTTCTTTCTTTGCGTCACGTTTATCTTAAATAAACGTATTTTCTTTTTTTTTTCACATTTCGCCAGCTAAGTTTAAGTCCCATTTCCCATTACATAGGGATTACAGACGTGATGTAAATATGTTATGTTATCTAATCTATATTTTTACCCTCCTTTTAACACGTGCGTGCGAGTGCGTTGTATGGACCTTCTGTATTCTAGCTATTCTGTGGCCGTGCACAGTACAGGCACGGGCGCACGGCAAATCACATGAATACACTTAATGACATGACTGCTTAAAGTTTACCTTTTAGCTCGGAGTTTAACTTCAACTGCTATTTTGTGTACCTGCTCAAAGGACTCGGTTTGAAATTATGTTTGTGCGTCATTCAAATTAGTTTCTGTTCTTTCAAAAGTCGCGTTTCGTGTCTGTCTGTGTGACCTCGTTGTTCTTTTATTAACTACAAAACGGATTTTCATGCGGTTTTCACCATTATTTAAGGAATTTATGGCGAAACGCACACTACAGTAACGTTTGCCGTCAGTTTGTTAAAAGCTAAATTGTAAATATTGTAATCTGTGAAAAATGTAGTGGGTAGTTTATATTTGTTTAGTTTATTATTAAGTTAATTCTGTTTATTTTTTAATTTATTACCGTTTGTTTTCCCTTACAAAATAAAATAATGAAAATTAAATTATTATAAAGAAATCGCGATGTTTCGTCAAGTTTACGCCAGTAGCACACCACCGCCGCGAAAACATATCAGTGAAACCAGAGTAGTTCAATTCCACTGGCTCGCCTCATGTTCCGCTACTCGAAATTCGACTAGCTGAACTGGAGTAGCGGAACATGACGCGAACCAGTTGAATTGAACTACTACTTTGCTGTTGATAGTAGCAGCACACCTCCGCCGTGTGCTACTGGCATAAGAATCGTGAGAAGCAATGATGGGTCACTAGTCTAGTAGAGTATGTAATAACGGTTTAATTACGTCATTTGTGACGATTTCATTCATAAATGGGTTCTGGATGGACCAAGATATCTTTTAAGAGGTGATAAAAACAAAGATTATGTCTTTTTGGTTCTAAGTAGGTGAATGTAACTAGATTTTCAAGGAACTGTTTTTATGGTCCTTTGCCTTTCAAGCATCGACCCACGGATTTAACCTAGAAACAGCAGTGTCTGGGTCTAACCCAGACACTGCTGTTTTTCGCCCAGGTCGCGATTTTATAAGAAAACCAGCTGATTTCAAAATTGTCTGTGTGAATTTCTGTATCTCAGGTTTTATTGGATCTATAGAGCTACAGCTACGCTCAAATTGAAGAAAATATTTTATACATGAATGTCGATTGACTTTTCCGTAGGATGCACTTTTTAGAAGTTATAAGTCAAAATAGTTAACATTTCGAGGTTTTACCTCGCAGTTAGCACAGGTCTTTTGAATTTGCAAACTTAGTTTTACACTACTGGTATCTACCCTAACAACATCCCAAAAAAACAGTGCAGTGCAATTTTCTGCGACTTATAAAAATATCTTAACGAGACTGGCCTGTAGGTAAATACTTATTCACGTAATTGTATGCATGGTAATGAAATAGTAGATACCTATGTTACTTATTCAAGTGAATTATGTGTAATATTATTATGTTATATGAATAACTACGTAGAAGAACTTATCAGACATAATAGTTCGCAAACTGGCCCGACAGAGGGCGTACGTACCAGTTCAATTGTATCATAAATCATAAGACATGCAAGATGGGCACTGCAATAAATTACATAGTTCTGTCCCGCGGTCTGTTTGTGCATTGAAAATGTAAACTGCGGTTGTATTGAAAAAGAAATTCGAAGTTTACATGGTTTAGTATACATTTATAGTGATTTGTTACAGACTTGATAAATTGTTGGAAGGAAATTGATGATTCTGTTCGGTTGCAGGCCGACGACATTTTTAAAATACTGATATTTTCAAGGATTAATTAATATCGAAGTATCTTCGACTCATTGGTTTTAAACAAAAAGTGACAGAAAATGCTATGATATGCTCCTGACATGGCAGCAATAGGATAAGGCATATACGCATGAACGAACAAAACATGGTGAACACGAACATCGAACACGGCATATTTGGTTCGTACATCAATCAATCTACCTAGCCTTTTCCCAACTATCTTAGGGTCGGCTTCCAGTCTAACCGGATGCAGCTGAATTCTAGTATTTTACATGGAGCGACCACTTATTTGACCTCCACAACTCAGAAATTGGCTAAGTTTGGTTGTTAGATTTTCGGGCTTCTGACGGCCCGAAACGACTGTCAAAGATCCACGAATGATAGCCGGGACCAACAGCTTAACGTGCTTTCCGAGGCACGGAGGAACCTCGGTATGTAAAGATGGTGACAAATCCACGGACCAACCCCGGCAAGCGTAGTTTAACCTGATGGATCGACCCGTCCGGCAATTATTACCTAGCCATGAAAATACATTATTAAGTAGATTAAGGAAATCCACGAGAACTTCCTTGGGAACAAAAAAATACGTGACATTTTAAATCTGTTTGAACACGTCAATCAATCCTTAGCCGACTATTTCCAATAAAAATTAAATATAGGAACAGTTAATTTTCACATGTTTTCCTTCACCATAAAGGCTTTTGCAGACCAGCGCGACTTGTCGTGCAACACGAATAATACAATTTCTAAGAAAACTTCACGGTATAACAATAACCGGTGTCGCGTCGCGCGACAAGTCGCGGTGGTCTGCACAAAGCTTAAATTAGTGGTTTCATTGATTAATTGAGCCCAGCTAAAGCGATATTATTATTTAACGTTTAGATGTATCGATACCGCACCGTGATCGTATCATTATTGACAGTATTCTAATGAAAACCGCATCGCGACCGCATTACCACCGATCATCCGATGGGAATATCAGATAATTGGTGGTATTGCGTCGCCGACGCGGCCGCCATCCGGCTCATGCGCGGTTTTGAGTCGCATAAACATGCGGTGCCTGTAGTGTTGGGCCGGATCCGGTCGCGTGTGTTGGAATCCTAAAGTACGGTTCACACCTCGCAGCGCTTCGGAATTCGCTAGTATGCTTCGAAGCGGACATAGTGCAGCGCAGAGTTTACATTCATAAATTGTAACACTGTCTGATTAAATGAAAGTCAGAATTAGGAAACAAACAAGTTGGTACTTTTTTTTTGGTTGGGGAATTATCAATTAACTGCTCCCGCTCTGGGCAGGGTGGAAGGCCGTGTCAGATTCTTATTAACTAAAACCCACCCGTGTTCCTTCAGTTGCCTGTGTAATACCAGGGGTCACGGTATCCCTTTCAGACTTTCCCGTGACCCTGGCAGGCATCGGCCCTAGTGGACGTCAGTTGTGCTGACATCTCTTTGAGGCGCGCGTGGAACACTACGCGCCGTCGACCCGGGCGTAGTCCTTATCGGATGGCCAGCTAACCATTGCTCCCGTAATGTCAAAAGCGCCTCAGCTCAGCATAATGTCAGATGACAATTAGATTACCACCTGATGCTGATTTTCAGTTGCAACCCACTAGTGCCATACGCTAGAATAATAAACACATAAGTATAGAAGTGATGGAAGTGCATGTGCCCGTTTGAATAAATTAACAGAATAAATTAAAATTGATGTTGATGACAGATTTGAAGTAGCAATCTGTCAAACTTGTCAAAAATGGTAGAAAATTGATTGTATTTTTGACAGATTGCGAATGAGATTAGAATGCGAACGTTCTTAAAACATACGGGTATTGCCCCTCTGGTCTACTGCAAAAATTCCATACCTCACCGTCCTTGCGACACCAAAACATCAACAAAAAACAAAACACAAGCGACGCCGCATTCCACAGTAGTACACAGTACCTAAACGATAAATTACCATGTTAAACATACAGAGCCTTTCGCCTGACAAAGTTGGCAAGCCAGCGGTGATTGATCGCCCCCAAGCCATTTAACTCAAACCGTCTGAAGACATCTTTATCGCTTGCGTTTCATGTTTTAGAAAACTTCGCACACGATGTTGACTCATGGATTATGTTTTTTAAAAGTCACTCATGTATGACAGGGTCGATCTTTGGATATTAATATATAGTTTGAGATCAATTTTTTTCGTGACGAGAGGATTTATCGCTCTTTAGGCTTGTAAGTAGCTTGTGGTGACGACGATGTCGACATCAAAGCTAGACCTTCGACATTTACAATTAATGACATTATGTCATTAATTGTGTACATGTCCGCTTTGTCGTCAGTTTAGCGGCTAAGGATATGACCAGATGCCGTTGAACGCTATCGCTGTGAGCTGGAAGCTATCATCATAATTAAGTGCCTATGGTAAGCACTATGGTCAACATTCTTCAGAACGTCAACAAGTGTACAGGATTTGGGTCTGAAGGGGATCAGATAAAATTACGACTGATCTGATGAAAATGGTAACCGCCCAAGACACCTGCAATTTCAATACCTAGGCTTATGCGTTGTCAACTACTTAGCTAAAATTCTTCCAAATTATCTAGATCAATTCATCAGATCTAAAGAGGTATGAGGAACAGGGTATAAAGTTCACTCATCCTCCATAGAAAACGGAGGATCTTTCGACCAGATGGGTGTTGTGTCGGGTGAGATACAACACCCGTCTGGTCGGAAGATCCTCCGTTTTTCACTGAGTAGCCCACCAGCTACGGTAAACTTTACTTGTGCGATGCAGGTTTATGCGTGACGTCAGTCAGTGTGATGCATTGTTCGCATGTGGTGATGTAGATACCGCCACAGATCTATCCAGTATGTTAAAAATGGTAGAACTGATCACCACATCAAAGTTTTTTCAAACTTTCACAAGCTATTTTTTTTCATAGCACGGTAAGGATATTCAAGGAAGATTAAAAACAAATTCTGTTGGAATTGTATAGAGTGCCACAAGAATATTTGCGGCATTCTAAAGCGGCGGCTAAAGTTCCGTAAGCATTGCATTGTCAGTGTCACTTGTTACATTGTTTGATTGTTGAGGTTAATTTCTTTCACCTATAGACGGCTAAACAGTGCCATAATCCCCAGACTTCGCAAATGAAAATGGCTGAAAGGTATGTTAGGTTAGGTTAGAACTGTGAGCACACAACGCACGAGCCGAGCGAGCGTAGTAAGCGGTGCCGCGACAGCGGTCAGCGAGTGGCAGGGTCCGTTTAGGCACAAGAGAATGTAATGTTTTGGGAATGTGTTGTTTTACAGCGAACTAACCTCAACAATTAAACAAAATAACAAGTGACAGTGACTCAGTGACAGTAACAATGACAATGTAATGCTTACGGCACTCTAGCCGGGCCAAGGCACCGCCACTAGTATGCCTCTAGCGGCATTTTATCAGATAGGTATAGAGTGCCACTAGCGGCACTCTATACACTGCCTATTCTTTTAACAAAATGGTAGCGGAATAAAAATTCTACGCAGTCATATAGCTGACTTTGACATCCAAATGACCGGAAAATAACGTTCCAACATTTACGTACAAGAGAAATCAAAGGAAAAGCTAGTATTTGTGTAATATTAAAGCAGTGTAGTTTACATTCCTCCAGTGGAGGTCAAGAATGTGTACATTTCCCTAACAAAGGAAAGTTACGCTCGTTCTGTTTATGTTTTGAATATAAACGTTTAGGACCCTAAAACAACAACAATAAGGTTGAAAGTTAAATGTCAGGGTAGGGTGATATTAAAAAGGCTCTGAGCTATAGCTCTGAGAAATGTGAGGACGTATTATGATAGAAATTCGCGATAAAATTCTGTTTTAAATACCGTACATGTTTTTTAAAATTAATTATGGATTTTTATCCATAATTAATTTTGGCGTTTTTTTTTTAACGTTGGGGTTTTCCCCAACGTCTGCTAAGCGTGATGTGTGACGATAACCGACTTTGAATGATTTTAAAGTGATCACATCTAAACGAGTAGTGTAAAACGCTAGCTACACAGTCGCCAACCGCGTCCTGACAGAGGTAACCTTGGTGGTTTACAACCGTGTAGATGACGGTTCACGACCAGACGTTGAACAACTTTGCCAGTCGCCAACCAAGGTCACCTCTGTCAGGGACGCGGTTGGCGACCGTGTAGCAGACGTTTTAATGATTTGGAAAATTTAAATAATTATGTTAAATTAGAGCTTTTTTTAATTACTTAATAATGAATATCTTGGATTATTATGTAATTAATTTGTAAAGTTATGTCTCACGCGGATAAGTAACTGAGAATCATGCAAAATGCATCCCATTTCATGTGCTTGTCCCAATAAATAATTTTTCTTTCTTTCTTTCTTTCTTTCAAAATCTTACGAACGAATTTTTCTGAAACCTTCACCAATTTAAAGGTAATTTAATTATTGATCTTTTAGTATAAGTGTTTTATGAAGATACCTTTTGCTTAATGTATAATAAATTAATAATGCGTCTAATTTGGGACAACGCTCCTTGATGGGCGAGTCCTAGTACTGGCTGGACGTACGACGCGTTGCGTGAGCTCAGTACAGAACACGCAAGCTAACCACTCAAGGTCACTGGTATCTGCGTCTTAATGGCAAGTCTTTCATTGTAGTGGTAATTCGGTATCAGTCGGTCAAAAGATAAATTGCTTCACAGGAACGAATCAAATTAACACTGGCGATACTTCAGAAACGTGATCACAAAAAAAAAAATACTAAACTCATATTTCGAGTAACTACAGCTGATTATAAGGTAAAAGGTCACTTATAGAGTTTTCGTACAGGAAACTATGAAAAAAAACCGGCCAAGTGCGTGTAGCACAATGAAGGGTTCTGTATATAGAATGAATCTCTGTATTTTCTTTAAATTTATTTTAAAAATATAAAAAAAAATGTATTTGAAATCCTCGTAATAAGCCCTTTCATTTGATTATAATTATATCACACGGTACATTTTTCAAAACTTTTATTTTTGTTTTTTATTTTTTAAAGTGACCCCCGTAAGTAGAGAATACAATCCCGGGATCCCGAATCCCGGAATCCCGGGATCCCGACCATTTTCTGACTCCGAAAATCCCGGGACTGTACTTGGCTAATCCCGGGATTTTCGGGATTGCCACAAACAGGTCTATTTTGCATTCCGTAGTCCGTTGCGTTTTGAAAATGACCTTGCCTGGACTATAGTCACTTTACTCTAGCGCTACCAAAAACTAGAAGCTAAAAAGGCTGCAAAAATGGTCATAATTATGGCATTAATGGCATTTATTATATAACGATAAAAAAAACATATGTACTACAAAATGAATCGGAGTTGGCAAATAGTATTAGACGTGAAATGAGCCTGTTTGAAAATGGATGAGTTCGTGGATATCACTTAGAAACAGCATTTAGGTATCTATTGTCAATTTTTTTCATTTGAGTCCAATTAGTAACCACGTAGTCTAATCCCGGGATAGCCCCGGGATCCCGGGATTGTAAAATATGCTCGGAATTGTATTCTCTACCCGTAAGTAATTGATAACTAGATTAATAATAATTTTTTGTACAACTTCTCTACGCATGCGGAGTCTAACTGTAAGTGATTGTTGTACTGTTTCATATACACTTTCGCATTGCACAAACAATTGTTGGTGCACCAATAAAAAATAAAAAAAAATATGCTCGTTTCTTGACTATTATGAGAAGAAGCCTGCAGTAAAATAATTAACTACAGGGTGTTATTATTATAATAACATTCAGGTTTAATTAAATCGTCTTGTTCTGCTAGCTATCCTATTATGTACATCTGTGACTGATATGTTCTGACATCTGAATGATTCATCGCTACTTGAATTAGCCGACGTTGTGTTTTAGGCGTTTGAAGTGAGATATTGTTGGGAGGTTGCTTCATTAAATAGCACGATTGGCTTAGATTTCAGAGGGTTTTAAATAAACTGTCTCTCTTTTTTATCCACCTTTTTAGAGCGTGTATACCAAAAGTTAGCAACGTTGCAAATAGCTGTCAAAAATTTACCTGTTTTGATTAATTTGGCAATATTATTGAATGGAAATAAGAAATGTGGCTAACTAGCGAACTAGAACATCAATAATGAATTAATTATAGCTTTTAATTTGATGTTGTACCTGTTTTAGGAGAAAAAAAAGGCATTTGGAAAGATTATTAGAAGAAATACGTTTTTAACATCTAAAACTAAATATTCGGTGTTACAATATTAATTATTGCATTTCATAATCAATATTCTAGTTCGCTAGCTACCCACGTTTCTTTCCATACAGTAATATTGCCGAATTAATCAAAACAGTGAAATATTTGACATGTATTTGCGACGTTGCCCACTTTCAGAATAAACGCTGTTAATGAAGGAAAAGCTATGTGGCAATGCTACTGGGGCAGTCCTATATTTTTAAAGATACCGTTTACGTTTCATTTTTATTAACATTTTTTTGTGGTCTTTTCCTTCATGTTAATTTTTTCCATCTAAATACGCTAGTTTTAAATAATATTTATTTATTGAATACTTCTAGCACAGAAATGTACAGAGGCGAGACTTAATGCCAAAGACATATCTATGTTTTTTTCTGACATTTATCTTATCTTTTTTAAAGAAAAATAAACTTACTTTACCTACCGTATGTGCATTTATGTACAATATACATAGCATGGGACTGTGGAATGGAACAATCAGAAATGAAGAGATCTGTAGGAGAACTAAGGTAACCGACATAGCTCGAAGAATTGCCAAGCTTAAGTGGCAATGGGCAGGGCACATTGCTCGTAGAACAGATGGACGATGGGGCCGAAAGGTTCGGGAGTGGCGACCGCGTACCGGAAGACGAAGCGTTGGAAGGCCTCCCACAAGATGGACCGATGACCTTGTGAAGGCCGCAGGAATAAGCTGAATGCGGGAAGCACATAATTGGTCAAAGAGGCGGTGCTCGGGGGAGGCCTATGTTCAGCAGTGGACGTCTTTTGGCTGAAATGATGATGATAGCATGGGACAAAGGCAGGAAAATGATAAAATAACTTTTACTTTTATGTCTATAAAAAATACCTAATTGAACATCTATTTATTATTCCTTGAAACAATAACAAAACGTGAAGTGTCAACGCTTTTTGTAACCATTAAGTACCTTGATTAAACGTATGAAAAAGGGACAATATCAAACCTAAACATTTTGTAGTCTTGTTTACAAAACGCCTGACACCACATTAATTTACCTTTGACAGGTAAAAGGGTTGCCCTCTGAATTATTTATTGCGTTATATTTGACTCTGTATTCTTTAGTACGTAGGAATTGTGTACTTTTCATTAATATTCTTAAAATAGCCCGAATTCTTTGTCATCAACAATATCTAATAGTCGATACCTTAATTGTTTTTTTTTACCCTAGGGTTGCATGTCGCTTGCACGTTACAAAATGACAAGGTTTATATGTCTATGTGCTACAGTTCGCGCGCGGCGAGTTGGCCGCTCATCTCATCACAAATCACCTCGCTATTGCAATCTCATGTGCGTTTTGTCTAAACTAGCCACAACTTTCACTTCGCGACAGCAACACGCGTTGAAAGTACCGGCTAGTTTAGAATACCGAGATGATTTGTGATGAGATGAGCGGCGAACTAGTCGCGCGCGGACTGTAGTTAGATACTTTTAACCTTGGTCAAGTTTCAATGAGGGTTTGCATTAAATTCATGCCATCAGTTGGCACCACATTGACAGGAAGTCTTCCATTCCTATTTAGTTTCCTTCTTTACTTTTTTTTTTTTGTTTTCATAATTTAAATTTTATTTAAATTACTAGCTGTGCCCCAAGGTTTCACCCGCATAAGTTTCGATCCCGTGGAAATATCACAAAATAAGGTATCCTATATCCTTCTCCGGATCATGGTCTATTCATGTGCCAAATGTCATCCAATTCGATTCAACCGTTTTAGCGTGTAAGCGTACAAGCAAACAAACAAACTCACTGTCAATAATATTAGTTAGTTAGCATAATATGATGCCGTCCATCTTTCGGTCAACATAGGCGCTTTAACACTTTTAACAGGTGCCCGGACTTGAAATCTCAGTGCTGTCACCTAGTGAAAATAATTTGAGAAAACATTTATTGCATGGGTATTGTTGACAAAAGAGGTAAAGCGTTACGAGGTCGACTATACTAAAATAAACGTTTCCTATCTGCCTAGCCTTTTCTCAACTACCTTGTAGTCGGCTTCAAACTCAAACTCAAACTCAAAGCATTTATTTCAATTAAACCATTTACAGGCACTTTTGATTTGTCAAAGAGTCGGTCAGTTAGTCATAAAGTTGAAGCTAGTCGCCCATTCCAAAAAGTAGATCTATGTGGAGAAGAACGGGCAAGAAACTCCCAGGACACTCTTTTAAATAAAGACACTTCGATCAATAATAGACTAGATTAAGGATCAGGAACAAAACTAAGTCGCTCAAGTGGCCACGTTTGCACACACGTAAACATCTACAATTCTTAGAAAAAAGTTGAATAGTATTAACAACTTCAGTTTATTATAAACCTTAATGCTTAAACATAAAGTTTAATTACCATTGCAAAATATATTTATTTAAGTCCTTTCATCGGAGAAAGTTTATAAGCAATAAATTTAAAATGTCGCTTGGAAATAAAAAGTCATCAGTATAAAAATATTTATTCTAAAATGAAACTTAAGTTCAAAGTAATTAGGTTCAAAACATTTTGTTTACAATTTCGTGCTTATTCTATTGTGGAACTAGAAATAGTTCTTGGTATTACATTTCAATGCTCAGAACACAGTAAGTATTGAAAGACGTAGAGTTGCAGAATATAATATATTTTTTTAGGTTCATTTTCTATGGTGGCAATTATTTTTGACCGATTCAAAAAATTAGTAGATACTATTTTACATTGCCGCTATTACAACAAATAGGTATAAAAAAAGTAAAAATAATAATAAAGGGAGTCAAGAAACGCGTTTTCGGCGTATTCTTTATACAAAAGTATTTAAAATAGTAGTGTAATGTTTAATTACCTTTAAACAGATTCAGCTTGTTATAAAGCTGTCTTTTAGAAGTAACTTTTATTTGAGCAGTTTCTTTTTTACAAATAAAAATACCATTACAAAATAACAACACTACTCCATGCATTCCCTGTTCAAGAACAGTCGATGTTCGATACAATAGTTGGTGCGTCGTAACAAACATTGGCCAAACAATTATAATATTAGCTAATTGAATAAAATTTACAATTTAATTCTGTTTTTACTTTATGAAAAACACTTACTGATTTAAACTTACCGAAAAAAAGATATTCCTTCCAAAACCTTGGTGTTACGGTGGTTATTTACACAGTTTTTGAACGCGCACTGCGGCATTTTGACGTCTTAATGTTGGCTATGATTGGACCATACTAATTTGAAATAAGACCACAAACGTATTCGTGGTCTTATTTTTCGGGCCGTTTTTGAAGCGCTTATCGAGAATCTAGTCTATTATTGATCGAAGTAAAGACATTACAAAATCCTGGGTACATTATTCTTGTTGCTTCTATATGTGAGAACAATGTGAAAAAAAAAATAGAGACAATTCAAAGTATAAGATTTAAAATAAACCTTGGCAGAAAAGAGATGACCAGTCTCAACCGACGGCGCCCGTTCACGAACATGACGCGTGGATCAGCACCATCCAGCTCAACCATTTTGTACGGAACCGCATTCGGTTCCGTACAAAATGGTTGAGCTGGAGACTGGAAGCTGGAAGGATCATTATCCTTCCAGCTTCCAGTCTAACTAGATGTAGCTGAATACCAGTATTTTACATGGAGGGCCTCCACAACCCAGTTACTGGGTAACACGATACCTTTTGGTAAGACTGGTTGTCAGACTTTCGGGCATCTGACTATGCGTAACCACTGCCAAAGATCTACTGACATCCGGGACCAACCGTTTAATTTGCTTACCGAGGCACGGAGGGGTCTCGGTATGTTATTTATTTATTTATTTATAATGGTTATGGATGGGCACCCATCCACGGACCGACCTCGGCAAGAATGGACCCGTGCGGCTGTTATTATTTACCCACGAACCCCATCGTATAATAAACGTTTCCATAAAAATAATATAATACAAAGATACACAGAGGAATAAATCGATAAAGGTCAGACCTGTTTATGTCAGGCATTTTTATAAAGACGTGACCCGTCATGATATGGGTGCGTCTGATAATATAATCTACAGGGACAAGGGAAGGCCTGAAATAAATAAAAATGTTATTTATTGCTCACCCTATGGGCTTTTCTTAGCGTAGATTGGACTGGACTGGAGCGAATTATTTTTATTAAAAGAAAGGGTGCTTGATATAAATCGTATAAATAATAGTATCTGAGAGACCGAGCTCTGGGTCATCATAATCATAATCAGTCTATTAATGTTCCCACTGCTGGATGACAGGCCTCCTCTCTGTGAGAGGGAGTGGGCTGTAATCCACCACACTGGCCCAGTGCGGGTTGGTGGATTTATTTTATTTTATTACTTTTAGGAAAACTTACAGCTAATACATTTCAATAAGTAGTACAATGTGTAAAAGATGGCCAATTACAAGCTTCCACTACTAAATACTGTGAGTAAAATTAACAAATACGCGCAATGTCACATGTCTTTGAATTTTTGGTTCTAATAGCCAACTCCCACGGTGCGCCATATCGCGGACCCACGCGCACGACGCACCGTAGGAAACCTAGCGTGCGTGGTAGCGCAGACGCGCATTGAACGCGTGCGTGGCGGTGCGTCCTCGTGCGGGCTGGTGCGCGTGCGCGATATGGCGCACCGTGGGAGTTGGCTATAAGACATGTTGGTTTCCTCACGATGTTTTCCAACAGCGTTTGGAGAGTAGTGATGATGAAAAAATTTACACTAATTAAAGCTTGGGTTCGAACTCACGACCTACAACTCGTAAGTCGGGGCCGTTAGAACTGGGCCACCACTGCTCAGGTAAAAATAGAGAAAATGAATTTTATCAGATATGAGATCTAGCTAGAACGATTTCTCGCCCCCGTAAACGCCTGCGGGCCTACCACAACCACTAAAAGCAGTATTATTTTAATCTTACTTCAGCGGGAGAAAGAGATGGTGCTATACGTCCTGTAGAGCTTCATCTACGATTTCGATGAAAGTAGCAACATGGAGGGCTTCCCCGTATTGCTACTTTCATCGAAATCGTTAGAGCTGTTTTCGAGAATGTGGCTACAATATATAAATACACATACAAATATTGCTCATTACCCGACTGCCCCAGAAGGAGGGTAATGTTTTTCGAGAGTATGTATGCCTAAACGGCTTGATGGATTTTAACATATGAGGTGTCGTTAGATTCGTCTTAATCGTAGAAGTGACATAGGCTATATAATATTTATGTATTGCATCTGAAAATACAAAAAAAAGGGAGGGGTAGGTTTTTTTTTAAATAAATTACCACAATATTGGTATCAAATAAAAGCTGGTAATTAGTCAATTCGAAATAAAGATATATTAATAAAACTAAAAAACTTGAAATAAAGAAAATTATTCAAAAAACAAAAAACCCGACTGCAAAAAACACATAACTGAAAAGAGAAAAACAAGCATTTTTATCTTTAGAATTTTGGTATCGCAGGCGGGGACAATAATAATATAATAATAATAACCGGAAATATGGTGTAACTTTTGTTTGTCTCCCCGCCTGCGATACCAAAATTCTATAGATAATAATGCTTGTTTTTCTCTTTTCAGTTATGTGTTTTTGCAGTCGGGTTTTTTGTTTTTTGAATAATTTTCTTTATTTAATAGTTATGTTATCTTACCAAGCTGTTATTATGGTTTTGTTAAATTATCAGTATGTTTTTAAACACAGTCTGTTAAAACACATGATAATCAATATGTGCCAACTATCACTACTCCGTGGTGGGTTCTTAGAAAAATGTGCAATACAAAATTAATACAAGAAACCCACGAACTCATGCTTACAGAATTAAAAATGGTTATATATTTACTTGGTAATAAGTCAATCAATCTGCCTAGCCTTTTTCCAACTATGTTTGGGCCGGCTTCCAGTCTAACCGGATGCAGCTGAATACCAGTATTTTACATCAAGCGACTGCCTATCTGACCTCCATCCAACCCCGGGGAGCGTAGTTTGTGTGATCAACCTGATGGATCAACCCGTCCGGCTTAGCCACGAGTTCTACTTGGTAATAAGTATGAATACACTAACTGATCTTCAAACTCAAACTCAAACTCAAAGCATTTATTTCAATTAAACCATATACAGGCACTTTTGAATTGTCAAGGAGTCAGTCAGTCAGAAATATGAAGCTAGTTGCCCATTCCAAAGCGTAGTAGGTACCTATGGAGAAGAACGGGCAAGAAACTCCACGGACACTCTTTCAAATAAATAATTGTTACAAAATAGTGGTTACATAATTCATGTTTAAATTATACATGTGAGAATAATGTAAAAAAGATGCGAAGGTTTAAAAGCGTCCGTAATAAAAAGATAAAAAAAATAAAAATAAAACAATTCAAGGATTAAAATAAATTAAAATAAGCCACGGCAGCTAAGAGATGACCAGTCCCAACTGACGGCGCCCGTTCACGAACATGACGCATGTATTAGCACCATTCAGCTCAACCATTTTGAAGGGAGCTAAATGATCCAACACACACGCCACCATCAGCGAGACATCTGAGTGAGCATGACATACTCTCAGCCGCCAGGGCACATTCAAGTCAATGAAAGACATATTACCCGTAGGGTTATTACGTATCTTGCAGAAGCAATGCGATAGCGATCATTTGTTTCATTTTGACAGTTCAACAACATTCATTGCGATAATTACGTTGCAGAGCAGAATTTATTTTCGAACTTATGAAGCAATGGATTAGTAATCTGTTTCAAAACGATTTGATTGTGTATTACGTAATTAGGGTACCGGTAAATGGTAGCTCTGTAGTACATAGTACTCACACATGTGCTATGCAATTATACAATACAAAGGAGATTGAGTTTATACAATGCAAAGATGGCTTCTTCCAAGCTAGCACTAGGTAATGAATACCAAAGAAACGAAAAATAGTAAAGTAACAAGACCCAAAAGTTTGTCCAAACTCGAGTGTCCAGTATTATCCTATCGCTTCTATGTACTAGCCTACTTAGACCAACTCGATATATTCATGTCACGTCGAGAACTCCCCCAAAACATGACAGCTGGCGGTACCTGACACCCTGACACCATTTTCAAAATAAAAGATAACTGAAACATTATTGACAAATACGCCAGCAGTCGTGTTTGTTTGCCGAGGGGCATGGTTGCCTAAACAGTATACGAGGGTTAAAAAGAGTTTTAAAGATGTGTAATAAGTAGAACTTTGCTAATGCTTTTAATATGAAGAATAATTATGCTTTATTTAAAGAAATCGGACAAAGTAAAAAACTAAATAATAAGGAGAAAAACAAAATTAACGGATGTTAAGCAAAGAATTAGATTACTGAAGTGGAATTGAACAGGGCACTTGTGTAAACTGGAAAGTACTAGATGGACAAGGAGGGTAATAGAATGGATCAGGTAAATGAAAGAAAGGGAGGCAAAGAAAGAGATGGCGAGAGATATTTACTCAACGTTGTGGACCGGACTGGATCAAAAGTCGCGCGATAGAAGCGTGTGGAGCAATTTATGGGAGTCCTACGCAGTAGAGGCGACTGCTATGAATAGCGATGGCAAATGCTAGTAAAAGAAAGGAAAAGAATGAAGTAATTTATTGAGAAGAAAAGCTAATGATTTCTTTTAGAATGATTTGAAATATTTAAACATATTATTACTCTTAATCAAGATCCAAATTGTAAGTAGTGGAATAAAGGGCATTTTAATATGTAGAACTTTAACACAATTAAATGTTTAGAAATATCGGTATAACAGAACAATAAAATTGGTATTAATAGTTGATTTTCAAGAGAAAAACTGTACAGCATTATTTCATCTCTGCCCTTTGTTCGTTTTCATTTTTCTTCGTCTAGCATTTCTTTGTTTAGTTTCAGATTCAGATCAGATTTCGTTCTCAGGGCCCAGACAAGTGCCAATCGCTTTTAAGGACTTTTCGTATGTCTACAACGACTTTCAAAAAGATTGACACAAGGTTTTCGGCACTTTTGACTGACTCCATCGTCATTGCTGATAGAATGTCAGGTTGTCTAGGCGTTCTAGTAAGCAGTACGGGAAGAGAACTGAGGTTACGGGAATTGGTTGATTAGGTAATTCTAAAACGGATGATAGACGTGCGAGCAAGTACGCGGTCTTATGGCTCGGCGACCTTAAGGTCGGGCCACACTTGCCGAACGTTCCGCGGCGGAACGTTCGGTTGAATACGCTCCTAATGTTTTTCAAGTTACCTATGACACATCAGCCGAACGTTACGTTCATAGAAATATGACGCGACGGAGCGTTCCGCCGCGGAACGTTCGGCAGGTGTGGCCCGACCCTTACTCGCCCGTGTGTCACCCTAAGTACACGCACTTTAAAACCGCCGAGTAAGCTCGCCGGCGATCTAACAGGTTTGAAATTTTGCTTGTAGCCCGCCTTGGTTCGTAGTTTCGTACGTCTGTACAAAAATTACACAAATAAAAAATGTTGTTTTTATTTGTGTAATTTTTGTTTAGTTTGATCCAGAAAAGTCGAAAACATCGCGATACAGTGTGAGAAATATTCACGTGTGTCACTGACGGCGAGCCAAGTAAGTTGGCGAGCTTAAAAACCGCGGTCTTTATGTACGCCTGTCTATCACCCACTTAAGAACAGACCTTTGTCCAGCTTGTGAACAAGGTTATCTTTCGGCTGAAATCGTGATGATGATGAAGCACTACTTCCATCTTGTTCTTCTTTTTCGTGTGGTTAGTGACTGGTGTCAGAATTTCAGGCATAATTTCCGCAGGATGTTTTCCTTCACCGTTTTTAAACAAGTGATAATTATACAAGACACACATGAATCCGAAAATTCAGAGGCAGACGAGACTACTTCCGTAACCAGGTGACATGGGTGCCGACAAAATGTATTGCACTAAAGGGTCTAAGGTCATATGTGTCTCGGTGAACGCCTAATGTCTATTTATTGAACCATTTATGCACATATAAATAAACAAGAAGAAAGGAACAGAAAAATACGTACAAAGGCAATGCTTATTTCTAAAGAAATCTCGTCACCAAAGAAATAAATAAATAAATTGTCTACTTATTCTGTCTAAGGCTCGGCGCAAACGGGCCAGCCACTGGTGGCCAGCGACAGCGACTTTTTTAACACACTTTTTCATATATTTTGTAAAGACGCGCCGCACACGTATAGCCGGTGGCGGCCACTCAAACTATATGAAAAAGCGCTGTCCTGACCACCAGTGGCTGTGGTCGGTGGCCCGCTTGCGCCGAGCCTTAGTGGAGTAGGAGTGAATATTTCAACGTAAAATACACACAATATGAAACATCATCTGCTATCCTAATCCTAACTAGTCGTTTAGTAGTAATAAAATAACACTAAGGCCCTGTTTCACCATCTACGATTAAGTTCCTATTAAGTTACTTGGCAGACAATTTCATACAAATTCTGTTCCATTTTTGAATCTATTCGGACATCGTGAAATAGGCCCTAACACTAATAATAATTATAAAATAATGTGAAAGTGAGTTTGTTTGTTTGTTACGCTTTCACGTTTAAGCGGGTTAATAGATTTGAATGAAATTTAGCGCATGTGTAGTCCATGATCTGAATTGGGAGATAGAATACTTTTTATCCCGATATTCCCACGGGATTGAGGATCATGCGAGTGAAACCACGGGGCGCAGCTAGTATATAATGATTGGAATCCGCACCCAAAAGCGGTGGACAAGTGACAAAACTTGTCCAGACATGTCCAAACTTTCATAAACGCTGGCATTTCCAAAGGGCACGTCTATGAAAGTCAAACAACTGAAATTACCGAAATACTTCGGCGAGCACAAAGTTAGACAACTATTTTACTTGATGCTACATAAGTGAGGTGGTTACAAGCCATTTACCAAGTTCTGACGTTCAGACTTAAATGAAGAAGTAGCAACTTAGAAATAATAGACGACGAAAAAATGAAGACGGAGAAAAAATCTAGTTGAAGAAAAAATGAAGTCGAAGAAAAAATTAAGACGAAAGAAAGACGGAAATGAAAAATGATGATAATATACAGATTCTTTTTTTTAAATAATGAGTTAAGTTCATAGTGTTTCATGTAATATGTATCATGGTGTCTATGTGGTTGAATTGAGAAGAGCAGGATACTTAGGTATTATACCTACATCGAAATACATTACTCAAATAAAGTTCCAAGATGTGTATCTTCTGGATGCAAATACATGATTCTGAAGAATGCATTATCTTATTTAGAATTTGTCAAAAGTTAAGAACCAACTATGGGACCGTGGCTGAAATCGCGAAAAATAATCTGCCGTTCCCTACATTTGTATTCGCATATCTCGTCAAAATCTTTATTACTTTAATTATTCGGTACGTGTGTTTGTCATCTAACTCCTCCTTAACGGCTGGACAGATTTGGATGTGTGTGTATATTTAAGCGGGTCTCTGGATAGTTTGATAATACAAATTGTACCCGGTAGGTGGCGCTGTTCGGGCAGGACAACGTCTGCCAACTCCGCTAGTGTTAGTATAGGATATTATCTTTGTTCAAAAGCTAACGTATGATAAATGCGTCCACTATCTTATTACAGATAAATTACCTATCCTGCCTCCATTCGTTAGATTATGATGAATGGTGTTCAGTATCCGATAACGTAATAGGAGCCTGTTCGGTTCTTGTCGTTTCTTGGTTATAGGTTTCTCTCGGAGGGGCTCGTGGCTAAATAATAACAAATGCACGGGTCGACCGAAGGTAAGCTACGCTTGCCCCGGTCGTTTCGTGGATGGGTGGTCATCCATTACATATCACGCTCGTTAAGCCGTTGATACTGGCTGACAATCGTATAATAATATCTTTGTCAGGCGATTACGGGTCGTCAGAAGACTGAAAGTCTGACAACCAGTCTTGTCAAGGGGTATCGAGTTACCCAGTAACTGGGTTGTGGAGGTCAGATAGGCAGTCGCTCCTTATAAAATACTGGTATTCAGCTGCATGCGGTTACACTGTAAGCCGACCTCAACATAGTTGGGAAAAGGCTAGGCAGATTGATTTTTTATTGTGATAAATGGGTGGTTTTTAAAACCAAAAGAATAGGGATGATGACTAAAAATATATTTTTTGTAGATTATTAAAAAATATTGGACACAATCATATTTTTTCTTTTTTTACTATGACTAAAGATTACGGCGATACATTGAGTTAAAATGTGCCATGACGTCACGAGTATGTAGATTTTATACGTACTTGTGACGTTGCGACCCCCACTCCCCTACTTTAAAACGTTTTATCTAAGTCATTTTTTATTCATATGATAAAGCAAAATATACTTGTCTAATATTTTTTTATTATCTGACTGACGGACTAAATAGAATTTCTTTTTTTTTACTTTTTTTTTTACTTAAAGCTGACACGATACAGAAAGGAAAATACACTTCCAATTAAATGCAAAGCCTTTGATTCTAAACATTTCTGCGCTGTAAGATCTTAGACTTTGAAAGGCTTGCTGTACACATAGGTAGTTCCAATAACACTTCAATTAACATCTATTCCACTTTGGGGACTCGCTTTGGGGAATCGAGAATCGATTTTGGCGAGACAACCGTTATTTTAAGTTACCAAAGGCTATAATGTAGAGCATTTCGATATTAAAATTGGTTATTTCTCCTCGGCTACAATAACTTTTGCAAAATTATGTAATGAAATTCTCAAAGATTAAAAACAAACCGTAATAAAATGTAGAATTGATTATGAATTCAAAATGTTTTATTCATAAATCTGATGAGGACTGAACCAATCGAAGATATCGATTTATAAAGTAGGTCAGCACGTTGGAAAATGAAAATTCAGCTGAGGAAGTTTACTGAGCAAGATGTTCCATGGCTAAGCGCTCCCGCCCGTTCTCCAATCATGGTGACTACTGTTACATTTTCAGTGGGTTAGGTTGTAATAGTTACATGTCGAAACATCGATATTTCTATGCTATTTCTAAGTTTAATATTAATGCGTTGTACACAATTATGAACCTTCGGAATAAGTGCACTAAATTGTATTGAAAACCGCATCAAAATCCATTGTGGAGTTTAGAAGTTCTAAGCAGTCGCAAACAAACACGAAAAACCATTTACATGTATAATTATGTTGGAATAGAAATTATGTACCTACAGATATAATCTATACTTAAACTTACTACTTACTAAGACTTACATACAAAAGCTGAAGACTTTATTTGTTTGAACGCGCTAATCTCAGAAACTACTGGTCCGATTTGAAAAATTCTTTCAGTTTTAGACAGCCCATTTATTGAGGAAGGCTATATATCACGCTAAGGGGCGGAGCACTAATGAATAATTTTTCAAAATCGGGGTGCTTCTTTAGCGTTAGCCCAAAGTAACTAGTCTACGCCGACGAAGTTGCGGGCAGTATATTATAGATAAACAGGGTGATATCATTTCCAATACATGTAGAGAATCAGTTATCACTATACTCGTAGTTTTTGATAGATAACATTAATTTTAAAACTCTTTTCTACCTCTTTACGAGATCTGTGGCTATTGGTTGGCACGTATTTTACAGTACATTAGGTCCCGAGCCGTAGCAGTGACCCCTAAATATTATAAACTCATCGAAAATGGACGGAAAAGAATAATATACCTAAAAATACAAAATAATTATGATGTGTGTTATTATTCAATTATTGTTTACCTATTAGGCAACTTACATTGTTAAGTCAAATACCTTTAGGGGTCTAGGCTACCCCCTTTAGGGGTTTAGGCTCTTCAAAAACCATTTTCTCATTACCTTCGTTGTAAAAGTTCTTATGGAATAACTTCTTGTTCCAGACCCAGCCAGGCAGCGCGGCAGCGGGCGGCTAAGCTGTGCGCTGTCTGTTAGTAAATTAATGAATAAAAAGATTTTTATCGAGTAGTTGCCTAATAACAGGATATTATTACTTTTTCCTTGAACCTAAAAGATTCTCAATGCTCGATAAAGGCTCGATAGTTCTAATTTTAGCATTGCAAAAGAACTGTCACAAAAAACACTATTAATTTAATTATTATTCAGCTCATGTGTAGGAAACATGCCTATTTAATTAGCAGTTTATGTATGTATGGGCATCTAAATTGCTCGACTTTACCCTTGGCAACGAAATATAAAATAAATTCGTCTTCGATCTTTTCTGGCGCCAATGACGTTTAACTGTCTGGTTTGGCCACTATGTGAGTAATGCTGCCGGGATTAAACGAATAGGAACGAAGACGCCCGAACGCCGACCGAGCTTCAATACATGCAGTGATTCAAAGTTGCCATTATGTGGAAACTACCTCAAATGACGGAAGAATTCTAACGGCTTACCAATTTTCTAGGAAAGCTGGTTATAGGATTTGATCTTTATTGTAATATGAAATGACAACTTAAATGTACGGAATCAACTCATTATTTAAATTCTCATTTTACTGCTTGTCACAAATATCTCGAAATAGTAGACATTTTACCTAAACCAAAAAAATAAAGTGAAGTAGAAGCATATTAACGGTCTGAGATTAATCTTTTAAACGTATAACTAATCGTATTAGTTTTATCGTAAAGCTAATTTTAAAAGCAGGCAGCATTGGTAAATATCCGTAGGAAATACGCCCCCATTTATGTTTATTTATAAACTAGCGCTGGCAACACCTATTGTAAATTGTCAGTGCAGTCGAACTCAAGTCACAACTAGAACATAAACAGAGTGGTTTTTATTACCAAAAAGGTTATAATAATATTTATATCTATTCAAAAATGAGTGAACAGAATGATACATTATTGAATAAGCCTAATTTGTATGTAGAAGTGGCAAATGGAAGTAAAATAAACAAGAATAAAGAAAATTATGAGTTGGAAGAAATACGTAAACTTGTGCCTAAAAATGGTAAGTACATAGGTATTAGTTTAATAATTTAGATGGTCTTACGTGCTTGTAATAGAATAATAATAGGTTATTCATTCAATAATATTATCCTAATGTAAACATTATTTTTTGTGACAGCTGATCAAAAGATACTGTAGTGACGCAAACCGGATTTTATGCACAGATTAATACATGGTATCAATCATTTAAATAAAAAACTCTTGACTGTGATGTAATATTAAACATAGACAAGGAAAGTGATAAAATACTCATTTTGGAATAGAAAGAGATGGAAGACAATGTTTTGTTTTCTTTTACGATGCTTTCTTTCTTTAGCCTTCATTGATAAATCAGGGCTTTGTGATTTTTTGGGCAATTCACCGGCAAACTATTTTGTGTTTTTTCTTTTTTTTAATTGTCATTATTATGAAAAAAGTACCTGTTATCATGTTAGATTTTATCCGGTAGGTACTTCCCATATTTTTTATTTTATATAAAATGTTCGATAACGTCAAATACCTACTCAAATCTATGCCGGCTACTTGATTTTATCTCTTGATAATAATTTATGGAGCACTTCCATGTCAATCGTTCCTCGAGTACAATGTTGAGCACTTAGATATATTGCGCTAATGTGTTGAGCACATAGATACCTACGTATGGGTTGATTACATTTATGTGACTCAATCAATCAAATAGCTAGGAAAATAAACAGATTTACATTGATACTATACTTAATATTATGTTTGAAATTCAAGGCAATATACTAATTGTCATTGTTGTAATCGGTTTCAATATACATAATATCTTTTATATTTATTATCTACTAGCTTTCGCCCGCGATTTCGCCCGCGTGGATAACGCAAAATATCCCACGGGAACGCACTACCGGGATTACATACGTAATAGCCGCGAAAAAGGTCATTGACTCTTTAACGTTGCTCCCGAGTAGCTGTCAACCATTATTATGTTACGTGATTTTGTTACGTGTAATTTTGAAACTGTGATATCTTTTAAACTATTCATTTAAATTATATGATGTCAAGGCATGTTTTCATCTAAATGAAATGCTCAATTTTTTACCGGTCAAAATAGGTTCGTAAATAAAAATGAAATATTTATCAAATTCTTAAAGATAATAATGGTTACATAGGCCATCGCGAACTTTATTGTTGAGCTTCTTAAGATGAACCGTTCTTTAGAACATAATTTTTATGTATCTTTTACGGTTTATGCAACACACGTCAGTAAAACTTCCAGGTGGCATGATTTATTCCGACATCTTCGTCAATAATCGTCATATTTCAGCCAATTTACACAATGCCTTAATGAATTATACACTAAACTAAAAACTGTGGAAGGTCCACATGAATCACTCCATCCATTGGTGAAAACCGTGTGGTAGTTTTTGAGTTTATTGCGTTCAGACAGACACAGACGTGTCGGGGGACTTTGTTTTATATGTGTAAGGATGAAAAATAATTACGTCAAAGCACGAACGTTTTTAAATTTTGGGTTCCGAAGAGTGTCACAAGGATCTTTTGGCGCCTGAATGACATTGACATGAGGGCGTTGTTGGTAAACATTTTGTGAAACTGCCACAGATATTGTATAGACAAACAAGATGGCGGCCTTAGTTCTGATTTAGGCCACGCGCCAAAAAAACCTTGTAGCGTTGTAGTATTGTGATTTTTAATAGCATGTCAGCCATGTTTTTCAAGTGAGTTAACTGTCATACATTCCAATACGAATTGTTTAGAAATGTGTACGAAGCCGGCGACGCGACGTCCCAGTGTGGTAGCGCTCTTAAGAAGCTGAGTGGCACAACTTGGGAGAGGCCTATGTCCAGCAGTAGAAGTTTGTTGAGCTACTTCTTCCCCGATGCAGCAGCATCTAGGAGAGTTGGGAGTGGGGAGTTGCGAGTGGGGAGTTGGGATCAGGGAGTTGGGAGTGGAGAGTTGGAAGTGGGGAGTTGGAAGTGGGGAGTTGGGAGTGGGGAGTTGGGAGTGGGGAGTTATGAAGGGTGCGCGTTTTGTGGGCTGCTCGTTGTCTTGTTCCTTCTCTTTATAAGAAGAAACGTTTTATACGAATTGTTTAGAAATGTGTACGAAGCCGGCGACGCGACGTCCCAGTGTGGTAGCGCTCTTAAGAAGCTGAGTGGCACAACTTGGGAGAGGCCTATGTCCAGCAGTAGAAGTTTGTTGAGCTACTTCTTCCCCGATGCAGCAGCATCTAGGAGAGTTGGGAGTGGGGAGTTGCGAGTGGGGAGTTGGGATCAGGGAGTTGGGAGTGGGGAGTTGGAAGTGGGGAGTTGGAAGTGGGGAGTTGGAAGTGGGGAGTTGGAAGTGGGGAGTTGGGAGTGCCAGTTATGAAGGGTGCGCGTTTTGTGGGCTGCTCGTTGTCTTGTTCCTTCTCTTTATAAGAAGAAACGTTTTCCCTGCAGTGGCAGCAGATAATAAATCTTTATTTGCTGCATGAGTGCCTATGCGTTTCTATGAACATAATGTCTAATGATAAAAAATATCGCATGTGGTTTTACTATGTCATTCTGTTACATGGTCAAAATGTTTAGTATAACATTCCTATTGCACAGTGCGCTTATTATGATTTTGCGATCTAATTTAGGCTTAAGTTAAAAATGTTGCAGTAAATTGCTGTGCTATTTCTCCTTGGTATTGGTCCGAACTAGGTAGGTATATCACGGAAAAACCTTATCGTAAAATCCGGTATTATCGTTTTGTTTATGTACCCACTACAATTAGCTGTAACACTGGAGACAATAAACGTTATGCTATTCTATTCTACAAGTTGGAGACGACAATACAACAATAAATTAAACGGCGTGTCTCTAATGGCGTTCCCATTCTATACAAAAATTCAATCGATTATATTCAATAGTTTAGTCAATATTTCTACTAAAAGATCGGCAAAGTATGGATTTTCTCTGCTCACATTTTGACAATCAAACATCACTCATTACGTCATTTACGTTGTCGAATAAACGAATTTTTCGAACATTATAAAATAGAATAATTATAATAACATTTATTGTCTCCAATATTACAGAGAGTAGTAGAGAGGTATTAGAGTATACACGAAACAACAATACCGGAAGCAAAAGGTTTAAGCGTCAGCGTCAGCATTATGCTTAGGTCCCTAGCGGGTTGCTAAGCGCTGATTTTCAGAATATTGCATAATCAGCTTAAAATGTTCCCACTGCTGGGACACAGACCTCTCCTCTGTGAGAGGAGGATTTTTTTAGATTACTTTTATTTAGATATTGTTTACGTCTAGTTTTAATTTTTTATTTCTGCCTGAGTATAGTTCTCGTTGTTTTTGATTGATATATTGGCGTGTGCTAGCTGACTTATGGCTAATAATTTAAATAATGTTTGTGTTGCGTAGCCATTATTTTGCATACTATTATATAAAATCTTTTTTTTTTCTAACTGAACCGACAGCTGTGCTGCTGGGGAGTTTTTTGCGCCACTTCTTCTTCCCAGCTAAATCACTAGGAAGTGGTGAAGGTCGGGCGTTTTTGGGGGACTGTCTTATGTAATTTTGACGTTCTAAAAGTGCTGATTCTCAGTCTAGTTTGAATAAATTAATGACTTTTGAATTTGAATTATGATGCAATAGATTACAATTTCCGTCCAAATCTTTTCGATTGTGTTGCTGTTTACCAAAGGTGTGCCGTATGTGATTTCAGTATCGCCTCACGTGAAGGACGGTTTAACGAACCCTAAATTGCGATAAAAATAAGAATAGGAATGGCTTTGAGTGTGACGAACGCACTCAAGGCCAGTCCAATCAAGTTGACAACGATGTGTGAAATGATTATATATAATTATGACGTGTCACGTTGACAGGAAATTTGAGGTAAATCATCACAAGAATGGCTACAAGGTTAATCGTGCGTATTTTTTTCCAATAATTTTTACTATTCTACATGACGGACAAAAAATTTTTTTTTTGTCAACATCTTTAGTGTTTAGATGTACAGAATGCATAGATTTTGGATTGGTTATGGGGACTTTTAACCCTGTTTTTATGCTAGACTGACCCACGGTTTTACTCATTTCCTTCAACTTCTACATGAACCCAGATAAATAGAATCATATATGGGGGCACGGTAATGCCACCGCCAAGACGAGACAAAAACAAAAAGCAGGGTATCGTACTTACGGTACCATATTGCGAAGCATTTCGTCATATTTTTAATTTCTCACAACTTCGGCCAATGCTAAAGAACTCGAATTCTCAGGATAAGATGTACATCTTATTTGACTTATAAAACAAAAATGTATGGCTTGGCCTTGGCGATCATCGCACTGATACTACTATAGCCTTATGTTAAGGAATTAAGTCACTGTGGTCTTTAATGGTGTCATGCAATAGTTCAATAGAACGGCCAAGCCATTTTGACCAATATAAGGTTTGTAAAGTTAGGCCTTGTAGAGTTAATGGTTTGGTTCTACATTAGATCTGATAACTTTATAACAGTCAATGCGTTATGTGAGTCTTGGTAACCTACTTCACATGACATGTTTTGGTGGAATATATTAATATAGAACATAGTCATAGACTATGTTACAAACATGGAAATTCACAAAGCAACATCATCGTCCCGTATATAATTTAGTACGATACCGTATTCTGCTTGAGAGTTGAGTCTTGAATTAATTGCTTATCTACCTAATTTCCTTAATAATGCGATCAGAATAATCCAGATCAAGGTAGATAGGTCTAAAGGTTTAATTAATTGTCTTATTATAATTATTATCTCGGCTTACCTAGATGAATGTTTGTGAAATTAATCATAATAATCTACATGACTTTGCCAGTAATGAAAAACCGTTTAGTTAGGATTCCAGACATCTTATCTGAATCTTATCTTAACATGACATTGGGCTGTAGATGTAGATAGGCCTATTGGGATATTTAGATTACTTTTACATTTCGGGTTTTCGAAGTGTCGTGGTTTTGCACAAGGATAAAACTGTTACTCATGTTTGAAAAGTTCATGGAAATTGTTCGGTGACGTATCGTGCCTGTCTGCGGAGCCTTTTTCTTCTTCTTTTCCTGTGGTTAGTCACTAACCTGGTGTCAGAGTTTTAAAGGCGCCCATGGGCCTCTGACTTGGTTAACACCTCATCGGGAAATATCTCTCAGGCATGCCGGTTTCCTCACGATGTTTTCCTTCACCGCTTTTGAAGCAAGTGATAATTATACAATACGCACATGAATCCGAAAAGTCAGAAGTGTCTGCCTTGGGTTCGAACTCGATACCTATGACTTGGCAGTTCTACGGTCACACCACTAGGGTATCACGGCTGGAGCCTTAATACGTAGACACAAAAATCACGTATGGTCGCAAAATTATGTACTATAAAGATTTTTTGGGACGTTGTTAGGAGTTATACCAATACTGTAAAAGCAAGTTTACACAATTCATGACTTTCGAGCTTTCCTCGTTGGATGAGTATTTTAGCCGAGAATCTGTTCGGAAGACAGCCAAAACTCGTTTTGTGAAAAATGATCAATGTTTGAAGTGCTGTATCTCGGAAGTTTGGACTAAAGGAGGATGCTTAAAAAAAACCCAGCTCCGGGGGAAAAGCGATATATCTCAAATCATCAATAATAATAAGTACTAAAATAATAACCGGTTATGATCGTGATCCTTACTGGCAAACATATATAAATTGCCAATTTTATTATGCAGATTATGCAGTCGTCAATATAAAAAATTGATAATTAGTTTTAATTACTTTATTCAAAAATATTATGTTAAAATGCGAGCTTGGCTCATATTATATTTTTTTACAATGCTTAAAGTCGTTGAAAGTACTATGGATATATTTATTGTAGCAGAAACTTCGAGAGTTCGACAACAAAATAGTCAGGATTTAACAGCACCGTGACGTGAAAATACCATTGTTAACAGCGATACTATGATATTGATTAGATAGTTTGGAGTCCTATATTATCGCCATCAGTGCCATCTATACTATCAATAATTATATAATCACGGGAGGACAATTGAAGTTTTGCGAGAAGAGGTGAAATCAAACCAGAGTGTATTATTTATAACATTTTTATTTACTATTTTAGAGGTATGAGGGTACAGGGTGTAAAGTTCACTCAAAGAAAAGGGAGGATCCTCCGACCAGACGGATGTCGTGTATGACGGGCAACGGCCCAACGATATATGTCAGGATCTTGTATATACAGGATGGACCAAAAATACACGTTATATAAAAAATAAAATTACAAAAAAAAAAATACTCGAAAACTACAAAAAATCGCGGAACATACATGGGGTATTTTCGAATACCCCTAGACATGAGGAATCTATATTTTTGGTCCACCCTGTATATGTTGAACTTTCTTGCGCGATGCAGCATTTTGATGCGTAGTTTGCATGTGGTTTCACAGTGCTAGTTGAGGTTCCAGTGAGTCGAAACCGGGTGCCGCATAGTACGTGGTGAGTTGGAACTGGGTGGCGCTGCGTTATGATCCAGTGAATCGAATGTGGTACAGCGCGGGTTGTACCTTGCTTCGAGGGTAGAAAGGGCTCTGTTGTGGACGGGCCAAAAGTACAGTGTGCTGTTTCAAAGTTGCTGCTGAGGCTGATGGTGATGACCAGGAATGCTTGTCCACTGGCACTGTGAAGCCAAATGCGAACTACGCATAAAAAACATGACGTCACAAAAATCCTACATTGCGCAAGCAAAGTTCAACATATATACAAGATCGCGACATCAATCGTTGAGTCACACAGCCAGCCGACATCCACGGCTTCAACGGATATCCTGACCACCAGCATGCAGCGGACGAGCATTCCTTGTCATCACCTTCAGCCTCAGCAGCAACTTTGAAACAGCACACTGCACGTTCGGCTCGTCCACAACAGAGCCCTTTCTACCCTCTCCTCGTCGACACCAGCAGTCAGCCACAACCCGGCGCTGTACGACATTCAACTCACTGGATCATAATGCAGTGCCACCCAGTTTCGACTCACCACGATCTATGCAGCACCCGGTTCCGACTCACTGGAACCTCAACTGGCACTGTGAAGCCACATGCAAACTATGCATCAAAATCCTGAATCGCGCAAGCAAAGTTCTACATATATACAAGATCCTGACATCTATCGTTGGGCAGTTGCCCGTCATACACGACACCCATCTGGTCAGAGGATCCTCCTTTTTCTATAGAGGATGAGTGAACTTTACACCCTGTTCCTCATACCTCTAAAACAGTAAATAAAAAATGTTATAAATACACTCTGGTTTGATTTCACCACTACTCCCAAAACTTCAAGTGTCCTCACGTGATTATATAATTATTGATAGTATAGATGGCGCTGATGGCGATAATATAGGACTCCAAACTATCGAATCAATATAATAGTATCGCTGTTAACAATAGTATTTTCACGTGACGATCCTGACTATTTTGATGTTGAACTCTCGAAGTTTCTGTTACAATAAATATAACCATAGTACTTTCAACGACTTTAAGCATTGTAAAAAAATATAATATGAGCCATGCTCGCATTTTAACATAATATTTTTGAATAAAGCAATTAAAACTAATTATCAATTTGTTATATAGACGACTTCATAATCTGCATAATAAAACTGGCAATTTTTATATGTTTGCCAGTAAGGATCACGATCATGACCGGTTATTATTTTAGTACTTATTATTATTGATGATTTGAGATATATCGCTTTTCCCCCGAAGCTGGGTTTTTTTTCTATGGAGCTTGAGCATTCTCCTTTTGCTTACTTAATTTTTTTTATAGGTTGGCTTTTTACCTAGTTGTCCTAGGTGTCCGTTATTTCCGACGTTTTTGCTCGATCTAAAATCAATCGTACGGAACCTTTCGTGTCCGACCCGCACTTGGCCGGTTTTTTAATTCTATCGATTCGCACAAATTCTGTTTTCATCTATTAATGATCTCTGCAAAGCTAATTAAATCAATAATTGTATCAACTAATCTACTCACGAAATGATCAAATGGCGTGTATTATGATTAGGTACGATAATTAAATTGTTCAATTAATAGACCAATCTGTTGTGATACAGTTTAAATACATCGGAGCAAACCAAATGCGTTTATTTAGTCAGTTAACATGTTCGGATTGATAATAATTTTGTCAGCTTACTAGGCGCAGTGGCTGACTAGAGTCTGTGCTAAGGGTCGTGCGTGAGTTCGAATGCCTCGTTGGTCTAGTAATCGCAACCGTTACTGCTGAGCATGACATGGTCCTGCGCTCAATACCCGACTCGTGCAAAGTGTTGTTGGGTTTTTCATATGGTATTTCTCTGTAGCAACCCGGTTGATGGCAATAGGCAAGCTCCCTATTACATGGGACTTAAACTAACTGGCGAAATATGGGTGTACTATAGGTGCACCTCTGCCTAACCTTTCGGGGAATATGGGCGTAATGTTATATTTAGGTACCTCAAAGGAAGAATTTTTTTTTTTGAAATATTTATGTTATTTCCTTAAAGCATATTCCTATCCATTTATCAATTTATAACATGTCTGAAGGAAAAAATAAGAAAGTTACGTCATGTTGCCTCGTCTGATCTCGACGTTTGACGATTGATAGGTATACCTTTTGTTTACGTGTATTTTCCTCTCGTAAACAAAACACACACGTCATCTCGCCTGTGTTTCCCCATTCCCCATGAGCTAGGCACAGGTACTTTCACTTCGCCAGTTATTTTCAAATCCCATGCATTACGGGGCGAGCCTGTTACCATCAATCAGGCTCCGGGCTGCTACAGAGAAATTTCTCCTGACGTGATATGAAATACCTTGTTATGTAACATGACAAGTTAGTAGCCTAGGACATGGAGAATGACTTAGGCTACTTTTCATTCTGGATTTCAGAGGAAGTCCAGAGCAACGGCTAGTAACACAAATTAGTTTTGCTTGAGCTACTGATTATCAGTATACTGATTTAACAATCATTAGTACTTGTCTGAAACCACCACTTGACCAACTAATTTAATCTCAGCTCAATTTTGACAGTCACCAGTAAGACCAAATATCTGATACTTAATTGACTCAAGCGTGACGTTGCAGAAATCCATGATAAAATACAAGAGATGAACGGACATTATACTACCGGACTAACGGACTTATAAAATACGACCCAGACACGACGTGTTGCCACGTCCAGCGCCGCAACACGTCGTGTCGTCAATCGTCATCCTGAGGATGCCTCGTTGAGAGGTGAAACACGTGTTGATTTCTTACAAAGTTTTTTACGACTCTTTAAAAACAGTTAAGTAGATTAGGTTACTAAATATCCTATCGTTTGTATTTTACCAAAATATTTGGTCAGATCTGCAAGGATGTCAATGAAATTTTTCGTCTACATCATTTTACATTGGACCTGAACAGTTGAGGCCTTAATCAAATATTAAATATTTCAATAACAAATGCATGTAGGTACTATTATTGAAGTATTATTCTTAAGTTTCTTGCTTTAATTCAGTAGGTATTTATTATACCTAGTGAATATGTATG
Source organism: Conistra vaccinii (assembly GCA_948150665.1). Lineage (NCBI taxonomy): Eukaryota > Metazoa > Arthropoda > Insecta > Lepidoptera > Noctuidae > Conistra > Conistra vaccinii. The sequence goes on from OX411327.1 coordinate 19,357,028, forward strand.
TATGTATGTGTATTATCATCATCATCAGCCTATTAATGTTCCTACTGCTGGGACACAGGCCTCTTCTCTGTGAGAGGGAGTGGGCCGTAATCTACCACGCGGGCCCAGTGCGGGTTGGTACATGTCACATGTCTTCGAATTTTTGGTTCTAAGACATGCCGGTTTCCTCACGATGTTTTCCTTCACCGTTTTGAGAGCAGTGGTGATGAAATTATTTACGCAAAGTAAAGCGCCTGCTTGGGTTCGAACCCACGCCCTACAACTCGTAAGTCGGGGCCGTTACCACTGGGCCACCACTGCTCGTTATTTTTCTATTTTAATTTAATTCAAATGTGATAAAATTGTATTATAGTCAAATATAAGGCCGTAAACTAAAAGTAAATAGTTGAGTCCAAAGTCTCCATCGAACTGCAGTAGCTCAGTTAATAAATTGAATCTATTTTCAGTCGTCTCACACACAAATCGGTTCCACAAACATTGGACTGCCATACGAAGTATCTGCAATACAAATAATATGCTGGTCGTATGGCAATCCCTATCGGTTTTGAGCTCTTTGCGGTTTCTCCGTAGTTTGGGAATTTGTTTCTGTTTGGACATAGGTCCCATAGAGAGCAGTTTATAGTGATTGAAATGGGATTTGGAATTATATGTTGGACTTTTTATCCAGATATTGCCACGGGATCGAATCTTACGCGGATCAAACCGCGAGGTGCAGCTAATAGACAAATAATTTTATCAAGTTTCTTAGCTCATTGAAGTACGCAGATGTCCCATAATATGCCTATCAGAAACCGCGGATTAGAAAGAAATAATATTTTATTTGGGACACGCACAGGAAATACAACAAAAAAATAAAATAAAAGAAGTAATAATAAAAAGAACAATAGAGCTAACAAAATCGTGAACACAAATACAATAAAAAGAAGACCTGTGCGAGGCCAAAAAGGCTCCTATCTCAGCATAAGATTAGGTTATTAGGTTATTTGGTGATTAGGTTTAATCATCCTTCCTAAGTAACACTTAGAACTAGTTAAAACTTTGAAAGACAGCTAAGATATTATATTACAACATAAATTACAAGCTATCCTCACAAACAACAAACTAGCCCCATAAGAAAAATTAAAAATAAAAATCCCGATGTAACACCAAAAACTGACAGTACCTCAACCCTATAAATTCTCACCATCAAGCTTGTCACCAAGCCATTAGCGAAAAACGCTTATTCAAGCTCTAAATGGCCTTTACAGTGAAATAGTGTTGCAACTATATGGTTAGTGTTCTGTACGTAAATCGGAATAAATAACGTATCCCAGGCGCTACATCGTATGGCCTAAATTCCTATCTGTAACACAACAAGCAGAGTGCGTGGTTCCTGTTGCAGCGGAGGGTTGAGATGGAGGATTTAGGGAATTTACTAAGGAGATGAGCAAAGACACGTACAGTCACGTGCACTAATATTTAACGAAAGAAAGAAAGAAATAAATATAATTTTATTTGTCACAGAAACACGTGCATAAAAAAGATAATAAACTCAAGTAGAACAAGAAAATAAAACACAATAGATTTAAATATAATCACGAGCTCAAAACAGACATAGTCGGCAGCTGCTAGCACGTCATGACTGTGACAAGAAGGCAACCACTCAGCATGATGCTGTGATATGGGGGACCCACAGCACAGCGCTGATTAACAGTGGTCACCCAAAAACGTCTTACGGAAGCCAACTCAGGTTTAATGAATTATACATAGGAGAAATTCCTAATGGAAAAACTCAATAAGACTTTATTTTACTGAAGATACGAGTATTAATCTAAACTGAACTTAATGTAGTAAAGAGAAAAGATTAGATTGTTTGTATATTTGTGTATTACGGTTTTGCGCTAAAACGGCTGAACGGATATGGATGAAATTTAGTACATGGGTAGGCCATGACCTGGATAAGGACATTGAATACTTTTTATCCCCATATTCCTACTGGACTGAGTCTTATGCTGGCGAAACCGCGGGGCGGAGCTAGTTCTAAAATGTATAGTTTTCAATCTATTTTATGATAATACTAGCTGCGTCCCGCGGTTTCACTCGCGTAAAGTTGTTTTTTTTTAAATCCCTATGTTCCTGTGGGAATATCGATTTTACTCCCAGTGCTTCTATTAGTGAAAGCCCCGTCCAAATCGGTCCAGCCGTTTCGGAGATTAGCCGGAACAAACAGACAGACAGACAAAAAAAATTAAAATTGTGTTTTTGTTGTATGGATCGTATATATAGATTGTGCAATCCACGAAGGCGCGCCCCACTCCGCGATTACTGTACTGTAAACTGTACTTTAGTACGGAGCGGAGTGGAGTGGGGCGCGCCCTCGTGGATTGCACTATCTATACTTTCATATGCATTTAGTAAAAAGCTGTTATTTTGACATTACAAACAGACACTTCAATTTTATTTATTTGTAGTATGGTATAGAGTATAGATGAGTTACAGAAAATAAAACTAAACAATTTCAATAAAACTTCTAAGAAAACGATCTTTCAATTTAAAAACTATTTCTTTTAACCTCAGAGACATTCTTTTCATTTCTTATGTGCGACTATTAAGAAATACCTCTCATACTCACAAACTTTGTTAGGTTTTCTGCGAAGTTTTATCTTTTTCTGTTCTTCTTAGCGTGTCGATGGCAATCTATATACAGGGTTATTGGATTAATATTGGCAATCCGTTAAGGGTTGCAGGAGAGGTCATTTGCAACCAAATAACCTCTCATGACCCTGCTAATGTCAACCATTTTGAAATAATTTGACATTTTATATTTTAAAATGAATAAAACAAAATTATAAATGTCAAATGACTCGATTTTTTTGACATTTTAATAGGAGTCAAAAGGGGTCATTTGGTTTCAAATGACCTCTCCTACATCCCTTAAACGGATTGCCGACATATAACCAAAAACCCTGTTTAAAGAGTCAGCCAAGAATTTTGCTACGAGATTAGCACCACAGAACAGATTTTATCTGTTTTGTGCTTAGCATCATAGTGCTACAGTAGGATCCATCAGCAGATTTTTCGGGTTCCGTTTGGCACCTTTTGGGTACGAAACACTAAACAGGATTTTTGTAAAAGGTCCTGACTTATGTCAATATAATACCGCTTAAATTGGTTCAAAAATTAAGTTTCAGAGTATCTCAGAGTGCTTCATTACATGAGGCTTACGGTTTCCTAGACAATGGCCGCAGTGACGGCTGTCATGAAAATTATTGCACCGGGGTTTGCCTTTACGATGTCAAAAAAGGCTCTCTAGGAAAACACACCAACTCACTTTCTTAAAAAACGTGTCAGTGACGTCAGTCGCGATAAATTGCGGGGGCTATGTGGCGGGCACCGCTCTTTTTAGAAACAGTAAGGACATTGGTTTCCAAGTACTATTTAACCACACAAGTTCTCTGACCATTTCAAGGAAGGAAATTTCTATTCTAATATTTACATAGTTACAGAACTTCTATACTATCTTTCTTTAGAACCAAAAAAACTAAGAAGTGAGCTTGAAGAGCAGTGGTGGCCCAGTAGTAACGGCCATGACTTACGGGTTGTAGATCGTGGGGTCGAATCCAAGCAGAGGTTTTCTTGGTTTAAATAATTTCATCACCACTGCTCTCAAAACGGTGAAGGAAAACATCGTGAGGAAACCGGCATGTCTTAAAACCAAAAATTCGAAGTTATGTAACATCTACCAACCCGCACTCGGCACGCGTGATAGACTATAACTCACTCCCTCTCGAAGAGAGGAGGCCTGTGTCACAGCAGTGGGAAAATTATAAGCTGATTATGCTTATTCTGAGCTTGAAGTGAGCTGTCCTCCCGATGCGAGGGATTGACACTATTATTGACAGCTCATTTCAGTTTTCACGGAGCAATTTTTAAAGAGCAGACCGGCTGTTCGTTGGAACAGGCACCACACCCTAAGGTCTGGCACACATTGTAGATCGAGTCGCCAATTTGTGGAGCTACATTAATTACGTGCTGCCTGTGTTTTAAATTCTTGTGGAGCCCAGATGTTTTATTTTAATTGTTCTCTTCCGTGTGGTTTTGCTTTTATGTCTAAGTAGTGTGAAATGTGTGGAGTAAAAGGGTATTTGTTGGTAGATAATTATATGTCCTGGTTATTGGTGTTGAATATGCGTTTTAGCATAAAGTGAATAATAATTTCAGGGGTCGTGAGGAAGGAATAACTTTTAAGGTAGTTCTGTTATTTGTCAGCAATTTAGTAATGTCTCTTTCGTCAGATGATTTTGGAATACTAATCAGAACATTGAGGTACTCACAGATAGCCCAGGAGATTTCAAATCATAAGGCTTCCAAAACCGAAGCTTAGTCATAATTCCTTTGTTTCAAAAGTCTTATTTATTATGCCTTGCTTCAAGGTGAAGGAAAACATCGTGGGGATACTTGAGAGATATTTGTCGACGGTATGTGAAGCCAAGTCAGAGGCTCATGGGCGGCTTTAAATCTCTGACACTAGTAACTACACGAAAAGAAGAAGAAGATTTGATCCTTATGTTAAAATCATAGCAACAAAACAATAATACGCTAGTCGAAGAATTCTTCAACTATTTCTCGCCACTCTCAACACTAAGGGCGCTTCTTAACACTGTCTACGAATAACTGGGTCGTCACTACGACACCATCCACCGACATCCTGACTTCACTCTCTAGAACAGGGGTAACCAACCAATGGAGCGTAGAGTGAAACAAAGAGGAGAGGGGGCGGCGGCTTTAAAAATAAGCTGCATAATTATTTATAAAAAAATATCTCCTTAGTATTAGAAAAAAAAATATTTATGCCAACAACCAGAAGGCCAATTCTCGTACTTAAAAAACGATCACATTAAAGTCGTTCTGTCAAACTTGTCAGAAATGTTGGTAAATTGATTGTATTATGCCAACGTTCTTTAAAATTACTTCCCCTCTGGTAAAAGTATCACTGTTCACATTCGATAAACTTCATCGGCTCCTTGTAGTGATTTTAGTTGAAATTTGTTTTGCAGCGCGTATGGTAAACAGTGCGGAAAACCTCAGATGGCGAAAATATTTCAATCTAATTGGGAGTTATATTTTATGAGCCGTTTAAGGTTGAAACACTAGGGCAATGGGGTCTGAATGCCCACTTGATTGCCAAGCGCTTTGTTGACTCTTCACGTGTCCGAATTAGCTGTTGACAGCGATGCAGATGTTTTTTTTTAAGCCCTTTAATTTTTTCCCCTCCCTTTTTATGTACATAAATATAATTTTTATTTTTAGCCTGTTAGCTTAGATATTATTTAAATATTCTCATAAGTTTCAGTCATAAGTTGTAAGAAAAAACCAGCCAGACAGACACATCAGTGATTCTATAGAGGTTCCGTTTTTTCCTTCTAAGGTACGGAACCCAAAAAAAAAAAAACGGTTGGAAGCCACTGCTCTAGAAGCTTTCAAACTTACTTCCTATCTATTTGTTCGAACTCCAGACCGTGAATGATCAATACGGTGGAATTCAACACTTCAATATACTTATTGGATATTTGAATTTTAAATGAGGGTCGCTATTCGGTTTCTGGCAGTTCGTACGTGTTACTTGTGTGCTTACGTGTGGCTTTGATGATGTGTGCTTTGTGGAAAGAGACGTAGTATTTCGAGCACTCTAAGTACTTACTTCTAGTTTCAAACAGACTGTGTGATCTGGGTTTAAGGCGGGCCCCGAGCAAAGCGACACGCTAGCTGTTTTGTGCAGTTTTTGGAGCTATCTTCTTATTTATTTATATATATATACTTTATTGTACACCAGATAATACATTACAAGAACAAAAAGTAATACACTACAAAAAATACAATGGGCGGCCTTATCGCTTACTGCAATCTCTTCCAGGCAACCTTGGAATGGACAATGATTATTCTGGACATAAAATGGGGGAATGGGGGGTCTTCTTGTTATTTAAAAGAAATATAAACGAATAAAAAATACATTTTTCTACCTAACCTTGATTCCATAATGGCTGATTCGATTATTTTTTTTGTAAATGAGTATGTAAATTTCACCTTACAAAAAAACCACAGAAATTACAAATAATGATTGATACCATGCTCCTCGTGAAGTAAGAACTATTTTAATTTTGCGACTGACACTAATGGAAAGACAATTTAATAAAGAACATTTTGCTCAATTGAATTTTTTGGTAATGCAAAATATGTTTTTGGAGAAATAATTTATTCAAAAATCTTTGCGTATTTTTTGTTACATTTTATTTATTTATTATTTATTTAAAACTTTAAGCACACAAAATGTACAGAAGCGGGCTTAATGCCATAAGTATTTTCTACCTGTCAACTTTTTCATTTCATAATTATGTTACCTTGGATACCAGTGACATCGATGAAGGAAAATTTCGTGACGAAACCGAGACGTGTGTTATACGTCTAAAATCGCCAGTCCACCTTGAGCAAGCGTGGTGATCAATCTTCATGCCTTCTGTGTTTGAGAAGGGGCCTTTGCCCTGCCGTGGGACACTAATCCTAATATAATCTTAACCAGTCTATTAATGTTCCCATTGCTGGGACACAGACCTCCTCTCTGTGAGAGGGAGTGGGCCGTAATCTACCACGCGGGCCTAGTGCGGGTTGGTAGTAGATGTCACAAGTCTTCGAATTTTTGGTTGTAAGACATGCCGGTTTCCTCACAATGTTTTCCTTCACCGTTTTGAGAGCAGTGGAGATGAAATTATTTACACAAAGTAAAGCGCCTGCTTGGGTTCGAACCCACGACCTACAACTCGTAAGTCAGGGCCGTTATCACTAGGCCACCACTGCTCTCACTGGGACACTAATAGGCTGGTATTATTACTTTTTGTTAGGGCAAACTCAAAAACTTGTACCTAAATTAATGATTGAATTACGCCGGTAAGAATGTTAGTAATACGATATTTCTACAAAAGACGCCTGTTCACATTCTTTGAGCACTAACTCGTGAACAATATGAATAGGTAACAATGATTATGTTAGGCATTAATAATTAGTCCATATGGCGCAGTGACCTAAATATTTCAATGTTAATTATACAGAAATAATAATATTAGCCTATTATTGTCCCACTGCAGGACAAAGGCCTCTCATACAGAGAAGGCACGAGCATTAATCACCACGCTTGCTCAATTTCAGACTTATATTCATTACAAGTCCAGTAATAACAAGCCGCACGGGTCGATCCATCAGGTTAAGCTACGCTTGCCGGGGTAGGTCAGTGGATGGGTGACCATCTTCACATACCGAGACTCCTCCGTGTCTCGGAAAGCACGTTAAGCCGTTGGTCCCGGCTGTCATTCGTGGATCTTTGACAGTCTTTACGAGTCGTCAGAAGCCCGAAACCGACACCAGTTTTACCAAGGGGTATCGTATTACCCAGTTACTGGTTTGTGGAGGTTAGATAGGCAGTCGCTCCATGTAAAATACTGGTATTCAGCTGCATCCGGTTAGACTGGAAGCCGACCCCAAGATAGTTGGGAAGAAAGGCTAGGAAGATTGATTGATTCATTACAAGTCCAGGTTTCCTCACGATGTTTTCCTTCACCGATTTTTTTATTTATATTTTTATCCACAACGGGGAAGCTCTTGGCCTGCATCGCACCTGATGGTAAGTGATGAAGACCGAAGATGGAAGCGAGCTTCACCCGGAATCCTCAACCACAGAGAAGTTGGCTATCTTACCTCTAATTGCCGAAACACAACGATGCTGTTTACATTGTTGTAATGACCACAGCCTTAGATAAAATGTGGTAGCTAGCTAGCCAGGCAGACTTAGGACAAGTCCTACCACCAATCAAACTGAACAGATTTTTTTTCCCCCACTGGGAATCGAATCGGGACCTCTGGGTCTGAGGCAGGTCGTCTAACCACATTGGCGGTTAAAAAAAAGTATATTTTTTTAATTATTTCAATAAAATTTTAACTAAATTTAGGGCAGAGTACGTTAATTTTAAACCCGTTGAAAGCTCCGTTCATTTAGATATCAAAATGTAGGTACTATCATGAACCTGCCAATGTACCTATACAGAATAATCCGGATAAGTACCCTTATAACCGTAACAAACGAGCGATAATAACATTTTATCATGTTTTCGTTCATAACATAATAATCCTTATTAACACTAACATTAAATGTTATAGTCCATTAATTATTCTTGGTACTGCGGATTTTAACCTGTAAATAACTATAAGCTTGGTTTCTAGGGAAACAGAATGATACTATAGTAATTCTTGGAAACTTCACAATTCATGTGTTTATTATAATTAAAGCGGACTACTGCAGAGCGTTTTTGGACACCTTAAGGTGAAACAATTTGATATTTTTTCCATACAAACTTCGGAGGGGTTTTACTCCACTGTTTGACATCGTACATTCAAAGTTTAACATGATATCGTTAGGTCTCATTATTAATTTTGTCTGTACGGAAGCAGAATAGTAAAATAAAAAGCCATTAAAAAGTTATAAGCCAACAAAGATTCGTTTTTCTTGCTAATTTTAACGCAACTTTGGGCGTAAATAAGTAATACAAGAAGTGTGAAATCTCGAAAACAAAATCCGTACCGACACAGAAAAATTATCGAAGATTTCAATAAATTTTATTTGTAATTGATTTATGCAGTGGTTTTTTCAGAAAAACCTTTTTTCCAAAGGCCTTTTCGTAATTTTTGACGCGCTCGTTTTACTAAAATTGGTCGGTACGGTGTTTCTGTGCGTGCGAACTATACGTTGTCCATGTAGACCAGCTTCTAACTGCTCATCACTGATACTGTCTCTGTCGGACACGATGCCAGGTGAGACAGCGTGGTTTTTGGCCATGCCCACCATTGAGTTCGAGCCCGCGACTAGTTCCACCTTAAGGCGACGATAAGCTACTTTTAATGGTTGTATACCGAAAATTAGTAGTGTTAATAATTTGGAAAAAATATGTTAAATTAAAGAATTTTCTTAATAATTTTATACGAATATTTTAGATTAAGTATGTTTACATAGCTTAGCTATATAAAGCTTTTGACACTTGAAACTTGGGACCATTAAATATGGCTCTGTATTAGACATATCAATCTGCCTAGCCTTTTGTTTTGGGGTTGGCTTCCAGTCTAATCGGATGCATCTGAATACCAGTATTTTACATGGAGCAACTGCTTATCTGACCTCCACAACCCAGTTACTGGGTAACACGATACCCCTTGGTAAGACTGGTTGTCACTTGACGGCCAGTAACGACTGTCAAAGATCCACGAATGACAGCCGGGACCCACGGCTTAACGTGCTTTCCAATGCACGGAGGAGTCTCGGTATGTAAAGATGGTCACCCATCCACGGACCAACCCCGGCAAGCATAGCTTAACCTGATGGATCGACCCGTGCGGCTAGTATTACAATGGCTCTGTATTAGACATTATTAGTATTATTAAAACTAGCGTGTATTAAGTAAATAATATTAGCAAAAGCGAAAGCGAGAGCAGTGTTGGTCCAGTGGTAACGGCCCGACTTAAGAGTTATAGGACGTGGGTAAAAATATTCAGCAGCATAAAAAACGAGGCAGTCTAGGACTGCCGATTGAAGTGAAAACTAAGTAACGCCATCTAACGAAAATGTCAGGAATTTGTGTGGCTTGCTGTCAGTACAAGAACGAAAGCTGTAGCTCCATTAAAAAAAATCCAAAAAAATAAAACAGAGTGCGCTGACAACAAAAACTTGAACGTCTTACGAATTTTCGATGACGTTACGTGTCCGGACGTGAGTTTAACATTTTTTAACCATCCCAAAAAAGTGCACAACGCCGCTAAAGAAGTTTTCACTTCAAAAATCTCGACCAAAAAATATCAAATTTCGTGACCCCTAAAATAGAAAGCTCGTGACACAAAAAAGGTTAAACTAAAAGTAGAGGTATCGCTAGCTTCGGGTACAGCATATTATGCAAAAAATTGGAGCTGTGCCGAGTATGGCCGTCACCTGTCATGGTTGACGGCGAAGCGTGGAACTGACGAGCCTGGTTTTAGATTATACCCGAAAAACTATGGAAGAAAAGGCTTATTTTTCTGATGCTTTCAGAGCTAAATGTGGTCAGAGAATATAATCTGATCGGACAGACAGACGTTGTGATTATTATAATGTAATAGAGCGTGTATGCCAAAATGAAGTTCCCATGATACAAGAAGATTCGTTTTGTTTTGTCTATGTCGCAGGGATATTGTCAAACCAGTGATATTATATTGCACGAAACTTTGTCAACCGTCTCTATTTCTTACTATTTAACGAACCTTTTTTAGTGTTATTGTAATTTCACGGGAACGCTTTTGTGATTTTATAATTATCGTCAAGTTTGGAGTGGGCTTCGTGCGTTTTGATTGGTCAGCTCTTCTTCATCACCATTTGCAATAAAACTTTTGTAAACATAAGATAATAATAACAACTCTATGATTACAAAATTGACATTGGAAACGAACCAATCATTGACCGTCTCACAATCTAACTGGCTTGCACATACAGTGAAATTGTTTTTAATTTTGTAGGTGTTCCTGGCACCTACATGTTATCAGGCATGCAGAATCGGTTCAGTAGTTTAGGCACTACGGTGAAACACAAGTAAAAGCAAACACCTACATACATAGACTGCTAAAGTTATAACCCTTCCTTTTGGCTTTGTCGTAGTCGGGTAAAATAATTTGTCACTATTTTCTGTTCCATACCTTAAATGTATAGAATAATTTTACTTAAGTACCTCTATTATTAGTTAAAAGGTAAACATTTTCCGACGTTAAGCCACTGACCATCAAAACCAAACGCCTGACCTATAATAACCCAATAGTGGGTTCACCAAACCCTTGAACATGTATTGGCACGTCTCCAACATAATTGTTTCAATAGTGTCCGTCTGTCCATCCACTGCTTACCCTACTGTGCCACTCAACGCAGCCTTGATTGAGAGAACTAGGGTAAACTGACGCAGCTATTCAATATTGTGCATTTACAGTTGAATGCTATCATTTGTTCAAGTGTTAAGAGTAACCTATGTTCTATATACAGGGTGAAATTAAATTAGCTAGCGAAACTCCGCAGACGTGATGGGTATCGTTGACAAAAGATGAACAAATAAAATAAAAACAAATTTGGCATTATCGACCGTAGTTACTGTAGTCACTTGAAATATCAGTTTAGAAAAACAGTTTTTATGAGTAAACTGCACAAAGGTGATCGTATCTAGGTCTAAACACGATAAAACAAAATAATGTATATTTTAGCCTTGACCCCAAAAAAATTACATCACATTGTTTTTTTGTCCTTTTTAGATATAAAGAAAAAGAAAATACGATACATAAGCAATTACAAAGTTGCATTTCGTATAATATATCTAGAAAACAGGACTGAAATTGCGGTATATTTTAATTTTTCCTTGTTTTATAGGCTAAACACTAATTGTGTTCAAAATTTGAAGCCTGTGTGTCTGCTAGAAGTACCTTAGAATTTTGATGATAGCTGAGTAAGTGAGTATATCAGTGACGAAATTAAGGAACTTTGACCTGCAATCGTACAGCTTCAAATTGAATGTTATTTGGGAATATACCTTCTTATACTAAGCCCTCTTTGCCATTAAAAATTTAGGCTTCTAGCTTGAGAAAAGATGCTACCCATACGTCTTCGTGTTTCGCTAGCTTATTTTATTTGACCCTGTATATTACGTCATTGTACAGTCAAGGAAATTCATAATCATTTATTTGTCAGAATCTAGTACATTTATTGGTCCTAAGTTCAGTCTATGGCCTCAATATATGCCTCGTGTGGCATGCAAATAGTAGGTATATACCTATATTTATTAAAGGCCAGAGGTCAGTATGAACATTATTGATTGATTGATAGTATGATTGTTTAGCAAATTAATACATTACGTCAATTTGCCGTGTTATAGCCATTTTAGACAACTGACAAAAAATTACAGCTGACATTTGAAACGGACAATCTAAGTTGATATTCAATTGGATGAAAAAAACACGGGTCTCACTCCGGGAGTGCCAGCAGAAGTGAAAACTTGAACATTACCGTTGTACATTTTTGAATAAATACTTTGTAAGAAGTATGTTTTGACTGCTTTTTTTACCCATCAATATGGGTAAAATTTCTTACCTCGTAATCTTTACGTAATGTCAAAGACTATTTATTTTTTATTTACTTGTCGATTGCTAGGCAACGCACCTTACGTTCACGTCCTGACGCGAGTTTAACATTTTATACCCATCCCAAAAAAAGTGTACAACGTCGCTAAAGAAGTTTCACTTCAAAAAACTGACTTTACGATAATAATATGATACAGTTCCTTGACGGACTGACTAATTACACAAAAATAAGATCAAAAAGCATTATTTTTAAATTCACCCCTTAGCAAACCTCGAGGGAGTAATTTGTATACGAAGAAACCCTTTAACTTGCTATATCGGTCTATTGTAGCGAGAAAACAACGTGTCAAAGTTCTTTTTTCGAGTTTTATCGAGCTTGGTGGTCATGTTAGACATTTGACGTCGGAGTTGTAGACAAAACGTGAGATAGAACATTGAGGCGCGCTGTTCATGTAAGCTTCGCAAGGTAGTGACTATTTATAAAAACACACCTGTACCCCCAGTAACATCCCCAACCCCTCACATAGCTGCACTTACGTCTATCCTGCCAATGAGGTGGTCATCTTAAGTTTCCCCCCCAAATTAATGTTCACATCCTTTGTTTACAAACTCGCAAAAAAATTCACATCCCTGGGGAAGAAAAGTGTGTGAAAACCAGTTAACAATTCACCCTAAAACAATGTAAAAAAACAACATCGCTACCTTTTATGGGAGTGCCCCATAAATTAAATACCGAAACTTTTGCGAAAACATTTTAAATTGTTGAAAAACAGCGCGGCTTCTGCCCTCGGGCGTCCGTTGTCAGGCAGGCCCTATATCTCACAGTTTTATATCTCAATTTCCCCGTTTTTTTAGACGGGATTAGGGTTGTGTACCCATATATAAACTCTGCCACATTCGGACGCCCGGAGCACTTTAAAAATTCAATGGAATTGGTGAAAGAAATTTTATTGGCTCCATTTTTCTAGTTTGGGGTAAACTGTTAACTAACGGGTGGAAATAGTTTTCGTTTCGGGGCATAAAGATGGTTCGTAGTTGGAATACTTTGTCGGATTTTATGGTCCCTCATTTTTCTTTTCTTCGTGTTTAAAATAATTTGGGTAAACTGGAATAATTTTCCTCGTTTAGTACTGTAGCGGTTACACCGCCACATACGAACTACGCCGCAAAGACATGATGTCACACAGTTCCTGCATCGCGCAGTTAGAGTTTACCGAGCCAAAAACATAGATAAGACTATCCGAAATCATCTTACGGGCAGTTGCCCGCCAGACACAACACCCGTCTGGTTGGAGGATCCTCCCTTTTCTAATGAGGATGAGTGAACTTTACACCCTGTTCCTGATATCACTAAAGTACTTCAATTTTATCTCTAAAGAGTTTTCAGAGCTTGTAACATTAATTTGTAACAATGATTCAAGCACACTTGAATCATTTCCACATTTCATAATTAATTTATAATAAATAGCAATTGAAATCAATGTCAATAAAAAAGAGAAAAATAAATCAAAGAGGAAACTGCAATAATGACTACGCTTAGCAGACAGAAGAATGACGATGTATCCTTTTGGCGCAACCCCTTAATCGTCCATAGAGACACTAATTTAATTTTGGAGGTGCTTTTTGTTTTATTAGGAATATGCCATATGAACAATTTCTAACAAATAAGATAATCTCTGTACACAACAATCATTGCAAAAAAACTTTTTAAAGTAATATCTACTCCGCAAAAAACTTACACATCGTTTTCAGGTAGGGACAACAAAGGTTTATTTTACAATCACTTACAAAAACCAATTTTTTTGCCCTTGGAAATATTAATTTTCTATCCTACAATACACCTAACATTGTTGTAATCGACTGCGAGTGCTTTTTGCTCAACATAATAAAATTTCATACCGTATTGTTAGTTTATGTGGTGCTAATAAAATATTATTTGGACCGAATCAACAACAAAACTTGTTTTTGTTGGTGGTTCGAACCGTATTTTATATTTGCGATATATTTTGTTTAGCCACAGTATTATAACTCGTTAGTGACATTGAAATAATTACCTACGACCACTTGGTAGATAAACACATGGACGTGGAAGATATCCATGCGTAACTGTGGCAGATTTCGAAGCGTGTCGTTTCTGCCGTTTTTTGTGAAGATATAATACTGTTACTTGTTTATACTGCGGTTTAACCTTTGTGGGCTTTTATGCAGAACTTTTACTTTTATAAGAGTTAATAGATTTTATTAACGAACACTTGAAACTGAATAGAAAGTATAGAAATAGGTAGCCCAATCTAAAGGAAATATCTAGAGGCCTGCCTTTAACACATAACACGCCTTGTTTCTCCGAAGCGTTGGGCAGAGGTGTACCCTTAGTAGATAGGTATAGGTACCTACATTTCGCCAGTTATGTTTAAGTTCCATGTAATAGGGGGCGAGCCTATTGCCATCAAGCGGTCACAAATCCAGACTCCGGGTTGATACTGATTTTTTAATAGAAAAACCCATTATCTAGGTATTTCAATTAACATAACAAAACATAGATATTTTCATCTTCCCAAATCATCAATGTAAAAAGCTTTTCAACAAGATGATCACCTTCATACCCAGGTCTATGGGCAGTAAAAATATAAGGGTGAACAACCCAACTTTGGACAACCCTATTATAGTTCCCTGATATCAATCTGACCCTGCGCGGATGCCAAGTTAATGTTGCATACGACTCACTAACTTTTATAAGTTAAAACATAACATTTTATAGGACCCAACCCAACTTACAAAAATAAATAAAAACATATGAGTATACTATACCATAGTAAATAACATAAAAATGAAGTGTGCCTTCGATAGCTTTATTTGGTTTAAGTTGCTATTATATTTTTTTATTGAAAATAAAACGAATTAATGTTACAATAATAAAATGAGTCTGCCAATGTCATTAAAAAAAATAGGTTTGCCGAAATACGCACTAAATAAAGTTCACATCACCGAAAATTCGATTAATTTTCTACCATAACGTAATGCTTACAAAAATATATATATATAATTATATTAATTTACAATATTACTAAAGCTAATCTTACTTCATATGAAATAGTTGAAAAAATAAGAAATTAATAATGAACAAATTCAAGATCATCATATTAATCTATTACACACTTCTTACTAATTTCTCCTACAAGATTTAATCTACTATAGCTTAATAACTCCAACATGAACACCCACTTAATCTAACATCTGCATCATTATATCTCACTCGAAATCCCAATAGTCAAGCACAATGAACCAATACACGATAAATCATCTCAAACTTAACATACAAGCAGTTGAGATTTCACATCTGACATTAAGTGGTCTAGGCTTCACAATGGAACATCATTGTAACTAGATTCTGTAGCTAAAGCCTGCATTAGCAGAATTGCTTCTGAGCGCCGTACTACGTGAGCCGGGTGCGAGTATGCAATGCGGGAAATTTAGCATAATATAATTATGTATAAATAGTAGCTTATAGCAAGGTTGTTGTGAATGTTAAAACGTAATAGGTAATGCCTATTGACTTATTATACAATGTGGAGACCACAAAACTTTGTACCTATTTCGAATTATCCAAAATATTAATCGAAAATAAAAAGGTGTTTTTTTTTCAAACATATATAATGTCCAGTCTTCTTGTTGGGAATACTTATTTCCTTGGAGACGTGGTGGATATAAAAAAATATTCTATCCTATGCTATACTATTAAACGAGCAATATTTGTAAATATATTTGTTCTATACACGTTCTCAAAATCGACTGTAACGATTCCGATGAAAGTTGCAATATAGGGGTTTATGGAGGCTAAAAATCGATCTAGTTAGGTCTTATATGTATATGGGAAAATTCATTTTCTCCGTATTTTCACTTTTCACTATTTTCACACACCGAGCAGAGCTTGGTCGCCCAAAGTTTAGAACCAGAATAATGATTAGAAACAATGACATGGCAGCATGGAATTAGTAAGTACCTACTATCATAGCAGTATGGAATTAGTATGAACTTTCCTATATTATTAAATGAGCATTCTCCATTTTCACCAGAGCAGTGCTCGGTCGCCCAGGGTACTAAATATAAAGCAAATATCTTTACCTCAGAATTTTACATAACAAATTGGCGACGAAATGCCGAACATTTATATAAAAAGACAAAAAAGAGTTCGTGCCTCATTAACGGAAAATACGTTACTTACGAAAACTGAACTTTCAACCGAAGAAATATACCTATAATTTTGGGCTAATGGGCTACAGTTTACTGCACAGGAATATGAGAGTTTTCTTAAAGAAATTGGAGTTACACACACGACATCCGCCCCTTACCACACCGCGACTAATTGACAGAAAGAGTGACTATTTAAATGAGAAACTGATATTCATCAAAAGTAACAACCCGACCCTTGCTCGATGAAGCGCTAGCCCGCGCTGAAGCTGAAACTGTAGCTTTAAAACCCCAAGCTAGTAATAATCTATTTTTGATGGATCAAATATAGTTTGGCCTGTCCCATCTTGCTGTCCTCCCCTCAGTGACGTCTTAAGCCGGGTTCGTACCCCACAGGAGGTGCCCTTAGCGAGCATTGTACTTAGCTCGTCCATGGTCTCGTAAAATTCACTCATCCTTATTAGAAAAGGGAGGATCCTCCGACCAGACGGGTGTCGTGTGTAGCGGGCAACTGCCCGACGATTGATGTTGGATAGTCTTATATGTCGTTTGCGCGGTAATCTCTAATTGCCTGACAACCAGTCTTACCAAGGGGTATCGTATTACCCAGTTACTGGATTGTGGAGGTCAGATAGGCAGTCGTTGCATGAAAAATACTGCTCTTCAGCTGCATCCGGTTAGACTGTAAGCGACTGTGGCATGCAAGCTCTTGGATTTGTGCAAGTTACTGGCATGACTGTGTATTCCCGGCTTTAAATTATTGAATATGAAGATTTTAGTCAACTTGGCCTAAACTACTACTGGCATAGCTTCAAGAAACACGGAGTGCTTCTCTTTTATCCAGACAAATTAATGGAGACATTTAACTTTATCACGCCCGGAAAATGTATGACTTTCGTCTTTGTATAGTACCTAGTTAATTCGTGTAATGGGGCTTTGGCTCTAGTTTCAAAGTTAATTTATGATATTCTCGAAAGTGCTTAAACGGTGCAAACAATCTCTACATTTATTTATTAAAGTAAAACCGCAGTAAATACACATCAGTCAGAATATTAATCTCACGTCAGAACATTCAATTAACAAAGTTGATTTCCTGCTATACCCATACTCGACGAATATACACGCGTTTCCTCGTAAGCCATAGACTATGGAGTACTCACGTCAATCGAATCTGACGTCTTCGATGAACCACCCGAGAATCCTTGTGTCAAACATAACCCCTATCACACGCTGAATTGACAGCCGACGGTAACTTTACCCTACCGGCAAACTATTCCGGATCCCGGAACTCCGGAACTCGACCAACTAATTCACTGAACTTGAATTTTCTCCCCAATAGAACACTACATGCAAAGTATTTTACTTTTCATAAAGTTCTAGTCAAACGGGAATATAAAAGTTTTCAGCAAATCTGTTGGTCCCTGTACTGTGAATACCAAATATTCTATTGATCCGGAAAGTTTGACGAACTTTTATATTTGGCAGCTGGGAACGATTTCGTACGGAGAAAACAAATTGTAGTGACGGTTGCTCTGCGTAGTGAATATTATGTTGTGTTTTTTGTTTACATTTATATATACGGTTTAAAAGAAGATGTAGCACCAAACATTTTAAAAAGTATGCTATGGTTTGGTCATGTTGAGAGGAGGAGAATGAGTGAAAGGCGACTAACAAAAGGTGTTTACAAGGCAGATGTGACTGAAAATGCCGAGAGGGGATGCACTTGGAGGACAGTAACCTTATTGGTGATGTTCTTCAGAAGGTTAGGTGCGTAGTACTCGTAACCTGCGTGCGTGTATCACCAGATTTATGAACGTAAACGAGGCAAAAGGAGTATGTAGGGATCGTAGCAGATAGTGTTCTGTAGTTTCTGTCTACCCCCACGGGGAGAAGGTATGAGTTTTTGTATGTATATCGACGGTCGTTAGTTGAAAATGAGGTGTAAAATTGCCTGCGGTTTATTTTAGCTGCACTCACCCTCGGAGCTTGTGAATATTGAAAAATAAAAATGCAATTTATTTATGGATGTAATTTTGGAATGATGAGGTTGAAATTAGATTTTTGGTTAATGTACCTTCCAAAACTTATTTTTTCATGCCTTTTTGGCTGTTAATAGACAAATAGAGGGCTCTCTTTATCAGTAGTTATACAAAACTAAAATATGGCGTCGACAAGTTCATCCGCATCGCTGTCGCATGGTAATGTACCCAAGACACTGGTGACTTTGCCACGTTGTATGGCAATGCTTAGCCTCTGGCCAAGGTAAAAGCCAGCCCTTGGGTCATGAGAAGTGTCAACCAGTCGTTTCAAGATTTCCTTAAAGAGACCATGAGCACTCGGACCCAACAGCCCGAGGGTTTCGACCCCAATCAGTATACTGAGGTCTATGATCTCGCGTGTTAAAAAAAGGCATGAGTTCGTCACCATCATATTTTCGGCCCAGAGTCACGTACTGCTGGCATTAGGCCTCCCCATTCTTCAGCCATACTTTCCGGTTCCGTGCAACACTCATCTAGGTATTTCTCGCGACTTTGACGAAATCATCATCTATTTTTTAAAGAGTAACCGTGGAGTTTCTTGCTCCATAGGAAACGATCGTGCACCTAGCTTCTGACGTTTCATAAGTTTTGTGTCCATGTAGATTTATGTGAAATGAAATGTTATGATTTTGAACGGTTCGGCCCGAGTCATCTCAACCCAAATATTAATACCAGATAAATTACGTCGTTAAAACGCCTAAAAAGTGGTGTGTACTGTAGGCATGAAAATTATTGACCTCTTAAAATATTTGTTTTTTAATTTATTGATTGAAATTATTTGTTTATTTTTATGAATAAATGTAATAAATTTTATTATTTTAAATGAAATTGAATGCTATGAACTTGTTCTGCAATAAATAATGTTTTTATTTATTTAAATACTTATTCATATAACCAGAAAATCAGAATCGCAGAAATCGCTCAGTGATTAAGGCCTCGCCGGCAAGTAAAAATGTGAATTATTCTAATAATTTATGCACTTTCCGAGTTTATCTTGAACATTACTGACATCGGTGAAGGAAAAACATTGTGAGGAAACCTGAACTACTAGTTAATTTAAGTCTGAAATCGCCAAACTGTCTTGAGCAAGCGTGGTGATTAATGATCATGCCTTCTCTGTATGAGAAGAGGCCTTTGCCCTGATATGGAACAATAATAGGCTGGTATTATAATATTATCATAAAATAAACACCTCCTTTCTATATCTATTGAAAGAAACCCACTCTATACACCCACTAAACTTAGATTATGCCAACCAATAGAAATAGATGGATCGTATGTGTTGGTATCTCATTTCAGTAGGCTCATCTCTATTGAGATACTCTTGAGGGTAATTCAAACCGTCTAGCATTTAGGTGTGACGTAACGCGCGGCTCGTCTGTGCTCGACAAAGGGAGGTTTACGTTTCACTCGGGTAGAGGAGAACAAAGATATTAAATGGTAATGAAAAGTCCTACGGATTCTTATGTTTTCTTAGTATAGGATTTATATATTAATAAAGGTTTGAGAGCAGTGGCGGCCCAGTGGTAACGGCCGAATTACGAGTTTTAGCAACCGGAGCTTTAGTTTGTGTAAATAATTTCATCACCACTGCTCTCAAAACGGTGAAGGAAAACATCGTGAGAAAACCGGCATGTCCTAGAACCAAAAATTCGAACACATGTGACATCTACCAACCCGCACTGGGTTCGTTCGGTAGATTACAGTCCACTACCTCTTGATGAGAGGAGGCCTGTGTACCAGCTGTGGAAACATTATTGACTGATTGTGCATAAGCTAAAATTTATCAGCAGTTCTAGAAAATTGGTGGATATGTGTCGGCTGTGGCTAGTTTTTATCAGGGACACACGTCAGAGGTAACAAAACCAGTATAAACTGGTTTCTTATTCTTTTGAAACACCGTACTATGCTAGGTCAGCTCAAGGCTAAAGTGTTACCCTTTTACTGTTCCTGGGGAGTGCAAAACGGAACGCTATTACTAAGCTTCTGCTGTCCGTCTTTCTGTCAGCGGGCTGTATCACATGAACCGTAATAGGTAGGCAGTTGAATATTTCACAGATTGTGTATATCTAATGCCGCTATCACAATAAATAAAATAAAGTTAAAAATTAACACAAAATAGTTGGGAAAGGCTAGGCAGATTTATTTTTATCCATGGCATCATAACCAGAACGGATTAAGGCCTAATCTGTAAGATAAACCAGTGCTCAATATCAATGTAATACCTTACAGTTCAGACATGTGATCATCTACATAATTTATAGGTTCTGTTACCAACCCAGGTGTTCCAACCTTGTGTAATGCGGACGTCATGAATGAATCGTTAATTTTGAAGTTATCTCGATGTGTGGTCGCAGTGTTAGCGATTATTTACTAGTTTTTTAAGGTATCTTTGAAATATGCAACAAATATAAGTACAGGAACGTTAGTGAACTAAATGTAATTGAAAAGTGCCGATTTCATAGAAAAACAAAGTAAAAATATTTTTCAATAAGGTTAGTGGAAATTATAAATTCAAATTCATTAATTATTTACACTCTAAACTTTCCAGGAATATTAACCACTAACTGGACATGTTACTACAATTTTATGAACATTTAAATCAGTAAAGTGTTTTTTCTGGAACTGTTTTTTGTAGGTTTGAATAGGATTTGCCTCGGTTTATTGTGACATGACTTTTTATAGTTAGGCTAGGTAGTAGATAAAATGATTATTATATTTATGCTGCCAAATATTTGATAAGACTAGTAGACTAGGTAGTCTACTAGCAGTAACTTTCGTAAAAATTTTTTTTTTTACTTTTTGTGTAGTTATATTTTGTACGTTTGTACAACAGTCTACCTGTTGTTTGTGTTGTTTTACGTAACTGTAAGAAAATTTCCACATATTTCAATGTGTTTACAGCATCACTGTTAACGATTACTTGTTCAACGACCCTAAAACGAAGGCCCGACGGAAATGTAACGTGAATTCGAAAGATTTTTGAATCGAAAATACAATTACTATTTTTTTGAAGCGAAAACTTCTTTAGGCGCGTTCCTCACTCTTTGGGTGAACAAAATCATACAACTCACGTCATCGTCACCTAACGCTCGAACAAAAAACATCAACGCGTCAAAAAGTTACTTAACGAAAGACATCAACGCGAGAATCAAAAAGTTACGTAGTTTTCACTTCTATCGGCAGTCCCCAAAGACTTCCCGTTTTTTGTTATTTTTTGTTATAGCTCATAGCATTTTGGTTTATTTTTTTACGAAGAGCTAAAAAAAATATTGTCACCTATAAGAATAAAGCCTTAAAACTAAGTTAATATTCGTGCGAAACGAATATTTTCAATTTTAACATCGCATCGTTACTCCGCGCGTTGGTACTACGCCCACAGTGCATACTTATCTCTAAGCTACAGTAACAGCTTAGTAAACACTATCTACTTAATACATCTACCTCTCTGCAGTATATAATCAGTAACAGTTGCAGCAACCGTGGAGCGCAGGTGTTCGTAGTGAAACACGGACACCATTAACGAATGATTAATTCTGAAGCTATGTGCCGTACATAGGTCAATGCGTGGCCGCAGTTGTAGCGGAAGATGTTAACTATCTACTAAATACATATATATTTTTATGCTCAAATTATATGAGCGGCACTTTGCCAACGGCAGGAGGAACTACAGCCATCGGCTATCCGTGGCTGCCGTAGACACGTCGACGGCTGTAGTTGGCTCTGCCTTAGACAACGTACCGCTTATGTATTCTTCTTCTTAGCGTGTCGATGGCAAAAATAACACGAAATAAATACATATTATTAATATAATTATGTTCTAAGTTTTTTAAATTTGTTTGGCCCAAAACTCAGCAACGCGGATACCGTTCGCTGACGCTGCCATTAGGTCCTCAGGTGTGCAGGTGACAGGGCATGCGGAGCAAGATGGGAGGTGAGCCATTGTTTGTGGAGAGACGCCGCATACACACCGAAGGTCTGAGCCGTCCATGAACCCCCACTTGAGGAGGTTGTCCTTGCTACGACCTACCTGGGCACGAAGTCTATTTAATGTTTTCCAAGTAGGCCACGGTAACTTGTGCCCGGGTGGGAGGCTCTCTGATGGATCAATGAAGGAATCGCTATGTATGTATGTATTATGTATTTAAGCACGTACTCAAATACACGAGCAGCTCATTGACGGTTGCAGTTGTCTTTGCCTTTGGAAACGTGCGTTCGTTCTAAGAGGACTTAGCTAGTTTTTTGTGAGCCTTTGCCAAGAAGTTATGTAGCTTTTGAAAGATGTTTAGTCAGATTATTCACGACAGCAGAAACTAAATCACACCAGTATTTTCCACAAACAAAAAAAAAAACTAAATTACTGATCTGATACAAACTAAAACCACTGGAAACATTCACTACCTAGATAAAAAGAAAAAATTACATTTTTGAATTAGGTAAACCGCTTACACGAGCACCCCACCTCACCCGGTATAAATGGGACTTAATTCAACGAGGAGTAACACCATCTTATAACTATTTCATGAATGCCTGTTTTGGTACTACAAAGTACCGCGTTGAGCGTGATTATCGCGTAAACAGTAATCCATTGCCGGTTTTATGCAGAACCTGAATAATAAATATTTACCGAGCATTACTCATGATACAGGTATGTCGTGTTTGACGTGTTTTGTCACGTGTTTACATAGCGTTATTTGTATAAACTGGTGATGTTTGATTATAGTACGTGTTTGTTGCGTAAGGTATTGTAATTTGATTGGTGGTTAATTGGTAGTAGTTAAACGTAGCATTTACCCTAGTGAACCCTAGCTGCTACCTGAATAGGGACCGTTTGCTCCACTAATAATTAAATACTAGCTATCGCCCGCGAACAGTGAGCAGTGGTGGCCCAGTGGTAACGGCCCCGACTTACAAGTTGTAGGTCGTGGATTCGAACCCAGGCAGGCGCTTTACTTTGTGTAAACTAATTTCATCACCACTGCTCACAAAACGGTGAAGGAAAACATCGTGAGGAAACCGGCATGTCTTAGATCCAAAAATTCGAAGACATGTGACATCCACCAACCCGCACTGGGCCCACGTAGTGGATTACGGCCCACTCCCTCTCACAGAGAGGAGGGCTGTGTCCTAGCAGTGTGAACATTAATAGGCTGATTATGTATGATGTAATGTTATATTATGTAATCGCCCGCGGCTTCGCCCGCGTGGAGGGCGGAAATTATCCTATGGTAATGTACTACCGGAATAAAAAGTGTCCTATCTGTTAATCCAGGTTATAAACTATCAATATGCCAAATTTCGTGTAAATCTGTTCAGCCGTTTATGCGTGATTGAGTAACAAACACCCAAACATACAAACTTTCTCATTTTTATATATATTTTTTTTGCTAAAAACTGCGACATTCTGGCACTTGTTTCAGTTTTTGTTTAAATAGACCTTATGGACATATTTTTTTAGGTATTATTCTTTTCTATGATTGTGAAGCAAGCTAAATTTCCAATAATCTGAGCCCAACCCAAGCACTCTAAGCCGTTTGGTTGCGAAGATACAGGTAGTCAAAGATGGGATCATTTTTTGAAGTGATAACTCCTTATGGGAGGGTAAACCGATTCGATACGTAACGCGTTACGGCACCAATCTGTCTGTATAGTTCAACTATGATTAGTTTAAGTTATCACTTCTGTCGTGTCTTTTTTACGGCACAATGAAGTGTAATTCAGGTCGCACTGCGTAATTACCTATAGTCATATTCACAGAAGTTGCCTCTCGCGTAACTCTTATAATATCTTCCGACTTCTTTACGCCCACTGAATTAGCCCAACAAGTCGAGTCCGCCGTGTACTTGTAGCTTCATACCTAAAATGTGGAGTGCGCCTGGCTGGCCTAAGTGATGGATTTTTGACTAAAAGTATGTTTACCTGACTTCGGCCTTCTACGTAGTATTATATTATCTGTGCTTCGGCGAAGCCAAATGTGTTTCACCTGTATGTTTAAATGTGTGTCTATGTTCTCTCGTAAATAAAAAACGGCTGAACCAATTTTGATGAATGATATGTCGTTAGATTCGTATATATGACAATTAAATAGGTCTTTATTGTTACATTTTAGAAAATTCCTCCGACGGCATAAGATTGTTTTGGAAGAAATACGTCTTGATTCCATCTTTTTTAAAGTAAAATTTTTACGCAGTCGAATTTTAGATTTTTTTACTAACTTTTTTTATTCTAAACATAATAGGTAATTATTTTGAAAAGCAACGTATCGATAAATCTGTTCGTGCGCTTATAACTCGAGACCCACTTATCCGATTTACGTATTTTTTTAGGTCGAAGAGGATTATAGTCTATTCTGACATATTATTTTCTTACGTTACGCAAATAAGGACGCCGCAAGTCTAAATATAGCTAAATTACGACACGAATTCATGAATTCCACTACATTACTCATTAACTAATAAAATATTGATTTAAGGTACAAACGCAACATATCATTGCTTATCAGACGACATGCAAAAACAACTTTTATGATACATTTGAATAGAATTGATTACAGGAAGTTACTTTGTAATTTTATCTAAAATTTACACAGAGATACCAGTAAATTTGACCAATATAACTTGAGCTCTCAGGTGAATTCCCTAGAGAGAAAGCGGAGCTCAAAGTAGACTGGAAATTAATCATTCATCAAGGACTTTGCATCAAAATCAGGCTCTGAAACGCAATATTCTCAGTACTATATTAATACTGAAGCTAGCTGTAATTATTATGTAATTAAATAGTTTGAAAACGTAATAATCACTCTATTTGAAAAATAAATAAATTTTTAAATTAAGTATTTTTTAATAAATATTAGTAAAACAAAGATGGCTGACGTTAATATTCATGTGGTGGACAAAACTGGTACGTATTCTTTTAATTTGACTTCTTTTGTACTGACTCAAATACTTATCACCCCAAACTTGCAATACAGTTATAGATAAGACGGTAGTACAGTCAACCACACTTCCATGGCAGTAATTTGACTTTGACATCACATTTTTTGTAGCAGTAAGCGGATTTTTTTTAATGTTACTCCAACAAGAATTTGAAATGTTTTAAACGAGCACTTAAAGTATATTGTCATAATCAGATTGTGAATAATTTTTTTACTCCTCAGTTTTTAGTAATTGCACCTACCACTGTTTGTCTTTGCATGACCCAAAGGTTGACTGGTAGAAAATGCCTATGGCATTAAGTACGCCTCTGTATACCTACACGTCATCTGTGCTTGAAGTAATAAATAAATAGTAAATAAATAATAAGTAAATAATAAATAAATAGTATTAAATAAGTAATAAATAAGAAAAAAATAAAAACTAATAAATAATAAATAAAAAAAATAAAAAATTAAACAATACATAATCTAATTTTATATTTTTTCTGTGTATTCAGAAATAGGAATTACATACTTAAACTCACGCCTTTGTTCTTGTTCATAGGGGGTAGGCAGAAACTACAGAACGCCACCTGCCTTAAATATTCCTTTTGCTGTGTTTACGTGCATACATTTGCTCATAGGAATTATGTATTAATTAAATAGTAACAAAGTGAAAACTGCACAATTAAAATTTTAATTTGCTAAGGCAACCGCGGTGGCTAGGTTAACTCGGAGTTAAAAGCTATCTCGGAGTTAATCCAATAATTCTATTTGTATTAACCCAAAGTTAACTGTTAACTCCGAGTTATTTAGTTAAACCATGAATGCGCAAGTGGGTCTAAGAAGTGTCGAAAGGATACGTACTGATGCCAGAAATGAATAAATAAATAAATTACTCTTACCAACAGAATTAAAAAAACTTACAGGCGTTTAAGAAATCACTCCCTCTTATAGCCAACTCCCACGGTGCGCCATATCGCGGACGCGCACCAGCCCGCACGAGGACGCACCGCCACGCACGCGTTCAACGCGCGTCTGCGCTACCACGCACGCTAGGTTTCCCACGGTGCGTCGTGCGCGTGCGTCCGCGATATGGCGCACCGTGGGAGGGCGGCTTTACATGAGACTAAACATAACTGGAAATGTAGCTTTACTAAGGTTCGCACCTCTGCCCAACCCTTTGTGGAAACAAGCCGTGATGTTATGTAATTCAAAAATTACCAAAGATATTTAACATTTATTTACCCTACAAACGAAAACAGGAAATATTATACTAGTAAAGCATTTTGGGGATCAACCGGGTAGACCATCAGTCATCATAATCCCTACTTTAGTCCACATTCACCCCTATGCAAGGGTCAACCTTATATAAAATTTTGTTACAAATAAAGTTATTAGGGACCCAGCTTTGGCTAGTGAAGCAGCAGAAGGTTATGGATACTATATTTATCTTTATGTGAATTATGAATGAAATCATGACTTTTCAAACACGATTTTGAATGAAACCTTACTTTGTATGTAACCTGGCTTATGGATCTTATTAAATGTATAATCTTTTTTTCTTTTGATAGTGGCTAACCAGCACCCTTATTACGTACTGGCAATCTTTTTCAATTGGTTTCATTGAAAAAGATTGCCAGTCCATTGCTTCATAAGTTCGACAAAAAAAATTGAGCAGATTTTTTTCAATTGGTTTCAATTTTAAATTGATCGTGCATTGCGTAATTGGGGTGCCAGAGTTTTTATTCCGCCTATGGGCCTCTGACATGGCTTTACATGCTGTCGAGACATATCGCTCAGGCATTTCAGTTTCCTCACGATGTTTTCCTTCACCGTTTTTGAAGCAAGTGATAATTTATACATTACCCACATGAATCCTAAAAGTCAGAGGTGCGTGCCTTGGGGTTTGAACTAAATTAATAATAACATGCGCTGCAGTTGAGTATACACTCATGCATAT
This sequence comes from Conistra vaccinii, assembly GCA_948150665.1. Lineage (NCBI taxonomy): Eukaryota > Metazoa > Arthropoda > Insecta > Lepidoptera > Noctuidae > Conistra > Conistra vaccinii. The sequence continues at coordinate 19,384,290 of OX411327.1, forward strand.
TTGCAGCCTACAGGCCACAGTCAATATCAAAAGCGTTCGTTCACTTCGAAGATAAATCTGGATCGCAAGCATTGTTTTGATCACAGATAGCATTGGAGATTGATGTGTTTTGAATGCCCAGGATGTACTTAAAGAGGTATGAGGAACAGGGTGTAAAGTTCACTAATCCTCCATAGAAAAGGGAGGATCCTTCGACCAGATGAGTGTTGTGTCTGGTGGGCTCCTGCCCCACGATTGATGTCGTGACGTTATATATATGCTAGTCGCGCGGTAAACTCTTCTTGCGCGATGCAGGATTTTGCGTGACGTCAGTGAGATGCGTAGTTCACATGTGTCGATGTAGATGCCACCACATACTTAATATTAGGTTCCTTTCATAACATGATATAACGCCTGTATTCCCCAAAGGATTGAGCAGTGTATTATAACCAGTTATGTTTGCTTATAATAGGGGGCGAGCATGTAGCGGTTACACCGCGACATACGAACTACGCAGTAAAGACATGACGTCACACAATTCCTGCATCGCGCAGTTAGAGTTTACCGAGCGAAAAACATAGATAAGACTATCCAAAATCAACATATGGGCAGTTGCCTGCCAGACATAATACCCGTCTGGTTTGAGGATCCTCCCTTTTCTATGGTGGATGAGTGAACTTTACACCCTGTTCCTCACACCCCTAAAAGCACATTGCCATCAACGATTATTCGATTTCTGGGCACAAAAATGTGTGATATAAAGAGTCCCATGTGATTATCCAACAGTTCATATTCATCTACCAGTAAAGAAACCGTCATGATATATTCATTTGTTTATCCTATTTGCAGAACCAGTAACTCCTATGCAAGAAATCAACAAAGCCTACGAAGTATGTAAATTTGGGAGATTTCACGTTAAGTTACTGTTTGTAACGTTCTTCGGTTGTATTGCCAGCATTCTGGTTACCAACACCACTTCGTACTTATTACCGATCGCCGAGTGTGATCTCAACATGAATCTCAAACAGAAAGGTCTTTTGAATGCTATGCCTTATTTTGGTAAGTGATTTCTAGAATATTATCTTGAAAATTTCATGAATATTTACAACTAATTTGAAATCTAAACCACAGTTATTCAAACTAAGCCATGTGAATAAAACTTACTTATTACTACCTACCTTTGTAACTTATATCATATTGAATTGGATTTATTAGCATTGGCCTATATTGTCCTCTTATACCTATTAACACTGTAATTTAAAAAAAACCATTGTAAAATCATTTATTTTTAAAAGAGTAACCGTGGAGTTTCTTGCCGGCTCTTCTCCATAGGAAACGACCATTTGGAACCGTGCACCTAGCTTCTGACTTTTCATAAGTGCCCTTGTTGGTTTATGTGAAATAAAATAAATTGAATTTGAATTTGAATTGGTTTCATGCTATTAGTCTCTTTCCAAGACATATTATGTCAGGATCAACTAATTCTAATTGAAACTGTTGGAGCAAAATCCCACGTGTTTCACTTGAAGTGAAGTGTTATTGACCTGCAATACCTAACCCCTGCAAGAACTGGAATTACCGACATAGCTTGCAGAGTAAGCAAGCCGAAGTGGCAGTGGGCTGGCCATGTTTGTCGAAGGACCGATGGCCGGTGGAGCAGACGAGTCCAAGAGTGGAGACTGCGTATCGGCAAGCGTAGCGTGGGTTGCCCTCCAGACAGACGGAGCGACGACCATAAAAAAGTGGCTGGGACAGACAGGATACGAAAGACGGAGGACCGGGTGTTGTGGCGCAGCTTGGAAGAGGCCTTTGTCCAGCAGTGGACTGCGATAAGCTGAGTTGATTGATGCACCCACACCGCTATCCTAAGCTTAGACAGGTTATCTGAATGACGAACTAGCTTTTGGAAAAACGGCCAGCGGGCCTAGATAAACTGAATTTCATCAGCGATAACAATGATGGGAAAGTCAAAAATGTATTGAATTGACATGAGCTACCGAAATATTAATGTCAATCCTGTCAAATGAAAGTCGTTGTAGATATGTCGTAAGATGATCATAGCCGTGATATAGCCGCCTTTGTACCTTTAGTGCGAAAAGTTTAAATAAATATATAAATAAATAAATATAGTTATATTCCTAGGGATATACCGTAATATAGTTATATGAAAGCGGTTCAAGCGGTACGCTCGCTCAGCTAGATGTTCACAGTTCTAATCTAAACCTAATTTAACCTATTTGGAAGGAGTACGTTCTCCTTTCAAATTGGTTAGATCTAGTAATATAACAATTGGGGTACTCTAATTGTTATATTACTAGATCGTGCTCGGATCATAGTTATATTCCTAGTAAGAAAGTTATGAATCGCTTTCAAATAACTATATTACGGTAGATAGCTACTACTAAATCATGACTATATCCATCCGACTGCAATAGATATACCAAACGCTTTGAACGCGATTGTCACTTGCCTAAGGGTCGGGCCACACCTGCCGAACGTTCCGCGGCGGAATGCCCCGTCGCGTCATATTTCTATGGACGTAACGTTCGGCTGATGTGTCATAGGTAACTTTAAAAACATTAGGAGCGTATTCAACCGAACGTTCCGCCGCGGAACGTTCGGCAGGTGTGGCCCGACCCTAAGCCCGAAGTAGATACCGAAGATTAACGTTTTTTTTCTATGCAGTAGAGATTCTCCTTATAACTCAAAGATTGATTGATCAGTCAACCGTAGATAAGTACATAAGTTCTTATCTATATTTTTTTCCAGGTATGTTTATATCAACAGTAATCGCCGGGTTCCTGATAGATACATTTGGAAGGATATATTTCTTAAGGGTTGGTTTTGGAGGCATATTCCTATGCACATTATTTTCTGCCTCCAGTCAGACTTACGAGATGTTGGCGTTTGCGAAACTCTGCGAAGGTGTTCTGTGAGTTTTATTTTAAACTTTATTTTTATTCGTATAAAGTTCAAAATGCCTCATCCACAATAATTTTGGATTCAATCCCAAACAATGATGGGTTAATGCCCGTTTTTATCGACAACTAAGTGACACCTAAATTAATCCCTAAATAAAACTGCATTGTTGGATTTTCAACTCTCAGCGTTGAGCCTAGCGTTAAAAATTCAACGGAACACTTTTATTTAGGGAATAATTTAGCTGTCACATAGTGATGGTGAAAACGGGCATTAGTCTTACAGAGAAGCTTTATCTAGATACAATAATAGATACTTTCCTTTCCCATCCATGAATGTCAGCCATTAAGCCATTTAGAAACACCAACGTACCTGAAAGAAAAAAGACAACTTAATTAGGAGATGTAAAACAGCAGTTCTTTACTGCAGATGTTGAAAGTAAATTAGAATAAAAATATTTAAAGGAGGGACTGCATTGCCCTCCCCTCGATTTAATCAGCTATTGTAATTTGTATCTGTAACATTCCACTTACAGAACAAATGACTTCATTCATAATTATCTACCTCTCAGTTAATCAGCGGAATGGTTAATTTGTTTACCTACCCCAAAAACGCAATTAACAGGATTAACTCTTCCATCCATGTTAACAGCCTCTGCTGAACCCTTAAGTTTAAAGGAGCGTGAAGATAAAATGAGGCTACGGGCTTGTCACCCCAGTACCATAATAATTCCCCTCTCTGACGGATTCACCAGACCGTTGCGATAAGCAGTAGACTCAGTATTTTTCTTTCATTCCCATTTTGTTTTTATGAGTAAAACTGGAATTTTTAAGTGGAAAGTTTATTTAACAAACCACTAGCCACAAGTTTGGAGTAAATTTTAAATTGAATGATAAGGAATATCACTCAGAAGCAGTGTTTTTCGTCTTCATTGAAAAATTACGAGGTTTGTGTACTGCTTGAAATTAAAACTTGAATGTAAAAATTCGAACTAGCATAGCTTTCGTAATTTTTGCAAAATTCCTGAGGAAGACGTGAATTTTCAACGAGATATCGTAGTTGCTTTAGTAATTAAAATTGGTAATTGGGCCAGCACCAATTTGGGTAATTACTACGGACTGCATCAAAAATCTTACTAGACCGTGTGCCTATTTCACTAATTATTCCCGTTATTTCAAAACTTATGCAGACTTACTGGTTCACCAGCATAATCATCCTATAATGTTTCACTGCTGGGTCACATGCCTCTTCTCTTCGAGAGGATAATTCATAGAGCCGTAATCCACCACGCGGGCCCAGTGCAGGTAGGTTAGCAGTCATGTCTTCAAATTTTTGGGGTCTGGGACATGCCGGTTTCTTTCACCGCTTTGAGAGCCGTGGTGATGAAATTATTTCCTCAAAGTACCTCTTAGTTCCCGTTACCTCTGAGCCACTTCACGGTTCACCAGACACATCTATTATTCCAAACTAAACTCCCAATACAATATCGGTATTGCTGCATCTAAAACTGTAAATAATACAGTATTTGTGCAGTACACACGACTGCATGTTGGTCGCGTGCCCAAACTACTGACAGCATTATTACCTTGACCTGGGCTTTATTCCTCTATTACATCTAGATGTGATATATTGGTTTTTTTCCAATTCTGGTTTGATGTTTAGTATCTGTTATGGTTTAATCAGGTGAATAAATTATTATTATGCTTTGTTTGTTTGCAGGTATTGATTGGAATTTTTGTTCAGATTTTAATCGCAGCAGCTCAGATTGTTTTGAGAAATTTATTGTAGATAATATTAGTTATTAAATTATGAATTTCATTTTAGTAGTAGGTTACTTTTCCTGGTTTTTCTCTTAACTATGATGAGGCCTCTTAGTAAATTTTGGGATATTTAGCACTGTTTTAAAAATCATATTATTGAATAAATCAAACCTTTGTTGTCGTTCATGGATGAAAGGTTCTTACGTATATATCTGCAACTACACACATCAAAAGTGTCTAGGGATCAACATATATTTTTGCAATAACTTTTCTCCTGATTGATATTAATTAAAATTTTCTTTAAGGATTCATCAAATAAAGTGTTTTCGTTTGTCACAGTAACGATAAACCAAGTCACCTTTGCATTAATAAAGAAATTTGCCATTTTCCTAATAAAGGGATTTTTGACATTTGAACCACTAACATTAAAGTTCGAAAAAAAGACTGAAATAACAGTTTTCTTTAAAATTTTATTGGGTAACTTAAACAATTAATAATCCGTGTTTCTACCGCGAACACTAACAACACAAGAACATCGGTTTGGCATACTCAAAATGAGTTCATCCAAATCACGCTGTGGAATGGCCGCCCATGTTCGTTGCAACAACAAAAAAAGGTCTTCTTGCGACTGGATACCCTCCATATTCGGCAGAGCTCTTCTCTGTAGCATATCCCATGCATGCTCAATCGGGTTCAAGTCTGGCGACTGAGCAGGCCAGGGCAGGACATTGTTGTTAGCTGCGGCGAGAGTCTGTCTTACAACTCTTGCGGTGTGCGGTCGTGCATTATCATGCATTAACTGAAATAAGGGACCGATTTGCACTTGTAGAGGAACGATGACGTCTGATACAATCGTCTCAGCATAAATTTGAGCGTTGAGGTTGCCTCTAATCCAAATCAACTCAGTTCTTCCGCCGATCCAAATACCCGCCCATACCATGATGGTTCCACCACTATAAGGATGGACTTCCTGGCAGGATTTTAATCGCTGTTGGCGTCCAGGGGTTCTCCAGTGTCGTATACGTCTTGTATCCGGTCTCATACCAAAACGAGACTCATCAGAAAAGCACACGAAACGCCATTGTTCTTCTGCCCAATTTCTGTGTTCAAGAGCCCATTGATATCGAATCCTACGATTGTGCATTGCTATAGGTGGTACCCGTAGCGGTCTTCGGGAATGAAGGTTCACTTCATGCAAGCGGTTTCTGACTGTTTGGTCGCTAATTAAGTTCCCTGAAGAGTGATGAAGCCTCACGGCTAACATCATGGCGGTTATTGTTGGAGCTCTTCGAGCTAAGATTTGAATGTATCGGTCTTGTCTCCGTGTGGTGCAGCGATACCGTCCTCCATGGCGCTCAGCCACGGTACCAGTGCTTCGGTAACGTGTCCAAAGTCGACTGATAACACTCTGACTTGTATTCAGAGCTAAAGCCACAGTACGTTGCCGGGAACCAGCTTCTATCATTCCCACGGCTCTGAGCATTTCTTCCCTGCTTAAATGACGTCGCTGCTCCATAATAACGTTGGTTTTAATCAGTAGTAGGGAAACAGTAGCACTAATAATGTCTTCAATGCGTTGTATGTTTTTATAGGGAAAATATTGACAGCTGATTTTCATCTTTTACTCGAATTTGATTCACAGTTCCTGATTCAAATTATGAAATGCACCAAAAAGGATCCATATAAATTTATAAAATCATAAATTTATTACAAAGCCACATCTCAATCTCAAGAAATCCGCATAAAAATGCTTGATCCCTAGACACTTTTGATGTGTGTATTTAGTAGTAATTCAAATAGTTCCAATGATAATGAAATAGTACAATCATGGTAATTTTACCAACGGTTTTCACTTTACCCTAGATATATTTTCTCAGTGCTCATCTGAATTGTTTGCCATCTTTCTTTATACTTAGACTATCTTACGAATCGTAAGATAATATCGGCCATCCTTTGCCGATACGAAGTGCACTTGAATTAATTTCGGGACGCAAAGAAAAATCTTTTAAAGTAGACCTCTTTCAATAAGTATCCTAGACGGCAGATTTGAAACTGAAGGTCCATCAATTTTTTATGAAGTTTTTGAGGATTTTTTTTCTATACAAAGTTATAAAGTGAATTCTTCTGTACAACGAACATAGTGTTCAATGGATAAACAGAGAAATAGTGGCAAGCAATAATTAAATGGTAAAAGGGAATATGAATAAAACAACGATTTACATAACTAATAAATAACGTAGTGTGTAATTTTATTCATTAACAGGCAAAGCTAATGAAGACAAGAAATAAAACAACACTAATGCAACTGCCGAGAATGTGTGCATTTCATTTCTTCCTACCAATTCAGAAACTAAAATTTACTTATTACTAATATTGTTTCTGAAAAAAATAAAACACAGGAATTACAAATAAGTTTTGCAGTGCAATCCATTTGTGATCATTGTCCATCATCATTATTATCATTGACAGCAGCCTTGTTCCACCACTGCTGAGTATAGTCCTCCTCCCTTCGTGATATGCTTCCCTGGTCTGTACGAGTCACATCCATGTCTTACCCACGGTCTTTCATCGATCATCCTCATCATCAACAGTATCATTATAATTTTTTTCTGACGTAATTTTTATTTACTACCTTTATTTTTAGATTTGCGACATCTTTAGCAGCTATATCGTCACTAACGTCAGAATTCTGTCACACCACAGTGCGAGATCGTGTGATGTTATGTCAATCGTCATATGCTGCTCTTGCACAAATTCTATCTCCAGCCATGGCATGGGGTATACTTATACAAGACTGGAGGGCTAGTTTCTTCGATGGGCGTTTTGGTGAGTAAGATGGTGTTATCATCTTGTTATTTATTCTTTTTGCGTGGAACGGTTTGTTCTTATAATTTGTTTAATGAAATTAGCACTAAAACCCGTTGTAAAATCTTATTCTAGGACACTGTTCACCAGATAGTAAAATATTAGAGCAGTTTTTTTATGATATAGATAATTTTGGATGGTAAAGTGGCCTTTAGCCTTCTTTTTTATTTTCTATCTGATCGTTCACAACCTTCTGTAGGATGCTTTTGGCCTCATTTCTAAATGTATGATCATAATTATGTGTAATTACACTAGCGCACTTTCAACTTGCGTTATAACTTTATAAACCGTCGTATATTGTTTATTTTCTTCTACTTCAACTCTCTCTCTTTTTCCATTTCAGTACTTAACGTTTGGAACTTCTACCTTCTCGCTATGTCTTTATGGTCATTGATTGCTTTTCTACTATATTTATTATTACCAGAAAGTCCCAAATTCTTGGTAACACAAAAAAGATACGATGAAGCAAGAAATATTTTGATACAAATATATACTGAAAACAGTGGAAAGCCTGCCGACACGTTTCCGGTGAGAATGTTGCATTTTTTATCAGAATTTTTGATGTTCGAGGCTGATCTGGGAATACAGCTGCCTATTTCTTATTCAAAAAGTGCTCGACTGGTTACAAACATTGATAAAATGGGTATTTTGAATATGTTTTTATTGCGACAATGAACAAAAAATTTTGCACATAGAAACAGTGCATATAATATATTATGTACTTTCATTTGTTTGTGATATATTTAATTTTTTGAAGTGAAATTTTCTTTAGCGGCGTTGTGCACTTTTTTTGGGCTGGGTAAAAAATGTTAAACTCGCGTCAGGAAGTGACCGTAAGATCCGTTGCCTAGCAACCGACAAAGTAAATATCAAAATAAATAGTTTTTGACATCACGTAAAGATTGCGAGTAAGAAATGTTACCCATATTAATATGGGTAAAAAAAGCAGTCAAAACATACTTCATGAAAAGTGTTTAAGTATTCAAAAATGCACAACGTGAATATTCAAGTTTTCACTTCTGCCGGCACTCCCGGAGTGCAACCCGTTATTTTTTTAAATATTTTATTCACAGTTTATAACTGTTATGGCCAGCAATAAAAGTCGATTACCATTGTTACTTTTACACCCCAATAGACACAAAATCATACGATGCTCTGCTTTCAGCATTTAATTTTTCAGCCAAGAGATTATTTGGTTTTTATGTTACCTACATCTGCTCCAGTTTTTTTCAAATAAAGTAGTTAAAAATTATGATTAAAAAACCGGAATGTTGGTCGAATTTTGTTGTCAACTGTATAAAACATTTTTTATCCATATAGACGACCAATTGAATATTCAGGACTTATGCTGGAAAGTGTTACACCGACGTCGGTCGCGTACCGATTTGTATGGACTCGCGCGCGTCAACGCTACACTATTATATATACAATCATGTCCATTTATCGTCAGTGCCTTGGTTCAAATGACCGACCGTACCCGACTTACGTTAGCGTAACTCTTATTCACACATAATTATATTTTTATTTCTTTTTTACCTATTATTTTAATGTACATACTTACTATGTTCAGATATATTCACACTCATTTTCGTAAGAATTTTCGCTTACCTTGATTATTATTGCACGGGGGGACGTCATTTCGTCATTCGTGAGGTTTTTGCTGAAAATCAGCGCTGTTGACAATAGGTTCGTCCGAAGTCACGGCATTTAGCTGAGCATTGACCTATTCTTGCACAGAAACGACGCACAGCTTAATTGCTCATGATATTGTTGTATACTCGTTGCAAAAATTGTATTTTTCCATTGCGCAAGCGGCACTTTGTTGTTTTGATTGTTTAATTTGTTTGTTTGTTTTCATTTGCAAGTGTCGCAACATAATTACGCAATGTAAATTCGTATTGTCTCTGGCCTTTACCTCATCGAGCAATAGACAAAATTTGTTAAACTTTTAATTTATTTGTAATTTTAATGTGATGAATACGAGGCTTTTGACTGATCTGTCAAGTAGTTCTAAATGTTATATTTTTTTGTAATGTGCGTTTAGTTTGTGCAGAATAAATCATTTTTCTTTCTTTCTTTCTTTCTTTATTCCAACTTTATTCAATAATGCAGAAGAAGTAATTTTTTTCTTATTTTTTTCTAGTACCCAAACATATTTGAAAAGGAAATCAAGGAGGTAGATTCACAAAAGACTGATGCTGGTGATACTAAAGTGAAGTTTCGAGACAAAATCATGGCTGGTCTTAGAAACATGAAACCTTTATTACGGAGACCACTAGTTGGCTATATAGCATTAATAGGATTTACCCAATTTATTACATTAGGAATGTACGTATGATTCTGTTATTTGTTATTTAAAATTAATTCTTATTTATATTTATCGTTTAATTTTAGATTGTGAGCTTTCCCAATCAAATTAATCTGCCTAGCCTTTTCCTAACTATGTTGGGGTCGGCTTCCAGTCTAACCGGATGCAGCTGAATACCAGTATTTTACATGGAGCGACTGCCTGTCTGACCTCCACAACCCAATAACTAGGTAACACGATACATTTTGGTAAGATTAGTTGACGGAAAAAGATCAGACCAACGACTTAACGTGCTTTCCGAGGCACGAAGGGTCTCGATGTCATAGATCGACCCGTTATCATTTAACCACGAGCCCCTAGCTTGGGAGCTTTCTATAACGAAGAATTCGAAATTCGAATTCGAATTGAAAAGGTAGGAACACAAATTGGTATACACACCAATTCATATTGTTTAAAATTCATGGAATTATGACACCTTTTCTCACCTTTTCTCTTCCCAAGGGCGGTAAACGGAAGAGTAGATGGATGGATGGGAAATTGGATAGAGATATTATAATAACAACATTATAATACAATCATTTGATGTTAAATAAACACCTAAAAATCTTACATACATTTAAATAAATTAAATGAATCGGGTGTTTGGTTAGGTAGAGTAGATGAAAATGCAGTCATGTCAACACTGGAATTTTTTGACAGGCTCGTTGGTCTGGCGGTTGCAAGCGCTACTGCTGAGCAGCATGAGGTTCTGGGTTCGATTCCCGGGTCAAGCAAAGTGTTATTGGGTTTTTCTATTTGAAATTTCTCAGTAGCAGCCCGGAGTTTGGATTTGTGCCCGGTTGATGGCAATATGCTCGCCCCCTATTACATGGGACTCAAACATAACTGGCAAAATATGGGTGTATTTTAGGTACACCTCTGCCCAACCCTTCGGGGAATACGGGCGTGATGTTAGGTTATATTAATACAATTATTTGACATTACATAGACACCTAAAGAACTTAAGAGACATTAATAAATAAATAAAATGAATTGGGTGTTTTTTTTAGGCAGAGTTTATAGGAAAATTTAGTCATCTTCATTTTAAATTCTTTTTACCTTTTGTGGTATAGTAATTTTATTCTAGGTCCATAAGCTTTACATAATATAATTATATAACTAATGTACCTATACAATAAAGAGTAACGGTGGAGTTTCTTGCTCATTCTTTGCCATACGAAAACTACCTTTTGGAAAGGGCGACTCGATACAATTTTTTTTTGTAAATTTTGACGTTCAAAAATGGTTTATAAGGACCTATTTGAAATAAATGATTTGTCTTTGACTTTGATTATAGTTTAATAGTTTATTTTCCAAAAAACTTAGTACTACTTAACAATGGTAATGTGGCAACAAATTCCATAAAGGTACAGAAATTAGCGTCTGTAGCCGAACTAGGCATAGCCTGTATTTCGGCTATCAGCACCATTCCCCTCGGGAATAATACAAGTAAAGGTGCCAAGCAATAGAGGCATAAATAGTTAAATCAGTACTACAGAAATACATAATAATAGTTGATAAGTAATCTAGGTAAGTAAAATTGTAAATATATAGGTAAGTATTTACAAAAAACCATAATAATTATTGCAACCATAATTATTGCAACACTGTAATTTTAAAATCATTTTGTCTTATAGTTTCACTGAAACATCGATTCAAAGAATTTTAACGTAGTAAACATTAACCCCGTTTTTTACCTGGACTCCTTTTTATTCTCACTTCAGTTTTTCGCCAGACTCAAAGAGCTATTTCGCCTGATTCAACCCATTTGACGTCGTTCGCGTTATTTTTTTCTTATAAACCTTCGTCAAAGCGTTTAAGGCTCTAAAATTCGACCCTGTACGTACTGGAAGGCATTGAACCGTTAAACCACAAACGTTGGGGCCAGAGTTAAATTCAGCGATATTCATAAATTAAAACCGAAGTTTAATTAGTATGAAACATTTGCTATTCGAATTGCTAAAAAAACAACTTTATGATTCAAAACACAAGGGATGAAATTGCGTGGTTGTAATTGCAGCGACAATTTCCACACGAAATTACTAGTTAAAACTGAACAGATAAAAGAATTTCAGTTTTTTTTTACAGACACAACGCCATCAGGCTATGGTTCCCACAATTATCTACAATTGTAGAACATTACAATTTTGATGGAAATCAAAATCTATGTGACCTGTTGGATTCATATACGGGGAGTTTGAAAATCAAGAGTGCTTCAAATGCGACATCAGAAGTTTGTGTTCCGGTAAGTAGAATTTTAGTCGCAAAATTATTACTAGAAGATTGTATAAGAGAGGAGAGATTCATTAATTCAGGATTTACAGTACGACACAACTTAGATGTAGCATAGATTTGAAAATTTTCATTCATTCATTTAAATTTTACGAATGTATTTTGGTATAAGAGTTAGTAGTAGTAATGTATAAGGTTTACAAGTTATTGCGTTTTCGAAAGATCATTTTGAAAGCGCACTCAGTTCGGATGGTGATCGGTTTTACGAATTTTGCCGATGCTACATCTAAGTTGTGTCGTACTGTACCTACTTGTAAGAATTACTGTAGATCAGATATTGCCATCCTAACTTTTGACGGCACGGTTGGCGCAGTGGTTAAGCGATTGACTGCTGCGCTGCGTGTCACGGGTTCGATTCCCGCACGGAACAAATATTTGTATGACCTACAACTAGTTGTTCCAGGTCTGGCTGTTTGTGTATGTGAGTTCAAATGTTTGTAAACGTACCCTCAATATAGGAGAAATTCCTAGTGGGTGCAAAGTTTAATAAAAAAAAAAAAAAACTATAATAATATAAATGCGAAAGTGAGTTTTGTTGGTTTGTTACGCTTTCACAAAACGGCCAAACGGCTAAATAAATAAACGGATTGAGATGAAATTTGGCACATGGGTAGACATGACTTAGGAATTTTTATTCCGATATTCTCAAGGGATCGACACATATGTGGGTGAAACCGCGTGGTGCAGCTAGTCATTAATAATATTATGTTTTGCATACAGCCAAAAGCAAAATTGGTTCGTACGTGGCTCGCTACGAACAATGTATGTTATGATGGACTATGTCTGTGCAGTTGGTGGGTTTTAAGATATCTACTTAAAAAAAATCACCATCATCATCATCAGCCTATTAATGTTCCCACTGCTGGGACACAGGCCGACCCACTCCCTCTCTGTGAGAGGGAGTGGGCCGTAATCCACCACGCGGGTCCAGTGCGGGTTGGTAGATGTCACATGTCTTCGAATGTTTGGTTCTAAGACATGCCAGTTTCTTTACGATGTTTTCCTTCACCGTTTTTGAGAGCAGTGGTGATGAAATTATTTACACAAAGTAAAGCGCCTGCTTGGGTTCGAACCCACGACCTACAACTCGTAGGTCGGGGCCGATACCATTGGGTCACCACTGCTGCTTAAAAAAATACAATCCATAAACCAAGAATTGCAGTGGAAATCGAACTCTGAAAACTTAAGAGTTAAGAGTTATTATAAGTCAAACAAACTTGCAAACTATTGGCAAGAACTAAAAAACCCCAGGTTTCCATATCTCTTGAAACAGCTTGAAACTAAGTAACTTATCTCCAGCGGAATATGAAGACAGTGATATATGATTGTAGAAACTTCGACCTGCAGTTTTACCCACTTTAGAATCGATGATGGGGGCCTCTCGAGACCCAAATTGAGTTCCGGGGAAAAATATCCTACTAAGTCCCCCGCCATGATTTATTTTCGTATAATGTTTCACTGAAATCGTCCGAAGCGTTCTCGTGAAATTGGGTAACAAAACAAACCGGTTTAGATTTGTTATGTAAGGGAGAGGGCTGTGTGGTTCTCAATTTCAAAAACCACCTCGTAACTTAGACGGCTTTTGAAGTGGGAGTGCGAAAATTAGAATGTAACTTATATATACCACTTAGTTACGTGGTGGGTACCTACATCATCAAACGGCCTTCAAAGGCTTGTGGTATACTCAACAAAGTTATACGTATCTTATATTAATAACTGGGTACCAGGCTATGCGCAATACTTTTTTTTTGGTCCGTTTTCTAAAAATGAAACCTAACTAGATCGATTTATCGCCTCTGAAACCCCCTGCATACTAAGTTTCATGAAAACCATTGGAGCCGTTTCCGAGATTCAGATTATATTATACATATATACTTACGTATATACAAGAATTGCTCGTTTAAAGGTATTATATATTCTTTGACATCAATGGCATGTGAAAACAGAACTAGACGATATATAGTTTTGTACACGCAGATTTGACTTAATTATTTTTTTGGTATTGATCATGTTTCTATAAAACAAGAAAGTTCTTTGACACAAATTTCCTTGCTACGAAAAATAATGAGCCTTGTTACCCGAATTCGAATTTATTTAATCACTATCTTTTCAATTTGTCCCGTATCACTTAGTTTTTTGGGTCACATAATACATAGTTACATTGTTCCTCGACTACTTGTTGTAAGTTTTTCGCTGTGTATCTTTAATTAACAAAGTGATACGTAAGTTTAAAGCTAACCCATCCAATTAAGGCGAATGTGCTTCCACTAATAGCTTTCCCACAATAATTCAGTGTGGTTTAGTTCGGAACTACACACAACCCTTAGTATTGCGGTCTCCGTTCTAAAACCACAATGGTTTCCATTATTTATGATAGCACTACCATTATTAATATCAATTTCAACTGTCAAAACGTTTTGGGGTGATACTTTGCTGTCGACAAAATAAATTACTATAATAATGGCGATAATCTAAATCTATATTTGGTATCACATAATAATATCAACCAACTTTAATACCCCAAAGTTAATTACTAATCATTTGTAGATGTCGTAAATTACATCACATATGGCAATTATAACTGTCCTTCCGGTTAGCGATAACATCAGTTCATTCATTAGGACAAAGATTTTCCTTTAATTACGGACATACGTAATAATAGTTAAGGGAAATACTTTCGAACAAAAAATCAATATTTCTTTTGTTTGTGGCCACGTTTACATCAATGTAGAAACAATGTCTTCTACATGTCGTTTCCAGTGTTTTTGTTTATTGCTTACACTAAAACAAGTTGCGAAGATTAGTTTTAGGTTATAGTAAACAAAATGTTTCAAACAATGTCAATTAGTCACTAGTAGTAGGTACTAGTGAAGTATCAAAACACGTCTGGATGTAAATGAGAATTCAGACATACTCGTAATACCGACTCAAATACGACAGATCTCTCCGTAATTTATGAACATCGTATACTTCGTGTTACTGGCTAATATTTTCAATAGTGAGACAAAAATCTCTAAAAAACGCAACAACTACTGTATACAGCAGTGATATAGCCTAGTGGTGTGAACGTCAAACTGCCAAGTCATAGGGTCTCGAGTTCGAACCCAAGGCACGCACCTCTGACTTTTTGGGATTCATGTGCGTATTGTATGTATAAATAGCACTTGCTTCAAAACCAGTGAAGGCAAACATCGTGAGGAAACCGGCATGCCTGAGATATATTTCTGGAGCCGTCCAGAAATATATCTCAGGCATGGCGCACATAAACTCTGACACCAAGGAAACAGATGAAAAAAAAGACGTGTGGCACTCGGGGACTGCCCCGGCGAAGCTATTGCATAGCATTTTTTATCAACTTACGCAATTGTAAAATATTAACCCGAATACAAGAAATAGCAATGATGACATTGACAGGAACTGTTATTCACATTTATAGTTTTTAAAACTTGACACAACGTAATGGCCGGGAACATCAAACTAATAAAAAGGTTTTAATTTAACTATTAATAGTCAATGATCATTCGTCTAAGTAAATTTGAACTTTATTGTCAAACAGTTAAACATAATTTTCAATACAACACTCTCGTATCATTCGTCTAAGTAAATTTGAACTTTGTTGTCAAGCAGTTAAACATAATTTTCAATACAAAACACTCTTTTTTTAGGTAGTATTTTCGTTACGAAATTTCTGGATTAGGTCTCCACACTCAAGGCCCGCGATAGAAGCTATGCAATAGCTTAAAAAAAAGCTACATAATAAACTTTTTCTCTTTTACAGCATGTAAGCGGCGCAGAAACCTATATAAACAGCATTATCATAGGCCTCATAAGCCTCCTGCCCTATTTCATAAGTGGAGTCATCGTGAACAAGGTCGGCAAGAAGGTCCTGCTCTTCATCGGAGGCCTGATGTCTACGGCCACCTTGCTTGGACTGAGATGGTCGAATTCAAAGACCACGATGGTGGCATTATTCTCAGTGAATGTAGCTGTGACGCAGACGATGAAGAGTTTGGTGCAGGTGGTGCTGATTGATGTCATTCCAACTGCTATGAGGTAAAGAGGTTTATAATTTTGAAGAAACTGTACACACGGCTACACATCAAGCTATACATTTTCAGTTTACGCTAATCTCGTATTGTATAGGATTTCCGTACAATGCGAGGTCAGCTTATACTGGAAATGTATAGCTTGATGTGTAGCTGTGTGTACCTTTTAAAGAGGGATGGAACTGTTGGTTTTGCATAGCTCCATCTCTCTCTTGCACAGGAACTTCATCGACCTCCGTGGATATCCGAAATAATATCTTCTGATATTTGGTTGGCATACGTTAGAATCAATTAGTAAGTATAAAAATCAATCAATCTTCCTAGCCTTTTTACCAACTATCTTGGGGTCGGCTTCCAGTCTTACCGGTTGCAGCTGAATACCTATATTACAATTAGTGAGTATAATATGCTCCTTAATAATTAGTATCTTGCATACCTACAGCGAAAATCTTTAAGACAGTTTTTTGTTCTATGGTTTTATAATTTCTGAAACTGCTTAAAACGCTTTGAGATTGTCAACATGATTGTCTCTCTGTTTATTTAATTATGTATTCTATATATTTTGACTTTGGACACAATTTAGTACTTTTCATAACCAGATTCTTAATGTATTTCTTTTTCTTTCCACCAGGGCCTTGTCCTTATCTCTGGTGATGCTGACGGCTCGTATGGGGACATTGGTTAGCAATATTACCTTCCCCATTCTACTGGCCATGGGGTGTTCCATTCCCTTCTACACGATGGCTTCAATGATGTCATGTAAGTTTACCAATGGGACCTTTACTGGTTCTCTTGTGGTCATCTACTTCTCCACCTTATTAAAATCATTTTGTACAACTGTCAAACGACACAGTGACAGTTGTGATTTGAATATATCTAACAGACAATTTAATTAGCAATTAATTTTCTTGACATTATAGCTGCGGATGATGTTTTCCATAATGAAAAATGGTATTAGGTCTTTTTATTGATATAGCCTTTATTGCAAGAAGGAAGAGGTACATAATATACATATAAGTTATCCATGAAAAATGTGTCGTAAAAATAGGCTCAGAAAATAAAATGTTCTCTAAGTAGAAGTATGGTGATTAATGCTCATGCCTTCTCTGTATGAAAAGAGGTCTTTGTTCTGAATTATTATATAAAATTATAATAAAATCCTTGTGCAATAGGTCTTCGATGAGCTTCTAACGATAAAACACTAGCATCTGTTTTTAATACAAGCAAGTTCACAAGTTCATGCGAAATATTTTGAACTAGAAGCTGGATCGTCTAGGTGCTATTTGCATCATGATATTACGTTACAATTTGCTAAGCTAAAATGCCGCATTTTAGTTAGTACCTACGATGCGACGTCTCTGGCTCCAGTTACATATAAATCTGAATTGGATCACTACGTTCTAAGCCAAACTTGAAAACCGGGATTGGAAATAGCTGGATTATATTTGGAATATAAGTTCTTTCGACCATATTCTATTACTATACCATGGCTGATAATTATATCGTTCTCGGGAATATTTCAGACTAAATTTAGAAAAATAAAATTTTAGTCAGCCCTAAAAAGATGTTTAGATGGCAAGGAACCATTTAATTGTCTACAACTATTGTTCTACGAGTATAACATTTGTATATAAAATAAATTGTATATTATGTTTTTGAATGTATTTACCAAAACAATCTATACACCCTATATGACCAAAACAATTTACATAGTGATCATTCCAGAACAAGGTAAACAAGACTGACAACATCATAGACGACTTATATCGAACGTCTTTGACTTAGGGCCTGTTTCACCACCTACGATTAAGTTCCTATTAACTTACTTGGCAGATAATTTCATACAATTTCTGATCCTTTTTTGAATTTATTCGGTAAGTAGTGGCTATTCGGACATCGTGAAATAAGCCCTTAGTATAAGAGAGGAACAATAAAGCTGTTTTCAGACTAACGCGATTTGTCGCGCGACGCGACATCGGTTATTGTTATACCGCGAAGTTTTGTATTGTTCGTGTCGCGTCGCGCGACTAATCGCGCTGGTCTGAAAACAGCCTAATTTTGACAATAAAATGGTTCCTTGCCCGTATAAACTTTGTTTTGGGGCTGACTGGACTAGTAAAATTTCCAATATTTTAAATATTCCTGGAATATAACTTTACCTTGCAAAATCCACTGTTTTCAATATTCCTGAACATGATACATAAGAGGTAATAATATCCACTTGATCGCACCACAAGCCTTTGAGTATTCGAAGTCGATATATCATATTTGCAAGAGAACACTGCTGCTGAACCTCTTGATATAATATTTTTATAATAAAATTGTACGAGTATACGATGTTTGGGACAGTGTCCCCCAAACACCTAGTTTGGGAGTCATCGTCACGTTTGGGGGACATCGTCCAGTATCTTTGGAGACCAGAGTTCCGGTATCTTGGGGATCAGAGTCACAAATTATTCATAATGTTTTTGTTATTTGTTTCAGTCGTGGTGGTCTTGACAATGTTCATGCCAAAGAAGAAAGAATAGAAGACGTACGAAGAAAGTATAGGACATAATAAACTAGACTGTTCTTCTTAACATTTTGTAGTTTTATTCCTCTTTTATCATGGATGCGTTTAAAGATATTAATAATTGAGGCCACAAGCGCAAAAACGGCCTAATAAATTTTTATAAAAAAATAGTAAGACGTGTAGTTAGTAAAGCCAATACGGCCCGTATTGGCTTTTACACGTGACGCGCGAACTGTTACCATTATGAATATTGAGCTATTCTAGATTCCTCAGCATAGTATAAATTTTTGATCGGTAGTTCCAGTCTATAAATGGTCTAGAATCATGTTCCTACTACTGAATTCATGGTAATACGGGGTGGCAGGGAAATCGAAGTGAAAACTTTTATAATAGATTCAGTACCTACATAATTCTGAAGGCCCCTGAGTTGCAATTTTTCGTCGATTATTTAAAAAAAATCTTTTGTTTCATAGAAAGTGCAATGGTAAATGGTAGAAACCTACGCGGTCAAAATGTATGGAATAGCAGTTTTTTTTTTAATAACCTACTATTGCTATAGGTAGTGCAGAAAACACCGTGTATAGCGCAGAAGCCAATTGCTCAGCAAAGAGCGTGAGAGTAGTGGTGGCCTAGTGATATCGGGCTCGACTTACGAGCAGCAGGTTCTTTATTACTGATTTTTAGCAGCAGGTACTTTATGGCTGCAGGTCATGAGTATGAACCTAGACAAGCAAGTACCTGTCTGGGTTTTAACTTTTACTTTTTGTATTTAATTTCATTACCACTGCTCTCAAAATGTTGAAGTTAAAACATCGTGAGGAACCGGCGTGTCCTAGGACCAAACATTCGAAGACATGAATGTGACATCTACCAAGCCGCATTGAGCACGGCCCACGATCCCGATTTCACAAATGATCTGACCACGATTATGTCTGTGGACTTTAAAAGAAACTGTGATCTCTCAGTTTGTTTCGGTCTTTCTTCTCAGAGTAGTCAGATAGGAAACGACATCCACATCTAGTTTAAAAAATATTATTGACTTGTAAAGTCTTTGTACAAACCAATTTCCAGAAAATAAAATCATGTCATTTCATCACTCCTTGAGAGGAGTCCTGTATCCCAGCAGTGGGAACGTTAAAAGCTTATTATACAATTTCCCAGCTGCATTTATTTAATCTTATGCACAAAATCATCGAACAAAGGCGGACTTTATGCCATAGGCATTCTCTACCGGCCTACCTTACCCATTGTTATTCCTGGAAAACCTATTATCACGATATCAGATTGAATGTCAACTGTTAAACAATGAGACTGCAAAGGGAAGCTGTTCAGGCGTAGGCAGATATTGCGCGATATAAATAAATATGTAGCAAAATGTATTGTGAATGGGATTAAATGGAATCATTGTTGTCAGTGGATAGGTTGAGAAACAGTATAAATAAGTTACAGTATTACGTCTTCATAGAAAACGGCCGAAACGAAGTAGAAGAACAACAATCTCGATTGCGCGGCAGTTACGCACGGTCGCGGAAGGTTTTAGGTAATTATTTCAAGGTCACTGTCGAGAAGTAATACTGTTAATTATACTGTGGTTGAAGTCTTCTGTGGTGAAAGTGATTGGCTACAAGGGATTCTGGAGCAGATGTCTCATTGCCACTCTGATCACAAGAAACAGAAAAAAAATGGTGGGAGGCCTTCGACTTGTAATTGCATAGGCTTAGGACTTTTGAAAAGAGTATCTATCTATATTATATAAAAATGAATCTCTATTTCCTTGGTCACGGTATCACGCGTGAACGGCTGGACTAATTTCGCTAATTCTTTTTTTGTTGTGTTTCTTTTAGTATGGAGATGGTTCTTAGAATAGGTAGGTGAAGGTAGGGTAGGTAGGTAGGTATGCAAGTAGGTAGGTATGTATGTTGGTAAAGTATGTATGTAGGTAGGGTAGGTAGGGTAGGTAGGTAGGTATGTATGTATGAATATAGGTAAGTAGGTAGGGTAGGTAGGTAGGTGTAGGTAAGTAGGTAGGTAGGTATGTATGTATGTAGGTAGGTAGGTAGTGAGGGTGCTTACCCGTGCGAAGCCAGGGCGGGCAGCTAGTATACAATAATTATGTTCTTTTAGATGAAATAAAGCAGAATACATCTCTAAGATTATCTGCATAATTCTAAGAATACAGAACGGTAAACCCTCTTAAGTGACCCTGAAACTTGTCTATTGCGCTAATGACTTGGGCTAACCTGGAGTAGGTTAGCCAAGTAGGTTATCAAAGGTCAATAATATGAACCTATATGTTTTATCTTTATCCATCATACTAGTAATGGTTACATAATCAGCCTAATAGTGTTCCCACTGCTGGGCCACAGGCCTCCTCTCTGTGAGAGGGAGTGGGCCGTAATCTTCCACGCGGGCCCAGTGCGGGTTGGTAGATGTCACATGTCTTCGAATTTTTGGTTCTAAGACATGCCGGTTTCCTCACGATGTTTTCCTTCACCGTTTTGAGAGCAGTGGTGATGAAATTATTTACACAAAGTAAAGCGCCTGCTTGGGTTCGATCCCACGACCTACAACTTGTAAGTCGGGGCCGTTACCACTGGGCCACCACTGCTCTAATGGTTAAGGCGCACTTAACACATTTTCGGGTCGCCTTGATTCGGCACAGACTAGCGAGCACGGTGACATGGCTCGAGTCACACATTTAATCACAGTTTATTCATATAAAATGTGTGACGCGAGCCATGTCACAGTAGGCCGTGCTCGCTAGTCAGGTCGAAAAATCGCATAACAATATACAATCAATCTACCTAGTCTTTTCCCAACTATATTGGAGTCGGCTACCAGTCTAACTGGATGCAGCTGAATACCAGTATTTTATAAGAAGCGACTGCCTACCTAGTAAGTAATTAAGTACTCATTTATTTACCAAAAACTTAGCTTAGGTAACATCAGTGTATTTTAGGTAATTATGGGATGGGTATGGCTATTACAAAAAGTAAGACCCCTGCCATTTAAACTAGGAAAATCCTGTATCTTGAGGGACGGTGTTCTTTAGTGGGTTTGACACGTTTTACATAATATTTATAATTGTGTAATAATATTTAGATGTTAACATTTTATTGCGTGGGTTTATTGGTTAATTGTGTGTGAGTGTGTTGCTGTAGGGATAAAGTGGTCTGTTAGTATGTGTGTGTGTGTGTGTGTGTGTGTGTGTGTGTGTGTGTAGTGTGTGTGAGTGTGGTACCTATAATCAGTAAAAAACAATATATAATACCTGACCTCTACAACCCAGTTACTGGGTAATACGATACCTATTGGTAAGACTGGTTGTCAGACTTTCGGGCTTCTGACGACCCGTAACGCCTATAAAAATTCCACGAATGACAGCCGGGACCAACAGCTTAACGTGCTTTGCGAGGCATGGATGAGTCTCGGTATGTAAAGATGTTCACCTATCCACAGACCAACCCCGGCAAGCGTAGCTTAACCTGATGGATCGACCCCGAGCGGCTGTTATTACTTAGCCACGAGCTCCTCGCATAATCACATAAAGCTTTGTGCAGACCAGCGCGACTTGTCGCGCGATGCGACACCGGTTATTGTTATACCGTGAAGTTTTGTATTGTTCGTTTCACGTTGCGCGATTAAGAATATAGAATTGTAGATATATGTTCGGGAATAAACCGCTCGGCTTAGCTGGAAATGTACCGAGCCGACCCTAACATTTAGCGTTAGACAGGCTACCCTTAGACGAAGTTTACCGATCGACATGAACCGAATAAAAACGGATTTGTGTAGTAATTACTTCGGATAAGCTTTTTTGTTCAACAAAACCCTGCCAAATCGAATGTGCCGACCCGTTACATTAGACACGGTTACATAAAACCCACGAATGGACACTAATAATATACAGAGTCATCAGAAACCTATCAATCAAAACCAAGTGATCATAGCTCACAGTTCCACTTAACGAAATACTTTTCTCCTAATACTTTGTCAATAAAACTAACCCTGTATTTGTATAGAAATACTACATAAATAACCGGGAAAGCTTAATGTAAGGCGATTATGATTAGCTGAACGATTGAGTGGGCGAAGGCATTAGTTTCACAACGCGAAACTTGCTGAGCGACGTCTGACGTCATATTGGCATGACGAACAATAATCATTTATATGACACGGTAACACCTAAATGACGTAAATAGGTGACGTTATCATAATTATTATAATATAGAAGAAGATTGTTGAACTGCTATGAAAGAAATTGTTCTTCTTCTTTTTGCGTCGATGGTATTTTAGTTGAGAGGGCGCCTTAGCTAAGTAATAATAGCCGCACGAGTTGATCAGGCCAAGCTACACTTGCCGCGGTCGGTCAGTGGATGGGTGACCATGTTTACATACTGAGACCCCTCCGTGCCTCGGAAAGCACGTACAGCCGTTGGTCCCGGCTGTCATTCTTGGATCTTTAACCGGTAAGTCCTCACCTCAGCCCCAGGCGCACAAAAACTCCCAATACACTCAACTCTCCTCGTGTCCCCGGGAACACAGTCCGGACTGACGGATGTAAGCTATATTCGTATTAAACATACGGGCTGATATGGTCTGTGGTTGGTTTTGATCTATGGTAGGATAATATAGTTGTTAAATAAATCGACTAAAACGTCAAAATATGCAGAAACAATGCTAGAAAAAAGTAAAAATTGAACATTTTGGCACGGCAAAATGGCGACTGCGCATGCGTTCAGCGCGCTGCACTCCGCGTTCTATTTATTTGTTTTCTATTGTTTTTTAAGTGTAAATCGACGGGAAATGGTGTTATTTCAATAATTAAGTAGTGTCGTCATCGTATATAGTTAATACTTGCGCTAAATAACATCGTAATTACCTATTACGGACCCATCAAAAAATGTAAGCAAACTCGGTAGTGAAAAAACGTGTTGATGTGAAATTTTGAGTTTTGTGTGTGTTTTGTGTATGTAATCGCTGGTAAGTCATTTATTTTATATTCTTGAATAACTAATAAATAATAAAAATGCATAATACAGAAAAAAAAGAGTTCAATATTTTTTTGTCAACTAAATAATGTTACGTAATGATACGGTTATCTATTTATTGAACTTTTTTAATTATATGTGTTTTTATTTATTGTGTTTATCCGTAAATAATGGTTTTGACCGATAGTATATGTATTCATAATGTATCCTGCGAAATTTCATGTGAATCGAACCAGTAGTTTTATTATAAATAATCAAAACAATGAACAAAGGAATTTCTTATCAGAATCTGATAAGAATGTTCATTTATCAATACTATAAGTATTATAAAAAATCCTTTGTCTAATCAGGAACCCAAAACCATTAACGATAAGACTATTTACGTAACAAAAAGCTCTCAGTTTTTGTTTATATTAGCGAGCTCTTATCTCTGACGCGCCGCGGGCGTGCCGCGCGGCCTGACGGGTTGTCGCGAAATCGCGCCGCGCGGCCTGAGAGGCCGCGCGGTAACAATCGTAACGACCCGTTACGACTGACTGACAGACTGGTTATCTCACCAAAGGGTGTCGTATTACCCAGTAACTGGATTTTAGAGGACGGATAGGCAGTCGCTCTATACCACTTCATAAAGCAACAAGGTCTATTTAATTTGTCTATGTAACAGGTAGATTAATTCAACCTTAGTGTAGTTTCAATTTAATGGAATTTTTTATCAAAACCGATAAAGCGATTTCGAGGTTGACTATAAATACGCAAAAAAATTGTCTGCACCATATTCCAAACATACCTAATATACTAGTCACTAGTGTATGTACGTTGCTCTTATCATTTAACCTTCATAGGTTATTGGAAATCAGAACATGTAAAATACTGGTATTCAGCTGCATCCGGTTAGACTGGCAGCCGAACCCAACATAGTTTGGAAAAGGCTAGGCAGATGATGGTACTTTCATCATCAGCCTATTAATGTTCCCACTGCTGGGACACAGGCCTCCTCTCTGTGAGAGGGAGTGGGCCGTAATCTACCACGCGGGCCCAGTGCGGGTTGGTAGATGTCACATGTCTTCGAATTTTTGGTTCTAAGACATGCCGGTTTCCTCACGATGTTTTTCCTTCACCGTTTTGGGAGCAGTGGTGATGAAATTATTTACACAAAGTAAAGCGCCTGCTTGGGTTCGAACCCACGACCTACAACTCGAGTCCGCTACCACTGGGCCACAACCGCTCTCATGATGACTGCTCTAAATGCTCTGATGGTACTTTGGTTTATTCATATTATATTGTTTGACCATAGTTGGTGGCCACGTTGATGGTGGCATCAGAAGCATTCTTTGGGTCTTCATAGGTGCAAAAGAACGGGCACTTAGGACACTCCAGCAAGTGGGGCATGGTCTGATCAGTAGCACCGTACTTGCACTGGGTGTTTGATGAGTCAGTAATTCCCCACTTCGACAAATTGTATTTGCAGCGGCCTGGACTTGGGTAAAAATGGAATTAGTAAGTACTATTATGCTCCTTGGTAGTTAAAAAAACCGTAGTTATTGAGGAGATTCCAATGAAATTGAAACTTATATTTTTTTATTTTTTTTCACATACTTGCATGTTTTTTTTCCTAATAAACTTTGACATTAACTGTTTAGGTATAATAATACTTTGCCATAATTATTTTTGACATAATATACAACCTTATTTTTTATTCATTACAAATCTCTTAAGGGGTCATTGTACTCATCATTATGAACAACTTTTACTATGGGACCAAAGCTGAAATCGCGAAAAAAAAATCTGCTGTTCCCTACATTTTGACGAGATACGCGAACATAAATGTATGGAACAGCTGATTTTTTTTTCACGATTTCAGCTTTGTTCCCATAGTAAAAGTTGTTCATAATGATGAGTACAATGACCCCTTAAGAGGTTTGTAATGAATAAAAAATAAGGTTGTATAGTTTGTGTTGACATAATTATCTTGTAGGCTGATTTGTTTTGGTATAATTTTAATTCGCATAATGTCACTAGGCGTCACCAAACATCAGAAGCTAGGTACGCAAGAAGAACCCGCAATACCGCCCTCAATTTGAGGAAAACAGATTTGATGTTACATAACATAACATCACGCCTATAATCCCCGAAGGGCAGGCAGAGGTGTATCTATAGTACACCCACATTTCGCCAGGTATAACAAAAGTTGTGTTGTTTTGGTTTGTAATTTATAGGCTTTGAATCTTTCATTGTAAAAAGAGAGTTCCTAGCTGTGATTAACAAGAAATGACACCAAGGTGTTATGCTAAAATATATTTTTAACAAACGTAAGTAGGCCCAGGAGATGATTGTCCGACGAGCTTGACGCGTACAGACAGGATTGGTCCACACTAACTCAACACAGAGAGGAGTAATACGGAGAAAGAAGAACAAAGGCCTTTGCTCTGTAGTAGGACAACATAGGCTAAAAATAATAAATCTAAACTAATATTACAAAGAGAAAAGATTTGATTTGTATGTTTGTAAGCTTGTATGTTTGTTTGTTACACTTTTATGCTAAAACAGCTGAACGGATTTGGATGAAATTTGGCACAAAGGTAGACCATGGCCTAGGTTAACACATAGAATACTTTTTATACCGATATTCCCATGGAGTTGAAACTTATGCGGGCAAAACCGCGGGGCGCAGCTAGCAATAATAAAAAACATTTGTAGGTTTGATGAAAAAAATTGTAAAAATTTGGTGTGAGTGCGTTTATTGAGATTCAACACCAGTGAAACCACAGATAACCAATATACAGATGAGTTTTAACGAAGCATTGCAGATACAGTTAAAATATATTTCGTTCAACGTGAAATATATTGCGCTTTTTCTCGGCGAGTTGGACGAAATTGGAAGTATATATGTAGTATAATCAACTTGGTAAATAATTGTTTTATTTCAATCTTTATTTACATTTACGGTGGTGGAATGTACACATCCTGCATATTGTTAATTTAATCTGGCTATACACGATGTTTTACTTAATTTTTTCTACTGTTTTTAAGAGCTGACACTGCCTCGTCGGTCTACTGGTCGCAAAGCGCTACTGCTAAGCGTGAGGTCTGGGTTCGATTCCCAGATCGGGCAAAGTGTTATTGGGTTTTTCTTTCTAGAATTTTTCAGTAGCAGCCCGGAGTCTGGACTTGCGCCTGATAATCTGGCCATACACGATGTTTTATTTTGCTTATTACCCGACTGCCCCAGAAGGAAGGTAATGTTTTTCGAGAGTATGTATGTATGTATGTATGTCTATTTCTTTGGCACGCTCTGTAGCCTAAACGGCTTGATGGATTTTAACATATGAGGTGTCGTTAGATTCGTCTTAATCGTAGAAGTGACATAGGCTATATAATATTTATGTATTGCATCTGCAAATATAAAAAAGGGAGGGGAAGGTTTTTTTTAAAATAACATACAACAATATTGGTATCAAATAAAAGCTGCTAATGAGTCAATTCCAAATTAAGATATATTAATAAAACAAAAAAACTTGAAATAAAGAAAATTATTCAAAAAACAAAAAACCCGACTGCAAAAACACGTAACTGAAAAGAGAAAAACAAGCATTATAATCTATAAAATTTTGGTATCGCAGGCGGGGACAATAATAATTATAACAATAATAACCGGAAATATGGTGTAACTTTTGTTTGTTGCCTGCGATACCAAAATTCTATAGATTATAATGCTTGTTTTTCTCTTTTCAGTTACGTGTTTTTGCAGTCGGGTTTTTTGTTTTTTGAATAATTTTCTTTATTTTACAGTTTTTAGGAGCTGCCACTGCGCACTGCCTCGCTGGTCTAGTGGTCACAAGCGCTACTGCTGAGCATGAGGTCCCGGGTTCGATTCCCGGATCTGGAAAAGTGATATTGGGTTTAACTATCTGGAATTTCTCAGTAGCCGCTCGGAGTCTGGAATTGTGCCTGGTTGATGGCCATAGGCTCGTCCTATTACATTCGATTTTTAAATAATTGGTGAAATGTGGGTGTACTATAGATACACCTCTGCCTAAGCCTATGGGGAATACAGGCGTGATGTAATGTTATGTTATGTTTTAAAGACCTATACGAGAATTGTAAAAATTGTGGCGGAAAAATTTACTAGTCAACTAAAGTTGGTAGGGGCGCTTGCCAGCTTACGGTGTACTGTTTGTACCTAATATTCGTCAAAGTTCTTTATAAGTTTTCAATTTATTATTCCGTTTTAAATATTTTGTTACTTTCTCTATAATATCACCATCTGCTACTCTATTCGTAACGTTCTCCATGAACCTAATGATAGAACTACCTATAATACAACCTAGCCTACCTGTGCAACAAGAATTGCTCTCATGTCATGTCTTTGTAGTCTAAAACCTAAAAATTCGAAGATATTGTGACATCTACCAATCCGAACTGGGCCCGCGTGGTGGATTAAAATCAACTCCCTTTCACAGAGAGGAGGCCTGTGTGCTAGTGGGAACCATATAGGCTGATTATGCATTTTCACATATATTTCAATACCCACATAATTATCAAAATTTAATACACAATTTATTATGAAACGCGTGCAACCATCCTAAAACAAACAGTGACGTAAAAACCGTCAACTATCAGTAGCAAACCAGAATTAGCTAAAATGATAACATTATCTAAAGTTTGCTCACTCATTTCGACCAAGTATCAAGACCTCCCGCTCTCTCTACTTCACAGAGAAATGACTAACCACCGTTCAACAAGAGGATCAAGATTAATTGGTTGTAGTAACAAGGCCTTTGTCATCTAAGATAAATTAATTTTATTACGTCACATTAAATCATGCTCAGATGTTATTAAAGCAGTTACCACTGACATGATAAGTAGGTGTTATGGGACTTTAAGACATCTCTATTTTTTGTTGTTAAAAAGAAACAATAGGTTTAAGATAATGAGTGACTTGGATTTACCGGCTTTGGCTGCAAAAGAAAGGGGTGAGTGTAAAGAGTTTTATTATTAACTAATCAATCACCAGACTCATCATCATCATCATAATTTTAGCCAAAAGACGTCCATAGCTGGACATAGGCCTCCCCCAAGCACCGCCACTACGTCCGGTTCTGTGCTTCCCGCACCCAGCTGATTCCTTCGGCCTTCGCCAGGTTATCGGTCCACCTTGTGAGAGGCCTTCCAACGCTACGTCCTCCGGTACGCAGTCACCACTCCAGAACCTTTCGGCCCCATTGGCCATCTGTTCTGTAAGCAATGTGCCTTGGCCATTGCCACTTAAGTTTGGCAATTCTTCGGGCTATGTCAGTTATCTTGGTTCTGCTACGGATCTCTTCATTTCTGATTCGATCACCTAGTGAAAATCCAAGCCTGCCCCGTCCATTGCCCTTTGAGTGACGTTCAGCCTTCTAATGAGGCTCATTGTGAGCGACCACGTTTCAGTGCCATAGGTCATGACTTACAACACGCACTGCTCAAAAACTTTCGTCTTGAGACACTGTAGTATATGAGACGAGAAGATAGTACACAAATTTCTAAACGCCACCCAACCAAGTCGGATTCGACGACTGACCTCTTTCTCGAAGTTGGACCTACCTATCTGGACAGTTTGATTGATACATGTATAATTAAATTCATTCACACTCAGAAATGTTCAAAAGAGGGCTGATCATATCCAAGATCAAGGGTCTGAAGAATAATATGGTAAAGGCAGACCACACCATTGACCACACATTATCATAGGGGTCTATATGCAGCAGTAATAATAATAAAATACGTAGTACGATATATAGGACCCCGTCAGGAACGAAGTTCCTTACGCGATACTCGCATGCACACACACACTCCTATATAATAAAAAGAGACAGTAGAGAAAGTCGCAACGGGCATATTGCTTCCTTACGTGACGATTTCTACCAGACAACTCCTACCACAAGCCGCGGATTGGACGCACTATTTAGCAATTTTCCAAGTCTGCCTGGCTAGCTACCACTATTTTATCTGAATCTATCGCCATAAGAACAATCTTAGCAGCATTGTTGTGTTTCGGCAGTTAGAGGTAGGATAGCCAGTTCTTCTGTGGTTGAGGATTCCGGGTGAAGTTCATTTCCACCTTCCTGATCGTCACTTACCATCAGGTGAGATGAGACATAAAATATTTAAAGAAAAGGGCTTGCCAAATTCTTTCAGGAACTCTTTTCCCGCAGTACAGGCTGTTCTAAAAAAAAAAAAACTAGTTTACCCCAAAAACGTATAACATTAAAAAATATATACAAACGAAACTGAAAAATGCTACATATAAGTCTCCCGAATTGCTTTTTCTTGTAACCTTAAATTTAGATATATCAAAGTGTCGAAATAAGTAGTCTGAGCCATTTGAAACCACTGGGGGGGCTTATTTTAGTTACAGCCGACAGCACACGCGATTTAGGAGATATTTTATGTAGACATCGGCTTTTCAAAATAAGTTTTGGTAGGCAGAATAGGAATGAAAAAACCTAGAATTTGGAATTCTAAATCAATTTGGAAGTTCACATTCTAGGTTTTGTTTTAAAATGTTAGGTTACGCATTAAAATTATCGTGATTTTAATGATGTGATGAGGTGATTTAACGATGATCATTAAAATCACGATAATTTTACGTTTAGAGATTATTTATGAGTATGAGTATAATCTCTAAACGGTTCTGACATAATACCTATATTTATGTCTCCAAAATCTTATGATGTATTCAACCAAATGATTCAATGTAGCCTTTTTCCAACGATGTTGGAGTCGGCTCCCAATCAAACGGGATGCAGCTGAATACGAGTATTTTATATGGAGCTACTGCGTATCTGTCCTCCCGTCTTCTCACTACCCGTAGCTACCGTCAAATCTCTATGAACGACAGCCGGGCCGACGCAAGGAGGTGGCTCGCTATGTAATGGATGGTCATCCATCCACGAATCGACCGCGGCAAGCGTAGCTTAACCTTTTTTCTCTCAAAGTAATTATTTAATTAAATCTTATACCAATGCAAAGCACGAGAAAGCCCGTGTCTGTTGAGCAAGGTCAAGAAAAAGCTGTCGGTAAACTAGAAAAAGAAAAAAAAACGGTCGAGGCTTACAGTAGTCGCATATTTTATTATGTGCAACATCTGACATCTTGGCTGAGACAACCAATCATCATCATTGTCATCATCATCATTATCATCATCCTGCTTACAACCTCTCGGGAAATGGGTTGGTACCATCTGAAAGTCAACTCTAGCACCGTGCGGGCTCGTTGGTTAAATCAAATAGCGCACGCTTCCACGGCTTCCTGTTACACACTTTCGTCCCTTTTAACTAAATCTCTCCCACAGATAGCAGGAAACCGAGTGGAAACGTGTTACACATCAAAAAAAAAATTGTAAGAATTTTAGCGTGATTTACGCATTTCATCTGCAAGGAAATTACGAAGTCAACGAATATCAATAACATTACTTGTGTGAGATACATTTACTAACTTTTGTAGAAACCTAAAATAAATAAATAAGCCTATTGTACTGTGAAAGACAAACAGTAGGTGTACAGTACAATACTACTTTACCTACGTGAGAGGATTGGTTATATTTAGCAAGAAAAAGATACATTCATCACATAAAAGATTCACCTGACTAAGGTATACACCTACGCTGATGTGCAAATAGTCCGTGGATTTAGAGCTAAAGGTCGTATTCGTTTGCAACCTTAGGTTTTGACTGTATTTATAATTAGGTCTACCTAAACAGTTTACGTAGGTTTGAATAAGCGCTGTATAAAAAGGGGTAAAGGTTTAGTTTCATATAAAAGCGGTGAACGGTCATACAATAACGCTTGTTCAAATACAGAGCGTGTTGTGTCAAATATTGGTGAAAATATATAATTTTCATATCACGGAACCGCTTTCTCAAAATAAAGAAAATAAGAAGTTAGAACTGACTTTAAAATATGCATGTTGCGCAGAAAACTAGCTAAGAGAACTTCTGTTCATATAATTATTTACTATGTTTATTATTTAAAGACATTAAATTATACCCGCAATGGCAAATGAGGGCCAACTAAAGTAAAAAAAAAAAGAAATTGCACACGGTTTCGAAAGTCAGCAATCTTTCAACTTTAATCTATTACTTCTCTATATTATCTTGCAACTATTCTCACGCATTGTTCGTAGTTTAGCTGTTGTACGTGGGTGCGCCAAAGTTCACCTAAATTTTCAACTCCGATAATTGGAAATCCGAAAATGTTCTTCCAAACATTTTTCATCCTAACAATCACAATTCCTAACTACTCTGTCTCTAATGTTCATAATTCCGAACCATTCAACTTCATAATGTCAGTAGCAATAAACATCTATTATACTTTTATTTGTTTTCCTATATTTTCTCAACATAACCATCTTTTACACTATTATTCAAAGTCATATATTTTTTGTTTAGATTAGGATTAGGTTAGGTTAGGTTAGAACTGTGACCAACTACGCGCGAGCCGAGCGAGCGAAGCGAGCGGTGCCGCGGCAGCGGCCGGCGAGCGCTACCTCGAAATTGGTCGCGAAATTTTTCGAAGTATTTTTTTCATAGCGCCCCCAAGACGACACTTTGACCTGAATTTCATTAATTTAAGACAAAAATCAGTAAACGACCTTTAATCATTCTAAACAGTTGGTTTTTAGACATAATTATCTCAGGTATAGTTATAGTAATAAATATGTAACAACAATAACCAAAAATAAAATGGCTAAATGTAAAAATGTGAGCAGTTGTTTTGTAATCACAAGAAATAGTTTAAAAACAAACCTTTTCCTTCAAAGCATCTGGTTCATGATTATGTTCTCTCAGTAGCATAAAAGCGTTTTATGATAAAAAACAGTAGGAGTTTAAATATATTTACATGAATGATATTATTAATTACAATTTTCGGAAACATGAGTGTTATGAACATCGCCGGTAGCACTACAAATAGTATGAATGAAAACTTTAGGATGAAAAATTTTAGGGAGAGTGATCATTCGGATTACAAATCGGTAGGAAGAACAATTTCGGGTAAAGAACTTTAGGTGAGCCAATATGGACCCGTTGTACGTACTTTGGCTAAGCGTTCTGCGTGCGACTGTCGTGACAACTGTCAAACTAAGTACAAATGCAAGATAAAGACTGGAACATAACGTACTAAGCAAAGCAATATTTTATTTTAAGCTACGCTTAATGTTACATAATATTGATGTGAATTTGTAATTCTTTTGAGTCATAAATCTCGGGGTCGGAAACCTTCTGGTTGGTCTTTTTTAGACAAAGGTTGAGTCTGGCCATCACAAATAGAAACATAGAAAAAGGAACCAACATCGTCTAATCAAAAGACATCTTCAGACAAAATGAAAATGTGTGATTTCAATGGTAACCTGAATCTCTTATCTACGTAAAACGTGCGAATAAATAATTATGAAATCTACACGCATGACTTTTAGTTTCGTATCAGTATCTAAACAAACATCTCAGATAGTACATGTACTCGTAGTACATAATTATAGAATCATGATTTCGTTTATGTAATGTTTGTAATTGCGAAATGGAAAGTTTCGTGTTTTTGTTTTGTATGAGATTCATAAAACACCTAATGTGATGATAAAAAGTTTAATTCCAATCTTTTTCAGTCAACCAAGGGGAAAATACAGTAGTTAATGTTTATTTTGATATCAACAACAACAATTTTTTTGTGTACGGCATCTCGCTGGTCAACATAGGCAGTTTTTAACCGTGCCTTAATAAATTAAGGCGTCCTTATGATAGCGACTACTCACTTAGGCCGGGTTCTTTTGGTTACGGACCTCGGCCTTGCCGCCGCGGGGGGGCGGGGGGGGGGGGGGGACAGCAGGGGACAGTCTGGCTACGATCATAAATGCGAGGATTTCCTCGTCTGCTTACTATTTTAACTAACTAGTTTCTAAAAACTGGCAAGAAGAAAAAATATTTAAAATTTTGACCTAAAACTACCTCAGGCTGTAGACAAAGGCCCTTAAGACCTATATAGAATGACCTAAAAGGGTCGATTCTTCTGACATTATTTTTCTTTGTTGCCGCCACAATTTCTAACGCCAACCAATTTTTACTTGTCTAACTTGATTGCTGTTGGAATCGACTCATTTTTTATTCACACACAAATATTTTATGAGATTACACAATTCATTTGATTTTCTGCGAGCATTTGGTAAATTGTGACTTGATTTTTGATAATATATTAGGATAACAGTTCCTCCAATAATATTAGGTATGTCAATCAGGAATCCTAACTAATATTATAAATGCGAAAGTGAGTTTGTTTGTTTGTTACGTTATCACGCCAAAACGGCTAAACGGATTTGGATGAAATTTGGCACATGAGTAGACCATGACTTGTATTAGGACTTATTATACTTTTCATCTCGATATTCCCACGGAAGCGAGACTTATGCGGGTGGAATCGCGGGGCGCGCCTAGTCCTAGATAAAAATGAGTCATTCCCTCTACGTCGATTCCCGTTTGGTTTCCTGTTACTACCATACTCGATATTTTTCTGAAACCTTCACCATTTTAAAGATAATACAACTGTGTCTTAAGTCGTTGAGCAGACGAATTGTTCAAATCTATGAAGCAATGGATTAAGGGGGATGCGCCAAGGTAGCCCGCAAAATTCAAATTTTCTAACGTTTTTTGCAATTTGCAGGTCAGTGTCAGGTTTTGTATGTTGATTAAAATATGATTCGCGACCGTAACAAATATGGCTTTACAGAAATATACCTAATCATTAGAATTAGCAATACAACTTCTTAAGTTAGCAAAGGTGTCAAATGTCATGATTTAATGAAATAGTCATTCAATACACTTTCATGAACTTAGAGAGTTGTATTGATGACTTTTATGATTATAATTCTATAAATAAACATTTGATACGACCGCGAATCATATTTAGATCAACATACAATCTGAAACTGACCTGCAAATTGCAAAAAACGTAAGAAAATTTGAATTTTGCGGGCTACCTTGGCGCATCTCCCTTAAGAATATCCTTCAAACCCTTGGATCGTAATTAGGGTACAGAAGTACAGATGTATGAACGTAAACGAAGCAAAAGAAGGATGTAATCCTGGCGATCCTTACATATTATTTTTGCTTCGTTTACGTTTAGACAGAAACTACAGAACGCCGCTGTCGATTAGCAGGTGACGTTCTGTAGTGTCTGCCTACCCCAATGGGAAGAATGCGTGAGTTTATGTATGTGTTTTTATAACAGTAACCTTTTATAGTAAAGTTGAATTGAGAAGGTTTACCCAAACAAAAACAACACGATCGCCATTTTGGACGCAACAGCAGGAACGACCGGTTTACTAAAGCACTAGGAATAAAATACAAAACAAAACAGTGGCTTATCTCTTCGCACGTGAGTGGATATTCAAACCAACGAGCAGTGAGGTGACTTTAAATTGACTACAAGCACAATAATAATAATATTGTATACAGTACAATGTTAGTTTGTACGGAGAACTATGCGGGTGTATACATTTCAAACCTTTAATTTGATTGGAAGCAATCAGAATAGTTATTTAAAGATAATGAGAAAGATCAGTCTTAGCAAGGGTTATCGTGCTACCTAGTAACCGGGTTATGGATGTACACTTGTGCAGGTCAGATAGGCAGTCGTTCCATGTATTACTGGTATTCCGAGACCATCATAATTGAGAAGGCTAGGCAGATGATAATGAAAAAGAAAACAAATAGGTTATTAAATCATAATACTCCAATTTTCAATACGTTTATTCCAAAATTTCACAGTATAACCTCCCACCTAGAATCTCTCACAGGCGTGTAATCTGGCCACTCATCATTTTCGTCAATAACGTTATCTCTTAAATTCAATCTTGCTTTCGTAGACTGTTTATTTTTCTTTACATACGCCTTTCTATAAACACTGCGCCAATCAGCATCGCTCATGTTTCCCATCTTCGAAAAATCTCTTCTATATAGCCGAGACCACAAGCTTTCTTCTTTTATAACTTTGTTTAGTTTTTTTGAAGATTGCGCAACGTTTAAAATGTCAGTTAGGGACAAACTTAAAAGAATATGAAATAATGCGTCATCGGGTAGACCGTATAGATTGCTGCACGGTTGACTGTGATAACTTAATATGCTGTTCTTGACGGGGATAACAATTCTCTCTTTCAAACAAATTAACAGCTTTTCCAACTGACAGAACGCAGACGGAATACCTAAGGCAGAGGTTTTCAGATGTTCATTAATTGGCAGACATAAAGAATGTGTTTCTTTAGTAGCATCAATGATTGCATTGATAAGCAATGTATCTTTAAGGGCGCACACGATTATATTTGCAGGTGAATCTTCATAAGGATACAAAACAATATGGATTTGATAAACTTGACGGCGATTTCTTCTTATGGATAATATGTAATCAACAACGTCAATATCGATATTCCCTTGCTGTACGAAATCATGTTCTTTTATCACAATGAGGAGTAAAGCGAAGAACAAATCCTGTTTCAAAGTTTCTGGCTTGATTAATGCCTCTATCAATTCGTTCAATGTTCGGTGGAACTGGGGCGAGATTGCCTTATTTCTGTTCGAAGTAAGACCACACAACCACTCCATTGTCTTGTGCCTTTCAAGTTTTCCGATGTTTTAATTTATTGCTTTAAAAAAATACTTCTTTCCTTTTTCTGAATTTTATCTGGATGTCATTTTGACATTTTTAGAGGTTATTCTTATCTACTTTATGGCGTTTAAGAAAAGATTGATTTACGATTCGAATAAAAAGTTCTTTCATTTTCTTCTGTTTAATAAAATCTTTGATGATACTCAGCTAGGAATAGGTAGATTTGCCAATACCTTGCACTGAATTAAGCAAGAGTTTGCACGCCCTTGTGATAAACCCATGTTATCATCAATCAGAAGTTTGTTGTTATGGCACAATAACATGTAAACTACTTGTATTCCGTTGTACAAGTTATGTATCCATACAGGCATATTTATTTAAATTATTTTCAAAGAAGAACTTGACAACTTCTTAAAATTTTTGTAAATATTAAAATGTTTGTTATAATATAATTGGTAGGCAACTACCCTAACAGTTATATTATAATAAACATTTTCAACTAATCTAATCATTCTATAAGAGCTAAAACTAGGCTAGTCTTAACATAAAACAAAGAATTTTAATCAAAATACCTTTGTGAAGGTACACTTTGATTAGAAAATATTTGTACTAAAACTAAATGGATATTGTGTTTCATAATAAATACATATAATAGATTTAGAGATTCATAATTATAATAGATGAATTAAATATTTTTTTAATAAAAATATTTAAACATTTATTTATAAAAATTAAAAATGTAGTTAATATTGTGTAATAAAATAAACAAAAAATATTATTTGCATTTAATGAAATAACGGAATTAAATAAATAAATCATACATAATGGACCAAACACTTGTACACATTTTATATACCTGTCAAACTGCGTGACAGTTTATCAGCAGGATTAGAGCTCGTCTTCTAACATTTGGTATAAACAATCTAATTATACATCTAAGTAAACACTATTCTAAGTTATAAGACCTTTTGTGTTTGTGTTCCTCTTCAGTTCCTATTACAACTATTTTCTTTTCAGCAATTTTCTTAGATGTTTCTCATATTCGCTTCTTATCTTTACTCGGTCGGAGAAAATACAATCTTTCATAATGTTTTCTGATATTGACACAAGTATTACACACTGATATTATAGCTTCACGAATGCTTTTATGTTTTATATATTCTTGATGTTCTGGTCTTATCGGAATCTTGGCTATGAAATTGTCTTCTGAATAATATTATGCATTGGTTTACTTATTGACTCGAATTGTATATAGCTCGGTCACAAATGATACCGTATTTTGCCATAACAACAATGTTAACAGCATTGTTGTGTTTCGGCAGTTAGAGGTAAGATAGCCAATTCCTCTGTGTTTGAGGATTCCGGGTGAAGCTCGCTTCCACCTTCGGCCTGATCATCATCATCATGTGGTTAAAAACAAATGTTGTTGTTGTTGTATGTTGTTTGTTTGTTGTTGTTGTTGTGTCTTGTTACTTGACTGAAGTGAAGAGTGTGCGAGTAATTTGGTCCCATAATTATTTTGAACGATATAATTATAACCGGTCATTTACCTACTTTCTTGTGGTTTATTAAGTTTTTGACCTGAGTATTAACTTAGTAATAACTTAACTTAGTGTAGTTATATATATATATATATATATATATATATATATGTTTTATTTAGGCAGAATAAACGCTTTTTCTATCTTACTCGCTTTTAATGCTAAAATTTATTATAGACAACTTCTTTCCTTTGGAACTGCTCTATTTAGTACATAATCAATTCTATTTTGTAACGAGAACTTTCGTGTAAAAAAATACTAATATTATTCGAGGACGCGGTAATTATTTACAAATTGTGGGTTCGATGTTATTTTCATGTAATTATAGGCGTATTTGACCTAAAAACTTTAATGGATTCTTGATTAACCGTGATTCTAAAAATGTATTTTATTAATTTTCAGCCAAGGCCCGCGAAGAATGGAAAACGCCAATGAAAGAAATCGACGCAGCTCTCATAGCGTGTACTTTTGGGAGGTTTCATATAAAACTGCTGTTTATTGCTTTTGTGGGATTTTTGGCAGGAATTCTGGCCAGTTCTACAACAGCCTATCTGCTGCCCAGTGCAGAATGTGATTTGGAAATGGATCTATTGCAAAAAGGGCTGCTCAATGCCATGCCTTATGTGGGTAAGTAGAATTACTTGAATTCACAAATAGCTAGCAACCATAATGAGGTATGAGGAACAAGGTGTGAGGTTCACTCATCCTTCATAGAAAAGGGAGGATCCCCCTATCAGAAGGGTTTTGGTTGTGTCTGGTGGACTACTGCCCGACGATTGATGTCGGGACGTTGTATATTATACTAGTCGCGCGGTAAACCCTGCTTGCGCGATGCATGATTTTGCATGACGTCAGTGTGATCCGTAGTTTGCATGTGACGTTGTAGATGCCATAAACGCAATATTTGATGAATTTAACACTTGAGCTATCGTCTACAGCGCGGGCCTGCGGACGGTGAGCAATGGGTAGCTCGCCGTCCGATAAGGACCAGGCCCGGGTCAACGGCGCGTAGTGTTCCACACGCGCCTCAAAGAGATGTCAGCAAAAACGAAGGGGTCCACTAGGGCCGATGCCTGGATACGAGGGGTTGCGGGATGTCCTAAGGGGAAACCGTGGCCCCCAGCACAGGCAAGGGAAGGAACACGGGTGGGTTTTAGTCAGTAAGAGTCTGACACGCCCTTCCGCTCCGCCCAGAGTGGGAGAAGTCATTAATTTGATGATTTCCGAACCAAAAAAAAAAAAAAAAGCTATCGTCTACAAAATAACTAAACCGAAGAATTCAACTTCACAATTATTTTATTTATTTACTCAGTTATAAATCTTAATTATAATAACATAGAGTACGAGAACAAGTTAACACTAAAATCTATAAGATAAAATAAAAAAGGGGAAAAGATCAAAAAATTCATCCGCATCGCTGTCATTGGAAAAAGTGCCCAAAAGGCTGGCAGCATTGCCACGTTTAATGGCAATGCCGATTCTTTGGGCTAAAAATAGGCCAGCGTTCTAGTCACGTGAAGAGTCGACCAACCGCTTGGCGATGTTCCGAAATGAGATATAAAACTTAATCAAACTATTAAAGAAAATATTTCCAATATTGCTGAAAACATCACCAAAGTCGCGTGGCAGGGTAAATTTATGGTGCCAAGAGTTATGCTGGCTAATGGAAAAGTAGCACCTGGACGTAAATTTATTGCAAAAGGGACATGGCCCGAGGTCGAACGTAGAAGAAATGGCAGCGAACCGCAGCTAACTACGGCGATCGATTCGAATGCATGATATATGAGCGTTGAAGTATCGAATGCTCTAGAACGTATAATATAACTTGCTCCAAAGAGAATATGAAAAGACTTGACCGATGCGACGAGTTAAATCCGTTTGTTTAGGAAATAATTAATTTTGTTACAGTTTTTTTTTTTAATATGGATATGAAATCATTTATGTGCTTATAATGTAGGTACTCGTATACAGATGAGATATTTTTCTAAGTAGGTATCTGATTGCAGAGTGTGCCCGCAAGTGGACTAAACGTAAAATGAATAGAAATAAAAATTACGTTTTTCTGTTATGTGGTGCTCAATTTAGACGCGAACAAACGAAAGGGCTGGGCAGATGATTTATAATATTCACGGATGGAACCGAAATAAGACCATAATTGTTTTCAGTTACTAGACTTTACACTGAAAACGAAATTGATTTACATTTTTGTACACTACCTGTTAGTTATTGCAGACTATTAAGTTCTGGTTACTTCACAAAGATTATTGCAGTGTTAGACTAGCTTAGCATCTTCACATTACTATATCATTGTTACTTGCCGGGTTTTAAACTGTAGCGGTATCTACATCGCCACATGCAAACTAAGCATCAAAGACATGAACAAAATCCTGCATCACGCAATTAAGGTTTACCGCGCGGTAGTCATAATTTATATATAACTTTTCAACATTAATCGTTGGGCAATTGCCCGCTCTCCTCCGTCCGAGGATCCTCCGTCTTCAATAGAGGATGAGTGAACTTTACACCCTGTTCCTCATGCCACTAAAAAAACTTACAAACTGCTACCCAAAATGCGTGTTTCTATAATTATATAAACCTTTGGACTACTACGTTACAAAGGATGTAAAATGAAAATAATATTTAAGCCTAATAAGTCTTTGATAAAATTGACGGAGAGCGGTAGATTTCGTCAAAGTTATGATTTGTTGTAAGGTTCTCTCGTACGGAGAAAACCGGCTTAAACTTGTCCTATTGTTATCTTCACTTTAAGGAATGATTTATGCTAGACTAGGCCAGTTTTAAGCCGAGCCTAGCCAAACTAATTGTGCTTAGTCAAAGGAAATTTTCTTTAGGGGGATGCGCTAAGTTAGCCCGATAGCGAATTATATTTTGAGCAACTTACAACCTAATACTCACTTGCTAATTGCAAAAAATCTTAAGAACATTTGAATGTCGTTACTCTGGCGCTATAATTTTAAATCCGCGACTTGTTTGTGCATAATTTGGGCATAGTTAAGTCACATCACATGATTCTATGATGCTCAAGTATGAATCTCGATTTAAGAGCGTGAGTTCTGAAAATGGGCAACGTCGCAAATAGCTGTCACATATTTCGCATATGGCAGTATGGAAATGTGACTAACTTGCTATCTAGAATATTAATAATGAATTGCAATTGTAACATTGAATTTGATGTTGTATCCGTTTTAGGTGTAAATAAGGCTTTTGGAAAGTTTCCAAATACTTTGTTTTTCATCTAAAACTAAATATTTGGTGTTACGATATATATTGCATTTCATAATCAATATTCTTGTTCGCTAGTTAGCCACATTTCTTATTTCCATATAGTATTATTTCCAAATTTATCATCATCATCATCAGCATAGTAATGTTCCCACTGCTGGGACACAGGCCTCTTCTCTGTGAGAGGGAGTGGGCTGTAATCTACCACGCGGGCCCAGTGCGGGTTGGTAGATGACACATGTCTTCGAATTTTTGGTTCTAAGACATGCCGGTTTTGTCACGATGTTTTCCTTCACCGTTTTGAGAGCAGTGGTGATGAAATTATTTACACATAGTAAAGCGCCTGCTTGGGTTCGAACCTACGACCTACAATTCGTAAGTCGGGGTCGTTACCACCGGGCCACCACTGCTCACTGGTAAATATTTTAACAAAAAACAGTACAAAGTACAGATACAGGCGATATTCTCTGCCGATGTGGGTAGCAATAACTTTAGCTACGAAAGTTACCAGCAGCAACTTATATACCTAACTACCCGACGGAATACCCACCGCTTTATATTTTTCGCTACCCACAGCGACAGAGTATCTGAATAGGCCTTTAATATAGAATTTGTCAGATTTAAATCGGGATTAATTCTACACAATCCAATAAAATCAAATAAATAAAAAAACAACTGGTTGCACTCCGGGAGTGCTGGCAGAAGTGAAAACTTGAACATTAACGTTGGGCATTTTTGAGCACAATCTTTGCGTAATGTTATTTTGATATTTACTTTGTCGGTTACCAGGCAACGGATCTTACGGTCACGTCCAGACGCGAGTTTAACATTTTTTACCCATCCCAAAAGCAAGTGCAGTTTTCACTTAAAAAAAATTGGTAGTTACAAAAGAAATCCGATATAAAATTCAGTACAGAAATACATTCCGCCATCCAGTGATGGCCTGGTAATATTTAATTGATAAAGGTTTCATCCAAATACACGTACATAAAGTCAGGCCTTCTTCTGATGAGGGTAAGTAGAAACTATAGAACGCCACCTGCTACGGTCTTTACATACTCGCTTCATACACACAAGCCCGATTGCGAGTACTACGCACCTGACCTTTCTGAAGAACATCACCAATATGGTAGGTCACTATTATGTCCTTCTAGGGCGTCTCCTCCCATCGGCGTTTCCAGTCACATCAGCCTTGTCCAGTCCATCAACCTTTTGTTAGTCACCTTTCATACATTGAACTATTTAATTTAAAAATTAAAAACTTTTATTGATACAGATAACCTTTGTTACAAAATCAGATAAAGGTAACTTTAATAATGAAAACCTACTAAACTAGGGGAAACCTGTGATAAAGAGTCAGTGTTCTACTGTTATTTCGAATGTTCCAATAAACCTTTCTGTATGTTGTGTATGATGAAAAACCTAATTACGTAATTGGGGTGATACCAATTAACACAAACATCAATGTGAGGTAAGGTTACGTAGAGTTGAATATGTGAGCATTATGTAAAATAGTTGAATATGTGAGCATATTCAACTAAATAAATATACTCACATATTCAACTAATAGATCAAGTCAATCCTTATTTATATTTATTATTTCAGGTATGCTTTTATCGTCTGTAGTTGCCGGTTTCCTAACAGACGCATTTGGGAGGAAAATATTCTTAGGAGTTGGTTTTCTGGGATTATTTATTTTCCAACTCATTGGAGGCTCCAGTCAAACATTTGAAGTACTTGCTGCTGCAAAGTTTTTTGAGGGATTATTGTAAGTATAAATAATATTTCTTTTAAACTGTCACTGCAACCAAAATTTGGTTCATTTCGATTCTATAACTTAGTTTGCTTTGAGTAGAAATTGATTTCAAATAACGTGTACAAGTGAAAAGATAATGTTTTACTGTGTTTAAATAATCATGGTTAAAGCTCGCTTAAGAACGATTATCCTAAAAGTTAGCAACGTCGCAAATAGCAATCAAAATATTTACATGTTTTGTCACATCATGTTTTGTTCATTTTTTGTCACAAGTCTGCTACTATAAGTACATTTACAGAGGACGAGGAAAACTGCTCCACCGTAATACAGTTTAAACTAGTACGGGGAGCAGAGTGAATCAGTTCCGTGTTAACAACCATAATAAGCACCGATACATACCAAACAAAAATGCTACTTACTTTTACTGCTTATTTGTAACTTAGTGAATTGTGCAAGGTTGTTATGTTGATGTGAGTAAATAAAGTTGTTTTTTTTTTTTTGTTTTGATTAATTTGTTAATATTACTGTATGGAAATATGAAATGTGGCTAACTAGCGAACTAGAGTATTGATTATGAACAACGTTTAAGAACAAAGGGGTTTATTTTATCAATACCGCTATATTTGGATCAGTGACCAGTCGATATTATTTCACTAGTCAGAGAGTAATTTTACACGAATCCTGTAGTTAGTGGGATTTCCATAGAAAATAAACAAACAAAACATTTTAATATCCTTTCAATACCTTCCACATAATTAATTCATCCAATCAATAACGTGTTAATATTTTATCAACAAAAGTATTCATCGCGATTGGATTATTCAATTTAATTTAACCAACACATCATTTTCTTTGTGTAAACTTTACATTAATACATATTTAACATACACCAAAACGAGTACAACCATTTAAAATTATATCAAATTTACATTAAACTACATTTGCAATGATCTCGACGTTTTGGTCACCTTTAGTGTTTGTGAAAGGCTAACTGTCAAAAATATGCATTTAAATAAATTCACTCACATTAAGAACACACATTCTGAAAGTGGGCAACTTCGCAAATAACTGTCAAATAGTTCGCAGTTTTGATTAATTTGGCATTATTACTGTAAGGAAATTTGAAATATCGCTTACTAGTGAACTAGAATAATAATAATGAATCAGAAAATACTTTTTTTACATCTAAAACGAAATAATCGGTGTTACGATATAAGTAATTAATATTGCACTTCATATTCAACATTTTTGTTCACTAGTTAGTGATATTTCATATTTCTATACAGTAGTATTA
The DNA here is from genome assembly GCA_948150665.1 of Conistra vaccinii. NCBI lineage: Eukaryota > Metazoa > Arthropoda > Insecta > Lepidoptera > Noctuidae > Conistra > Conistra vaccinii. The sequence continues at coordinate 19,428,464 of OX411327.1, forward strand.
TATCGTAACACCGAAGGGAAAGAGATGGGACTAAACCGATTATTTCGTATTAGATGTAAAAAAAGTATTCGGAAACTTTTCAAATGCCCTTTTTACACCTAAAAAGGTTACAACATCAAATTCAGTGACATAATTGCAATTATTTTAGGTCACTAGTTAGCGATATTTCATATTTTCATACAGTAATATGGCCAAATTAATCAAAACATCTAAATAATAATTGAGAATTATGGAGAATTTTAAATCACACTTTTTTTTTTTGGCTTTGACATCATCAAATAACTTCTGCTTTGAGCGGAGTGGGAGGGCGTGTCAGACTCTTAGTGACTAAAACCCACCCGTGTTCCTGTACGTTGACAGGGGCCACGGTTCCCCTTTTGGCCTTTCCCGCTTTGAGGCGCGCGTGGAATACAACGCGCCGTCGACCCGGGCTTGGTCCTTATCGGACGGCGAGCTACCCATTGCTCTCCATCCGCAAACCCATGCCTACGGTGGCCGGAAATCGGCTCGTGATTCCCGACGCCCAGGGCGTCTTTTGCGGCGGCTGGGGGCGTGAGGGCGCGAAATTTGCCTCTCCCTCACGCGCGCCGCCTCCTCCTTCGCGAGCATTACTGCTTCGCAGAAGGAGGTGACGGCTTCCCATGCCCTCTCGCTCCGTACCAGGGCCGAACGCGAGAGCTCACCGCCGCCGATCGCCTCCACGAGGACACGGCGGTGCTCCGCCCAAGCCGGGCAAACCTCCACCGTATGCTCCACCGTATCTTCCGGGCAATCCACATAATGGTGACACCCGGGCGTTTCCTTCCGCCTTATGCGAAACAGGAACCTCCCGACACAACCGTTAAAACCACACCTCACGTTCACGTTTCACTGCCTCATTGGTGCAGATGGTTTAATGCTGTACATGAGGTCCTTGTTTCATTTTCCGGGTCTTCCAAAGAGTTATTGGATTTTTCCATCTGGAATTTCTCAGTAGCAGCCGGACTCTGGATAAGTGCCAGGTTGATGGCAATAAGCTCGCCCCCTATTACATGGGACTTAAACATAACCGACGAGATGTGAGTGTACTATAGGTAGACCTCTGCCCAACCCTTTGGGGAATTCAGGCGTGATGTTATAATGTTACAATTACATTGGACCTAACCAAAGACAGATTTCACGGTCTGTAAACTTTTCTTTTGTTAGAATAAAATTAATGTCTAGGCTAAGTTTTCTTTAGACATGTCTTGGTCTCTTGGACCTTTATTCAGTCATTTTTCTTTGCCTTTTTTGTCTACGAGGCCAGACTTGGAATTCTTAGCATTGTTTTGACACAAAAGAGTAATGTTTTAAGCTTGCTTTAATTATTTCGTCACAACAGAGAATTCTGGATTTTTCAGGACGCGGTTGCTATTTTAGCTGACTTCAAAATGAGGCTGGTCGTTTGATAGTCTTGTCATTATTTGTCAAGTACTATTAACTAAGAAAGATACCTTCATAATTCTTGTGTTCTTTTTTTATGGCCTTTTTAAATAAAACTAGTTTTAAGTAGCCGTTGAATACCAACTATTTCCGTATATAGTAATAATAATATAGTATAGTAATTATAAGTTTATTTCAATAAATGTTTACTTCGATAAATATGTTTTATGGGCATCATTTTCTTGTTACACATTAGTAAGACAATCTTTAGCCGAACCAGGCGAAAATCGTGTTTTTCGGGTATCAGCGCCAAACACGTATACATACAACAAGGTATGTTAATATTTAAGGGTGTGGTTCAGACTATCAAACTGAACAACTTTCTCCATGAGAAGAACATCATAAAATTATCAGCCGTCCTTTATATTTGGATCACTCGACCCAAATATAAAGGATGGCTGATAATTTTTGTATTGAAATTTTTGTATGGGACAGTTGATAATGTTTTCGTGATTATGATATTTGTCCCTTAGAGAAAGTTGTTCAGTTTGATGATCTGTAATTCTGTACATAACCATAACATAACCACGCTTTTCAAATACAAGCTGTGTAAGTGTCAGCACTTTTAAACTCCATTCAAACTATGCTGTATCTATCTTAAAACTGTCGAACGTTACTTAGTAACCTTTTTGAGTATGCAATAATACATGGTCCATAGGGTAAGATATTAAGGTTATCGACTGTACCTACATATTAAGCTCTGGCCAAACAGAGGCATATCCCGCGCAGAATGCGGGATAAAATTCGCTCGTGCCGATTGTTTAAAAAAACTCAGAATCGCGCGAATAGTTGCGTGACTTCGTAATCATTTAAACAATCGACACCACTGTCGATCTATTCTCGAATGACAGCTCAATTCAAGCTCTATTCACCAAAGTTTTCCGATAAAAAAAAATCATTTTATCGATAGTTTGTCTTTTGAATTAACTACAGCCAGACAAAAGCGCTTTTACAATATCATCTCTATGATTTAAATCAAGATTGTTTTTATTTTTTTGTAGTTGTCTTTCATCTTTTTTATTTTTTCCAGATACGCGACTGCATTCAGTGCCTGTGTGTCTTTAACTGCCGAGTTTTCGTACTCAAGTATAAGAGATCGCATGTTACTATGCCAGTCTTCATTTATAGCAGTATCCCACATACTCATCGCTGCTATGTCGTGGGCGATCCTAACTAATGACTGGAAGTATTCTTTCTTTGACGGAAAATTCGGTAAGAATATTGCTTCTATTTTCGGAATATTTACCGTTAGGTAGGCTCATAAATCGAGTAACTGCTAAATAAAGATGGCATTAACGATTGACCACTGTCATGTTTAATAAGTGGGATAGATTTTTGGCAATATTCGATGTTTTTTGCGCTGTGATAAATAAAAACATTACATTCTCGTGATTGTATTTATTTATACTGGTTGAAACGCCGTTACTAATATTTTTAGACGAGTTAAATATTGAGTCGGATTCAGCATGAAATTATTTATCTTTATCTGTCTAGGTAAAAAAGCTCTATTTGCTGCGTAGCCACTGTATCCATACATATCAAAGTTGTCTTAACTTTGACAGAGCTTCACTTCAGACAAAACTGTCATTTACTCAAAATCAACTTTGAAGTAAGTACTCGTAGTTACGGCTTTTTACCGAATGACGGCAGTGTAAGTGTTTCGGGTCTGACTATTTGTGTATTTAAACGCACCCACAATACAGGCGAAATACTCGGGGTGAGGAAACAATTTTTTTTTACGGAGAAAGTAATAAAAAAACCACAACAGCCGTTATTTAGAGCCTACAGATATTAATCCTTTCCCCGCCCTACATTCACACAAAGAAATAGAAGGTCTATTCCTCAACGACCACACGGCACTAAGTCTAAAAGTACCAACATAACACACTCCAGGTTAAGTTACTAAGCGTGTTTGCTTAGACCTCCGACAATAAATCCCGGCAACAAAGGGCTGGACTCAAAAAAAGGGATTTCGCTCAATCTTTTTGAAACCGTAATTGTGCCGGCATTTCTCTTGACTTTTTACATTTTAAGTTAAGGCGTAATCTCACTGCTGCGTAGTGCACGGAGATTTAGCGTGCGTTAAGAGTGCTCTATAGAGGCACATAAGTATTCGATTCGGCATAATTTAACACAGGCGGAGGTAAAATCGAATATTTATATAAATAGGTTTATGTTCGGGATAAAGCCGCTCGCTTACCTCGAATTGTACCGAGCTGATCCAAACATGATTTAACGAGGATACATGCTGATTTAGGTTTTCCGAATGAAAGGCGAACATTGGTAGTTATTGCTACGTGTTTATTGTTCAACAAATACTGCTAAATCGATTATGCCGACCCGAAAATGTGTGTGGCACCCCTTAGCTGCGCGGGTTTATTTTGTTTCACAGCTAGGTAACCGTATACGTAGCGTCGCCGTGGGCGGCAATGGAACTGCGCCTTAATGCAGACATTTTGTTTTAACCTTCCAGTGCTCAACACATGGAATTTTTATCTTTACATCATGTCACTATGGGCCTTGGGAGCATTTTTGATGTACGTGTTCTGTCTGCCGGAGAGCCCCAAATATTTGCTGACGCAGCAAAAGTATGATGAGGCGAGAGAGATACTTATAAAAATATATATGGAGAATACAGGGAAACCAGCTGAGACTTATCCGGTAAGAGTTTTTAATTGGCAATTAGAATTATTTCTGTTTTAGTATTTTTCGTCAGTATTTTTTACAGGTACTGGGCTTTGGCGTTTACCTGTGTGCTTTTCGAAGCCAATTTTTTCTATGATTCATCATCAGTATCCACACCCTGACTTCATTCACTGCTGGGAATAGATCTCTCTATTCTTGTGCCAATCCCCAGGTTCCTCAGCCAGCTTCACCTAGGTTCTACTCTACCAGCGGTGACTTTGACTAGACGTGCCGTACCCCAAGCTCCTGTACCAGTCTCATCCAGGTTCTACCTGCTATGACTTTGACTTGACTACTGCTATCGATTTTCAAATTGGTTAATTTTTTTCTCAAACCACAGTTAGAGAAAACATTGTTATAAAAACCTACTAGACCTGCACCCTAATTACGTATTGCACGATCAATTTTAAATTGAAACCAATTGAAAACGATTGCCAGTCCATTGCTTCATAAGTTCGACAAAAAAAATCTGCTCAATATTTTTGTCGAACTTATGAAGCAATGGACTGGCAATCTTGGGGGGCTGTTTGAAATCGCTAAAGTACAATGCAATTCGTTCATTCGCTGTGTGGTCCTGGCATTTCCACTCATATTTGCCTTAGGTGACTAACAAAATGTATTTATACATTTTGATAGTCACCTCATCCTTCATTTATCCTCTCAACATGACCAAACCATCTAAGCATACGCACTACATCTTATTTTAAATCACACCGTTGTCATATCACATCATTCCTCAGCCTATCATTTTATAGTCACACCACTCACACCACACATCATGCTTCGCAAGGAACGCCTAAACGTGTGTGCCTGTGAATGTTTATATGTTTGGATGTTTGTTACTCAATCACGCAGAAACGGCTGAACGGATTTGGATGATATTTAGCACACAGATAATTTATGACCTGGATTAACACATGGAATACTTTTTATCCCGGTAGTACGTTCCCATGGGATAATTTCCGGCATACACGCGGGTGAAGCAAAAGCTAGTCAGACATAAATTGTTGAATGAAAATAGCTTTAGTATAATTTTCTTAAAAGGGCGAGTCACAATTCATTAAGTGGATTGAAAATGTCAATAGACCCTTTTTAATTAACTCCAAGAACGTTGTGCAATGCAATAACTAATTTAATACTCCGAATTTTATTTCGAAGTAGGTATTCAAGTCCTTCAAAACGCTTATAAATTTATTTAAAGGTAACTTTTGGCACTAAATTACTTTAATTTCTAAATATTCATTTTAAATCATTGTTATACTTAATGGAGATGCTTAAACAATTTTCAATATCAAAGAGACTATGTTATTAAGATTTACTGTACATTAGTTAATTTCAATTTCGAAAAGAAGGTTGTCTCTTTTAATTTTATTGCTATCATCACTACAAAGATTCATTTTCATTTAAAATAATGAGACATTGCATTATTTTAAGAGCGCTAACACACTGGGACGCCTTGGCGACGTCCCTAGCTACGTAGGCTACCTCTGGCTACCTACCGTAGCAAAATGAGGTTGCCAAATAAGTAATTAGTAAAACGCGGTCGTCCGTCCTGGTGATCAGTTGGCCACTGAGTGAAGAGGCGTAACTTACTTGTATACAAAATACTGGCGACATGGCTACGCGTCGCCAGGTTGCCAGAGTATCCAGTCTCCATGTAGGGGCCGGTCGGTCGTGGCTACGCTTGCAAAAAGGTGACGTCGCCAGAACGTAGTTAAGTGAGTTAACTATCATACATTTCAATACGAATTGTTTGGATATGTAGCCGGCAACGTTGGCTTGGCGTCCCAGTGTGTTAGCGGTGTAATGGCATGTCTACAATATTATTCAGACCATATTGTGTTACGTATTATTTTCAAAATTATTTATCATGTTTAGCTATTCAAAAAAATACCGAAGCCGACTGATTTGCAGACTGACAGACAAAGCAATGCCTGAACCACTAAAACTCATCATCATCTGTCTAGCCTTCGGGCCTAGCTTAGGGTCGGCTTCCAGTCTTACCCCATGACTGAAAATCTGATTATACTGCTAAAACCACATAAAACTATCAAAATGAAAGGAAAATAATATCCTAAAGGATGCACTAAACAGTCTCAAAACTTAAATCGTTCAACCCTAAGCAGTTCAAACAGGGTTTTAAGTGTGTATGCAAACGAAGGCGCTTGCTCTCGAACTCTACAACATATTTATTTAAGAACATCAACATTCAACATTGGTTTACAAAAGTATTTATTAAAGGTTACTGCTAATATTTATATAAGTATAATATATTTTGTAATAAGCTTTACAACTACGGTCAAACGTTGAGCTGTCAGCAATGACATTTAAATTAACAACCCTAGTCTGAAGTCAAGAGTTCAATTAATACCTTTTGCACTTTACAAATGGTTGTTTATTACAAATTGAAGTACATTATTCTGTTTGAACTGAAACTTTTCATAGAAAAGGGGCTTTAAAAGGAGTGTGAAGATTGCTTTTTGATATTATTGAAATTGAAAAGTTATGTTATTTTGGATTTATTGAAAAGATAGCACACTGAATTTAGTTTTATTGTGAAAGATAAGTGATTGACTCATAGAGTGATAGAAGAAGTCATATTGTAATAAAATATTTTAAAAGACGTATTAATAAAATTACAGACTTCTACCCGCGACTTCGTTCGCATGGAAGATGTAGATACACATTATACTTAAATAACAGCCACAACCAACCTTTTAAGAAAGGTGCCTCTGACGCGTGCACTCCGCACGCTCAACGTCATAGCGAGTGAGACGGACGGACTTATTCGGTTGTTCTCTGAGTGAGTTCACAAGGAATGCATTGTTTGTAATTAGTTATAAATTTTAGTATATATTAAGTTAGGATAAGCACATTTATCGCATTGGGTTATCCTGTAATGGTAAATGTAAGATGATAAATAAATAAATAAATACATTTTAATAAATCTGCTCGCCCGCCCGCGCTTTGTTTTCGCTTAGCGCCTTCGTCTTTTTGCTCGGCTCCTCAGGGCATGATATTAAAGCCTTATACCCTTTCTGAAGAATTGGGCTGTCAAATACAAAAAGAATTTTACAAATCCGACTAGTAGTTTCAGAGAAGGAGCTCTTCACCTTTAATGTATTATTAGTATCGATTTCATTGGAAATAACCAAATTCAAACACGAACATTCCAATATCCGCAGAAAAAATTAAACCTTTAAACTGAAATTGTAATTCTGTCGCTTTTTCTTACTTGGAAAGAAAGATAACACCATCAACCAAAATAATGGACAGTTGCAAGGAAAAATCAGTTTTCTACGGTAACCTCGCATTAATAGTACCAGTAAATATTACGGCGGAAATATCTTGCGATTATGACGAACAGCCTATTATGACGCAACGTACGAAAACAAGAAGGCTCAGTGGCCATTGGGACTGTATTGGGACAAAGACGTACCAAGACACATACACACACACATTTTATTATGTATTGAAGCCTCACAAATAAAACTGGCGTGGTAAACTTTTGCTTTCAAAGCTATACGATCTTTGAAATTCAATTTCAAAGTTCGTATAACTAATGTTGGCACCTACCTAAATCCAATACCAAACTTGCTGAACGCTTTTTAGTCATTAACTATCTAACCTCGTAACGACAAAAAAAAGTCTCACTCATTGTGTCAGTGATACCAAAACCAGTATAGCTGGCCTATTACCACACCCAGTAACAGTATTATATCTTCATAAAAAACGGCCGAAACGACGCGCTTCGAAATCTCAGTGTATATCAGTACCCAGCAGTATTGAGTGCGCGGCAGTTACGCACGGGGGCGCAAGGTTTATCTAAGGAGCGGGGCATACGTAATTATTCGAGAGCACTGCAGTTACGTACGGACGCGGAAGGTTTTATTTACCGAACGGCCGTAGGTAATTATTTCAAGGTCACTGCCGAGACATAATACTATTTCTTATTTATAATGTGCTATTACTTTATTGAAATCAAACTCCGTACTACTCTAGGCCAGCTTAAGGTCATAGTTTTACTACTGACGCACGGTCCTACTCAGAATGAAACTTCTGTACAAATCCATGATGTGACTTGCGTGTAATATTGTATCCATTTGTAAAAATTATTCCGCCATTCGCTCGCATCATCAACTTGAGTTATAACATCGATAAATATGTGGAAACTCTACTTATTATGACGATATTTCCTGATTTTGTATCGTTGCTATGTCATGGTGAGGCTGTCCTAGTTTTTTTTGCGAGATAATAGAATTACCGACGAGGCTATGAAAGTTTTCTTTGAAAGCTGGATTGTGATTAACGATTCACTTTGAGTAATACAATGTTTATATGAATGGACGTAAACACTGATGTATTGAAAAAACTTGCATGATGTTGTAGCTGTGTTAAGGGATTTAAACCCCTAAAAATTGCTGCAATGATCATTGTTGTAATCAAATGAAGTTTCTTACTTTTCACCTCTATGGGAGCCTAAGAACGTCCATATATGACGATATAAAAAACATTGTTTTACTTACATTCTTTGGGATCTCATGCACTACACGACCACGTCTCCGGCCAGTCGTGGTCGTCTAGAGGTATTGTATGGTCTGCGGCTAGTTAGCCGTTGCGTCCAAGTGCGCGATTCGTATTGGCTTTTATAGTTTACCTGGTCGCAGTTATGGCCGTCTAGTGCGTGAGTTCCCTTTTCCGTTTGTGGCCTCTCCGTTGTACGGTATGGTCAGTGGTAACAAAACCGGGATAAGTTGGTCTCGCATTCTATTAAAACTCCGAACTACGCCCTTCTTCTTCGTTTCGCTCTTGACAGAGCGGTCGTGGTCACAATGAACTATGTCCAATCGCAGGTGTAGTCGTTGCCCGCCTCACGATCTCCCTCCATCTGGTTCTGTTACATGAGAGTCTGGCGCATTCATTGACAGGGCCTCCATTCGCGGATTTTATCCGAACTACGCTAGACCAGCTGAAAATCGAAGTGTTACCCACCTACGTGCGTTAGACAGTAGGTACATAAGTTTATGAGCATTGACATTTAGTTCTGCGTAGAATTAGATCTTTCTTAAATAGTATAACACACAATAATAACTGCCTTTGTGGTCTAGTGGTGTAACTACCTATCTCAGACCCAGAGGAGGGTGGGTTCGATTCCCAGTGGGAGCAAAATTTTCTGTTCGGTGTAGTTGGTGCAGGGCTTATTCAAAGTCCGCCTGGCTAGCTAACACCATCGTATCTAAGTCTGTCGCTATAACAACAATGTTAACAGCATTGTTGTGTTTGGCAGTTAGAGGTAAGATAGCCAGTTCCTCCGTGGTTGATGATTCCGAGTGAAGCTCGCTTCCACTTTCGACCTGAGCTTCACTTATCATCAGGTGAGATACAGGCTAAGAGCTTCCCCGTTGTGGATATTTTTTTTTGTTAAAATGCACTGAAAGGCCACAAAAATCAGAGCGCAGTAAATAATCACAATCTCTTTTTTCATTCTAGTTCTACAACATTTGGAAGGACAAGAATAAGCACTCTATAGACGAGTCACCTGAACAGCACGTACAGACGAACATTCGGCACCAGATTGTGGAAGGTCTTTATAATGTTAAGCCGATGTTCCAGAAGCCGTTGGTGGTACATCTAGCTATGACGTGCTTCACTAATTTCATTATTATGGCTATGTAAGTATTTTGTATTTATGGGGAAAATGCTTTGTAAGTATGCTTTAACACCTTAAGGTGGCATATCACTTGCACTTCCTATATCAAAAAGCTGGTATATTCTATAAAAATCTCAGCGTGCAATCTTAGCTTGAACTGAGCTTGAAGTGAACTGTCATTTCAGTGGATGCTGATTGACAATATTGATAGCTCACTTCAGCTTAGTTATCAGTATTACAGTACAGTAGTTATCAGTGTCATCATTGTGATACCCGCCGGCTGCCATTCTGGGATCTTTGACAGTCGTTACGGGTCGTCATAAGCCTGAAAGTCTGCCAACCAGTCTTACCAAGGGGTATCGTGTTACCGACTAACTGGGTTGTGGAGGTCAGATAAGCAGTCGCTCCATGTCAAATACTGGTATTCAGCTGCATCCGGTGATTGAGGTAGGCAGGTCTATTTGACTATCTATGTTACAGCTACATAGTTCCAACCATAAAGACGAGTTTCAATTCACTTGGGAATTGTGGTCAACCGTGGTCAAACGAACTCCATTATATATGTCCGTTATTAAACGAGGATCATTTAAAAGTCGAATTTTAATATTTTTCATCCTACTATGGGATAGTAGGATTAAAAATACACAGGGTGGACCAAAAATAAACGTCATAAAAAAAAAATAGATTCCTCTAGGGGTATTCTGTCTAGGGGTATTCGAAAATATCCCATGTATGTTCCGCGATTTTTTGTAGTTTTCGAGTTTTCTTGCCGGTGGAGGTTCAACATTTTTTTTGTTTTTTTTGTTGTGAGTATTTGCAGTTTTTGTTTTAATTAGTTTTTAATAGAATGGCGAAAAATTCATGCGCATCGCTGTCGACTGGTAATGTACCCAAGAGACGGCCGCATTGCCACGTTGTATGGCAATGCTTAGTCTCTGGCCAAAGTAAAAACCAGCCCTTGGGTCAAGGGAAGAATCAAATACCTGTTTTGAGATTTCATTAAGGCCCAACAAGATAGAGAGAAAAAACGTAATGTCTGAATGAAAAGTCTTTAAAATGTTATACCGTAAAATCCCTCCTTTTTACGATTGCAGTAACCTATACTCCATTTAAAATAAGATTAGACATGTGAGCAAACCGTTTTTACAGTCCGTTCAACCGATTTTAACTTCTATAACATAGGCATAAGGATGGCATTAAAAGCAAAAAAGTTGTTACAATATCAACCGTTTACTGCAGCTGTCATTTGTCATGCCACTAACGCAATAGAAGTCAAAATCGGTTGAACGGACTGTAAAAAAGGTTTATTTAAATGTCTAATCTTATTTCAAATGGAATATAGTTAATTTCAATCAATATTGAATGACTATTGATTGAGCGCGAATATAATGTGTTGCGAATGTGCTACGCTAACGCAATTAGTAAGCTAGTTTTGCATCTAAATAAATAACATTAAAAGTACCTACAAAACGGATAAAAAATTTTTGCTTTTTCCTTTTAAGGTACCCTAATAGAAATTAATTATATTCGTGTATTTATGTGAATTTAATTTTGTCTGCATCAACCAAAGGTTTGTCGCCCTTGTGCTTGAAGTAATAGGAGCAAGCATTCTGAAAGTGGGATCGACAATTATTAATAGATGTTTGATATTTCGCTGTTTTGATTATTTTGGAAATTTAAATAAAAATGGCTAACTAGTGAACTGTAATATTGATAATTAAATGTAATTATTAATATCGTAACACCAAACATTTCGTTTTAGAATGCAAGAAAAGTACTTGGAAACTCTCCCAATGCCTTTTATACCTAAAACGGGTACGACATCAAATTAAGTGTCATAATTGCAATTCATTATTAATATTCTAGTTCACTAGTTAGCGATATGTCATATTTCCATAAGTATAGTAATATTGCCAAATCCATCAAAACAGGTAAATATTTGACAGCTATTTACGACGTTGCCAAGTCTTAGAATGAACGCTCTTATATACTTAAAATAACCCCAAAACCCAAGTAAACCTTCATTTCTAATTTCCAGGTACAACGTGCTAAGGCTCTGGTTCCCTCAAGTATCAGCTATTGTGGAGCACAACCCACTGACTGAAGGACAGGATCTGTGCTCAGTTCTTGATACATACACATCCAGCTTGAAACCAGTTATACACAACTCTTCTTACATACAAGAAGTTTGTGTGCCAGTAAGTATAATAATAATCCATACTAAATTCCAGTAAGATGCTGGTAGGGATCTTGACCGTACTTCCGGGATTGTCCTGATAGCCGTGGAATACCGCTCCACTCCTCATAAGCACCTCAGGACATGTTGCGTCCTTGTCACTACGACACTTTGTGCTAGCGACCGTTTTCGGGGCCCCATTATTGAGTGTGCAAGTCACCCCCTGCCATTTTATCTGTGTACATTATAAAACATTGATCAGGCAGGGGCCATAGACCTTCTATAGTTCTAGGTCACCAATCCAGTATAGCCACCCAAACCCATAGCCCTATATTTTTTGTTTCCATATCTTGCAATAGTTCTGCACCAATCGGGGGTTGTCCTTGGGTGCACTAGCATAGTGCGTTCAGGGATAATCGTCGGTTGGTGCCTCATTTCATTTAACACGTCTAACGGGCCTCTGCGAGTTGGCTTCGGCCCCTCGTACGCCTTCCAAAGGTCCGGGACCCTAGGGTCCCGATAAATTTCAAATCCATGCTAATATTATAAATGCGAACGTAATAGTCTGTCTGTCTTTTATCTTTTTACGCTTTCTTAATCGAAGTCTATGCCACGGAATCGATCGTTATGTTTGGTATACAGTTTAATGCCTATGGCATTAAGTCCGCCTCTTTACATTTGTGTGCTTAAAGTGTTAAATAAATAAATAAATAAATAATGCACATTATAAAAGTTTTGTTCAGAATTGGTTACTGCATCGATTTCTGTAATTTTTTATACACGTAATTTAATAAAAAATATGAATTCGGTGAAATGGGTTAAGTTAGGTAAGAAGTGTGACCAACCTTGCGCGAGCCGAGCGAGCGAAGTGAGCGGTGCCGCTGTAACGGCTAGCGAGTGCTACTTCCAAATTGCTCACTGCTAGGCTATTTAGTTTAAGGGGGATGCGCTAAGGTAGCCCGCGAAATTCAAATTTTCTTAGGTTTTTAGCAATTTGCAGGTCAGTGTCAGGTTGTATTTTGATTAAAATATGATTTGCGAGCGTAACCAATATGGTTTTACAGAATTATAATCATTAGAATCAACGATACAACTCCTTAGGTTAGCATAATCCCCAAATGTCATGACTTCATGAAATAGTCATTCAACGGGATTACATGAACATATACAGTTTTATTGATGATTTCTATGATTATAATTTTATAAATATAAACATTTGATACGGTCGCAAATCATATTTAGATCAACATACAACCTGATACTGACCTGCAATTTGCAAAAAACGTAAGAAAATTTGAATTTCGCGGGCTACCCTGACGCTTTCACTTTAACACTATTAACGCATGGTACGTTACCTCTCAAGCCAGTTTGATACCACAATTTGTCGGTTTCCTATGGATAGATTCGTCATCTATCGAAAAATAATAAATGGTTGGTTGCAGTTCATATTTCAGTCAGTTTATAATCTAACGGAAATAATACCGTAAACTAACGAAGTTCATAAATTATATGGTGTCATAATAATATAATGCCTTTTGTCCAGCTACTTGAAGGAATAATTATTCTTCCCATTTTGATTGAACTTTATAAATTTATAATACAAGTGCTATTACCTATTATCGTACGGTCATGGCAACAACCTATTTTTGACCAACACGATCAAAAGACTTTATTATTCCAAGTAAATTACCCTTTAAACTACTTGTAACATAAAATTAGGTCAAGAATTTCCTGAAATACAATGTATATTAATTTATCACTAATAATTTGGTCGCTGTCACTTGAAGCGTCGTCGCACAGTGGAGTATTTATATCAAATTTCTGGTCAAAATAGAATGAAGGCATTTGTATGCTCAAAATTGATTCGAAAGACCATTTAGATGCAAAAGTACCTTTTATTTGGCAAAATATTAAAACTAACAGCAATTAAAAACAAAAAAAAAAAATTCGTGTCCAAATTCTTCTTGGGGCAATTTTTAACGAAACCATATAGTTCTTCATAGGAGAAAGTCTTCATGTCACCTGATAAATCTGAAAAAGAAATGAAGAACTTACAACCTTTATAACATTCTCAAAATTCAATATTATTTAGCATACTTTATCCCTTAGTCTTAAAAAAAAAGGCGCAACTACGCGCAAGTTTTTTTTTCGTAAACATGTTCCAGAATACATAAACTTTGCCTTGTTACAAAAAATTTTGCCCGATAAAACCTGACACATAAACAAAAAGCTTCGAGTTTGATTTTAATTTTTAAAAATTCCTTTTATAACAACTAATATGAATCACAAATATTTAACTATATTAATAGAAACATTAAAATTAAATACTAATAAAATAAAGCACATACCTTCTTCTCCAATATCCATTATAAATCTTTACTTAATTGCACCAACAAACACAGTAAACGTAAATTGAATGACACTATAAATCGAGAGCTACAAAAACAATTACGTGCATCCGTAAGAGCAGGTAAATTGTGACTGACAAAACAAGCGGGGGGCGAGTTTATAACTCAAGTGGCCTGTTTATGACGCTGTGGTTATCCTACTACACGAAAAAACAACTTTCAATGCGAAACAATAGAGTTGAGTTTTCTGACTTTTGACCGGGTTCGTCCATAGTAGTACTCCACCGTGCGTCGATTGCTGGCCCAGATTCAATTGTTGAGTCAGAAAAATGGGGTGGCAGAGGCTGCAAATCTGTTTTTTTTTTTTTGTTGAATTTGTTTTTAGTCAGTAGACTAATATTTTAATTGTAAGTCATTCTTTTTTAAATTTTTTATTGTTTGTTAGTAAAAAAGGAGTAATAAGTAACGCGCTTTTTTGTATTGGGATGCAATGCGCTGCAGCTCGATGCGGCTGTAATGTGCGCTTAGCTTTATTGTGAAAATTTCTCATATTTTACAGTTTTAAATCGTCATTCAATTGTTTCACTTTCTAACCCCAATTTTAAGTAAAAGATAGCAATATGCTAACCTAAGTTTACTCAGTTCACAGCCAAATCACGAAACAAGCAGACGCTTCGATAAACACAAATGAATCATAGTCTCCTAGGGTGCATAAACTCGGCAAATCTACGCAATTCGTGTGTTAGGCGTGAATTTGCCAATGTGTGCGCAATCTTAGGCCCCTGGGACGAGACCTATCACCTGCGATAATTGAGTAGGGACTACTGTTATGCGTTACGGAGCACTATGATGGCGCTTCGCTTACCAAATGGAAGACGTACATGTGCGATTTTATTTGATTAGTAAAAAATTTGAGAGTTATAAACTTATAAGGTATAATAGACACACATTCATGCATTGTATATTAAATACATGTATTGTTACCTGTTCTCAGAAATGTAAATTCGTGCTTTCCCCCCAAACTGAAGTGTTCGTGAAATTCGTGAAGGCCGTATTCGGTTACAAGGCTGACAAGAGCTATTTCATTGTTAATTCCGTGACGTTTCGTGTCCCGTTTCTACTGACTCAAGTCACAGTGATCGTGGGTTGATGAAATCATTGTTATAGAAGATTGACGGGGTTGTAAGAACAAAGTTTTGTTCAGTCCTTGAATTTGTTTGTTGTTGTTTTGTCGTCTAGTATCTTATTCGCAATCTCCTGACTTTGATTAAAATTTAAGATAAAACTTGCTCCCACAATAACAACTAGATGATCTCCTAAAACAGGGCTTCCTCTCTCCTACCCTTTTGCTGTGCCCTACAGGGTCCATAATCATCTAAATTATATAGTTAACACCTAAGTACATATTATGATAAAGCAATAAAGATATTGAGTATTGTTTGTTAGCTTCTAATTTAACTGAAAGTTATTTTTTACTAGCTGCTCCCCGCGGTTTCACCCGCATAAGTCTCGATCCCGTAAGAATATCGGGATAAAAACTATTGTATGTTCTAACCCAGGTCATGGTCTATACATGTGCCAAATTTCATCCAAATCCGTTCAGCCGTTTTATTGTGAAAGCGTAACAAACAAACAAAACAAACTCACTTTCGCATTTATAATATTAGTTAGGATTGAAAGCTAAATTAGTATCAAAGACACATCAATTACTTTTTGTCACAGAATAGAAAAAACGATTCGTAAATTTTGAGCCATGGCAATCAACCAAAATGAAACGCTCACAAATTGTCAGCTTTCTTTTCCAAACAAATATAAAATACGAGCATCTACATAAATTCTAAGGTGCCAACCCTAATGGGGCAGAATCCACAAGATTTTAAACTAGTGAAATCTGCCCCACTAAGCCGAACCAGTGCGGCAGAATCCACTGAAAAATTTTTGGCATTCCATTTTGCCCCACCAGTGTGGCGTCTTGGTGGGGTAAAGTGGAAGTACTCAGATTTACATCTCTCGTCTGCAGGACTATACTAGAACGAAGCTTCGACCCAATTCTATATTAAATTTAATCTAATTATTCCAAGCCACGATCTAGTAATAACATTTACTATTTATAACTTACTATCTATTCAAGTTAGGGGGCACGCGAATGGCCTACAAAGGAACAAACATTCACAGCCATGAGTGAATTCGTTCAATTCGAATAACCATTATTTTACTTACTACAGTAGTAAATATGGTTGGAACAAGGAATATTGATTCAGATATTATCATATTTTAGTTTGAACATGAATTGACTCGCAAAGCAAACAATTCAAGGTCTACGTTTAAGGGACGCGTGCCTAGCAATAAGTTATTGGTTATCTTTGGAGTAGAAGACTGTTTAACAATAAATTATCGTTGGGTTAGGTCCCCGTGCGGAACCGTTTGGGAACTGACATTTGGTGCTTCATCATGTCAGATTTGTGATGGTAAATGGTAGAAATCCTTTTGAGCTCTGTCAGTTTGACAGAGCTCTATTTATTTTATTTTGTTAATCGACATAGACACGATAATCTATTTTCCCTTTAACTTATCAATATAAAAATCTTAATCTTATCTATGTAAGTATATCTACTCTATCTGTACACACCTATTATAATATTTAAAATCGCTTTTCATGTTTGTTTGTGTATAGCGTTGCTTTTTTAAACTACGCAACCGATTATGAAGCGGTTTTGACCACCATTTAGAGAATTTATTTAATTCCGATTGACATATTGACCGACGCTGCGTCACTGGATCGGACTTCATACGTCTAAGTGCTCAACCACACGTCGCGGATCTTCCGATCCGCGACGGAATTTCCGTCAAATGTGGTTGATGGTATGAACTACTTATTACGTAGATAGTGTGAGGTCCGACTCCAGATTTAAGATTAGGATTAGGATACTAACATTCGATTTAGTTTTTCTTTACTAACACTGTATCTCTGTGGTCTGAAAATAACGGTTTAATAATAATAATATTAAACTTACATGAAACTAAAGAAACTTTGGTATTTTAATAAGTCGAAAACCATGCGAAGCAGGGGCGGGTCGCTAGTATTCTTATTCATAAAGAAACTTGATAAATACCCCGTATTAGTACTAATAAGAAATCTAGAAATTCCAAGTCAGAAATGCTCGGTGCCTGTCCAATATCATAAATCCTATTAGCAACTTTAATGTTTCAGCTTTATATTTATTACCTAGAGAATTTTTTTCCAGAATTATACTTTAATTTCCAAATTCCTTGTGAAGGGTCTTTTCTTTTTAACAGCGACTTTTTAGAGCAAATTTCTTCATTGTACAAGAGTTGGAACAATGGGGTGAAGTAAAAAGGGTTATTTTCGTACCTTCCAGAATGATTAAAGAATAATTGAGTAGGGCCTTGCTACATTTGCCGTCAAAATTACTTAGGTGTGAAAGAATCACGGTCGCTTCCTAGGGATTGAAATCATTAAAAAAAAACATGCGGGGCAGTCTTTGGTGACTGCCGATAGAAGTGAAAACTAAGTAAATAATATTTATATATATACTTTGTTACAATATTTATTATACCTTTAACAACGTAACGCCATCTAACGAAAATGTCAGGAATTTATGTGGCTTGCTCTCAGTACAAGAACGAAAAAAACCTCTCCTCTTTTCAACATTCTAAACAAATATAGTTTTTTTCAGACAAAATCCGGCCATGAGACCTATATAAACAGCATCATCCTTGGCGTGGTCTGCGTGATCCCCTACTTCTTCACCGCTATGCTGGTTAACAGGGTGGGCAAGAAGCCTCTCCTCATTGCAGCCGGCTTGATCTCCGTGGCCAGTTCCTTAGGCCTTCGCTGGGCTAACAGCAAGACTTTAGTTGTGGCTCTGTTCTCTGTAACCGTCTCCATTGCACAGTCTATGTTGAGCTTGAATCAGGCGATGACTGTGGAAATGTTTCCTACTACTTCAAGGTTAGTGGTTGAATATTATAGTCTTGTGTTTGTGATTGCCTCACTGGTCTTGTGGTCGCAAGCGCTACTGCCTGACCTGGGAATTGACCTGGAAATTCCAGGCAAAAAAACCGAATAACACTTTATTTGGTTTTTCCATCTGGAATTTCTCAGTAGCAGCCCGGAGTCAGGATTTGTGCCCGGTTGATGACAATAAGCTCGCCCCCTATTACATGGGACTTAAACATAACTGGTGAAATGTGGGTGTACGGTGTAAAATAGGTACACATCTGCCCAAACCTTCGGGAAATACAGGCGTGACGTTATGTTATGTTATCTGACCAAATTATAAAATAACCAAGACAGAGCGCTGGCAACAGTGAAGTGAGGTACAGACACTTAGTGTGGTGTAGTTTGATTATAGTGTCATTGTAAAAGATTTTTATTTGTTTTTTTAATTTTTTTATTATGATTTTATTTATTTTTTACTTTTAGTACAATATGTTGTGTTGTGTGCCTTATAGTCTGTGCTAAATAAATGTATTTTCTTTCTTTCTTTCTTTGTAAATGTGTGCGTGTGAGCGTATACGCACAGAGCGCGGTGTAGTTTTGGCATGCTTCACTGTATTGTTCGCAGCGCTCTGTCTTAGTTTTATATTTATTCTGAGATTATAAGACATACAAAAATACTCCGAAACACACACTTATTGCACACAAAAGATGTGAACAAGTCTATTTCAGCCCCATTGTCAATCTTGCAAGTATTAAATAATAGACAATAGCCTCAGATATCTATTGGTCCATTGTTCCGAGGGTCGAGGGAATTCAATAGGCCTCAACTGGCTCAAAATAAGCACAATATGGACCAGATACCATCTGTTCTGTTCTTGTTTAGCAAAACGGTCCCATACTGTTTTGATGGAAAATTAAGATTATCTTTAAACTCGAAATTAATTTTAGCAAAGTTTACGAGTCCATTTTAATTATGATCTTAAGTAATTTATTGTTGAATTTGTTTAATTTATTGTGTTTACTTACGATGGATTGTTATGTTTCGATGATGAAGATAATTTGGGCGTTAATTTGAGTTTAATATTTTGAATTATTACGGATGGTTGTTGAATTGTTTCTGTTTCGCTTTTCAATTTTAATCTTTGTTCAATTCAAACTTATTTATTTGCGTTTAGTATCACAGTGTCACGCCTAATGAGAAATTAAAATCTGCAGATATAACTTTATACCAGTATTTTACATGGAGCGACGGCTTATCTGACCTCCACAACCCAGTTACTGGGTAACACGATACCCCTTGGTAAGACTGGTTGTCACTTGACGGCCAGTAACGACTGTCAAAGATCCACGAATGACAGCCGGGACCCACGGCTTAACGTGCTTTCCAATGCACGGAGGAGTCTCGGTATGTAAAGATGGTCACCCATCCATGGACCAACCCCGGCAAGCATAGCTTAACCTGATGGACCTCAGAATTTCAGGCTTCTGACTACCCATAACGACTATCAAAGACCAACAAATGACAGCCGGGAGAAACAGTTTAACATGCTTTCCAAGGCACGGAGGAGTTTCGATATGTAATGGATCACCCATCCCCGAACCGACCTCGGCATGCGTAGCTTAACCTTCCATCAACCCGTCTGACTGTTATTATTTAACTTTATAATGCACTTTATTATTTAAATCACTTCTACTGGTGTATATACTTAGTACCTCATAACGAGCGAGATAAATAATATTGATCTATGTGCTATAAATTTAGTATCCCATTCAAGTCCATTATAGTTTTTGTAAATGGCGACATAAATATTCAAGAGTAGGAAGCTGTTAGTCACTTTTAATAAATAAAAACAATATCATAAAACCCGTAGGTATATTGAAAACTTCCACAGCAGAAAAAATAATAATTATAATGTATTTTTTAATAAAAAGTGTCGAGCATCGGTTGTTTATCTAATCTACCAGATGTTTAATGGTAGTTTTCATTTCAAAATAAAATATATTTCACCTGGTATTTCGCTTTGCCGTTTGAATATTATTATTTAGTGCTCTTTGCCGTCATAATATATAATATTGTTATTATTTTATACATGACTTCGACTCTTTGGTATTACTGTTGAATTTTGTAAGACTGCTATTTGCAGGCAATGTTGTTGCATTAGCGATAGTTTTAATTAAGGTGAAACAATTTGATATTTTTTCCATACAAACTTCGGAGGGGTTTTACATCGTACATTCAAAGTTAAACATGATATCGTTAGGTCTCATTATTAAAATTGTCTGTACGGAAGCAGAATAGTAAAATAAAAAGCCATTAAAAAGTTATGAGCCAACAAAGATTCGTTTTTCTTGCTAATTTTAACGCAACTTTGGGCGTAACTAAGTAATACAAGAAGTGTGAAATCTCGAAAAAATAATCCGTACCGACACAGAAAAATTTACGAAGATTTCAATAAATTTTATTTGTAATTGATTTATGCAGTGGTTATTTCAGAAAAACCTTTTTACCAAAGGCCTTTTCGTAATTTTTGACGCGCTCGTTTTACTAAAATTGGTCGGTACGGTGTTTCTGTGCGTGCGAACTATACGTTGTCCATGTAGATCAGCTTCTAACTGCTCATCACTGATACTATCTCTGTCGGACACGATGCCAGGTGAGACAGTGTGGTTTTTGGCCAGGCCCACCATTGAGTTCGAGCCCGCGACTAGTTGCACCTTAAGAAAACGTTTTGGGGAATAAACGCTAGCTGCTTTCTTTTTAATGCAAATATTAAACATGGTTGGATAGACAGTGTTATATCTGACATTTTTCTAAAAATTATCATGCTTAACCCGTGTCCTAACCACAGCGAGCGGTGGTGCGACATCGCGATCATTGTGTTCATAATGCCACTCATTTTTTTGGAAAACCGGAAGGCGCCCTTTGCCGGCGCGCGGCGTTACGACGCGTTCATGGTGGCCGGACAAAATGAACGCGACGGCCACGGTCGACGGTATGGTCGAATTGGCGACCGTTGCCGTCGTATTTCGAATACAGTCGAGTTGCTCTTGATGCAATTTCTCGTACCCCAAGGCACGTTAAGCATTTGGTCCCGGCTGTAATTTGTAGATAATTGACAGTCGTTACGGGGGTAGTCTGAAAGTCTTACCAAGGGCTATCGTGTACCCAGTAACTGGGTTATGGAGGTCAGATAGGCAGTCGCTCTATGTAAAATACCGGTATTCAGCTGCATCTGGTTAGACTGGAAGCCGATTTCAACTTATTTGGTACAAGGCTAGGCATGACAAACTGATGCTCATGATGATTATGACGAATAAATTTTACTTTTGTCTTCTATTGCAAAAACTAGCAAGAAATTCTAGATAACTCTACACACAATAGACTATAATTTTAACAAGACTATTATAATAATTATCAAGCGCAAGTTTTTGAACGGTTTGCGGTGGTCTGCCCGATTAAAATGTCAGAACTTGTCAAGTGCTAAGAGCTTGCTATTTAGCGCAGTATTGCGACTAAATGAGAAGTAAGGAGGGTGGTTTAAAACATGTTTTTTTTTTTCTAGGACTCTTGCGATATCCTTCATTATGGTAATTGGGCGAATTGGTACTTTATCTGGCAATATTGCCTTCCCTATAATGTTGGAAATGGGGTGTGCCATCCCATTCTTTGGTATTTCTGGATGTATGGTTTGTAAGTATGCCTTATAGTTTCTTTTACCGATGTTATTTTAAAATTCGTTTTTTCCCGCGGCTTTTCCCGCATGAAGGTCGGAAATTATCCCACGGAAAAATACTACCGGGATAAAAGTATCCGTAGACTATTCCATGATTCTTTTTTTATTTGACATTAAGATGATGATTCATGACTGAAATCTACCTGTAGGTTACTGGAACATGTAGTTTTTCGACCTCCTTACTACAGCGCCTGCATGGTAGTGACAACAGAATTCTAAAAATGATCACTGCCAGACCGGACTGCCCCTTTCAGGGACACTGGGTGGGGACAGTCATAGGTCTACATAAATAAATATAGTTCGTGAAAACTAACAATACTAACCTAATTTAAGCATAATAAATTGTTACTAACAACAATATACTACCAAAAATAGTGACCTTATAGTCTGAAATAAAGTTTTATTTAATTAGATTTTTGAAGTGACATTTCTTTTGGCGCACCGCACATAGATTTTTTCCGTAGGTAGTAAGTTAGGCTGATCCGTCACGCTCTGAGGTGAAAGGCTCGATCGGATGAACTCGGGACCGCCGAGTGTACCCGAGCGAGAAAGATACAATGAAGTTTTCACTTCTGCCGTGCGGTCTTAAGCACACACTCTTTTTTTTTAAAGACTTATGAAAAAAGGGTTATACTCATAATATATCAAAATTCATTTTCTTTCAGTGGTCACAGCCGTTGCGTTATTCCAACCGAGCAAGAAGCAGTAACCATTTTAAAAATAACTTAATATAGAAATATACATAAGGAAAAGAAGAAATAAGCTGGTATTTCTCAAATACAAAATAATATTAAATCGAAGAGGAAATGGAAGAAACAAGAGTGACTGTATTTATTATTCAAATAAAGATCTAAGAAAATATAATAAGTTACTGTGTTTTATTTTTCGATCAAGGTCGATTTCAGATTACTGTTCATTTTACAAAAAGAAGGTTAGTCCATAGAATTTTTTTTCTACATAGTTTAAATTACCTTATTAGATACTTAACTAATTTCATCGTAAAAAAGTCGGATTAAAAATATTGTCAAAGAAATAGTTTTTGGGCGCAATTTTTCCAGTATGGCAGCGCGGGCGTCAAAGATGCGGCAAAGTGAAAATTCGAAAAGAGCACGTCGAAATCATTAAAATCACCAACTTTCAAAAAGCCTTTGAGAATGAAGTGGGAAGTTTACTCCAGTGAACTAATATCAGTGGGGAAAACTGAGGATCTTGAATTATCTGCAATTCTATGCCGGAATATGGTGTTGAGTTCTTAATCTTTATAGTTATCATCATTTATCAACATTTCAGCCAAAAGACGTCCACTGCTGGACAAAGGCCTCCCCCAAACACCGCCACTTGAACTGGTTCTGTACTTCTCGCATCCACCGGATTCATTCGTCCTTCACTAAGTCATCGGTTCACGTTTTGGGAGGTCTTCCAACGCTACGACTTCTGGTACACGGTTGCCACTCCAGAACCATTTGGGCTCCATCGGCCATCTGTTCTGCGAGCAATGTGCCCAGCCCGCTACCACTTAAGTTTGGCCATTCTTCGGGCTACGTCGGTTACCTTGGTTCTCCTACGGATGTCTTCATTTCTGATTCGATCACGAAGGGAAACTCCAAGCACAGCCCTCTCCATTGTCCTTTGGGTTTTGCCCTATAGTTCTCCTCAATTTTATTTACATTGTTCTAAAATATGGCTAAGCTAGTCGTGGTCTTGATTGGAATACCCTGACTTCTAGTTAAGGTTTATATACCCTTTAAATTAACAATAAATAAATGTTTGAATGCCTTATCAATCTTCATAAAATAAACAGAATATAAAACCTTAATAACGATAACAGCTCTTTTTACCAATTACAAAATGAGAAAACATCTTTATTACGCCTAACAATACTCCTTTATGACTTGAAACAATTGCCTGTAACACAAAAGGGAACAGACTAGAGCTATTCATTTAAATCTGATACTATTTATCCTGTTTATCTTAACGCATTTTTAACTGGACAAAAATGAATACACTAGTAAAGAATCTTAATAGAACAGAAACAGAATGCTCTCTATTAAAAATATTTTTTTAAAATCTTGTTTGTCTGTTTGTTCCGGCTAATTTCTGAAATGGCTGGACCGATTTTGACGGGAGTCTGGCAGATAACTGATGTTATTAACCGGTCAAACCAGACTATATCCTTAAGGATATTACCATAAGAATAGGAGTAATATTATATAATTATATAATTATATGGTTTCGGACATAATATATGACATAACATAACCTCACGCCTGTTATCTCCGAAGGGATTGGCAGAGGTGTACGTATAGTATATACCTACACCCACATTTCGCCACATAAGTTGAGCATAATTAGCATAAAATGTTCGCACTGCTGGGACACAGGCTTCGTCTCAGTGAGAGGGAGTGAGCCATAATCCACCACATGGGCCCAGTGCGGGTTGGCAGATATCACATGTCTTTTAATTGTTGGTTCTAGGACATGCCGGACATGTTTTCCTTCACCCTTTTGAGAGCAGTGGTGGTAAAAATAATTTACACAACGTAATGGGCCTGCTTGGGTTCAAACCCAGGACCTACAACTCGTAAGTCGCGGCTGTTACCTCTGGGCCGGCTGCTCAGTTATGTTTAAGTCCCATGTAATAGAGAGCGAGCCTATTGCCATCAACCAGGTACAAATACGAGTATAAATAAAGACTTTTAGGACAATCCAGATTAATTGCTTATGAGTGTAGTTCTT
This sequence comes from Conistra vaccinii, assembly GCA_948150665.1. Lineage (NCBI taxonomy): Eukaryota > Metazoa > Arthropoda > Insecta > Lepidoptera > Noctuidae > Conistra > Conistra vaccinii. Next base: position 19,453,218 of record OX411327.1, read on the forward strand.
CTAAAAATAGCTGAACACAGGATAATGTAACTTCTAAGAGACTACGTAGTTTTATAATAAAGTTTCATTATTAAACTTTACTGTATATTGAATTAATTGCTCGCGAGTGCGAGTTGTTCAAAAAAAGTAGGTAGAACAAAGAATTATGCAAATTCTTAAGACTAAGTAATTCTATATTTATGTTTTCTTTATGTAAAGGTAATCTTAGACATCACTCAATGACGGATTAGGAAAACCTAGTTGTAATGTATAATAAATATAGGCTGCATACTGGTGGGGCGACCGGTAGTGGGGAGCGTGGTAATCGCATCACTTGCCGCACCACCTACCCGACCGCCGTACGAGTAACTGCGTTATAATCCTAGTTGGTGTATTATTTAATACTAGTATAGTGACCTGTACAAGTGGCGACCTTGCCAGGATTACAACTAGTTCACGTAAGTACCAACATAAGATTCAAAAGAGAAAAAAAAGGAAAATCGGTGGATGAGATCTATTTTGTTGTGTACTAAAACAACGCTGATCTTGATAAGTTGATTTGTCCTAATAAACTTCATAACGTTGCATTACCGGCAATACTTGTACATCAGCGATACCTCTTCTCTCTAGTATTGCGACTAGCGTAGTCAGGAGCAGGACTGTGAATATCTCGTTAAAAAGGTGCTAATATTATACTACATTTCATACCTTGTTACAAACAATTTATGCCTGCTTAGCGAAAAGGTCCCATGATACGTTCGTTAGAAGAAAATTATTTAAGTTTCAGTTTGGTTATTACTAAATGTTTATGTTGAATACAAATCTTGCAGTGTGAATGGCTATGTCGTTTGACGTACAGAAGATCGCTGCCTCGATGACCTACTTACGAATACCCACATAAATATTTTTTTTTGCTTTTTAATTAAAACTGATTTGTTTGCAATATTTATTTGGTTTTTATTTTGGTCAACAATTAAGGTTAAACGCTGGATGTCAGAGGTAGTTTGGGTCACCAATCGGTACCATAATGATCTTTTTGTGCTGTACTCGGGTATAGTGACAGTTTAACTAAATGCAAAGGTAGTTCGATGAAAATCTGAACGGTACCTACAAATACATCTAAAGGTAGTTCGATGAAAATCTGAACGGTACCTACAAATACATTTTAAAAAGGTAGTTCGATGAAAATCTGAACGGTACCTACAAATACATCTAAAGGTAGTTCGATGAAAATCTGAACGGTACCTACAAATACATCTAAAGGTAGTTCGATGAAAATCTGAACGGTACCTACAAATACATCTAAAGGTAGTTCGATGAAAATCTGAACGGTACCTACAAATACATTTTAAAAAAGTAGTTCGATGAAAATCTGAACGGTACCTACAAATACATCTAAAGGTAGTTCGATGAAAATCTGAACGGTACCTACAAATACATCTAGAGGTAGTTCGATGAAAATCTGAACGGTACCTACAAATACATCTAGAGGTAGTTCGATGAAAATCTGAACGGTACCTACAAATACATCTAGAGGTAGTTCGATGAAAATCTGAACGGTACCTACAAATACATCTAGAGGTAGTTCGATGAAAATCTGAACGGTACCTACAAATACATTTAGAGGTAGTTCGATGAAAATCTGAACGGTACCTACAAATACATTTAGAGGTAGTTCGATGAAAATCTGAACGGTACCTACAAACAGTGTTGTTACTTGCTTACAGAAAGCCCAAATATGTCGCTTATATCACCCATGGAGTCCTTGGAATGTGACGGAGAATCAGCCTCTGTTGATTCACATTGAGAAAAATGGAAGCGAGCACTCGGGTTATATCTGACCGCGACAAATGATATCACGTCAGAAGCAAAATGAGCAGTGCTATTGCACATTGGCGGGCTGGCTTTGCCAGAAATATATTATAACCTGATAGACACCGCTTCTGTTAGTGGTGACGATATTTTCATAGTTGCGGTAAATAAATTAGACGAATAGGTACTTTTCTCCTAAATAAAGTCACGTCTATGACCGTCATTTACGTAGTTTGACTCATCAAGCAAGAAAGCGGAGAGAAAATTGACTAGTTTGAACAGGTCTCCTGATTTCAAGAATAATTCTTTCAGGTACAACTTTTCAGGCTTCGGTATAATCCTTCAGTTTTAAGTCTTCAGGATCCAGAGTTTCTTGAAGATATCTGGTTCGAAAGGACCAACAGATGTGCCCGAGAGGCGTGATCGCTGGACGTGAAGATCATGTAGGTTGTAAGGCTATATTCTAGTCTCTTGAAGGAAAAATCTTGGTTTTTGACGGGGGAATTACAACACTATTTCACTGATAAGTCTTCATAAGTGTTCAGGAACCGACCTACGGGACTCATCCGGACTAGGTAGGTACTGCTTGACGTATTAGATCGTTCTAAAGTTCCACGTCGGTGACTACAATTCCTAAAAATGGTACCCACTCCTCGGCAGCTTGCCGAGAGCTTGGTAGCTTGGTAGCTTGCCGAGAGCCGTGAATCACTTCCTGATTTACAATCTTAATTTTTAATACCCTAAGTTTACACTAGCTTTTGCCCGTGGCTTCGCCCGCGCGGATATCGGTAAACATGCCACGGGAACGTACCACCGGGATAAAGAGTATTCTCTGTGTTAATCCAGCTTCTAAACTATCTGTGCGTCAAATTTCATTCCAATCAGATTAGCCGTTTTTGCGTGATTGAGTAACAAACATCCCAACGTACAAAGTTTCACATTTATAATATTATATATACATAATATAGATATTATTCACTATTGCTAACACCCTTATTTAAGTAGCTATACCTACATGGCATGTTATGTAACACAAGATTCATAAAATTATAACCTTTTCAATGAGGTGCCTTTCATGATCATACTTATTCCCGCTAAAAAGATATTTCAGTTATAATGGGATTAAATTAATTAATTAAATATTAAACTATTTGCAAGCGATTTTAATGGCAAAGTACTGTACCGATTCCCACTATACAAAAATAAACCTCAGGCTAGTCTCTAGCAATTGTATAAGATTTTTCAGCCCGTAATACGGTGGTTAGCCTTTATTTAACAAAATGCTTTATGACATACTCGTACAAACTCGATTAAGTAGGTTTCCAGAAAGGCTAGATATCTAGAAGTCGGGTCCAGGACTGGTTCTCGATCTAGGTGACCTGGATACTATAAACGATTTTAAGTTTTGACTATTTAAGGTACCTAATCGAGGCGAGGGGGACAGTGGTCGTGATTACGATTTCCATCAAAATTATTATCTTGATTAGTTTGTTTACTAACTAGTACTATTAGTACCTACCTATACTATCTATGAATTTAGGTTACAACAGTGCTAAACAATTTGTAATATTTCATTTCGCATTATTGCGAAAAATATTTACCTACCCTATATTATACGATGCCAAAAACACAAAGTATTTATCATTTTTTCAAAAAATTGATTTGGTGACGCATGGTCGGCAACACTAGGCATTATCTAAACTGGTCATATGTAGGTACAGAATTTAGACCACAAACGTAATTTTAATTACCTATCTACCTACAAATTACTACCCCCATCTGAATGATTTGACAGCTTAAATAAAACGGGCGATGACTCAAATTATAACCTATACAGATTACTATGATCCGCAGGATAGGACTCAAGTCTTCCAGATGCTTGTCCAGTTGGATTGGAGGCAGTAGGTACTTGTTCAGCATGGCATAAGTGGGCCGCGAATAATTGCATACTGCAATGAGAGTACGTTATTGCCAGACCGAGAAATAGGCCCTTGCATTCGTTTGGGCCGCATTTTGACATGTATTTGTTTGGAAAAGCTACTTTCCAACTTGTCAGTGACCACACCCCACTTGAAGTCATATTCGGCACCAAATCTACACCATGTGCAAAAATCGAGCGCTAGGTCTTTCGCCTACAGTCATATACCTACCTAATTTAAAAATCATGTAGGTGCAGTCTGGGCATGAAAAAGATCGCAGATTCACTATGACGGTTGTCTGCTATTGACTGTTCACCAGTCTCTTTTGATGACGAATAATTATTTAAATTTAGTAATCGATCAGTCTCGTCCTATGGCAATCCTTCTGTCTGAACTGAAGGAAGTTGTGAGGGAGACCAGGAACTAAAATTGGTTAAGAACGGTATTTATAACAATAGCTGGGACCAGAGTATCGATACTTACAAGGTCTTCGAACATGAACTTTGTTTCCAAGACAATTTGCTTTTACGTTGCAATGTTTGAGGTCAAAAGTTTAGCAGCTGCACATAGTGACACCCAGGAATCGTAGCAATGAGAACGCCACTACGTTCCAAGGTGTGGTGGCCCAAAATGGACAGTGACACGGAGCATTAGGTATGTACGAGCTTGTAAAGGTTGTACTCTGGTTTCCGCTCCAAATCCTCCTAACCAATGCCTATGCGCAGTTCAACCCTGGATTGACAAAGCCATTGATTATCTTGGAGCGTTCCCTAGTGGGCATTATGTTTTGGTAAATCCCCTACTGAACTCTTTTTCATTTAGGCGTCAATTTAGTTATAAGTTGCCATCTGCTGTGGATGTTGAATTTGCAGATTTAGATCTCGAAAGGAAAGATAAGGATACAGAAATGAAAGCCAAGGGAAAGGAATATGCGGACAGTAAAAGACATGCAGCGGAATATAGTATTGACGTTGGAGAGAAAGTATACGTGAAGAATATGACGAAGGAGAATAAGTTGTCTACCACATTTAATGATGCGCCACACAGTCCACACACAATCATCAATAAGGGAGGCAATGATGTAGAAGTTCAAAATGATAACAATGGACAACGACTACGTAAAAATATTATACACCTAAAGCAAGTTGAAGGACAGTGGAAAGTTTGTAAAGATGATATTTATGCTGATATCACTGATGACAGTATTCTTATTAAAAATGTATGAGTTCCCATTTAAATGAATGATGATGTAATATGTAAAAGTAAAAATATAATAATTATAAACTATAACTGTAAGCTGAATCATTGGTTTAAAACTTACTCAACTAACAGTATTTTGATTATGTTGAATGACTGCATTTAATTGTATTAACTAAATATTTATTAATATTTAAAATTTTGTAAAAGGCAGATGTAATGTATAATAAATATAGGCTGCATACTGGTGGGGCGACCGGTAGTGGGGAGCGTGGTAATCGCATCACTTGCCGCACCACCTACCCGACCGCCGTACGAGTAACGCGTTATAATCCTAGTTGGTGTATTATTTAATACTAGTATAGTGACCTGTACACTAGTGAAAAAAAATGGACTTCTTAATGGTCTCAAATTGCAAACCCATACCAAGCAAGCGTAGTGATAAATGTTCGTTACTTCCGCACGAGATGAAGCATTTGCTCTGCAGCTGGACAAGGACGGTAAAAATAGATGTGACTTTAAAATTTCTCAGCTAAATTCAAAGACAATTGTAGAGCTCCTTGTTAAAAAGTTTATCCGGGAAAGTAGGTACTTCAATCATAGCTATGTCTACCGCCAGGCAGCTGTGCCCGGGTAAGAAGATGGCGGTCGGTGCAACTATGGGCACTTATGTATGATTCAACTTGGACTTTAGACCATGGGCGAAATGCCACGTTATTCCTAAATATACTAGGTGGACATGATGTGAGAGGTACTCTGTTGAAATAGGCAAAGGTAGGTTGGTGCATTTTCATCTCTAACTCAAAAAAACTTTTGATAATGCAGTTGGCACGGAGGTAGAACCATGCGGAATTTACGTTAAGGATCGAGTTTCGAGTGCCTTAAGAAACGACTGATTTATTTCAATTAGGTGACACACTCACCTTAACTTAGAGTTTTTAGGCACATAAAAATTACTTTTGAACCTCAAAATTGATAAGAAATTGAATTGATTCTATGACCAAAATTGTGCATAGTTGTTCTGCATCTAAGTCCTTGTGTATGTGACATTGATGTAACTCAACCTATTAAAAGTCAGTTTGCTTCAAATTTAACTATTAATTATTAATATTAAACAATCAAAATATCGTATAACAAGCTTTAGACAACGAATAAACGTCCCAGTCGACATGACAGCAGCAAAGCGAAAATATCTCAATTATTTCACCAACAATGCGCCATTTTGCTACAGAAGCAATTTCAGGGAAGACAAAAGAAGGCTGTAATTATTAAATAGAATAAATTAATTCAGTGGAGTTTGCACCTGACATGCTAATTAGGTCATGCTGCAGGAATGCTGCGACCATTTTAAGTTTACGTAAGGTTCCTCTATTAGTTAGATACCCATAGCTTAAAACGATAACGTTTTAGGGAATGAATTATTTGAAAGCCTAAAAAAGTCTTTAAAACTCATAATTAAGCACAAAAAGGATAAAAAAAAATTGATGTACATTTTTACCCGACTACGGCGAAGCAAAAAGGAGGGTTATTATTTTGATCAGTATATGTATGTTCATCTGTTCCCCGAAACTTAACTTCTAAACTCCTCAACATAATTTGAAAAAACGGGCATCGTTGGAAGCGTCTTGATTGTTTCCTGGTTATAGGTTGTGCCGAAATCACAGACAAACAAATAAAAAATCCGAAGTCACACGTAATCTGTTCGATTTGTGCCCTAACACACACGTGTTAAAAATCCGGAGTCACTCGGCACGACTCCGGATTTTTTATTATTTTGTTTGTCTGTGATGTTTTGTCTATACCTTTTTAGATGACTTATTGTCGTAATTGGGTTTTAGTTTTTCTCGTTAACTTATGGCATCAATATTCTTCTTTACTAGGCAACCACCACAATTAGATAAGATTATTATAAAATGCGATCCACTTAGTACTTACCTCGGGTCCAGCTTTTGCCTTTGAACCGTTCAAATCCGACACAATCATGATGGGAATAGACTGTTTTCTAATTAACTTTATATTAAAATATAATTTGACGTATAAAAGTGTTATTTATAACTAATTTTCAGAAATACATATCATTTATCGTAATAATTTATTGAGTACCTACCTCGTTATTTCTAAAATTGAATTATGAATAACAATTTTTTAATTCCTAAACATAATAATTGCTAGATATGCGCAGGTAAGGAAAAGGGGTTCAGTGACAGCTCGAGCCGAGTCAACTGGGCCCGAATAATAATAATTTATATAGTGGTGGGAACCATCGCCATGAAAAGTATCGACCTCTAGGGCCGATGCTTTGGTAAAAAAATATTGATGTCTAAAGAGAGGTTGACTACCCTGGGTATGCACCCGGGGTAGTCAATCGCTCTTTCACTGGACGTACTTAGATTTGTAAAAAACCAAGAAAGAAAATACTTAAGTTACGTAAGTAGCAAGTTGAACACAACTTAGCAGTGTTGTCGTGTATTTCAGTGGAGCATGTACCTGAAACAAAAAATAAACAGAAATGTTATAATCTTCTTAATGCCGATTTATACGGTAAAGTTCAAAAGCTTTTCCGAGGCTTGGGGATGAGGCAAACTTTAACGTGGCGACTTTGATGATTTTTTAATGTATCATATTTAGAGACAAATATTTTGAAAAATACGAGGATATATTGACCTTCAGACAAAAGTATGGCATTTTCTAATCTGTAAATAAGAGTATTTTGCACTTAATTTAAGAACTGTGAATCAGGAAAACTAGGAAAACAACGTGAAGAAACCTGAATTTATCATGCTAAACTCGCGACAATCTAAGAAGTCCGATTTGACAGCTATAAATAGTAGATTGTTTGCCTAGGGAGCAAATAATTATTTAAATCACTTCTAGTTCCTAGGGATTAAAGAACTATTTTAGTCCCTGTTTACGAAGAATAAACTAGCTCTTTTTGAATAGATGTGAAAAAAAATACTTTGTGTAGTGATGGAAAAAAAATCGGTTGCTTTAAAAACAAATTCACGACATATCGATTGATCATAGTTAGAGACTTTATAATCGTCGATTTATCTACATTTTTAAAGCTGATACTCTAGACATCGTTTTATTTACATGTCGAGTATACAAAACGTCAAATCAGATATCTTAGATTGTATACAAAAATACTTTGATGTTGTGGAGACTGGAGCCTGTACTAGGAATACATGTGTTACAGGTCTCCAGAAACACTGGACACTGGAACTGGTGTCAGACTTTCGGGCTTCTGACGACTTGTAACGACTGTCAAAGATCCACGAATGACAGCCGGGACCAGCGGCTTAACTTGCTTTCCGAGGCACGAAGGAGTCTCGGTATGTAAAGATGGTCACCCATCCACTGACCAACCCCGGCAAGCGTAGCTTAACCCGATGGATCGACCCGTGCGGCTTGTTATTGTTATTACTTAGCCACGAGCTCTTGCAGTGCACGAGCGAGGCAATAATCTTATAATGTAAATTATTATACGTAAACCTACATTTAAAACCACAAACATTTCAAGAATACCAGAATAACACCCCTAGAATAGAATAATATTTATCACGTGAGAGAACCCGTTCGTATGACATAACACGTGCAACGGTAAAATGTAACAGTTTTATTGATAATCTAATGAGCTAGTCGGTAGGGCTGTGCTGAATTTTTTTTTTTAGTTTTTAGAGGTATGAGGAACAGGGTGTTAAGTTCACTCATCCTCTATAGAAAAGGGAGGATCTTCCGACCATACGAGGATACGAGTGTTGTGTCTGGCGGGCAACTGCCCAATGATTGATATTGGATAGTCTTATGTATGTCGTTCGCGCGGAAATCTCTAATTGCGCGATGCAGAATTTGTGTGTCTTTGATGCGTAGTTCGCATGTGGCGATTGTAAATGCCGCCACAAGTTCTTCTAACTTATCAGACAGCTGTCCTGCTGGGGAGTTTGTTGCACTGTTGGCACTTTTTCTTCATCCCAGCAAGCACTAGGAAGTGGTGAAGGGCGGGCGTTTTGGGGGACTGTCTTATGTTATTCTGAAGTTCAAAAAGTGCTGATTATCAGCATAATTTGAAAATGGCATTAAATTTTCATGATTGAATGATTTTTGTTGGGACATTTCACTATTTCGATCATTATAATAGGAACCTAGTTTTTGTACGTGACTGAATACCTAGTACATGCAATAAATGATAACAATGTATACGGGGTGTCCGGGACATCGACGCGAAGCCGAAACACGCGAAAAAAATAATCAGCTGCTCCATACATTTTGACCGCGTAGGTATTGCACTTTTCTATGAATCAGCAGATTTTTTTTTTAATAACCGACAAATAATTTCAACGCAGGGGGGTTCAGAACCATGTACTGAATCCATGGTAACCGGCTTCGCGTCGATGTCCCTGCCACTCTGTATTATAATTAATGAATGCGTGTTTTTAACAAAATGAAAATAGGCGCTTTTAACGGGTCCGAGCCCATTCGTCCCCTAAGATTCGCACCCTGTGCCCACTCATCCCCTGGAACTTTTGAGGGGCCCATTCGTCCCCTGAAGAATATTTATTTTTATTAATTCCTCTAATATAAGTACATGTATATGTGTATACTGCAGCTTGGTAGTCCTGGTACAGTCGCGCAGAAAAGGCTAAAATAAAAAATATAGTAATTCGGTAGATATCATGTTTATTTCAAATAAGATTAACACATACAAAATCACAATGTCCTAGAAACTAACAAAATACAACTCTTTTACAAAAATCAGCCTTGATTGACCATCATATAAATCAACATTAAATATAAAATATGCAAAAAAAAATAGAACACATATCAACAGTAAATAATCACTTCTTATGTTTTTGTATATTTACCAACTACATACATGCAAAATCATAATAACTTAAATCTAAAAAATTATAACAGTACAAAAAAAATACTAAAATCACAGTAATTATTGAAGACTAGATAAATCAACATATATTTTTTTTGTATATTAACCAACTACATGCAAAATCGTACTAACTCGCGCGCAGATACTCTGGCTAAGATTACCCCTCCCGCTTCGGCATTCCACACCCCGCACACATCTGGAGAGTACTTACCAATTTTAAACACCTTATCTATTATTTGTAACCCGTTTTTTTAACAAGCCATTCGTAGTGAGACAATTTTACATCGTAAGCCTATCGACAGGTTATATTATTATCATGACGGATTATCATTCATCATAGCTCTTTTTTCAATGATCTGTTATGATTTATTAAATTAATTCCGTTAATAAACTGTTCACAAGTGTACTATGTTAACCGTTTCTTATGTAAAATATAGCTAATTTTATCTCAGGGGACCAATAGGCACCTGAATAGGTGCCGAATCTTTAACTTATATTGTATATATATTAGAGGGGACGAATGGGTACCTTAAAAATAATATTGTTTATTAAAATATTAATTGGTCCCCTACCAGGAGACCAATGGGCACCTATATAGGGGCCGAATCTACAACTTTTATGCTGGGGGACGAATTTTAGGGGACGAATGGGCTCTGACCCCTTTTAACCAATGCCAAATGTACCATAGGTTCAATGGAAGTCTCCACTTAAATCACCATAAACTGCAGATTTTTCAGTGACGAAAACCCTACAAATTACGTCATTATAATCACGTAAACGGTCCGGCAAAACACCCGTAACCTCCCCACACACTGAAACAAAAATAAAATAAAAGAAGAATACTCTGTAATAAATTCCTTTGAACAGCGAGAAATTAAAAAAAAAGAAATGAAAACGATCTGCTATTAAGAGCCACCCCTATTCTCAAAGCTCTCGACTGCTGAATATTCCATATATTGGTTTTGCAAATGTACGACGCGGGACGGCCTGGGTTTATTGCCCAAGCGATTTACGAATCGAATGGTTGTTAGAATAATACCACCTCAATTTTGTATTCTAGAATATTTATACGAAAACGTTGTGGTTAGCGGAGAGCAGTGGTGGCCAGTGTTATCGGTCCCGACTAACAAGGTTAATTTATGTATTAAGTTAAATCACCACTGCTCTCAAAACGTATGTCCTAAAACCAAAAGTTCGAAGACATGTGACATTCACCACCCGCTTGGTGGATTACGGCCTCTCTCAGAGAGGCTGATTATGGTATGTTCTGGTTAGCAACTAGGATCGCAGAAAAGCGAAGGTAGGTATTAATTTTTCGCCTATTAAGCAAAGTAATCGATCCATCTTGCTGTTCGGAATTTGGAACAAAATATTCCTCAAGGGCGTTGGAAGTAAAGGTTAAGAAAATAATAATCAATCATTAGATATATTGCTACCTTAGGTTTTAGCTAGTTACTAAGTAAAAATAGAAAATACGTGAGGCATAATAATAAATAAGCATTTCAGACAATAAGGGCAGCATTATTAAGTACTAGGAGCACACGTTTTTGAAAGAGATCTTCTGAAGAATTACGAAGAATGTGTTGGTATACAAGCTACTACGTAGTGTTAGTACCACTCCATAGTAAATTGACACGATTTGTGATACACTTGTGCAATAAAACTACATTGTTACGCTACAAAACAAGCTGCAATGTTCTCTCGAAAGTTGTCTAATAGACAAACACACTTCTAAATTGCCCTAAAATTATAAAATAAAGTACCTTAGACTGGCACAAAAAGATCACAAACTAAACTAAATACAATCATAGAAACATAAAAAAAGGTTAATAAAAACAGAAATTCCTGAACGAGGTCAAAGGTCATGCCAAAAAGGGCAAAGACTAACATGATGCTACGACATTTAAAAATAAGCGTCGCGTCGCAGCGCTGGTATTCTGATAGGGCCTGCTGTGAAATGAATGTGAGAATATGAAATTCTCACTAAACTAAAAAATTCAAACCATCTAACTGAAGCATCTTTGGGAACATCAAACTAGGCTTTATAGTTCAGAAACTGCCAAACTGAAGTACCAGAGCCCGGAACTGTTGAACTAAAGTTAACAAGTCTAGTAGCACTATTTATAAATAACTTAATAGCAGCTGTAGGGATGAAATAGAGGACGAAGTTGGACTTAGAATTGAGAAGTAAGAGTCTAAATTTATGTCTAATGTAGTGGCATTACGTACAGTATTAATATTTGTCACATTCGGACTAGACTTTAAGTACTTAAAAAGGCTAGCTTAATGCAGAGTAGTATTTCTGATATCCTAAGATATCAAAAATGCTAATCTTTCATGTAAATATTAATGTATTAATAGATTAGATTAGATGACTCTCTATTTGGCATGTCAAGCTGCAGAATGCTGCAGCTTGACAAGTCAAAAAAAAATAAAATAAGAAAAGTAAGTACGGCCATCTTCGCAATGGTCAAGATGGCCGTACTTATCTTTCTTTTTTTTCACTTCTGAGCAAAGGCGTCCCCTGAGTCCTTCCAGGATTTTTTTCCCTACCACCTTGAACCAGCCCTCGTGGTACGCATTCAGGTCATCTTGTCACCTCTTTCTGGTTCTCGGCGGCGGCGTCCGTCTTTCAAGAATGTAAAGTTATAAGTTGGGCACAATATCATCGCCTATAACAAGAACGAGGGTGGGCGCTGATACCTATAATTACAAGATATTAAGTTAACTTAGCATAGGTATTGGCTGAAACTCTAATGTATACTCCTACTTACCTTAAGGCCATTTTTTGTTGTAAACCAAATTTTTTGTTCATGATCATGAAGGTGCAAATAAACAATTTTTATTTTATTTTATTTAAAAAGTTATAGACCACGTCTTGCAAAGCCATAGAACCACGGAATAGCACAAAACTTGAACCCCTCTGCCATCCAATTTATTAGGTTTTCAATTATTTCAGAGTCTCCTACATCCATTCACTTCATTGGGTTTCTGTTTCCAATACTGTCAACAATGACATTGACTAATGATCTCTTTGGGACCCCATCGATGCAAAATGTCTTGATTAAGAAATGTAAACGATTTCTGACAAGAGAATGATATTGCTGAGCGATAAGATGATTTAAATCATAGATTTAATTGGTTGGTTTTATTATTGGAATTTAAAGGCGGCTAACAACAGGGCTTTACAAAGCAGATGTGACTAGAAACGCCGAGAGAGGACTTCTTAAAGGACAAAGTGCTTACTAGTCATGTTCTTCAGAAAGGTCAGGTGCGTAGTACTCGCAACCGGTGTGCGAGTATGGCCAGATGTATGAACGTTTACGAAGCAAAAGCAGTATGTTAGGATCGTAGCGTTTCAACTGACGGGGTCCGCTAGGGCTGATGCCTGCCGGGGTTGTGGGTAAGTCCTAAAGAGTTACGTGGCCCCTTGGCAATGTACAGGCACCTGAAAGAACACGGGTGGGTTTTAGTCAGTATGATAGATAGATAGAACAATCTTTATTATGTACACCATAAAAATTACAGACAGATTTAAAAAAAATTACATAGGGTGACACAATGGGTGGTCTTATCGCTAAAAGCGATCTTTTACAGACAACCTACAACCGATCTTTTACGAATCTGACACAAGTTATTTGATGATTTCCAAGCCAAAAAAAAAATGGACCGTAGCGTTCTGTAGTTTCTGCCTGCAGCTGTTTCTGATGAAGGTACCCATCTGAAGGAGGCGTGAATTTATGTATTAGTTGGTTACCTTGGTACCCAAGGGTGTCGATGGGACCTTCTTACGTACAATGGCCGCAAAACTCAATTGCTTACATTGCCTTTATCATGTCAAAAGAATTGACATTCGTGAAAAGTAATTGTAAATAAATAAATTGTAAATAGAAGGGTGATGTAGTGGCAATCAAGCTTGCAACAAGCTGGCAAGTATCAATGCAACTAGTTCATCAAAAGGCAAATGGGAACATGAATAGTCAGTCTGATTGAGACCCTTTTAATGCAACTAGCAAAGGAAATCATTGATTTCGGGCAATGAAGCAACTCCATTTCTGTAGCCCGCGGATTCACCCGCATGCGCCTATAATTATATTCTTATTTTCTGAAATAAAAGTAGTATATCGCGAATCATATTTTAATCAACATACAACCTGACACTGACTTCCAACTAATATCCAAATAAACGAAACAAAATTTGAGTTTCGCTGACTACCTTAGCGCACTGCGCATCCTCCTTAAACATAACTGGCGAAATGTAGGTGTAAAATGGGTACACCACTGCCTAAACCTTCGGGGAAACAAGCTGTGATATTATGTTATGTAAAACATTACTCGTATTGGCTCTTTTTCACAGGAATTAATTAAAACTAGAAACGAAACCACACTCTGTAAATTAGTTTCTAGCACCATATTACAAATGGTATTTCTGGGAAAGTCGATACCGATATCATTAATGTATGAACAAGAATGGATTGATTTCCAAGTTAGTAAGTATGTTGAACTTTACACGGTAGTGTTCACTAACAGCGTGAGTTGAGTTATTAGATGAAGTTAACCTTAGTTAGTAAAGCACTGGAGATAAATAAGGTTATCCTACTATCTACTGTAATAATATTATAAATGCGAAAGTTTATTATTAAAGACTAGCTTCTGCCCGCGACTTCGTCCGTATATCCTTTCTCAAGAATTGGGCTATACAATGCACCGGAGAGGACCCCCTACATACAAACTTACAATCAAACAAATTTTTCCTCTTTATAATTTATTTATTTATATTTATATATTCTTTATTGTACACCACAAAAATACATAACAGAAAAAAAATATAAATATATAATATTACATAATTATATTAAACAGTGCTGTACAGTGCTACAATAATAAAGTGAATAGGGGAAGGTGGGGGGACACCGGATAGTTAAGATAAAGACACAATAAATAAATCACAATGTTAATTATTCACATAATCAATATCATAAATACTTAAGTATACCTTAGGCATAACTTTGACATGAAAATGTTTGAGATCAATCTTAATAACTACAAAATATAACAGTTTTAATTGAAAATTATAAATCCGAATTCACCCCCCATACCTATGGGTCAAACCAGATAGGCATTTTATATTCAAGGGGTGAATATAAAATGACTAACAATAAAACTATATATTACAATTATTTGCAGTTTTTGCATACAAACAATAATAATTCTTGTTCAGAACAACTGCACCTAAAGAGTGCATTGGTATCATTCATCTGTGGACTTAGTTTGACTGTACTTTTCCCCACAAACCAAACACTCAAAATCCTCATGGTAGTTTTCTATATTCGTCTTTTTACGTGGCATGTTGACGACGCTCGCACTCTGTATAAAATAAGAAAAAAAGTAATTAAAAAGATGAATAAAACAAACGTCCGTCAATAGACGAAATCACCCCGTCCGCTTGTACCCCGCAGGTACCACGTTTGAAATTGTAATAACTAACAGTTTATGTTTACACTCATAGCTTAATATCGTTTTAAAAGGTTAGGTAAATATGTATTACTTCTAAAAAAATACAACTGTATATGATAGCATATAGCTAAACTTAATGACACCACTTTAAGAAAATCAAAATATTAGATAACTTATCTTTGTTTTCAATTTTCGATTATAGACGCACGCGCTGAGATATTACCGTCGCCACCATTTGTAACCGAATTGAGCAAGCGTTTGCGCATATTTCTGCACTAGCTAGAACGAGATAGCTGTACGCGAAGTATTGGAATAGCAACTATCTGGTTTGACCCCCTATCCGATTTCCCCCCTCTTTCCGTAATAAGGGAAGTGTTTTATGGTAGTCAGTTAACGGCATATGGAGAAATACAGATAAACTAGTGTTATAAGTTGTTTAAGAATTTCAAATTTCACCGGAATGACAAACAATGAAGAAAAAATAAACTAAAACAAAATGCGAAACAACTGCTGTGTCTCAGTGAACAATCGCAGCCAAACGCTCGCTCTAACAGCCATCTTTGAATACAAGGACGTTCTACAAACCACCCGTAATATAACCAACTTCGCTAATAGAGCGTCTCGGAGCACCAAACAATGTAAACCTATTACCGACCGCAGTAAATTGAACCGAACCAGGAATTAAAACGAAGTTAAAGTAACTAACGACGTTAACTGTGTTACCTCGCTCAGTTTGTGACGACACCTCGCTAAAGGAATATAGGGGAGTCCCCCACTCCTCCCGGCTCATGAGGAGAGGGGTAGATAGCCTATTAATATTATAAACTAGCTTCCACCATTGGTTTCGCCCGCGTCATATCTTTATAAATTATGGCTTACGTTACTCAGTGAGAATTATAGCATTCCACTGGTGAAAGAATGATTAAAATCAATATGTATTATAAATTAATATGTACATATTTAAGTGTTGGGGGGCCTGGTGTGGTGACCCGTAACACAGGTATTTTATGCCTTTTTAGGGCACCAGTCTCTCACAAATGTTAACCCGTTGTTTTAGAAAGCACTTTTTGTTCAAATCAACATTTGTAATGAGAAAATAAATAAATAAATATTAAAATCGGTCCAGTAGTTTTTGAATTTATTCATCGCAAATAAACAAACGATCAAATCTTTCCTCTTTTTGTTTAATTATACAAGGTGGAGACGACAATACAACAAAAAATTTAATGGCGTGTCCCTAATGACATTCCCATTCTGTATACAAAAATTCAGTTGAATATATTCAAAAGTTCAGTCAATATAGCTTGGCAAAATCCATAGTCAGCTCGAGTTATTCCGTTTATCCACCCCAAAAATCCACCCTGTCGCGGATATTCGGAAACGTATGCCCAAGAATCCACCCTAGGCCTAGTTGAATAAACTGAATTTATAGGCTTAGGTTGGCTCTTGCATATTTGAAAAACTCATTTTTTTATTTCAAAGTTAGGATTTATTTGACAGTTCCAAAATACTCTTATGCATTAGTAGTGCCAGTATTTTAATTTATTGTTGTATTGTGTATTGTAGTCTCCACATTGTATTATAATATTAGTTTAGATGAGAAAGTGTTTGTTTATTCTTCTATCACGCAGCAACAGAGCAACGGACCGACGCGGACGGCGACGTGGTTTTTTGCATGGAGATAGTTTATGGGCTGGAAATTGACATAGCTTTTTGTGTCGGAAAAATGCACTATTTTGTGGGATATACTATTGGAGCGAGGCCATAGGAAAAAGCCAGTTTTGTTATATCGAGCACCGGCTTAGCCCGCGTGGACCCTAATTCTTTTTCTAAAATAAAAGTAGTTATTCCTTATAACACCTATTTGCCAAAAATCGGCGTCAAAATCGGTCCAGCCGTTTCGGAGATTAGCCAGAATAAACAGACAGACGTTAAGTTAAAAACAAATAATTAATTAAGTTAACAAAGTTTTTCAGTGTAAGAGATTGTTGTCTTTGTCTTGCGTTATAAACAAAAGGAAATATCTTTTTATAAAAAAGAAAGAATCAACAATTCAATTCAATTTACAATTCAATTCATTTAAATACTTTATTTCACATAAACCTACGTGGACACTTATGAAACGTCAGAAGCTACGCACGGTTCCAATTGGTTGTTGCCTATGGAGAAGAGCCGGCATGAAACTCCACGGTTACTCTTTTAAAAATTATTGGCTTTACAATATTAAAAAAAAACCAGTGTTATTAGGTATGCGAGGACAAATAAAAACAACAACATAATAAAAAGAGACGAACAATTAACGAATAACGATCGACAAAGTCTTACAAATCGAAACAAAAAGAAATACAGCATCGCATTGCTGAAATCAATCTTCACAGAGAGTCGCAAATTACGTTAACTGCCAAACATAATGAAGTCTTAACTAAGTTACGCTCGCTCTTACATCAGCAAGTCAGATCGATACAGAACAAACAATCTTGGTAGGTTCCTAGTAATATTATTGTATTGTAAGTAAGTTTCTCTTACTTTCACGTATTAATGACTCAACTAGTCTTCAAGAAATCTTTAACATATAGACAGTTTCTGAAATGAAGAAGAATATAGGCTAAAACGCAAAAAATACTGTTTCTGTTCTGAACCTGAAAGTAATTCGTTCACAGCAATGCGAAAGAATTTGTTAATGCCTTGTGATTCTTTTCCATCTTTTTAACCAACTTCAAATAGGAGGAGGTTCTCAATTCGTCTGTATGTTTGTTACGCGATTACTCCACCAATTACGCATTGATTTTGATGATTGTTTGAAGTGAAAACTTCTTTAGCGGCGTTGTGCACATTTTTGGGATGGGTAAAAAATGTAAAACTCGCGTCAGGACGTGACCGTAAGATCAGTTGCCTAGCAACCGACAAAGTAAATGTCAAAATAAATTATCTTTGACATTACGTAAAGATAGTAAAAAAAAGCAGTCAAGTTTTCAGTTCTGCCGGCACGCAAACTTCAGAGGTGGTTTCAAATTTTATTAATTTAGCTTGGGTTGTTTTTGATATACTTATTTTTTCTTCTTAGCCTATAGGCTACAGGAACTTATCATCTTATCATCCTTATACTCACTGTCACTGTTATTTACACAGCTGGTAGTGGTATTTGAATTTGATAGATAAATATACAAATTATTATAATTTTTTTAAATATCTTTTACATAGGTATCTCGAGACCCGGTCCCGAACCTTTGGAAGGCGTACAATGGGCGGAAACCAACTCGTAAAGGCCCGTTAGACATTTTTAAAGAAATGAGGTTGTAAGTCTAATATCTTATACATTATGTAAATATTATATTCCGAAATAAAATTCAACTGTTAACCTGAAACTCTGTGTACTGAGATTTTTTAGATAGTCTTGCGTTGGCAAGCGCATGATAAAATATACGAGAATTAAGTATTTTAAATGCTGGAGACTGCATGAATCATCGTAATTTTCGGGTTGCGACCACGTTCCGGTATGGACTGTGAGTGTCCAAACTAAGTGCAAACTTGCGTTGAAACTGCGAGCACTGGGCGTACCTACTAAGCATTCGGCTACATGCATTAGCATGAACTGAGCATAACGAGGCTTGAGCGCACAGTTTCTTTGATAAAGAGCAGTAAGTATTTTTATTTATTAACCTCATCGGGGAAGCTCTTGGCCTGCCTCTCACCTGATAGTAAGTGATGATTAGGTCGAAGGTGGAAGCGAGCTTAACCCGGAATCCTCAATCACAGAGGAACTGATACTTACCTCTAAATGCCGAAACACAACAATGGTGTTAACATTGTTATTGTTATTGTTGATTTCACTCTTTCAAATTCATCATCATTTAAGCCGAAAATCGTCCACTGCTGGGTATAGGGCTCCCACAGACACCGCCACGTCGACTGGTTATATGCTTCTCGCATCTAGCGGATTCCTACAGCCGTCACAAGGTCACCGGTCCACCTTGTAGGAGGCCTTCCAACGCTACGTCTTTCGGAACGCGGTCGTCACACCAGAACCTGAATTCGGCCCTATCTGCCATTTATTCTGCGAGCAATGTGCGCTGTCCACTTCCACTTAAGTTTAACCACTTTACTACCAAATTAAATTAATGAATTTGCAAGCAAGAAAATGGCTTGCTACGAAATGCTCGACAGTGAATGCTCGCATTGCAGAGATACCTTAACTAGCCACAGAGAGAGACTAAATGGAATACGTAAAACGACGCTTGTTTCGATTACTGCAATACTGCATCAATTTAAAGGACTCACATAGACTCCGTTATTTCATGTAATGTAAATGGCATACCCGATTCACTTAATACGTCATTACGTATTCGTACTGCTGATTCGTACTCAAAGCTCAAATGCTCTCGATAATTTCGCTTTGAATTTCCAATGTTCCGTAAACATACTGTGGCATGATTAATCTGTAGGTCCTCTCCAATACCTGTAGTTGTAAGTATATGGATATTGTTCGATTTTTAGGTATCACTAATAATCTATCTTTCTATAGGTAGATTATTTTTTATATAAAAAAATGGAACCCTCAAAATTATATGAAGCATAGACAAAAATTTAGTAGCACCATCAATTATGTGGAGTTGTTTTTTATCTAGTGTGGCCACCAAGGTGTCCGGAGTTTTCTCTACCAATATTTATTACAGCGTGATGACGTCTCAAGTCGGTGAAGGGGCAGATTGCTCAAGTCGCGTTGGATGTAGCGCGACTGAAGCAATCTGCCCTTCCACCGACTTGCCAAATTAAATTCTAACATAATTATAAAAATATATCTATATTCCTCGAAGGGGAGTCCTAAAGTCAGTCAGAGTCAGAAATCAATTGTTTATCAAATTGACTAAATAAGACGAAAGCGTCAAGCTAGCCCGCGAAATTCAATTTTTGCAATGTATAAATAATTATGATTTGCGGCCGTATCAAATGTTTATTTATAGAATTATAATCATAAAAGTCATCAATATAACTCTCTAAGTTCATGTAACTCTATTGAATGACTATTTCACGAAATCATGACATTTGGGGATTATGCTAACTTATGGAGTTGTATTGCTGATGCTAATGATTATAATTCTTTAAAGCCATATTTGTTACGGTTGCGAATCATATTTTAATCAATATAGAACCTGACACTTACCTGCAAGTTGCAAAACTTAAAAAAAAAAAATTTCGCGGGCTACCCAAGCGCTTACCCCCTCTGTGTTATAAAATGGCTATATTTCAACATTGGTTCCTGAAATCGTCCAACGGCATCGTGGAAGACCCAGGAGTAGATGGCAAGATGAACTTGACGCTTATAGGAAGGATTGGGTCCATATTGGCTCGGGATTGAGTAGTGTGGAAAAGGGATAGAGAGGCCTTTGCCCAGTAGTGGGACAATACGGGCTACTTATTATTATTATTATATTAACACCGCAAATTAACGTAGTGTGTCAATTTGATAAACAATTGTTTTCTCCGACCATACATTAATTAATTAAACGTGCTTTCTGAGGCACGGAGGAGTCTCGGTATGTAAAAATAGTCACCCATCTACGGACTAATCTGGGCGCATAGCTTAACCTGTTGGATCAACCATGTAACCAGTTATATTTAGGTCCCATATAATAAAGGGTCTCTTGCAATAGCCATTATTTTGCCAGAAAGAATCTTAAAATTGCTTTTGTTCCATTAAGAATCTCATACATTTTTCTATTTCCCACAACACAGTAATCTTAGAAGTTAAGTAAAGGTATGTAACAAAGTCTTAACTTAGTTAACTTGGCTCAGTTTCCAACAGCTCACATTAACTTAGCAACACAGTCTAATGACACGATAGTGTTTTTTGCGCCTCTAATGCTCTCACTTATACTAACTTAATTAAAACTTAAGCAAGACTGTTGAAAAGCTTTTAGAATAGACATTAAAGAACGTAGGCAACGTGGGGAATGTATTAGTAAAGGAATTTGCACATTGGGATCAAGTAATTATAAAAGCAATACCCTTCATGTGACCAGAGGTCTGGCCTATTGTTAACAGAGTCCAAAAATAAGTCGTAAATCAATACAATAAAGTTTTTTTTTTGATAATATGTTTATTTTGAAACAATGACACAAGACACAAGAGTACAACAAATAAAACGATGATAGCTGCAAAAGCATCTCAAACTCAAAACTCAAACTCAAAGCATTTATTTCAATTAAACCATATACAGGCACTTATGAATTATCAAGGAGTCGGTCAGTCAGAAATATGAAGCTAGTTGCCCATTCCAAAGCGTAGTAGGTATCTATGGAGAAGAACGGGCAAGAAACTCCACGGACACTCATTTAAATAAATAATTGTTACAAAATAGTGGTTACATCATTCATGTTTAAATTATACATGTGAGAACAATGTAAAAAAGATGCGCACGTTAAAAGCGTCCATAATAAAAAGATAAAAACAAAAACAATTCAAAGATTAAAATAAATTAAAATAAGCCACGGCAGCTAAGACGTGACCAGTCCCAACTGACGGCGCCCGTTCACGAACATGACGCATGTATTTTAGTATATATTTATACTGTAGCAGCTAACAACACCCTTCCCCAGATACAGAATGGAATGATGTTCCATGCAAAAAGAGCAACAGATAATTTGTTAATTTAGTTAAAGATTTAGTTATTTAGTTAATAATAAAAAAAACAGTAAATAAGATGGAAATAAACAGTATAGGACATAATTATGATTTGGGATGTGTATTTTGACGTTGAGTAAATGGTGGGTGGATTTTGAAAATTTTTTTTGGTAGAGGTAGCTTCCATGGTGATCCCATATAAATTTTATTAACTTTGGCTTGGGAAGTTTTTCGTTGATTTTGTTCACAATTACGCACTGACTTTTATTATTCGTAGGTTTTCATAGTAATTTATTTGGCCACTACACGATCAATTATGGATTTTCATAAAAACATTGCCGTCCGGGCGTTCGCATCGCAGTATACCGCAATTTCGATTTATCTCGAAGAAGGTTGTCAAAATAATGTTCAAATTTCCAAGCATGTTTGAGAAAATGGTATTAATACTTTATTAGACATAATGTCAAGCTTATCTTTCTTTCTGTCAAAATTGTTGTTTAGAGTTTTAAAACTGTTTGTGTTTTTGAGAAATAATAAATAAATGTAATGCGTTTTTAGGGTTCCGTACCCGAAGGGTGACAAACGGAACCCTATTCATAAGCCTCTGCTGTCCGTCTGTCTGTCAGCGAGCTCTATCTCATGAACCGTAATAGGTAGGCAGTTGAAAATTTCACAGATTGAGCATTTTTATTGCCGCAAGAGCAACAAATAATAAAATTAAAAATTAAAGGGGGGTCGCCATACAATAAAATTAAATTTTGAAAAAAAAAAAAAACTGACCCTGTATAGATGTGGGGTATCATTGTCTAGAGCTCATCAAGTAGAAAAAAAATATAATTTTTATTTGTTTTTATCTTCAAAAATGATGAATAAGGGGGCCGTAGAAGTTGTCTGTTTTAGACCATTTTTGTACGAGCTCTATCTCAACAACTAAACAAATTAGGAATTTGAAACTTGTGTGTATCATGTACCATATACTGTTTATAATCAACAAATACTAAAAATGCCGATTCATAACGTATTTTATATAATATGGGCGATTTACTGCAACTTAAAAATAATATTTTGTATTTCATGCTAATATTATGCGATACAAATTCCACAGATAACTATTTACTAGTCGGAGTAATGACATGGAATTAGTAAGTACCTACTATCATGGCAGCATATACTATTTCGATCATTTAAATTTCGATCATCCAAAAAGGTCTACAAAATAAGCTCTCTTCAAAAGATTTTAAAACCGGCCAGTATTTTTTGAGTTTAAGAACTTTATCGACTTTTTTCAAAGTATCCCTAGACGGTGTTGATGTGTGTACCTCATGTTAAAACTACACTCCAATAGACAATAATATTCAGTAACATTGAAATGAATGGTGGTACATACAGGGTACTATTCAGTTACCTTAAACCGTTGTGGATACAATTTTATATTGAGAAAACTTATTTGTGTAAAAATATTCAGCCACGGCGGTCAATCTCAATGGAGACTAGCCTTCGGCGTGGGAGATATTATAGTGCACAAGTGTATGCGCAGACACGAGTGCACTCTCTCTTCCCTCACTCTCATAGTCCGATGGGATGTGTAAAAATAATAAGTAAGAAATAATAGATTTCTGTATGCTGTATGTATATAATGTAAGCGGGCACGCCCTTTATGCCAGGAGGCTTTATAATTCGGGTATTAAGTTCTGTTTACGTTTTTAGTTTTTATTTTTGCTTGAGTTTAGATTTCGATATTTTTTTTTCATTGGTACATTGGCGTGTGCTAGCTGTCATTATAGCGAATATATTTTATTTAATGTTTTGTGTTGAGTAATGTAAAATATTTGCATACTATTGTATAGAATCAAGTTTTTTTTTCGTAACTGAACAGACAGCTGCGCTGCTGGGGAGTTTGTTGCGCCACTTCTTCTTTCCAGCAAAAGCACTAGGAAGTGGTGAAGGGCGGGCGTTTTTGGGGGACTGTCTTATGTAATTTTGACGTTCGAAAAGTGCTGATTCTCAGCCTAGTTTAAATAAATGACTTTTGAATTTGAATTTGAATTATGACTATCAAAAATAACGTAAATAAATACCTGTATTGACGGAATGTTGTAATTAAAATTTGGCGTACTACTTACATTCTATTTTGTACAATATAGTCTGATGTAGCAAGAGAAATCCTTTTATTTATAAGTAACTAGCTTTACCCGCCCCGGCTTCGCACGGTTAGCACTAAGTACTTATCTACGGCGCACCTACCTTTCCTAATTACCTATTTCTACCTAATTACCTACCCTACCTACCTACCCTAACTGCTACCTAACCTAACCTACCTACCCTACATATCTACCTGCTTACCTACCACCTATTTATACCTACTAATACTATGTTAGTAGCAAATAAATAACTTTGACTTTAGTTAATGCATGTTACTAAAATAAATGAAATAAACTTCTACACCTATATTTTAACACAACAACATTTTTTCATTAAAATTAGACAATTTCTTTACAAATCTTTATGTTTTTTTATAGCGCCTCTGTTGTTACCTTTACGAAAGTATTACAAAAATGCATAGTGTTAAATCTTGTACGACATGGTATGGAACCCTTCGTGTGCGAGTCCGACTCGCACTTGACCGATTTATTTATTTTGTTGAGTTCATTTTTAATGTACCTCGAAGATCGTGGAATGCACGAGATCTTTGATTTTTTTTTACAAGTCGGTTGTTTTTTTTTAAGTTTGCATTGGACCAAACAATCAGCATTGCCATCCAATATCGCAATGCTGCTTTTTTATACCCAACGATCTCTTCTCTTCTTTTCTATACTTGTCCATAATAATTATGTATAACTGAGTGTTAGCTTGTATATTGTATTTAAGATTTGTCAAAATAAAATTAAACAAAGCCAAAATATATATTTCAAAACACTATACAATTTTTTTAAATATTATTATTGTTTTCATTTATAAGTATTGTCCCAAGTAGGTATTACATGAAAATTCTGTGATCAATGAAATCCATATTTCATAGTAATTATACAATTTTTAACAAAAAAAAAATGAATTCATTAAAAATTCTGAATTCTACGTACACTTTAGCCCTCTAGCTGAAGTCGAATTACACTTGCCTAAAAGATACATACTGTACCTTATATTCTCAAAATTAACATACATACATAAACTCTTGCCTTCTTCCCATGGGGGTAGACAGACACTACAGAACGCCGCCTGCTACGATCCTTACATACTTCTTTTGTTTCGCTTACGTTCATACATTTGGTCATACACGCACGCCGGTTGCGAGTACTACGCACTTGACCTTTCTGAAGAGCATCACCAATAAGGTCACCATGTCCTTCTAGGGCGTTGTCTCATCGTTTCCACTCAAATCTGCCTTGTAAATACCTTTAAAATGATACTTAATAGTCTCAAAATTAATTAATAACTTATTTGCGAACCGTATTTAATTAAAATAAACCGTATATTAAAATATGTATTAACTCTTAAACGGTCTACTTCGCAAGGGTTTACGAACACAATGAGCTGTCATACTGCAGCTGCAGCATTATTAATAGTGCCGTCAGCACACTTTAATAGCATAAGACTCGTGAACATTTGTCATGGTTTGAGAAGTTTTGCACTAGTGATGTAGTAAGTGTTTGTTAAGTTCGTATAAACTGGGAATGTTAGACACGTAGATGTTTTGATTTGTGTATAACATTTTGTATTGTGTCAAACTTTGACAAGGTAAATGAGGGTTTCGATTCTACATACCTACTTGCGTTTTATGAAGATCTTACTGTAGATTAAAATTTCAATGTATCAATGCAAAACATGAGCCTTCTTTTGGGCTCCGCCGCATTCGGGTTTAAAGAAGGTATTGTGACAATGGAAGTCGGTGCTTAGCACAAATTAATGGGAAAGCTTTTTGACAAACATGTTGACATTAGAAACATAACATCACGCCTTGTTTCCCCGAAGGGTTGGGCAGAGGTGTACCTGTAGCAGATACACCCACATTTCGCTAGTTATATTTAATTCCTATGTACTAGGGTGCGAGTCTTTTGACATCAACCGGGCACAAATCCAGACTACGGTATGCTACTGAGAAATTCCAGATAGAAAACCCAATAAAACTTTGCCCGACCCGGGAATCGAATCCAGGACCTCATGCTCAGCAGTAGCGCTTGCGACCACTAGACCTACGAAGCAGATTTATTATCTATAATGTGGAACTCATTTCCGTATCCGCAATGGAACCGAGAGTTGATATAGACACGGTAATATTATGATAATATTGATAATATTACCGTGATATAAATGTCTTAGATTGCATATAGCATAGTTTTCCAATTGTTTGTCGTGTAGATGATTACAGTAAGAATATGAAACTTTTTTTTTTCGTTCGTCACTTTGTGTACTCTAGAGGGCGCCATATTGAAAGTAATGTAATGTCGCATAGCCTATAACCAGCGGACGATTAGCACGCTTCCAACGATACCTCATTTGTCAAGAAGTTTAGAAGTTATGAGGTTACAGATGAACATACATACCGGTCAAAATCATAACCCTCCTTTTTGCTTCGCCGAAGTCGGGTAAAAATTAAATAATATTAGACCAGGACTTAATTACAATAGTCGTCTATACTAGCGTAAATCTTTGGTAGACAGGTTTTTTACCAAATAACTCAATTGGTTTCGGTTAATGCTCAAATACTGATCAAAACATTTATTTACGAGTATCTTCACACAAAGATAAGAATAGTTAATACTTTACCTAAGAATTGCACAATCACACGACACAATCAAGATGACAACAAAATCATAAAGTGTTGTGAATAGACTTTAATAAGACGGCACTACGGGATTATATAGCACCACGGGACTACATGGAACTACGGGACTTGTGCAACATTATTTTGTCAAGCACAACACTACGGAGACATTCATTGCATTGAAAACTTTTGTTGAGATGATGAAGTGTGTGTGTTCGTTCAAAGAGAATTCTATATGTTCCTTGAACTAGGAGCTAAGCTTCATATTAAATAGTATTTATGTGCTGCTTCTAGTAATTTACTTTCTAGAAATTGGAGGCATGTTGGTTTGTTGGAGTTAGGAGCAGAAATGGGTTAGTAATGTAGTTTTCTCATATTATTATGCAGAAATAATTAAATAGGATCAAAGCGGCTAGTTAAGCTGCAGGTACTGCAGTATTAATATTGTTTTAATAACTTTATATTATTATAAGTGCGTAGTACACGCAACGTGCGAGCGTATGAACGTAAACGAACCAAAAGGGGTTGCAGGTGGCGTTTTGTAGTTTCTGCCTACCCCTATGGGGAGAAGGCGGGAGTTTATGTATGTACGTATTATAATATGGTTTACCGTATTTAATTTGGTGGTTAAAAATATGGAAGCTAGGGGAAGAAGGGCGTTAAACTTGGAGGGAAGCTACTGAAAATATCTTCAACTTTTTCAATATTAGGAATAATATTAACACACACAGTATGTACATAAAAATATGAATTTGAAAACACGCCTCTTCAAATAACTCTACCTAGTTTATCTCATCCCATTTAAAGATGGAGACTGACTTAATGTAACGTTTGTTTGTAATGTATCATTGAGGCGAGCTTGGTTACTAAAGGGTGATACACGTAACGCAGTGAACGCTCGATTCGGGCCATCGATCACTAATAAAGAATTAGATACACAATCACAAACAAAAGTTCTCTTAAAACTGTCACCAAATTGTGTTTAAGTAATAATAGTTGAAATAAATATACATTAATGTAAATTGAACCTTAAACGCAATGCTTAAAGTTTATTTCACAAAGCTAGGTTTAAAAAGCAATAAATTTTTACGACCGATACTATGTGGCATGTTTACCGTTCAGAGCGTTCGAATGCTACTAAATCGAAAGCGCACCCAAATGTTCAAGTGGGTGCTCATTCGGTGAGGATATTTTTTGCCGCTGATTGTGTATCTAGTTCTTTATTAGTGATCGATGGTTGTTATCAATCAAATGTTCTTTATTAGTGATCGATGATTCGGGCACATGAAATGTTCGTTTCAGATATTTTCATTACTTACCTGACATTTACCTTTTGCATTAAACTACATATAAAAAAATTTACTTTGTTACTACTGAATTATTATAATTTAATTTTGACTTTGTTACTCAATTATTATAATTTAATTTACTTAATTGGCAAAAGCCTCTTAGAAATGTATATTTGTACGCCAAATGGCAAAACATAGAGAAACTATAATAATAACAAGTGTAACATCTTGCACACTGTTGTAACCTATGTTTACAAATAAAGAATATTGATTGATTGATTGAAAAAAAATCAGGAAAAAGCAGACAGTCGAGTGGAGGATACGGCACTCGCATCGAGTGGGTCGGCTTGCTGCACTGACTACTGTAACGCGTTACAAAAACTCAATACATTGCAAGTCAGTCTCCGCCTTAACAAAAATAACCCCAAACACCCGTAACAGATAATTAATTCACGTTTGCATAAACCAGAATCGAACGTCTTTAAAACCGATCGAAGTCTCAATTCCGCACATAAGTGCGTAGTATAGTCTAACTTGAATCAAGTTGCTCATAAGACTTGGTTAAGTTACCAATAGAACTTGAAAGCTACTGAGAATTTTCAATTGATTATGAAGACGAGTAGGTAACTTGAATCTTCTATCGAATTATGGAAGCGAGCATTCAGAGATCTAATGATGTCTGATTGAGTTATGGTCTGTATTTGTAACTGTTTATGTTGCATTGGTATAGCATAATGTTAGCCTATAGCAGTCCCACTGCTGGGACACAGGCCTCCCCTCGGTGAGAGGGAGTAGTTCGTAATCCACCACGTGGGCCCAGTCCTGGTTGGTAGATGTCACATGTCATCGAATTTTTGGTTCTAGAACAAGTTTCCTTACGAATGTTTTCTTTCACCGTTTTGAGAGCAGTGGTGATGAAATTATTTACACAAAGGTTGGGTTCGAACCCACGACCTACAACTCGTAAGTCGCGGCTATTACCGCTGGGCCACCACTGCTTACTTATGCGCATACCTTACTGAAAGTCTACCTCAGAGATCCAATTTCACGATCACAAGCCAGGATAACAAGGTGGAAAATAGTGCAGCAATTTTAATAAACAGTAGATACTTATTCTAGCTTTGCCACTATAACCCAATATACTTCCTGAAATCCCAGCTAAAATCCCAACTTCCTGTGATATGTGAGGTATTTGCAAATTTAATTCATCAAACCTACTTTAGTGGCTGCATTATGCAGATGCAGAGTACCTCAGAAATCTCTAGTGAAATATGCACTGGTACTCTGTATACAATAATTTACCTACACAAAATAAGGTGCTTTCTAGGTTTGAACAAAAGTAGCGAACAGCACTGCTCTGCACTCTCATTGTTATAGGAATGTAGAGAAATGACTAGAGTTCAGCCTGTTTTACATGGTGCAATTAAATTGCCCCGTAAGTTGAAGAAACAACAAAACTTGCACCGTCTAAACAGTGCTTGGACGATGCAAGTCATTTGTTTGCCACTGGCAAGAAACTTGCATCTTGTAAATGGGACTTACTGTAGAAAAGTTTCCACAAAAGCTTTCAGGAGAGCTTGGTTAAGAATAGCTTAAGATCTGCGTCTTCTGTCTTGTCGGGACTACTCCCGACAGTGGGTATGAACCTAGATGTTTTATGTTAAGTTGATTCTCATATTATAATGGCAGAAATAAAAAATATTTTTTTTAAATTATATTTCGAAGAAATAAGATTTTCATCGTATATAATTTCGAGAGTTTGATATTTTAATTTAGTTATTATTGTATCCTGATGATCATAAATTTTAGGGGCTCGCAGCTAAATGATAACAAGACGCTGGAGTCGATTACCACGGTAGGTTCATGGATGGGTGACCATCTAATGCATTATCAAGACCGTGCCTTGGAAACCACGATAAGTCGATGGTCAGTCAGTACGGGTAATTTGAAGTCCAAAAGTCTTATAACCAGTCTCACCAAGGGGTATCATGTTACCCAGTAATTGGGCTGTAGAGGTCAATCACTTCAAGTAAAATAATTATAGGTACTGGTATTAGCTGCATCCGGTAAGACTGGAAGCCGACCCAAACATTGTTGGGAAAAGACTAGGCAGATTGATTGATTGGGTTGATGATCAGGAATTTTCTTTCCCGCGAAATTCAACACAATATCTTCTTGTACTTACAAGAAGATAATGTTGAATTTCGCGGGCAACATTGGTGAGTCACCTTCAGTAATGCTACAGTAGAGTTTGATAAGTTTTCAATTTCAAATTCTCAATTCAGTAACCAGGTGTTATTAGACAAGCTTTTCGTTTGCAAAAGAAGCGACAAGCTCCTAAAGACTTGAATTTTTAATCCATTTTAACACCATTATTCACGCCTTCTACCAATTAATTAAATGACCATCAAATCAGAACAGCACAGAATTTTTAATCAAAACCCAAGAAGCGACGTCGGATATAACACCTAAACCAAACACGACAAACACTAACTGAGTTTGTCACTTGACGCAAAAGCTGAGTTGGACACAGTTTCAACTGTATTTCAGCTTTGATAAATACTGAAACCTATGTAATTCAGTTTCGGAACTTAAAACCGGAGCGCAGACCAAAATTCATGTTCCTTTGACATAAATAATTTATGGCACTTTAGTTTTACTTTGATGTATTATTTAGTGGTAGCTCAGATGCTGTTGTGGGTACTTCCAGGCCATATAGTGCATGCCTAAGGCATCAGTACCACCGCCCGAGTAGCAAGAAGAGCCAGCAACTATAAACGAGTTAGTGAGTGCGTTACGGTGATTACACGCTAACTTCTTATGAGTATGTTGTCAATTGACTTAGGCATGACTTTGCGGAAATCCATAATAAAATTCAATAGACGACGAATATTTAGTTACCTAATCCACTTATCTGTTCTTTACGAGTCGTAAAGAACCCTGTGTCGGGCGGTGTAGCTCACTCTGTGTTCGGCGCTTGACGACGTAACACGTAGTGTCCGGGTGCACAACAAGTCAATCGTCATCCTGAGGATGCCTCGTTGAGAGGTGAAACACGTGTCGATTTCTTACGTCCCCGTAAGAAATCGACACGTGTTTCACCTTTCTCTTTAAGAACAGTTAAGCGAATTATGTTACTAATTATAATTAGGTATCTCTTTTACTTACATGGGATCTTTTGTACGTTTCTTGAACTACAAAATCATTCTTAGCTAATCTCTTATCGTGGGACAGGTGCCTAACGAGCCAGGATCTCTGAGTACCAGTGCATATTACACTAGAGATTCCTGTGGTACTCTACATCTGCAAAATACTGGCTGTATTTTACTAAGGGAGATTTGATGAATTAAATTTTCGAATGCCCGGGGTCACAGCACACAGCTCCTCGCTAGAATAGGTGCTATTTATTAAATGATTTGTTGGAGTCTGCACTATTTTCTACCTTGTTATCCTTGAGAACGTGAAACGAAGCAAGGAAATTGGATCTTTGAGATAGAGTTTCAGTAAGGTATGCGCATAAGAGAGCAGTATTGGGTCAGTGGTAATGGCCCCGACTTACGAGTTGTAGGTCGTGGGTTCGAACCGTGACAGGCGCTTTAGTTTGTGTAAATAATTTCATCACCACGACTCTCAAAACGGTGCAAGAAAACATTGTGAGGAATCCGGCATGTCCTTGAACCAAAAATTCGAAGACATGTGACATCTATCTGCCTTTCAAAGAACCGGGATCCCATAGTCCCGACATATAATTATAAAAACATAATAAAAAAAAATAGTAATTAAAATAACAACATATCATTACTCCTCCAAAGGGTTCGGCAATGATAATAATAATTAAAATACCTTTTTATAAAACCTATAATTATACCTAATGACGAAGCACCAAAGAATCATCTGTTCATCAAAATAACTCCAAAAAAACAGGCAAGATCATCGTAACAGATATGAAGGGTAACCAGAAAAGATTTAATATGTAGAAGGACACTGAAGAACCCTTATTAAAGATATATTGGGGTTCCGCATACGGTATGCGACACCCAACTTGATCTATGACCTAGTCACATCTTTTACAGATTGCATTTTTGGGGTCTCTGACAGTTTATGATCCGAGATTTGGTTCAGGTGCTGGATGGAAATGTTGACTTGGAAAGTTGATTAGATTAGATAAGACGCTTGAGTTACGTTTTTGTATAAAATATGGTGGTTTTCGAATCCTGGTAGTACCTTGTTTATGGATGGAGAGTTTTTGTTGGGTGTATTATCGTATCCAATCATCTTCTTCTAAAATAAAATCTCTTACCTATTCTAAAATATTTCATGTAATGTAAAAAATATATATACCTAAATATAAAAGTAGTAAGCAGTCGGTGTCGGGAGCAGGGTTCAAGCCACCTGTGGTTAGGTAAGGTTAGGTTATTTTTATAGGTGTTCAATGCGGCTCGCAGTGGGGGGAAGGGCCTATCCTTCCCCCCACTGCGAGCCGCATTGAAGAGTAGGTACTGCCTTCTGAATCAGACTCTTATTATTATTATTTAATTGTATCACTTAAATAGTTGTAGGTGCAGCGGGGCAATCTCGACAGCGGGAAATTTCAACTAATCTTAATAACTTCTACATTTTACTTTATTTGAATAAGTGCCATCTATGACCGGATAGCTCAAAAGCAATTTCATAATTTCTACAAAGATGGCACTGCTAGACCCAATACTGTTTGATCGACACGGCCATTTTGTTTTCTTCTCTTTTTCTTGTTTGCACGTGCAAATTAGTGTCTCACATTTTTGCGAAAAAAAGTTGTAATTAATGTGTTTTTCGAAGATTTTCAAAGGTAAGACATTAAATTAAAGCCTATTTCATGTTTTTCGCTATTTTTTTCTGTTGTAACTTGCGTTTTAACAGCATTTTGGTGTGAGTTTGAATAACCCCACCTGGATTGTAATGGCGGCTAATTTCGACTTTTTTGCAGTTGTAATTGCCCCACCAGATTTTATATGGAAATGAACAAACACTAGTGATGTGCATGTTTCGATATGTTTT
This sequence comes from Conistra vaccinii, assembly GCA_948150665.1. NCBI lineage: Eukaryota > Metazoa > Arthropoda > Insecta > Lepidoptera > Noctuidae > Conistra > Conistra vaccinii. Next base: position 19,486,173 of record OX411327.1, read on the forward strand.
GTCGATGTAAATACTTTACAAATATTTAACTTGTAGCTATATTATTGTAATCTTTCTATTCGCAGGATCGCAACACGATTCAAATAGATGCATTTCGAGAGATTTTTCAATTTCTTACTACTTTATTAATTTATTGCAGATGGTTCGCCACTATAGAAAAAAAACGGACAAGTCATACACAATGGCAGAATTGCAGCAAGCAGTGCGGTTCTATTTTAAATACATATTCCTTTCTTAAAATGAAGTTTTGATTTATGATTATTGAGTAGATATAGTACCTTTAGTAGATGGCAGACCAAAATTATTTATTGGTTTATCTATCGACTTATTTTTTATTACGTTCCCATCACTATTAACTATGGCGAGCAGTCGAAATTACCCCGCCTAAACCTTTAATGTGTTTTTATTCAAAAATGAGCCTAGCTGCATAAATGACAAGATTAAATTTAGATTACCATCCCTATAAAAAAACTCTGCAACTGACTAACATCAAGCTAAGAGCTCTAGAAGAGAAATTATAATTAATAGTTGAAATTGCCCCACGGAGGGGGAATTACAACTATTTTTGCCTTTTTTGACAAAAACACATTTTTAAGCCTATCTATTGAATATTTTTCAATATGAGTTTGTAAAAATAATACACAGATAATGACTCTGGAGCGTCAATACATTACATTTTTAATAAAACTCTAATATTTTTATACCTTCAAAGTTGTGGTTTAGGTTTTACCAGTCGAGATTGCCCCGCTGCACCTTATGGTAAACACTGTCAGATGTCATCTAAAAAAAAACAGATTTGTGAATGCCCAATTCTATCTTCTTTAAACAGTGTCCGTACCTTCTAATTATTTTGCCGCTATTACTAATACAAAAGGCGGTCTCTGCGTCCGGCGCTCGGTGTGGCAACACGCCGTGTTCGGATTCGCAACAAGTCAATCGTCATCCTGAGGATGCCTCGTTGAGAGGTGAAACACAAATGTCGATTTCATAAACGGTTTTTATGACTCTTTAAGAATAGTTAAGCGGAATATGTTATGAAATATATCTACGTCTAGTAATTTATAATGGATTTCCGCAGTCACGCCTGAATCAAATAACTATTTCTAATACGTTTTCTAATTTTGATGATTACAGTAATACTCTCTATAATACTAGGTTTTTACAGAAGAGTAATGGTACTGTCATGATTAGCGGCAAACTTTTACAAGTGGTAATGAGGTGCTGAAATAATCCTGATCATAAGTAGGCAATTCCACAACTGGATAACACTATCCCCCACATCCTATAACACCTGAATATCAGCATTTAACGGTAAATATCCAAATAGTAGGAAACCGGAATGTTAATCTATATTAAGTAACGATTACTCAGTAAACTATCTGTTAGTATGTTTCGCCGCAATGTTGATCGAGGTGGGATTCAAACCCGCAACGTCGCGGTTTTGAGTGCACACACACGCTTCGTGTATTGACTGATATGCCCACAGTATTATAAAATACAAGCTGCGCCCCGTGGTTTCACGCGAATATGTTTCGATTCTGTAGAAATATCGAGACAAAAAGTATTCTATGTCTTAACACACGTCATGGTCTACATATGTGCCAAATTTCATCCAAATCCGTTCAGGATTTTCAGGCTCTTTGGTGTTTTAAAGGACCATATTTTCATAACTTCAATTTAAAATATTTTGTTACTAGTTTTTGCCTGTGTCATCGCGTTGAGGTCTGAAATTATCCCTCGGGAACTTACTACCGGGATAAAAAGTATCCTAGGTCATTGTTTATCTGTATGCCAAACTTGAAAAACCGTTCTACCGTTTAGGCGTGAAAAGGTAACAGACAGACAGACAGACGGACAGACAGACAGAATTACTATCGTATTTATAATATTAAGTATAGATACCTATTATTAGTGTGATTCTTGTAGGTCTTTTAAGCATCATTACTTAAAGAACTTAGAAACTTGTATAATTCTGTTAAATATTATAATGACAACAATAAAACTTTCGTACCTAATAAATTTTAAAAGTTATTAATTAATGTTCAATTTATTCATAAGTTAAGCCAACGACCTATTTGCTAGTCCATTTAACATGATAAAAACTTTTTTTATTTTCGTAAAAATATTACAAACTTTGATTGAAAATAAAAGTTTTATATCTTCTTTGCTCAACTCATCAAGCCTTTTCTCAATTTGTGTGCGTCAGAATTTCATATGAAGTGACTGCCATCTAACTTTCTTAACTCAATTATAAAAGTACAGTGATAGCCAACAGGTGTTTGGACAGTCAAGTTATAGTTAACTATGACTTGTGGCGGCCCCTACATCGCCACATGTGAACTACGCATCAAAGACCTGACGTCACACAAAATCCTGACGTCATACAAATCCTGAATCGCAAAATTAGAGTTAACCGCGCCAACTACATATACATACAGGGTGTCAGGGACATCGACGCGAAGCCGGCTACCATGGATTCAGTACATGATTCTGAACCCCCCTGCGTTGAAATTTTTCGTCGGTTATAAAAAAAAAAATCAGCTGCTCCATACATTTTGACCGCGTAGGTATTGCACTTTTCTATGAAACAGCAGTTTTTTTTTTAAATAACCGGCGAAAAATTTCAACGCAGGGGGGTTCAGAATCATGTACTGAATTCATGGTAACCGGCTTCGCGTCGATGTCCCTGCCACCCCGTATAAGACTATCCGCCATCAATCGTTGGGTAGTTGCTCGCCAGACAACCTGTCTGGTCGGAGGATCCTCCCTTTTCTATAGAGGATGAGTGAACTTTACACTCTGTTCCTCATACCTAAAGACTTTTCGGTATGCGTATTGTATAATTATCCCTTGCTTCAAAAACGGTGACGGAAAACATCGTGCGGAAATCGGCTGTCTGAGAGATGTTTCTCGACGGCATGTGAAGCCCACACGAAAAGGAGAAGAACTCAATAAAATTATAATTGAGTTCTCATTCTTTTCATGTGGTCCCTATAAGGAGATATCAAATGTTGGACGTGTTATCATAATGTACGTATATAATGTACCATCTTACGAAATTGGTGATCTGTTTAGATTTAGATCTACACAAATATCTAAGTACCTAAAATAACCAGTTCATATCAAATGCCTAAAGCAGAATAATAATAAGAGAATTTTATTAAATTGGTAAAATATAAGAAAGCATTACAATATCAATTCAATATAACATAGGGCTTAACCATAAGTGAAATGTGGGTGTTCTATTGGTACACCTCTGCCTAACCCTTCGGGAAAAATAGGCGTGATGCTATGTTCAATAGGATTTGGTTTCTTTAGATATCTTTGACCTCTAAAAGCATAATAGTCAGTCTATAATGTTCCCACAGCTGGGACACAGGCTTTCTTTCTTCGAGGGGAATGGGGCTGTAATCTACCACGCGGGCTTAGAGCGGGTTGGTAGATGTCACATGTCTTTAGATGTTACATGTCGAATTTTTGCTTTTAGGGTTTCCTCATGATGTTTTCCTTCACCGTTTTGATAGCAGTAATGATGAAATTATTTACACAAAGTAAAGCGCCTGCTTAGGTTCGAACCCACGACCTATAACTCGAGAGTCTGGGCCGTTACGACTTGGCCACCACTGCTACTAAAAGCACATTGCCTAAATAAAACACCCAGGCCTTTATAACGCAGAGTTCAGAGAGTAGACTGATAGTTAAGAGCGCGCAGTGCCCCATTACCACAGAATGATCTCGATATGGAGATGTTCGCCCGCCCATAGCCTGACAGCGGATAGGACCATTAATATCAGTCGGCAACTACAAGACCGCCTAAGATTCAAATAACTTATCCCGAGAATTTATAGCCAATGAACCAGTACGAACCTACGATATCTGATACCAAACTGTAATTATCCCACTGTGAGGCTAAATCCTTGTTTCGATGAAATAATGAATGAGCATTTATCAACAGCCATACTACTTAGTTCATTTTGTGTCGGATCTTTCAGTATTTCGCAAGTCCCGGTTTCCTCACAATGTTTTAGCCTCCTTTTTCATTATCAGTATAGATTAACTGAAAGTAGTTACAGGGCCTACAAATTAGAAAAGGTCAACTTAAACTCAAACTGAAAGTCAAAGCATTTATTTCAATTAAAACAATCACAGGAACTTTTGAATTGTCAAAGAGTCGGTCAGTCAGAAAATTGAAGCTAGTTGCCCATTCCAAACGTAAATCTTAGGGAGAAGAACGGGCAAAAATCTCTAAGGACTAACTCAACTTACCCGTATCTCAACTCAATCACTAGGTCTTGTCTAGATTCATTATAATTTTGTTGTAACTTGTAAGTCAGAGATGACAAACTTAAAAAGTTACTTTTCCTCTTTTCATGTATACTACCTAAACTTACTAATACTCAAACCTGAAGTTTGATTGATGTTTTTTTTTATTTAATTTGAAATTTTCTCTACATTCTATTTAATTAGCCTCATCATTGTAAAGCTACCACATAAGGGAAGAGCGAGACAGCTCCGATAAAAATGCTATTGTAACTTTCTGGGGCTGCTTCAATTTGGCCTGACCAAGATTACGTCTGGACTTTAAAAGAGACTGTGACCTCTGAGTTTGTTTCGGCCTTTCTTCTCAGAGTAGTCAGTTAAGAAACGCCGTACTCATCTAGCAATTTTTTTTTGTCGTGAAAAAGTGATTCCAGTATCGTATTAACAGAATAAACAATTTAATTTAATTATAATTATAAGAAACAATGTTTTAGTTAAAATAAATATTTTTGTATTTTATATTTTTTATTGTTTGGTTGGAACGCGTTCATTATTGAAACTACCAGTCGGAAAAAAAAAAATTTTTTTGCTTAATTTGAGGAAGATTAGGCTCACGCTACGACTCTAAAAGGCCGAGGAGGAAAAGAAAAAAGGCGAAAAGAACGCTAAGCGAAAACGAAGGAATAGCGCGGGTGATGCGATGCGATGCGATGCGATGCGATGGGTCGGGGTAGATCGCGGGCAGAAGCTAGAAGGTATAAGAAACATAATTCGAAAAGTCTCATTTGGACTTGCTCGAATCTCAAACAGTACATTAGGTACCTGTTCCTATTAGTTTATTTCAATGTTTATTCAACAACTCTATTACCTCGTTGGTCTAGTGGTCGCAAGCGCTACTACTGAGCATGAGGTCCTTCAATTCCCATCTGGAATTTCTCAGTAGCAACCCGGAGTCTGTCATTTGTGCCCGGCTGGTGTTAATAGGCTCACCCCCTATTATGACACTTCAAAAATTCTAAATTCAAAAGTCATTTATTCAAACTAGGCTGAGAATCAGCACTTTTCGAACGTCAAAATTACATAAGACAGTCCCCCAAAAACGACGTTAGTGTAGGGTAGTCCCTACACTTAAACATAACTGGAGAAATGTGGGTGTACTATACGTACACGTCAAAGTCAAAGTCAAAACATTTATTGCGAACTAAGTGTACAAAGTTGGTGTTATGTTAGTACTTATGACTTAGCAGCCTTTTACAAGCATTGCAAACACGTATTGCTCTGCCTAACACTTCGGGGGATACAGGTGTGATGTTATGTTATATTTATTTATCAATCACGCCTCAATGCATTGCTCAATCGTAATCTAAATCCATCTATATTTCAATGCATTGTCGAAGCGAGATTTCAATCAATTGATCTAGCATTAATGCGACGAAATATCAATCTATCATTTATTTCTTCTATCACTGTGCTTTTGTTTGTTTATTTTGCTCGACTTGGCGGGAGCACTGCTGTGCCCCCAGATCTATCATTTATTCCTTCTATCGATCATAATTTCTATCTTTCGAAGCTGGATATATTATGACAGATAAATTGTTTTTAAAGTACGATTATTTTACATTTAGAGGACACCATAATTCTCTTACAGACATCCTTTGTAAGGATAAATATAGAGAATGTGAAACACCTATAATAATGGAGTTATACTTTACAAAAATAGAAATATGTACTTACTTAGCTTTATACTTGTATTTATTTGTATAGTTACACCCTTACTAAAAAACGTTGTAAATCGCCTGTATAGTTACACACCGATTTCTCTCTTTCAATCGTCAGTAATTTGACATTCGAAAAAAGAAGACAAAGCGTTGTGTAACTATACAGGCGATATACAACGTTTATTAGTAAGGAGGTTAGTCATTTAATTTAGTACCTAGTTAGTTGTGTTATGTATTGTATAATCATAATATGTCACCGTATAATTATGAATTTCGTTGATTTATAATCTATCGTTGTTATTTCCGTTACATTCTAAACTAATCTAAACTGTTGAAAATTTTTGAACGACAACAATAACAACAACAACAACAACATCATCATGAAAAACCGACTTCTTGTGACTTGGTATCAATCTTGCTTGCGACGTAACGCACCTTGCGCTAATACTAAATTTTAATAGCCTGCCTAGTTGCGAGCAACTTGGAAGTAGCGCTCGCTCGGCTAGCGCATGGTTGGTCACAGTTCTAACCTAACATAACCCATGGGTAATGTTAGGTTAAAAACTGTAAAAAAAAAAAATAACTATGTGAAATCACCTAGTTTTTTTTTTGACAGTTATTAATCTAACGGGAATTAATAACGATAGATTATAAATTAACGGTTTTCATAATCTTACGGTGACATAATAATATAAACTTGTGTGTTATAAAAATTGAAATAGATTTGTTTGTAGGTATACAGTGTCTGTCAACGGTTTGCTTTTGGTAAATGGTATAAAGATCAAGATCAAGTATTATTGGTAAATGGCAAAGTAGGTATTTCGTAGAAATTTTTAACCCACTTTCACAAATATAAAATTCAGTGGGAGTAAGTCTAGACGGAGATAAGAAGCTTAAATAAATATCATAATAAACTCAGGTATTGTGGGTGCTCTTACAGATATGAATATTACATAACAACATACACATAGGTACTATCGCGGACGCGCATATCTGAATAACGTAAGGACTATTCCTACTTGCAGCGCTCGGCCGCTATAAATTTCGTTTTTTAATCCCAGAGACTAATTTGACATTTCAAGTGATTGGAGTTTGTCATTTGCACCTGTCAAATTAGTCTTTGGTGTTAAAAAACAAACCGTAATAACGCTTACGTACAAAAAAAGGGGCGATAAAGATGGTCATCGTGGACATGGGATTTTCTTTTCAAAGTGGTTAGATATGCGTGACTGCGATGGTACATACCGACCTCATCTAGCTTATTATAAACATTTTTTTAATATGACGTGTAAAAGTGATTCCGATGTCCTATTTACAGAATAAACAATTTCATTTCATTTTATTTCATAATATTATATTATACGATTTTCCTCCAAATACCAAAGTTAGCTGAACTGTACCCATGTTACAGTTAAGTATGGAATAATGTGTTTCTTATGTTTAGATAGCGCTGATAGCTGCGACACAGTTTTTAACTTCTGTAGCTATCATCGTTTAATTATGTAAATTTAATGTTATTCCAAATAAAAAACTTTTACTATTTTTCTTTTATATAAATTTATTAATATTGATTTTATTTTTAATAGAACCCGTAATAGGTACCTACCTAATGTAAAATGTAATCGCTTATTTAATGAACAGATGAACTGTTATTTATTATGAAAATAAAATATATTAAGAAAAATTATACCTATAAAAAGGGCCTTTATCTACGTCATCGACTAGGTATACCGACAAAACTAATAAATTCATTCACACTCGCGAGAAAAATCACACAATACACCTTTTAAGAAAATAAATACAAAATATTCCTCCCAAACGGTGATAAATGCTGTCCTACACTCCTCCCCAGGGACGAGACTTGAAGATATAATAAAAAACTCGGGTAAGCTTTCGTCATATTTCTATACGTACCTACCTATTTGCTTGTTATATGTTGACAGGGAATCTTTGAAAAAGTCTTCTCAAGGATAATAGTTTTTTTGTGATCGCAGTTTATTTGCAGTATTTTCTCTAAAATAAATGTTATTTACCATGTGCTTGTTTCCAATACTGCTCGTGAGAGGAGCTCGTGGCTAAGTAATAACAGCCGCACGGGTCGATCCATCAGGTTAAGTTACGCTTGCCGGGGTTGGTCCGTGGATGAGTGACCATCTTTACATACCGAGCCTCCTTCTTTTTAATATTGTGATTCTAGGCAAATACCTAAGCATAATTTAAGTAGAACGCCTTAATAAATCATCGTTTGCGTAGTAAATGCGATTCTTATGGTTAGAGAATACATCGTTTTTAGGGTTCCGTACTCGAAGGCTGCCAAACCGAACCCTATTACTAAGCCTCCGCTGTCCGTCTGTCTGTCAGCGGGCTGTATCTCATGAACCGTAATAGGTAGATAGACGAAATTCTCACAGCTTGTGAATTTCTGTTGCCGCTTTAACATCAAATAATAAAAATAAAATAAAGTAAAAAATTAAAGGGTAAAGTAAAAAATTAAAAATTAAAAAAATAAAAATTAAAATTAAAAAAACACGTTTATTATAATAAACGTGTTTTTTTTCGGAGTATTTTGCTTGGTTTTTAATTAAGGCTCAAAATAAATTAAGTGAAAATATATATGTCACTTTTGTTTCCTCTGTTGAATATTTAACAGTTTCAGTTAAAATGTACCGATAGTACAATTCGTTATAATGAAAACCGATTAATCAAAAAGCAAAAACAACATCAAAATGGCCGCTTGCAGCCCTAATAAATAATCCGAACACATAACAAACCTAGGTAATACCCTCACTAAGGCCACGTCATAATAATCTTGAAAAATATCCCAAAGAATGATGTGAAAAAGCGTATATCTTCAAACAAAATCTCTGAAGGCGGTCTACGGAGGAAAAAATGTCAACTTGACTCTATGTAAGTCCACAAGTTGAAAAAGAAAAATAGGGACAGATAAATAAATAATACATGAATTGTAGTGCCCATTTGTCAGAATAACCAAGAGTTATATGGGTGTAGAGTTTGATAGGTAGGTAGTGTGTGGAAGAATGAGGTTTTAGTAAGTAAATAGCGACCAGTCGTGGTCGCTAAGCAATCCTCAGATATTTAGTTACATAGGACAGAAGGGTAAGATTTGAGCAGCAAATAGTCCAAGTTGATGTTGTTATATTTAAGTATCAGCCACGTATCAACGTCATTTGAACTCCTTAAGTTCTGTGTTGAGCTACATGTGTTGAGATAAATTATTAACAAATACGTGCTCTGTCTGAACATTCAAAACTGTGTGGTTATTTTCTCAAAAACCATTTCAGACACTAATTTACACCATGATCTGACCAAGAACATGTCTGGAGTTTAAAAGAGACTGTGACCTCTGATTATATTTCGGTGTTTTTTCTTAGAGTAGTCGGATAGGAAACAAAGACATCTAGTTTATTTTTTTAAATATTATTGACGTGTAAGGGACTAGTTATAACAAGCGCCCGAGGCGCGCGCACACTATGCTGCGTTTCGGGCGCGAGAACGGCACGCACCGGGCGCGATTATAGACGCTCGTCAAACGCAACAAGATTTCCACATTTTGTAGTAACTTTGAACCCTCAACATACTCAGTGTAACTGTGTTTCTTTTAAGTTTATTACTGATGCAGATAAAACGACAAGGAAAAATAGTAAAAAGGAAACTTGCGTCCACGCGTCGAGAGCGCGCTAAGGGCGCCGGAGAGGGGCGCGCGTAATACGCGCGTTCGACGCGCGTATAACAGGCGCCCTTTGACGCCACCGCTTGTTTTTGAACACACCTCTGCCTAACCCATTCGCGAAAAACAGGAGTGATGTTATGTTATTCAAGATTTACTTACTTATTAGGTACATGACGGGTTTTACAAATTGCTTTTAAACCCATTTATTATCTCATCCTCGCGTGAAACATTTAGCACTGGTCATAATTCCAAGGACTACATTTGACACAAACGACTTACAAAGAGTTACGACTATTTGCCACGAGGGACTCCCAGTTATGTTTTAATTTATTTGAAACTGTCATACGCAATTTAATTTTAGAGTCCAATGTTAGCATTATAATGATTGATGAGTTAACTTTTGAGTGTCGAAAATAATTTTCTTTATTAGTTTAATCCATTTGACCACTTTCGACAACTAGGAATCCCTGAATCCTTGTTCAAACTTATAGAAAAGAGAATCGAAATTCTTGGAACCCATTCCATGTGCTGTATGATATTAATTGACAAAGATGTTAAGTACGGTTTGTTTCAAAAGTTTCTGACCAAAATGTAAATAAATGGATCAGAAAACGTTCCTATGGATGCTTTCTACTGCCACTTACAAATTGAATGCTTGGATTTGATTATTTGAATACAGAACATTCTTATTTTAAATCACCTTAAGAAGTTTTTCATTTGACAATTGAGGTGAATTTTATAATCTCAATTTGCGTTGATGATTTTTCAATTACAATTTAATAATGTATTTAAAACAAAAATTGTTGGATAAAATGGTGAGATAGAAAGTTGAAACCTTCTATATAAAGATGAATGTTTTAGGAACTCCCTTTAGTGTAGGATTGCGAAAGAATTTAACCTTATCTGGGTTTGTTTACAATTATATCAGATACTTTTGGAATGACTATACAAACATATTTTTTTCTGTTGCTTCGGTGTCTTGAGCCATGTTCAGCAATAATTTAATATACATGTTTTGATTGCGTTTCTCCCTATTACCTATTTCCAATATTTGTAATAGTTATAGATAAAGCAAAAAATGTAGTATGTGTGGAAATCCTCATGAAAACCTCTTTTCTAGGTTATATCAGCCTCTTTACAACGAAAGCCCCACAGTGTTCCCTCAACTGACATTTGGGCATCCTCCCAAGTTTCCCGGCGCGTTCAATGACATCGACACTGCGATTGCGATCAAATCACAATAGATTCGCGCTCGATCAAGTATGCAGGGTAGATGTTGTTTTGTTTCCACTTAAATGTATTTTTCACAAACAATGTACGTGACAGTTTGATTGCCATACAATTTCACGCAATCGTGAACAATTTTAAGGTGCTAACAGCGTAGCAAAATATTATTTTATTTTTTGGTAGTAAAGTCAGGGGAATTTTGTTTAGCAAAAATACTACTAACTTAAATTGTCCGTATGTTCAAATCACAACTTTACTGTCATTCATCATAGATCTGTATTTTTTTTTGCTTCTTTTTGTGTAAAATGGCTATCACGGTAAGTTGACGTACCTATGGTGACGATTAATTTGGTAGTTACCCTGACTGTATGTGACAGCTTCTTCGCCATACAATTTTACGCATTCCTGAACACTAACAGCGTACAGGGTGTTAAAATTAAACACTGAGTTTTATGCTACGACTACATTGTCGCAATCACGCGAAATTGCGAAATATGCTTCGCTCAACGTCTTGCTGTACAACAGAGAGCGCACGATATGTAGTTCGCCATAGCATTAGAAAGAGACTTTCACACTGAGTGACAAAGATGACACTCTCAAAGTCAACGTCGTAGGGATGTGCCATATAGCGGTCGCGTTTTGTCTCTCATAATATGTCGTGATGGTCCAGTGCTTAAGGCCTCGCCTCTTATGCATGAGGTTACGGGCTTAAATCCGGGCAAGTACCAATGTGACTTTTTCAATTCATATTTGTATTTTCTGAGTTTATCTTGGACATTTTACTGACATCAGTGAAGGAAAAAACATCGAGAGGAAACCTAGGATTATAGGTAGTTAATATAAGTCTGAAATCATCAACCCGTCTCGAGCTAGCGTGGTGATCAATGCTCGTGCCTTCTCAGTATGAGAAGAGGCCTTTGTCCCGCAGTGGAAAAGTAAAAGGCTGGTATTTACTGCCTCACAAAGTTGTCAGTTATATGATCATTGCTTTATTAAAGGCAGTAAGCTAAGGGTCTAATTGAATCCGATACAATTAGGACCATTGTTATCAACTGAATGAAATAAGGTTAAAAAAATAACTAAACATGAATTTCCTCTCTCGAAAAGTAATATTTCATCAAAAATGAGTTACAATATTTGCCGTAAGATTATTTTCTAGTATAACAAGTACCTTCTATTGTTTTTTCATTATAATTCTAAGGGTCAGTTCACACCAAGACGTGACGCGACGTGACGATGCTTAAAGAGGCCATTGGTTTCGTGATGCGTAGAGCGGCGGCGTCGCCGCGAGACGCAGCGCAACGTCGCGAGGCGCATCGTGAAGTTGCTGGCAGCCCCCACACGCCTTCGTGAGATATCTCGAGGCGCAATGCAGCGCGACGCCGAGATGTGTATCTTATTGAGTAGTAAATAAAGTTATATTTTGTATCACTATCTCCAGCGTCGCTTCTCGTCACGTCTCGGTGTGCACTGAACCTAAGTCACCTTACTGAAAAATAGGCTCTACTCGGTTTACTATGGAGGGGGCGTCTGACAGCCTTATTTATCGATACAAAGGTAGCGTACAAGGTTACTGTCTGTCTTCAGTATATTGAATAGCGGTGTGGTAAAGCTTCTGTTGTATAGCAAGCGGGAGCGGGTAGCGGCGCTCATTTATGGGTTACTGGTCTCGTGCTTCTGCTAGGATATTTGGAAAAACCTTAGCTAGCAAGTACTTAGCTTAGCTATTGCAAATACTGGTTCCAGTTTTGAACCGACGGTTTCATTTAATAAAATATCTTTACTGCTGGTTTTTATAGCTTACAAAATAACACTGTCGAACGCCTTTAAATTCTTATGCTAAATTATGATTGAGTAAGATTGGATTTGGCTTTTAAGTTTTAAATAGAGCACCCATAATATGGTTAATTGGCTCGCCTTTTATATGGAACCCAATTTCGTCATGACGAACTTTGCACATCATCTTCATCGTCATTATTGTGTCACCCAACAAAGTTGTAATCACGAAAACAACGCCCAAATCGAGCAGTATCTAGTGTGGCCTCGCTCTTATAAAACCTTACATAACATTCGCCGCTAAAACGCGTTCTATGAGACCTTCCCCTTATATCCAAAGGCTGCTTTGTATAGAAGTACAAAGGTACTTGTAGGTACTTGTCATGTTATTCAGGTTCAGTCTATAGACGATGTTGATAACGTGTCTAAGTGATGTGTTAGTGTCTCAATACTTTCGGGCGTTTCTGGCATATTGCCAACTCCTCTGAGGGTGGATCAGGATGAAATAAAGGCACTTCTTTGGGTGTGGTAAGAGGTGATTACGAGGTTTAAATGGCGTTAAGGTATTCATTGAATTTCTTGGCATTTATAAACGCCAGACTATCTATCAGTATAAGTACCTTAGCAATGGAGCTTATGGCGTTGGTTATACTTCTCTGAATAAGTGAGATAGCTGTCTACTAGAATTAACTATAAGCCTATGTTCGCACGGGCACTTTTTTTAACGCGAGGTTTCTTTACGCGCACTGGATTTTCAACGCTAGGCTTAGTGGCGTGAGTTGAAAATACAACTGTGCACTTTAATCAACGCGCTAGGGATGCACTCTGTTGGATTCTCAACGTTCGGTTCGACACTAAGAGTTGAAAGTCCAGTGAGCATCATAAACGTCCCCTTAAACAAGCTCCCGTGCGTACGTATGCTAACAATTATTACATAGCATAACAATTCCCAAAGGGTTAGACAGAGGTATACCTAATAGTACACCCACATTTTACCAGTTATGTTTAAGTCCCATGTACTAGGAGGCGAGCTTATTGCCATCAACCAGGCACAAATTCTGACTCCGGGCTGCTACTCAGAAATTCTTGATGAAAAAACCCAAAAACACTGCCCAACTTGAGAATCTAGCACAGGACCTCATACTTAGTAGCGCTTGCGACCACGAACCAATAACTATTAATTAGTTTTAAAAAAACGAGAAAAACGTTTGTAAAAAAAACAGATTAGGTGTCAGTAGCAACTACAAACAAATCTATATAGGAAATTATGCATTCAAATATCGAGTAAAAGAACATTACCTTTCCTCTCAACTGTATGTATTTATATATTTAAGTTTAGGTATATTTAATATTTTAGTTTTAAGATTCGCATATTCATATTTCCTCTTCTTGTTCTCACACACTATTATTGTCTACATTTCGTTTTCATTTCTCTCATCGTAGGTCTGCTGGAAGAAATTTCTTAAGAAATAAGCAGTAGGTACCTTTGTACTCAAATTATAACCATGTGGTATCTTTATCTATTTTACTGTGTGTACATAAAATAAATAATAAAATAAATAAATAAATTATGAATTCCAGTGCCATAAGCTTGCCAGCTAAACTTGCAAGCACAAAGAGACCAGATTAAAGAGTAACTAACCTATTTAATCCGAAGATACTTAGCCAACACCAAACCCTCTTGCACAAAGCGAGGAGCTTTAAATAAAGAAAACGGAAAGATTAAGAAAGAAAAAGACGAAAGTTTAAATTGATGTGAGAACCCTAACATATGGAATATATCTTTCGAACAGAAAATTCTCGAAAACAAATGAATAAAAGAAGGCAGGTACCCGAGTTTTCTAGTCAAAAATTTAACGAAATTACATCGAAGTTCTGAATTTTATTTTTACATTCGATTGCGTTTCTATAATGGATTAATGGTCGAGAAACTTGCAGGTAGGGAGTAACGAATCGTAAAAACGGGATTGGAAAGGTCTTTTTTAACAGAATTATTATTTTGTAGGTACAATGTTCGCCCAAGCTTTCAAATTTTATTATTCTATTCAGAGTACAGAAATAGGTAAAGAATTAGTTATGTAGGTATGATGTTAGCCCCGAGAATGAATAATTGTTCATGATTAAGTAATAATACCTATGGGCGACCGAGCACTGCTCTAGTAAAAGTGCTAATGCTCATTTAATATTAGAGGAAAGTTCATACTAATTTCATGCTGCCATGATAGTAGGTACTTAGGGGAGACAGGGGCCACAATTAACAAAAAAAAATACTTTTAGTTGTATCTTCGAAATGATTCAACATTTAGACTTGATTTTTTTATTACATGATGCTTTATTTATTCAGGTATCATGTTATTAACATAAATGCAACATAAAAGAAATGATGTCTTAAATAGAACACTTTTTCTCCAAAAAGTCAGTTGTTAATTCTTACCTCATCTTCGGGGCTAGAATTAACAGCTCTGAGGTAAGTATTAACAGAAGGGGCAACAATATCTAATAATAATAATATATCTTATATATCAGTTGGCATAACATAATGTTAATTATGTTATGCCAACTGATATAGAAGAAAACAAATATTATGTATGAGCATATTTTTTGGTATTATAAAAGTGAAATTAATACAGAATTGTATGGAACACATTTTCTTATTAATTTATAATACATATCAAATACAATTCAGGCAAATGTATGATGTGATGTCGCCTTTGATACACCTAGCTTAGGCCCAGTCATTGCAAGAGATATAATAGGTATATTGAATCTAGTTAGCACGATGTATCTTTATTACAGGAGACGCCCTAAAAAATACAAAAATATTTACTGACTAGCTTCTGCCCGCGGCTTCGCCCGCGTGGATGTCGGAAATTATCCCACAGGAACGTGTATCATGTCCTAAATCAGCGGGGTAATTGCGTAGCACTTACAATAGCAATGGGTTTCATTTTGACAGTTCAACAACTACATTTTTAATGCGTTTATACGTTTTTACTGAGCTCGTGCTAGAGCTTTTAGCAGAGGTCTTATAGTTTTGGACCAAGAAATCACTAGCATCTTTCTGCATTTCTGATGATTCAGCTACCGGTTCATAAGATATTTGCGCTATCATCACATCTGGGGTAGGTATTAACACGTTAATACTGACCCCGCCGATTTGTTAATTATAACCCCAAAGGTACATTTTTAGTATTAAATAACATAACAAAATATTGGTAAATGATTACACCAATACAGCAATGTAGCATTATTAAGTATGAAATATGCTTCTAGGAAAACAAAAAACATAATCATTACACCGTATATTTTAAGAATAAATCAAAAAATTTAAAAGTTAAAAAAGTTCGTTACGTGCGTGAAAATGTCGTCCGGTATATAACACATTCGGATGATGCGCAGACCGCAGCTGACCAACCCTGAGCCATGCGGCGTGATCTGGTCGGCATATTGAAGCACGCGCTGTACGTGTAGTGTTTATAGTTTTGGAGAAAATCACTTGTTAATACTTACCTCTGTTAATTGTAGCCCCGGTCTCCCCTACTAATTCCATGCTGCCATGTCATTATTCAAAGGTAGCCATCTTGATCTAAACTTTTGGTGACCGAACTCTGCTCAGATGAAAATACGTAGAAAACGTTTTTTTCCAGATATGAGACCTAACTAGATCGATTATTTGCCCCCGTAAACCCCTTTAAAGAGAACGTCATTCCAAATTTAATACACACAAATCAATCTGCCTAGCCTTTTCCCAACTATCTTGGGGTCGGCTTCCAGTCTAACCGGATGCAGCTGAATACCAGTATTTTACATGGAGCGACTGCCTATCTGACCTCCACAACCCAATATCTGGATAATAAGATACCCCTTGGTAAGACTGGTGTCAGACTTTCGGGCTTCTGACGACTCGTAACGACTGTCAAGGATCCACGAATGACAGCCGGGACCAACGGCTTATCGTGCTTTCCGAGGCACGGAGGAGTCTCGGTATGTAAAGATGGTCACCCATCCACTGACCAACCCCGGCAAGCGTAGCTTAACCTGATGGATCGACCAGTGCGGCTTGTTAATACTTAGCCACGAGCTCCTCCATTTAATTAATTAATTTAATACACACAAATATTTCGTTTAATAGTATAGGACCAACTCCAAATATAGCACTACCGTTACCGCTCACATATAAAATACCTAAAACCCATTGTAAAATTGCAAAACAAAGAAAAATTAACACTTCAATACCGCTTGGATGTTCGCCAAAGTGCTGTTAAACTGTACCTCGTCTGCCAGGCAGGTTCACAAAGAAAATCCTTTCCGCTACCGACAAATGAAATCGTGAACTATAAGTGAAGGGTACAAGAAATACTGGGGCTGCTTAACCCCAGGATATATTTTGATAGATGAGTATAAAGCCTTATGTGTCGATCGGGGTAAGAAAATAGTAAATATCTTGTTTATTTGTAAGGGTAATGCTCTGGAGAATAATATTGTTATGATATTGGTAGAGCAGTGTGGAGGGATGTGAAATGATTAGAGGTATTAGTGGTAGAACTTTTGGAAGCGGTCAAGTGCGAGTCGGACTCACACACGAAGGGTTGCGTATCATCGTAATATTTAACACTTCACATTTATTTTTAAACGTCTAAAATCCACGTTCATGTTCACATAGGGACTCCTTTTAATTTATTTTTAATTTGATTTTCTTACAAGCCTGGCGTTGCTTAACCCCGGGATATATTTTGATTGATGAGTATAAAACACAGACTTAATCTTTGACTGATAGCCAGAGGCCCAAAGTCGAGGTCTGCCAACGAGCAATGGAGCGCAGTAATGGTGTTCGAAACACAATACTCGAAAACACAGATAGCTGACGTGGTTCTAAAGGCTGCCCAACTTAAATAGAACTGGGCAGGACATGTCTGCGAACAAACTGTGGGCCCAAATCGCACATGACCATGTAGAAGATCGCCATCTCCGACCCCGCCTCGGACGAGCTGGATAGGTTGCGTCAAAACTGGAAGGAGGACGCGTGGGTTCGCGAAAGATGGATGGAGTTTAAGGAGGCCTTTGCCCAGGAGTGTTATGACACTCCTGGGCAAAGGCAAATAGTAAATAGTAAATATCTTGTGTTTTGTTGGCAATACTTGGATGAATTGCTGGTATGATTATTGGATACGGGTAATGTGGAAAGATCTTAAAAGATTAAGACGTATACTTAGTACTAGGATTGGTGGTCTGTTTACACATTATAATATATGTATATTGAATGGCGATTGCCCCGTTGGTCTCGTCTCGTGGTGCCTGCTGAGCGTGGGGGTCTTAGGTTCGATTCCCGGGTCGAGGAAAGTGTTATTGGATTTTTCTATTAGGAATTTTTTAGTAACAGCCCGGAATTTGGAAGTTGGCGGTGTGAATGTCACCGGTATTCAATACTAAAGCAAATATACATTACCGTTTTTGTTATTTAATTTTATCACAGGCCTATCTAAATCATATTTTTATATTCAAACTTTCCTCGATATTTCGGCCATGTTTATTTATGATTAACAGCACATTCACCATTTAATTAAATATCGCACTCAGTAACATTTTGATACACGTTTGGTTCCGCGAAATTTTCGACACAATTTTGAAGCAGATAACAGGAAAATAAACTTCTGCTTGTAAATTTATTTTTAATTATGAGTGTATATGGGATGATTAAATTGCTATTTCATTTTAAAAGGTGTTGGAAAAGTTTGTACCTATTTATAATTAATATTTTGGAATAATTAATTGAACGTTTTTTGATTATCATATTTGATTGACTGTCTCAATGGTCTAGTGGTTGCAAAGCTACTGCTGAAACTGAGGTCCTGCGTTCGATCCCCAGGTGAGCAAAGTGTTATTAGGTTTTTCCATGTAGAATCTCTCAGTGGTAGCCCGGAGCCTGGTTTTGTGTCCGGTAGATGACAATAGGCTCGCCCCCTTTTACATGGGCCATAAATATAACTGGAGTTATGTGGGTGTACTATACATAGGTACACCTCTGCCTAACCCTTTGGGGAGTACCAGCGTGATGTAATAGCTAGCATTGCTACCTTACTGAAGGTTTGTGTATAGCAAAGGGTTCCCCTATCTCCGCAGATACCTATAGATTGAGATAATACCTAGATATAAAAAAGAAAATATAAGTTATATATTTTCTTTTTTGTATAAGATAACTTATATTCCACTTAATTACAAAGATAACGATTAAGTTTTATGAATGACAGCCGCGGAAAAGTGCGGAATAAAAAACACAGAAGCCAGTCAAAGTTTTTAATATCTTCTCTAAGTACCTAACGCTAACGTACAAGGTCTAGCAAACTTCAGTAAAACTTTCAGGCTTTTAGCCTTGAAATTTCAGCCTACGCGAGAGCAGGTAATTAGTTAGGTCTTTCTAAATTCAGGTGGGCATAAAACATTCTTGTTTTTAGGGTTCAGTATCCAAAAGATGCCAACGGGACCCTATTACTAAGTCTTCACTCTCCGTCCATCCGTCTATCACAGGGCTTTATCTTTAGAACCGTAATAGGTAGACACTTGAATTTTTCACAGAGTCTGCTATGGTCTCTATAACAACAAATAATAAAATAAAATAAAGCAAAAAAAATTAAGGGATTATTACCGTTATTACCTTGCATGAAACGTGTTATAGGCGTTACAACGGAAAAAAAAAGTTGGTTGCACTCCGGTGGTGCCGGCAGAAGTGAAAACTTGAACATTAACGTTGTGCATTTTTGAATATTTTGGAATGGTTAGGGAATAATATCGCACGAATTGCTTTATTTATCAATATAAAAATACTATAATTTATGTGATTAAATACAATATTCATTAAGAGTAGTAGTATATTTATTTATTTTCAAAATATAGTCTAACAAAAATAAACAATTTATTTAAACACTTTTCATGAAGTATATTTTGACTGCTTTTTTTTACCCATCAATATGGGTAAAATTTCTTACCTCGTAATCTTTACGTAAATGTCAAAGATATATTGATATTTACTTTGTCAGTTGCTAGGCAACGGATATTACGGTCACGTCTTGACGCGAGTTTAAAATTTTTTACCTATCCCAAAAAAAGTGCACAACGCCGCAAAAGACGTTTTCACTTAAAAAAAAAAAATGTTAAATATTGTATAGTGGTACGGTACCATTCGTGTATGAGTTCGACTCGCACTTGGCCGCTTTTTTTTTAAACATGAATATTTCTTTCACAATCGAAGGGAGAATATTTGAGACTGTTCGTTCATGCCTCATATTTCAGCTGTGAAAGGTCATGAAATTCTACGAGGGGGCGTTAACCCTCACACTCCTGACGGTGATTAATTACTTTAACAAAGAGGTTAATTTTTAGTTTCTTTTGAAGGTAAAATTACTGATGACAGGTATAATATTGAATGTAAAGGTAATTGCGTACTTCGAGAGATTTTAACATAGTAAGCTTTGGCTAATGAGACCTTTGTTGCGCGACTCCGGAGGTCACGTGTGGATCAATATGTGTGAAGAATTGATTTTTTATTGATTAGGGAGCTGGGGAGTTTGTTGCACATTCTCCTTCCCAGCTAAAGCACTAGGAAGTGGTGAAGGGCGAGCGTTTTTGGGGGACTGTCTTATGTAATTTTGACGTTCGAAAAGTGTTGATTCTCAGCCTAGTTTGAATAAATGACTTTTGAATTTTGAATTAATAATATGCATACTTTAAAATAGGTACTTATGAAGACAAAGTTTGACGATACGGAAAGGTCATTTGAAGACAGTTTACAATTAAAGTAACCCAGTACAAAATCGCACCGAAACAAAGAAAGTCCACTAAAAAGGAAATGTTAACTACTATCAAATACATAAAAATATCCTCGATAATTACTAGACACTTCACACCAAATATAAAACCAAGACAGAGCGCTGCGAACAATACAGTGAAGCATGCCAAAACTACACTGCTGCTCGGTGCATATACGCTCACACGCACACATTTACAACCTTTTACAATGACACTACAATCAAACTACACCTCACAACGTTCACACAATGTTTACGAAACCGGCTTCACTTCACCTTTGACGTTTGACGTTTTTCATTTGGTCTGAGCTAGACACATAAACGAACTGTATATTTTACAAGTGCCTGCCATTTTAGAGCATCCATTTACAACTCTCACACTATCAGCCAGTGCCTACCTACCCAATCCCTTTTTTAGCAGAATACACAAAAAACTGAATAAAAAACTGAACTGTACGTAGGAGCAAACAGCCGCGATCCCTGGGGTCGAAAGCTGATGGAAATCGAATGGAAACATGACTAACACGTTTGCGATGAATGCGACGATTCTCTCAATTAAAATGGCGCCCGCAATATGCTGGATCAGGGGTGGCACGGTTGAAATAATTTTGCAATATCTCAACAAAAAAAACTTTTTTATTTGTTCGTAGGCTTCGTTAGGCTTGGGCTTGTAGCTAAGTAATATCAGCCATACGGGTCGATCGATCAGGTCAAGCTACGCTTGCCGCAGTTATTCCGTGGATGGGCGACCATCTTTACATACCAAGACCCCTCTGTGCCTCGGAAAGGACGCTAAGTCGTTGGTCCTGGCTGTCATTTGTAGATCTTTGAAAGTTGTTACGGGTTCTCAGAAGCCCGAATGTCTGACAACCAGTCTTATCAAAGGGTATCGTGTTACCCGGTAACTGGGTTGTGGAGGTCAGATAGGCAGTCAATCCATGTAAAATACTAGTATTCAGCTGCATCTGGTTAGACTGGAAGCCAACCCCAACACAGTTGGGAAAAGGCTAGGCAGATGATGTTTTTATCGTATATTGAGTAATGTATTAATAATATTATCCATTCTCGGGGTTACTACTGAGATATTGAAAACCCCAATACCACTTTGCCCAACCTGGGAAACGAACCTAGGACTAAACTCACCATGACCAGACTGCGTTAAGCAAACAGCCACGATCCCTGGGGTCGAAAGCTGATCAAAATTGAATGGAAACATGACTGTTTGAATAAGAGTCGTTTGCGAGGATTCTCTCAATTAAAACTGGGCCCGCAATATGCTGGATTTGGGGTGGCAGGGGTGAAACGCTTTTTCGATATTCTTTGAAAAATATTTTTGTAAGCATAGATATTTACTAAAATTATTTTACAGAATATTGTATTTAGAGTTCGTCTGATGTATTAATGATTCGATCTCAAGTAAGTTTACACATGTCTTACAAGTTTTGAATAGTCTGGACTATATTGCTAAATTGTTTTGTAGGAATGCTGTTAAATGTAGTAATATTTAGATACCTGTTACTTACTGACATTTCTCCCAACTTTGATTGATTCTGCTCTCAAGCAATCAGACTAGACGAGATTAGTTTATTAATATAGACTTTACTATGGTCTAGTTATTAGTTAAATACGTCTAGAAATGTTTTTTCAGTAGTAGGTAAATGTATTTTATTGCCAGAATATGGCTTTCAAAAACTTCGCGTCTGCTAATGTTCATTTAATTTAAGCGGTGCCTAAGTATTTTTTTACCATTTAAAACAGCTAAAACTTTCTCCTTTATATTTTTAGAAGCAGTATACGAACATGTATTTCTTCGAAAGCCATCAACGTTCTTTCTGTAAAACCATTTTAAATTCTGGTCGCTTTGCATAAAAATGCAAATGAGTACGAAATTACATTAGGTCATTTTTAATATCTTTTCCATAAAAGGCAAGGTAATACTTCATTCTACCTACCCGTCTTTTCTCAACTAGGTTGGGGTTGGCTTCCAGTCTAACCGGAGACAGTTGGATACCAGTATTTTACTTAGAGCGACTTTCTTCTGACCTCCATAACCCAGTTACTGGGTAGCACGATATAGTCTTTGCCAAGTTCTAACGACTGTCAAAGATATACAGCCGGGACCGGGCCGGGTTGCTTAACGTGATTATTTTGTGGATGGCCACCCATCCATGCGTTGCTTCACCATGAAGATCGGCCCGTGCGGCTGCGTTATTTATCCACGAGCTTCTCCGTAATGAAGTAATACTCCATTATTACTTGACAAACATACATGAAAATATGACGACGTACCTATTATTATAAATCTTCAACATGTCAACAAAATGATTAATAGGACCTGACTAAATAAATATTCAATGTTTCTGTATTCAGTTTGTTTTAGGTTTATATAAATCAAATGTAAATGATGTAGTACATAGTTAAAGTATCAGTGTTGTTTTATTTTAGAGTGGCATTAATTAATTCACTGCTAAGTTTATATAATTTTAGTGTCATCTATTTCACTTAAAATGGCTGCTACACACAGTGCCAGCGGCATGGCCGCCGGCAGTGACCGCCGGCTATGCCGCACAAAGCCGCTGGCCATGCCGCACAAACCCGCAGAAAGAAACGCAAGCCGCAGACACTTCTAAAAAGGAGATGTTGAATTTAAAAGGCTACAAGGGCGAAACATACAAAATTGTTTTGTAATCAGAATTTGTTGTGAATATCATCCAAAATAGTAATTGTAAGACATACAGATAGATATTCTATGTTAAAATATTATAAAGATATAAAAAAAAAAAATTGTAAGTTTCTATGTAGAGTGTAATCTCCGAAACTACCAGTGGGATTTGAAAAATTATTGTGGAAGGTTATAGACCATGTAGCAACACGCTACAACCGTTAGGAGTCGAGCAAAGACATAAAAAAATAGAAAAAACGCTAAGCGAGAACGAGGTAATAGCGCGGGTGGGCGATGCGATGCGACGCGGTGGTTCGTGGGCAGAAGCTCATCAATCAAATGATCTCTTTCTAAAGCATGTTCACCAACAGTACCTAACAAACGTCCTACACAGCGTGTGCCAAAAAATAATCAGCTATCCCATATATTCTGGTCGAGTAGGATTAAAGTTTTGGTTGGGACAGCTGAATCTTTTTTCGCGATTACGTGGTCTGTACCACAACCTATATGACCACAGATTTCTGATACATACTGTACATAATGTAAAACTGTTGACCACTTTTTACCCTTATGTCTTTAGTAATAAGGTTGAAAAGTGGTCCAGTGCAGTGCAGTGTCCGCGATGGTACCTACATAAGTCATGTTTTTTATATTACATTCTAGAATCTATTCTGGAATTTCTGATCAGCCCGGAGTCTTGAATTGTGCCCGGTTGATGGCAATAGGCTCACCCCCTATTACAATGGGACTTAAAACATAACTGGCGAAATGTGAAAGAAATAAAGAAGGAAAGAAAAACAAGTTGATTTGTCACAGTAACACGTGCATAAAAACAGATAAATCAATCGAGTAGAACAAAAAAATAAAACACAATAGATTTAAATATTTACGAGCACAAAACAGAAGTAGGCAGCAGCTGCTTGCACGACCTGACTGTGGCAAGAAGGCTTCCACTCAGCATGATGCTGTGCTATGGGGACCCACAGCACAGCGCTGATTTTCAATGGTCACTCGAAAAAGATGTGGGTGTTCTACAGGTACACCTCTACCCAACCCTTCGAGGAAATAAGGCGTGATGTTATGTATGTTTTCTAGAATCTATTTACAATTTGTTTTCATAGCATAACGAACTTTTTGTGTGTTCCAAGAAACGCTCCGTATTTTCCTAGTAATGCGATTAAAGTATTAAATTCGTCGGATCCATGAGCTCAAACAAAACTTTATTTTAGTAAAACCTAGACTTTTAGAGAAGCACGTTCTCTTAAAGAAAGCTGATATCAGATGATAAAACAAACGTTTGTTTGTGAGAGCTAGCATTTAAGTTAGAAAATTGAACTTTATTTAAGAAAAAGTACTTATAAGGACAAGAAAAATGAAGGTTTTACGTTACGGTTTTAAATGACTAGTTTCTAGACCTTACACTTCAGAATCTAGACTGTAAGGTCCTGGGTTCGACTGCTATTAAGGGCAAAGTAAATAAAATTATTATTGCTTTTGTCTGTCAGCTGTTTTTAAAAACTAGTTTTACATTATCTTGATATTAAATTAGTGAATACATTAGTGACCTCAAACCACATTAACTCAACAAGTTACATTTTCAACAAATTTATTTTCCCAAGTTAGGTTTTATAACGAAATTCTTTGACTTCTTAACTAACCACAAAAAGTTACCCAAATCTTATTCAATAAGAAGATTTCTAACAAAAAAAGAAATCTATAATAATATTTCCATAATTTCTGGCCAAAAATTTTTTGCTTGGCAACCCTAAGGCCCGCATTATGGCGACCATTCCCGGCAGTATCGAATTCAATACGAATCTCTCATTATTATGCATGTTTTTTTATTGAATCTATTCAATTTTTTGCTGAAATCGTAACTAACGATTTCATTCCGTTTACACGTTTCCAGTGAGCTACGGGATAAGTACGGAACCCTATTATTAACACTTCGTTGTCCGTCCGTCTATCCGTCCGTCTTTCACAGGGCAGTATTTTTTTAATCGTAGAAGGTAAACACTTGAAATTTTCAGTGTGTATTACTATAGCCGCTATATCTACAAATAATAAAATTGAAATAAAGCTTTAAGATGGAGCTTGACGGAGATATTGTGTTGCTATATCCACGTGGATATAGTGAGGTTTCATCGGCGTTTTTCTTACATAAATACAAAAAAAAAGTTGTGTTAAATGTTGTACGGTGGTATGGAAACCGTTTTTTTTTTCAATGTTTAAGATACCCTTTCAAAGGTACCTAAAAATTCTTTATAAAATAATATTTTCCGTTTTTGTCATTTTTATGTCAACGAAATTGGAGGGGAAATATGGTTATACATATTTATAAGAGATGTTTATTAAATGGTAGGGGTTTATGTTAATTCTAGTCACGGATATGAAGATGCTATGCAAAATATCCTGCGATAAAATAAAAAAATATTCAAAAAGAAAATTAAAATCGTTCGATCATCATTGCTTAACGTCAACAGTCAAAAAGAAAATAACCACAACAACAAACAACACAATCAACAACAACCAACCGGCAACTCCAACAACTAATATTCTATGTAAAATGTGTGATGCGCGTGAGAGCAAATAAAAAAAAGTCTCGAAAATTTAAAAATGTCTAAACGGGAAAATTCGCGGGCATAACTAGTTCTTTCATCAAAGGATCTTTTCTTTTAAATTGAGTATAAGCCGTACCTACCAAGCAATGATACTCAACGTTTCCCCGTCTTCGTCAGGTAAAAAGGGCCCCATAGAGATAAATATCTCGCACAACATCACAGAAAAGGCACGAAACAAGAAAATCTCGAGCAAAAGCTACAATTGGCAGATAGGCAGGCTGACGTAAACGTAAGTAGGGTAATTGAAAGGGAATTATTTTCAGCCTTGTGTCACAGTAAATTGTAAACAGTAGCATAAGTGAGATCAAACAAATGTTAGACTATGATAAATCATCATAATCAGCCTAAATGTTCCCACTGCTGGCACACAGGCCTACTCTCTTCGAGAGGGAGAGGGCTGTAATCTACCACGCGGGCCCAGTGCGTAGATGTCACATGTCTTCGAGTTTTCGGTTTTAGGACATGCTGGTTTTCTCACGATGTTTTCCTTCACCGTTTTGAGAGCAGTGGTGATGAAATTATTTACACAAAGTAAAGCTTGTCTAGGGTCGAACCCGAAGCTACAACTCGTAAGTCGGGGCCGATACCGCACTAGGCCCCCACTGCCTTGATGTTTACAACATGTAAAAAAACCCTGTGCGATCTTTGAGTATGTTGTTAGGTATCTAAGAGTATTTATGTGAAAGTTTTCAAGAAAAAAAAAAAAAATTGGCTCATTTTTTTCAATGTGTATTTTACCGGGTTATTGGGAGGCGGGTGGCTGTCATTTAGCGGGTGTCTACAGGTCATAACTTATGACCCCTGTTAAAAATTTGCTCATTTTGAATGAATTCGGGGAATTTTTGGTACTAAAAATGTGATTATTAAATAGTAATACCTTTTTATTTTCAATAATAATTAAAAATATATTACTGTTCGGTAATGTTTTTGCAGTACCTATGACCCATTTTCGGATCAGATAGGGTTTTTTTTTAACATATTGTATTACGGGGCTATGTAAATGACTGTCGAGTTCTTATTAGATAAAATGTCTTCTTTATTTAAATAGTCTGTACCTATACATTAGTATACATGGCATAAATTAAAATCGCTCTTCATACTGTCTGTGTGATCGCGTTGTTCTTTCAAACTCCACAATCGACTTACTTGCGGTTTTCACTATCATTAAAAAATATATATTCCGGAAGATTTATGTATACGTTTATATTTACATATAATAAATGAATCTCGATGTTTTGCCAAGTCGTAAAACTCGTGCGAAGCATGGGTGGGTAGCTAGTTAAAAATAAATTATTATTTTGCGTCGTTTCCTTACAATTTCCGTGAATTCTATATGATTTCCGATTTTAGTCAATAAACGGATTTACGGGTAGAAAAAATTAACGAGACACTTACAAATGTACCTGGCGCGCTGCATGTAGTTTGCACGACTGGCAAGTCCTTCTCTGTTTCCCCGTTTAACGGCAACGATTTAAAAAAAGATCTAAGTGGATTTAGAGTGCAGGCTCTGATCAAGTATCAGCTATTATTCCAAGGGCATATCCTAGTTGGGCTACTGTTAAAGCAACACTGTGCTTGCGATTCCCTAAACTTTCTAGGGATAAAAGACGGCTTTTATTTTCTGAGAGAACTCCTGAAACGTATACAAATCTATACATCAAGCTTCTACTTGCGTATAAGATACAGACTTCTTACTGTCTATTTAACTTACGTTTATCATTTGAGACATCGAAATAATGTTTCGATGTTGAAAATTCTTTTTCGTTTATTTTTTTCAGTTCATAGATTGAAGAAATAATGGAATTCTTGAAGTTTAAGTTCTCTAACAAATACAGTGATATTTGGTTTAAAAATATGTTTATAGTTTATGTTGCAAATTCTGTCAAGAATATTACTCTACTTCTTAAACTAGGGTATACCTGTGTGTCTGAACGCGATAAACTCAAAAACTACTGAATGGTTTTTCATAATGTTTTGCACCAATGAACGAAGTGATTTATGAGGAAGGTTTAAGTAAGGTTTAATTCATTAAGTTTTTGTGTAAATTGGCTGAAATATGATGATGAGATTGTTTTAGATGTTAGAAAAAACCATGCCGACCAGGAGATTTACTGGCGTGCGCCGCGTAAATCAATAGAGTTATATGAAAAGCCCGGTAAAAACCCTACGTTCTTGTGGTATAATAATATCAGCCTGTATGACCTTCAGCTGGCCTATCGTAGTATAGACTTTCAATAGATTATGAGGCCAGTTTATACTTTTTTAGGGTTCCGTACCTCAAAAGGCAAAAACGGAACCCTTATAGGATCACTCGTGTGTCTGTCTGTCCGTCTGTCACAGCTAATTTGCTCCGAATCTAATGGGGCGATTAACTTGAAATTTGATACACATACTTATGTATTTCTGTGACCCAAACATGGATGTGAAACGAAAATAAATGATTTTTGAATATGGGGGTCACTTTTGGGGGGCAAAGAAGAAAATATAAAAAAAAAGTTTTGCAAATTGTACCGTGTGACATATCAAATGAAAGGAATTGTTACAAGAATCTCAAATATTATTTTAAAATAATTTTTAAAGAAATATTTTTTGAGATATTTACGAAAATAGATGAAAATTGACCATTCCCCCCCCCTTATCTCCGAAACTACTGAGCCTAAAATTATGAAAAAAATTCAGAGAATGGTTCCTTACTCATAGATTATAGGAAAACCTATAAGAAGTCTATGGTCTTAAAATAACATGATAAATCTCTCAATATTGTGCTTACAAACTTACATTTGCGGTTGGAATGTATGGGAAAATAGGTTTTTCAACTACAATGTTAAGTTAGTTCTTGGGATAATTCATTATAATAATAATATCAGCCTGTATGACCTTCAGCTGGCCTATCGTAGACTTTCAATAGAATATGAGGCCAGTTTATACCTTTTTTACCACAGACGTGCGTCATTTTGTAGGTACTACAGGATCTTCTCGAATAGAATCGCTTTTTCAGATAGAAAAAGTAATACTGATCACACACAACCTTTTTCACTGCAAATTGGAAAGTTTTGACTGCCTCGCTGGTCTTGCGGTCGCAAGCGCTACTGTTGAGCATGAGATCCTGGGTTAGATGCCCGGATCGGACAAAATGTTATTGGGTTTTTCCATCTGGAATTTCTCAGTAATAGCCCGGAGTCTGAATTTGACAATAGGTTCGCCCCCTATTACATGGAACTTAAACATAACTGGCGAAATATGGGTGTACTATATGTATACCTCTGCCCAGCCCTTCAGGGAATATAGGCGTGATGTTATGTTATATTATGTTGACTTTCACTTTTCGAGGCTAAGTAATATTTTTGAGGAGTTCGTGGCTAAGTAATAACAAGCCGCACGGGTCGATCCATCAGGTAAAGCTACGCTTGCCGGGGTTGGTCAGTGGATGGGTGACCATCTTTACATACCGAGACTCCTCCGTGCCTCGGAAAGTACGTTAAGCCGTTGGTCCCGGCTGTCATTTGTGGATCTTTGACAGTCGTTACGAGTCGTCAGAAGCCCGAAAGTCTGACACCAGTCTTACCAAGGGGTATCGTATTACCCAGT
Source organism: Conistra vaccinii (assembly GCA_948150665.1). NCBI lineage: Eukaryota > Metazoa > Arthropoda > Insecta > Lepidoptera > Noctuidae > Conistra > Conistra vaccinii. The sequence goes on from OX411327.1 coordinate 19,515,518, forward strand.
TACTGGGTTGTGGAGGTCAGATAGGCAGTCGCTCCATGTAAAATACTGGTATTCAGCTGGATCCGGTTAGACTGGAAGCCGACCCCAAGATAGTTGGGAAAAAGGCTAGGAAGATTGATTGATTTTGACTTTCACTTTTCTTGAAGGTTTGTTTCCCAAAAATATACCTAAATATTCCAGTCATATTTTATCGCACACCCAAACCAACTTATCCCTTTGGTATTTTGAATTCATATTGACCTCGTCTAGACCTAAAAATAAGTCGGTCGGTCGGATGTTACAGCTAGTCTAGGAAAAGATACATATTTCAGGACACGGCCTCCTGTCCTGAAATATGTATCTTTTTCTAGACTAGCTATAACATTGGAGGAATCTTCACCATTGAACGTAGATGGACTGAACGTACTGGACGTAGATGTGTGTTGCGGTTGAGAAGAAAAAGTCTGAAGTTGAATTTTAGGTTGTATTCTAGCTACGTCCCGCGGATTCACCCGCGTAAATGAGTTTTTCCTTTTAATCCCAAAGTTCCCGTAGGAATATCGGAATAAAAAGCAGCCTATTTTACCCCCAGTGGCCTCAGCTATCTATTAGTGAAAGTCCCGTCAAAATCGGTCCAACCGTTTCGGAGATTACCTGGAACAAACAGACAGATTTTTTATTGTGTTTTTGTTGTATGGATCGTATAAACTTTCATAATGCATTTACTAAAAAGCTGTTATTTTGACATTACAAACAGACACTTCAATTTTATTTAGTTGTATGTATGTATACAGTATAGATTTGAACTTGACAAAATTTACAAAACGGAACGTTTGGACAGTTTCCAGGCACTGGAAGGATGTCTGATGTAAAATGTAAAGCCGCCCTCCGACGGTGCGCCATATCGCGGACGCACGCGCACGACGCACCGTGGGAAACCTAGCGTGCGTGGTAGCGCAGACGCGCGTTGTACGCGTGCGTGGCGGTGCGTCCTCGTGCGGGCTGGTGCGCGTCCGCGATATGGCGCACCGTGGGAGTTGGCTTTAATGCACCACGCGCTGTAGCACTCTCGTCGACTCGCACGAACGTCAGTCTAGACTCTGTCGAGGCGCGGCAACTTCACACTTGCGTTTCGTTGTCAATTCACATCCCGTACTCATGACCCTTCTGGTACATAGATAGCACGTTTTTATCAATAAATATAATTTAGATTGATTTTTTTCTCAATAGCAGCTCAGTCTGGATTTGTGTCCGATTGATGGCAAAGGCTCTCCCCCTATTACATGGGAATTAAACATAACTGGCGAAATTTAGTAGTAGGTAAGCTCTGCCAAACCCTTCGGGGAATACAGGTGTGATGTTATATTATATTTCAGGTCGGTTATCTAAATAACGGGTTAAACTTGGATGAGGCTGACAAGAAACGTGGGGATTGGAACAAGCAAAAAGTGGCCAATGCTGGTTGAAGTCTGGGCTGTATTTGCCGATGATGAAGATCTTAACAACAATGTTCATCGTAATAAAGTCTTATAAATATAGTTCATTTTGAGTCAAACCGCTAGTGAGTAGGGTCTGGTATCAACATTGACATCTATACTGAACTAGCTGACCGGACAGGATGTTGTCCTGTTTTGGGTTCAATAGTTGTGAGTCTAAACCATCAGGAAACCACTCAAACACACTTTCATTTTTTTTTCAAAATTGGTCCAGCTGCTTAGGAGGAATTCAGTGACATACGGATGTGCAGAAGAATTATTTATATAGTGTGTCTGATGACCAGTGTTAAGGCAATGCTATGTGATAAATTTTATAGACAAATTCACCATATTATGGCATTTTACCCCTACTGTTTTGAAATTTCATTTATTTTGCGATATCTACCGATGTAGAGGTCCTAGACCAAAAGACACAGACCACTGTATAAATATTTTTATTTATTTATTTATTTATATAACAGCTTAAACTATCCTTACAGGGATCACCCTAATGCGACAGCTAAGAAATATATATATATTATAAAGAGGTATTATTTGTGAGTTTGTATGTAGGGGGTAATCTCGGGAACTACTGGTTCAATTCCGAAAATTCTTTCACTAATGGGAAGCTACAGTATTATTGAATGTCATAAGATATAATTTATGTTAAAAAAAGATATTCCACGCGGACGAAGTCGCGGACAGAAAAGTAAACATAATGAACATACTGTAACAAAGCAAACATGTTCTATCTCCAATATTTTTCATTGCAATGGAAAAATACTAGTTCCAAGCTAGTCGTGAGTGCTTTATCGCCCTGCACAAATGCTAAGAGCCAATTCAGAGCACCACGCGATAGCTATTAAGTACGTGAACGAGCTTTTATTTTCATTCCTTTACATTATTATTTATATAACTTTCGTAGTTTCTCAAAAAAATAATTGCAGAAAACCGTGAAGAAATTGGTTTTCGATAAAAAAATATCTGTGTTTGTGAAAAGCTGCCCAAATATTTACTTTGGATAAGTTGTTTTGGAACAAATCTAACTTAGTGAGATGTACGAATGATTCCAATGATTACATAATCAGCCTATTAATGTTCCGACTGCTGGGACACAGGCCTCCTCTCATTCCAATGATTATAATTCTGTAAATACGTATAAATACATAATTATGATATAGTCGCGAATCATATTTTGACCAAGACCAATTATCAGGTCAGTGTCAGGTTGTACTGACACTAACCTGAAAATTGCAAAAAAACATAAGTAAATTTTAATTTTGTGGACTACAAACGCGGATTCACCTTAAAGTTCACTCTTATGCGGTTTGGTTACTAATCATCATCATTTTCTTGTCCCCAATTTATTAAGAGTCGATGCAACATTGTCTTTTTCTTCCATATTTCTCTATTAGTCGTCATATCAGAATTAACTCCCTTTCTAGCCATATCATCATTCACACAGTCCATTCATCGTTTATTTGTTCATCCTATGCTGTTGTAGCCTACATTCATACCTACTCAAAACTTGGTTACTAGTAAGCTTTGTGAAAGCTTTGTAAAGGCGACACTAGACCTAGTCTAAATGGCGCTAATTGTGTCAGAGATCAAAGGTTTGTGATAGAAGTCATCAAGCCTAGACTTTTCCCTGCTATTTTGGGGTCGGCTTCCAGTCTACCCGGATGCAGCTGAATACCAGTATTTTACATGGAGCGACTGCCTATCTGACCTCCACAACCTAGTTACTAGGTAACACGATACCCCTTGGTAAGACTGGTTGTCAGACTTTTGGGCTTCTAACTACCCGTAACGACAGTCAAAGATCTACAAATAAACGCCGGGACCAACGGCTTAACGTGCTTTCCGAGACACGGAGGGTTCTTGGTATGTAAAGATGGTCACCCATCCACAGACCAACCGCAGCAAGCGCAGCTTAACCTGATCGAACCTTGCGGCTGTTATTACTTAGCCAGAAGCCCCTCTGCGAGATTCCCCTCTCATGTAAAAACTAGAAGTATTCTTTATTACATATTATTATAAAAAATACCCCCTCAGGAGCCCAAAGATTCATATTGATTCTCCTTTAAGTACGAGTTCCTTGAACATCGTAGAAACAATCACAATTCTTGCACCAAACTCCTTAATAGAACCTCCAAACGGTGCAAAATGCATCTTGTGTTGTACCACAACTCCCGAAATGCGAGAACCTTTTCAAACTTCACCGAAATTAATGAACGAACACAAAGCTAAAACTTCCGAAATGGATTGGATCCAAATCTCTAAGCTGCCTTAAACTCTTAATTATTAATGGTCATTAAAATGCTGTGGGTAGGCAGGTAACCGCACAAAAGGTGGTGGGTACAGAAGGTAAGTTCCATAAAAAAATATTTATTAATTTATTACACTTTGGGCTTGTGGCTAAGTAATAACAGTCGCACGGGTCGGTTGGTCCGTGGATGCGTGACCATCTTTACATAACAAGACTCCTCCATGCCTCGGAAAGCATGTTAAGCCGTTGGTCCCGGCTGTCATTTTGTAGATCAGTCGTCAGTTGAGACTGGTCATCTCTTTTCTGCCAAGGCTTATTTTAAATCTTATATTTTGAATTGTTTCTGTTTTTTTTTTCCACATTGTTCTCACATATAGAAGCAAGAAGAATAATGTACCCAGAATTTTGTAATATCTTTATTTAAAAGAGTGTCCTGGGTGTTTCTTGCCCGTTCTTCTCCACAGAGATCTACTTTTTGGAATGGGGACTAGCTTCAACTTTTTTACTAACTGACCGACTCTTTGACAATAAATTCAAAAGTGCCTGTAAATGGTTTAATTGAAATAAATGCTTTGAGTTTGAGTATGAGTTTGATCTTTGACAGTTGTTTCGGATCGTCAGAAGCCCAAAAGTATGACATCTTAACCAACGATCGCTTTTGGTTAGGATGTGACGGCATCTACATCGCCACACGCAAAGTACTCATCACGCTGACGTCGCACAAAATCTTGCATCGCGCAAACAGAGTTTACCTCGCGTCTAGCATATATACAATCTTGGGCAACTACCCACCAGACACAACACCCGTCTGGGCGGAGGATCCTCCCTTTTCTATGGAGGATGAGTAAACTTTACACGCTGTCCCTCATACCTCTATAAGGACACGGGGTATTGGTGCGTCCTGTTTTCACTCGTCGTAAGGAGCCAGCCTTCTGTACCTCTATCTATTCTGTGGTAACCAGGTGGCCGCTTGATTAAAATTGCACGACGGATGAAGAAACCGTTTTCGTTTAAATCAAAGTTGATTGAAACTCTTTGGTGGTAATTTTTTATTGGAAATGTTGATTGTTTATGAATTCGGGTTTAACTGTGAAGTTTTTATTGTTGGTTGTGTTTTTTATGGATGTTGTAGTTATTTTAGGTTTACATTATTATTGTGATTGTATAAAAGCGCAATCATAACAGTTATATTATTGGATACCTATTTACTGTTTACATGTGCATATATCACTGATTTGCTAGTGTAGTAATAATGATGGATTTCATTCAGTTGTGAACTTAGAACATTGTTTAAATTATAAGTAAAAAAAAGAAGATCCCTCAAAGACCTATCAAACGGATAGATGTCCATTTCTTACTCAATAACATTTTATGTGACAACACTTATCTGTAAATACTGTACAGTACTTAGAAACCTTCATGAAGGAAGAGTTTTGGCCGAAAGGTGTGGTGTACCAACGTTTTCATGGAAGATTATGCGACACCACGAAGCGTAACACGACGCCGACATAGTCATCACTTCGTCACAGTATAAATAAAAAACAGTATTATTTTATAGAAAACTGCGAAAGAACGCGTTTCGGAATCTCAGTGTATCAGTACGCAACAGTATCGATTGCGCGACAGTTATGCACAGACGCGGTAGGTTTATCTACCGAGCGGCCGTAGTTAATTATTTTAAGGTCACTGCCAAGACATAATACTGTTATTTTATTATACTGTGACTTCGTGTACAATAGTTTATATTTTTTTAGTAACAATAATAATATATGCTTAGGTTTTTGTATTTATCTGCGTGGCTCTACGTCACCTGACATAAATGGTTTATTATATTATTATTATAACTCCAGATGTAAATAAGAATTAGTTATCCATAACTTAAATCGTAAAGGCCTCAAACCAAACGAAAGAAACAGAAAATAAGAGAAAGAAACAAAACAGTTGCATCAAAAAGCCATACAGAACATTTTACTGTGATGCATAAAACTGAAAAAGGGACACCCTTACACCAAATTTAACCCTAAACAAACATCGTACGTTTTCCATTCCTCACCGCTGTCCTACCAGGGCGCCAAATGACACAGAATTTAATGAATGCCCGTCATTCCACACTTCCATCTTATACTTGCGTTTCATTTGTCCTTTTCAATAGCGACCTTGTACCCTTGGCCCAATAAACGCGTGATCGTATCTGGGTTGTATTTTTCTCACATATGAAGTATCGTAAACATGCATGATATTTATTCGTTCAGTGGGGTGTTGGGAGTGGAAGTCAGTTGGGGTTGATATATTTTATACGGTTATGAAGTGAATACAGTCAGTGTAGTTGTTGTATATATAATTATGTAGTACCTGGTCGACCAAGTTCTGCTCGGGTGTAAATAGAACAAGCTCATTATTTTAATAGTATCGGAAAGTTTATACTAATTCCATGTATAGTACTTGCTAATTCCATGCTGCCATGTCATGATTCTAAGGGCCCTAGCCCACGGCGACTTTTTGTAGCGATGCTGTCGCACATGTGTATCGATACAGTTGCGATGCTGTAATTATGTATGAAGAATCCTGCGCGATAGTAGTGATGCAGAAGCGCGTTTACAAAACGCGCGACAGCATCGCTACAAAAAGTCGCCGTGGGCGAGGGCCCTAAGAGAGTCATCTTTTTCTAAACTTTGGGGGTAAAAATATGGAGAAAACAAATTTTCCCAGATAGAGACCTAGTTAGATCAATTTTTCGCCCCGTATAGCAACTTTCATCGAAATCGTTAGAGCCGTTTTTGAGAACGTGATTACAAATATATATTTCTCGTTTAATAGTTAGGATTTGAGTCACTGTTTTTAATAAAAGCCGGTCATTCTAGGTAAGAGAGACAACAGAAAATGTTAAGACTTTTTTTGTTGATCACAATGCACTTTAACATAACAACACCCCTGTATTTCCCCGAAGGATAAGTCAGAGGCACTTTAATGTCTGCGTATACGCGTTAAATTTAAGGCATTGAGGCAAATAAGTAATTACAATTAATAAAAAAACTATTTATTTAAAAACTGTTAATGAAAACCCCGAATGACAAATAATTCAATTCGTTTATTTTAACACAAAAATAAACCGCTTGTTCTGTCACGCCATTTATCAACATTCAAAACAAAAACCTACGAAAAATAGTCAAAACTCGCTCCAAAAGCGATCCATCAAATGCAGAAAATAAATCTGGGTAAAAAAGGGAATCTAAAATAAATTAATTCGGAAAAAAAACCTTCGAACGAAATCGAGTTAGCCGTTGCCGTCACCATGTATAATAAAATAATAAGGAGACCGACCATTTTTCATAATTCCCCGGACCAGGCGGGTACCCATAATTTACTTTTGTTTCAATTGTTACGAGTTTTAGAAGTAAAAAAAAAAAGATTCATTCCCCTGCTTCCTCCTCTTTTGTTGTTAGAAGCGGTGCCCCCAGATTTTGATGAGATTTCTTACATTTTCTTTGCGAATATTTCAAGAGGTCTGAGGGTGTTGGGTTTCTATTAAATTTTGAAGAAATTGCCCTTTTATTGTTCGAACGATGGGGATTGTAGATTAGTTTTGTCTTCCTGGAGATTATTAAGGTTGGAACGTGGTTGCTAATTTAGTAGGTTCCTTTTTTTCCTTTTTAGTTTAATTTCTTTTTATGAATGTTTGTTTTTATGAAGCTTATTATCTCATAAGGATAGAGGTGCAGTGTAAGATCTCTACATTTGTTCTGCTTGAATCACGGTACAGTTATATGCATCCCTGCAATCTGCCTCGCCTTTTCCCAACTATGTTCAGGGTCAGCTTCCTGTCTAACCGGATGCAGCTGAATACCGTATTTTACATGAAGCGACTGCCTATCTGACCTCCACAACCCAGTAACTGGGTAATACGATACCTCTTGCTAAGACTGGTGTCACAATTTCAGGCTCCTGACGACTTGTAACGACTGTCAAAGATCCACGAATGACAGCCGGGACCAACGGCTTAACGTGCTTACCGAGGCACGGAGGAGTCTCGGTATGTAAAGATGTTCACCCGTCCACTGACCACCCCGGCAAGCGTAGCTTAAAATGATGGATCGACCCGTGCGGCTGTTATTACTTAGCCACAAGTTCCACCTCTTTTCCATCCTTGCAGGGGGGATGAATTTAAAGTTAGAGTAAACCTCAGCTTAATGGATAGCAAGGTGGACCGATGTCCTTGTGAAGGCCGCTGGAATCCTCTGGATGCAAGAATAGAACCGGTCGAAGTGGCGGTGCTTAGGGGAGGTCTATGCCCAGCTGTGGACGTATTTCGGTTGAAATGATGATGAATGGGTAGCATCTCCTGTCTGCTAATAACAAACTGCAAACACCAATCGCTCCGACAGCCGTGATTATTGCGATTTCACCTTTGACCATTCACGCTCAAAATTATTGGGAAATTCTCGTTAAACCTAAAGGGATTTACAGACGGGTATTTCTCTTACATTAGGAGTAGAACATGACTAACTTTTGATTATAGTATCACCTATAATCATGTTACTATGAATATCCTAAAATAGTTTTCTTTAGCAATCAACTAAAAATAAACACTGTTCTTCACAACACTTTACATAATTTATTCAGTCTATAATGTTCCCACTGCTGGGACACAGGTCAACTCTTTCTGTGAGAGACAGTGGGTTATAATACACCATGCGGGCCCATTGCGGGTTGACAGATATCACATGTCTTCTAATTTTTTGGTTCTTGGACATGCCAGTTTCCTCACGATGTTTTCTTTAACCGATTTCAGAGCAGAGGTGATTAATTAATTTTACACAAAGTAAAGTGCCTGCTCGGGTTCGATCCCACGACATACAACTCGTAAGTCGCAGTCATTGCCACTGCGCCACTACTGCGCACTCTCGTCACTTTGCTTTATCTTAATATAGATAAAAGTAGGCAAGTAATTATCCTAAACGGTAAACACAGACTAACTCCAGCACTGTCTCCCCTTCCCCTTAATATCAATTCAAAGATTGTTTTTAAAAGAGCGGTTTAAGTGATTGCCATTGTATCACCCTATACAGGGTGGCCAATTAGAAAGTATACAACTTTAAATTAAGATTATGTATTTTTATTATAAACGAAAATTACCGGATATTTTTCTATAAATATATTATTCAAGCTTATCTATTTTATACGGTGACTAAAATCTGCCTTCATCGTGTTTTTCATAAAATTTCATCATTTTCGCATACTTTATTAGGTATCCCACTAACAAAGTCACAAATATTCTGCTTTTCGTATTCAAGCTTGCCCACGACACGTTATTTTAGCACCTCACCAAAAAAAAGTCAGGACGTGTCTCGAAATCTTCAGTGATCAAAAGGTAGGTATTTGTTGTGGAGGCGATCGGCGGCAGTGACCTCTCGCGTCCGGCCCTGGTCCAGGCCATGGTGCGGAGCGAGAGGGCATGGCAAGCCGTCACCTCCTTCTGCGAAGCAGTAATGCTCGCGAAGGAGGAGGTGGAGCGCGCGAGGAAGTGGCAAAGGCCGCGCCCTACCAGCCTTAGCCACCGCCGCCGTAGGAAACGTCCCGGGCGTCGGGAATTGATAGCCGATTTCCGGCCACCGTAGGCGCGGGCCTGCGGACGGAGAGCAGAGGGCAGCTCGCCGTCCGATAAGGACCAGGCCCGGGTCGACGGCGCGTCGTGTTCCACGCGCGCCTCAAAGAGATGTCAGCAAAACTGACGGGGTCCGCTAGGGCCGACGCCTGCCGGGGTTGCGGGTAGTCCCAAGGGGAAACCGTGGCCCCTGGCAAGGCAAGGGAAGGAACACGGGTGGGTATTAGTCAGTAAAAGTCTGACACGCCCTTCCGCTCCGCCAAGAGCGGGAGAAGTGATTGGATGACTTCCCACCCAAAAAAAAAAAAAGGTAGGTATTTGTTACTATTTTGGATTTTTTTGAAAAATTGGGTCGTTTTTAAATTCGTTTAAGAACTTCAGGATAAAACTAATGAAAGTATTGCGGTAGTCATGACCTTATAGACTGTGCGTAACAATCGTAAGGTTAAACCCAAGCGGGAAAAATACAAGATTTTGTGTTGAACCACGTAACTTTTTTCCCCAAACATTTGGATTATAATAAATACATTCCGTGAAATGTTAACCCTTAACCTTCAAAACAAACCACATTTCAATAACAGACGAGTAGTTCGACGTACCGGGTCAAAAATGCCCAATGACCTTTGCCAGTTTTTAACTAAATAATAGACACCAAACAACTGCAAAAGGGGTTCAGACATTTTTGTATGGGACCTGGCATACCTAACCGTCCGCCATTTTGAAAAAAACTGGTTTTGGCGGCCAGTGATGAAACAAGTGTCAATTGATAGAGTAAGTGATTGCAAACAAAAAATATTTAGTGATGAATATCGTAAGTGATATACTTCCTGAGATATTTGAGTTAAAACATGGGAAAAAAATAAAGCAGTAATATAAATTTTTTTTTCAATTTACTGGATCACAAATGAGTCAGCGAAGTTCGTCCTTGCTGTAAGCAACCGGTAAAAAAAATCCTTGATTTCATTTACAAACATAATAATTTGCATTTTTAAATATTTTTATAGAAACGTAGTACACCACACCGGTATCAGGAGCAGGGTCCTATCTACCGGTGGTCAGGGCTCCTGAGACAGGAACCTCCTAACGATTCCGACATTTTTGTGTGCGACCTGGCATACCTAAGTACCTACCAACCGTACCTGGCGGTCAGTGATGAAACAAGTGTCAATCGATAGAGTAAGTGATTGCAAACAAAACATATTCAGTGATGAATCTCGTAAATGATATACTTCCTGAGATATTAGAGATCAAAAACGTGAAAAAATTAAGCACTTAAATTTTTTTTTTTTTTAATTTAGTGTGCTTACACGAACCGTCATATTGTTTGATGTTTGTCATACGGCTTCTGTCAGAGTCCACGAATGTTTCTTTAATCATGCGAGTTTTATTTTTATATTTTGTTGCGTTGTGTTTGTTGTTAATGTTGTATTACATGACAAGTAACACCAACGGCCCACCAGGATCACGGTGTTTGTTTTGTGGAATCAGTACGGCCACCCGAAGGGAAGGACGCCGTTCTAGACCGCAGTTACGAAGCTATGAGCTTTCTGACGAATATCTCACTGATCATCCACATGTACAAGCTTATGCCCATCATCGACTTGGTGTGCAAGGGGTTAGTACTTTAACACCATTTTTATACCGTTTTTCTTATTATTATTTATAATATACTAGCTTCCGCCAGCGGCTTCGCCCGCGTGATTAATTTATAAATTATAGCTTACTATATTATGCATGTATTATACATATAAACATTCCTCTTGAATCACTCTATCTATTAAAAAAAACCGCATCAAAATCCGTTGCGAAGTTTCAAAGATTTAAGCATACAAAGGGACATAGGGACAGAGAAAGCGACTTTGTTTTATACTATGTAGTGATGTTATAAACACTAAGCTATTATTAAAAAATAATGGGAAAAATAAAACTCGCGTGAGGAAAGAAACATTCGTGGACTCTGACAGAAGCCGTATGACAAATATCAAAAAATATGACGGTTGGTGCAAGCACACTGAATTCAAAAAATAAATAATTTAAATGCTTTATTTTTTCACGTTTTTGATCTCAAATATCTCAGGAAGTATATCACTTACGAGATTCATCACTGAATATGTTTCGTTTGCAATCACTTACTCTATCGATTGACACTTGTTTCATCACTGACCGCCAGGTACGGTTGGTAGGTACTTAGGTATGCCAAGTCCCACACAAAAATGTCGCAATCGTTATGAGGTTCCTGTCTCAGGAGCCCTGACCATCGCTAGCTAGGACCCTGCTCCTGATACCGGTGTGGTGTACTACGTTTCTATAAAAATATTTAAAAATGTAAAATATATGTTTGTAAATGAAATCAAGGATTTTTTTTTTTACCGGTTGCTTACAGCAAGGACGAACTTCGCTGACTCACTTGTGATCCACTAAATTGAAAAAAAAAAAAAAATATTGCCGCTTTATTTTTTTCTCATGTTTTAACTCAAATATCTCAGGAAGTATATCACTTACGATATTCATCACTAAATATTTTTTGTTTGCAATCACTTACTCTATCGATTGACACTTGTTTCATCACTGGCCGCCAAAACCAGTTTTTTTCAAAATGGCGGACGGTATAGGTATGCCAACGAAGTCGGATGTTCTTTGGCGTCAAATTAGAATGGGGGCTTAAAATAGTTGTATACTTCTTAATTGACCATCCTGTTTATCTATATAATTTATATAAAGACACTACCTACGCCTATCCGTTAACTATCTACATCTATCTGTCGTATTAAGTACGGCCATGTTCGATCCCTCTAAACCAAGAGATTCGGAAGAATTATAGAGAATTAACGGCTTTTTGTCCCACGTCAGTTGGAACAGTCAGCTGAGCGATGGCTTACTTAGCAGGGATGGGGGTCGAACCCATCCCATAAGGAAAAAGGTATTGACCACTCACTCACACACACATACCATACGCATGTGTTCCATAGATTCAAGGTGATTATTACTTTAGGATTTATGGAATGTACGAGATTTTTTAAGTGAAAACTTCTTTAGCGGCGTTGTGCACTTTTTAGGAATGGATAAAAAAAAAAAACTCGCGTCAGCACACGTGACCTGATCGAAAATTCGTAAGACGTTCAAGTTTTTGTTGACAGCGCACTCAGTTTTATTTTTTGGATTTTTTTTTAATGGAGCTACAGCTTTCGTTTTTGTACTGACAGCAACCCACATAAATTCCTGAAATTTTCGTTAGTTTTCACTTCAGTCGGCTGTCCCAGACTGCCTCGTTTTTTATTAGTGTGGTATAAGGAAATTATCATAGGGGAAAATATCGTATTTTAATAAACGTTTGAGTTCTAATCTGTCAAAAATACCTATAGATTGCCTAAATTTTTGACAAGTTCGTCGCTATTCGCTAAGATGAGATTTCGACATTAATTTGAACGCTTGTAGTAACAAGAATAAGAGCCTACGCAGACTGGTGGATGGGACGGGAGAGGATTTTGAATTTATCAATTGAATTTAATACTTATCCAAGCGGAATAAGGTATATATTTCAATGCTCGGTGATTGACCTTGGAGCATACCGGCGGATTCTCCAGTAAGCTTGCGAACACTCGGCTCGCCGAGGATTTTTCTCGTCAGTGTGCGCTGGCGGATTCTCGATGCTCTCCCCTGCCGTCCACCAGTGCGCGCATGGCAGGCTCTAATTCGCCTGCGCTCACTCGCTTCTGTGCACTGTGCTTTTTCTTGCTGTTATTACGTGCATACCGTGTTTTTTTTTTGGACGTGATACTGAGGACTGATTTCACCAATGAAACTAAACGCGATTTCTAAAACTATCGATAAGAGCTATCGCTCTTGAACGAGTTTCAGCAACAAGAACGAGTTTCAAGAATTTTGACACTGACAGTGTCAAAATTGTTATGGAATATTGTACATTGACAGGTTTAGAACGCGTTTAGATGTGCTGAACGCGTTCAATTTAATTGGCTAAATCCGCACTAAATCATTTGTGGTTAGCACAAAACAATAATCAAACTTAGAAGTGTCTGAACTAAACCAAGAGAAATTATATTTTCTGACATCCGCACCCTGTTGTCACCTGTCAACTTTAATTTGACGTAAATCAACGTAACTATTAAAACAGAGGTCTGACACCACAATTTTACTGCTGATCAGAACGATTTATAACTCTCACTATATAATTTCGCTCGTTCATGAAAATTTAAAAGCTAGCGCGACAGAGTGACATCCTTAGTACAGATGGAGCGGTCGGGCGCGACGTAAACAGCGATCAATCATACCGCGTCGGTTTAGCGGTTAGGGCTGCCTCGCGGAAGTTTTTTGTACGTGTTTTTTATTATTCATGACACATTTTCGTAGGTATTTGAAAAATGAAAATAAGTTACAAAGCCAGACTCGAGAGTCTGGGCGACTTTCAAAAGAATTATGTCAAATTGTTGGTGCCGTGATCGTTATGTAAGTTCTGTATCGTTACAAGATACTACCTTCTGCCCGTGACTTCATCCGCTTGTAATTTATCGAAATTAGATCTTCTGAAGATTACCCCCTACATACAAACTCACAAATTTTACTCCTTTGTAATATTAAGTATACCTAGATTAGGAGAGAGTTCATTTTTTAAATTGTAACCTCTATTAACTTATAACGAGACCCTCGTTTATAACCTGCATAAAAAAGAATATAACGTTATAATTTTTGAACTTTAATCTTATTCCGTTAGTGTTTCCATTTACCATGTGACCTGTAAAATTCAGGCCAAAGTGCTGTTATTTATAAGTTTCATTATTAATAACCTAAAACAAAATCCATAATTCATTGTACCACCTAAAATATTGGACCAGTGTAAACACCAATGTTTAATGCATAAATTAATAACCGAAAACCGATACTGGTAATAGGTAGGTACCTATTTTATGAACAACAACATCAACTAAAATTCTAACCCGCACTGCCGCAGGCATTATGTCAAAACAGTATCCAAGTTTCAACAAATTACTGAATCACTTTTGACAGGTGTCAATGTCAGATTAAATCAGTGGAATTAAATGATACACTTAATATTAATATCATTTTCGTTGAACGATCTTTAAAGTTAACTGGTAAAATGTGGGTGTACTATAGACAACCCTTTGTCTAACTCTTCGCGGAATATAGGCGTGATATTTTATACATGGTTTTTCAATAGAGACAAGGTATCTTTGACAGCAGATGGCGGCCATATTAGATTGTAATTGGCGCGAATTTTTGACAGATGAGTCATTATTTGTTCGGCATTCAACTAAATGAGTCGCTATACAGTTGAACAGCGCGTTGAAATGATTAAAGTGATTTATCTTAATGACAATTCGTCAAAGGTTTCGTTTTAAAGAGAAAGTCAAACATAGCCCCCAGATCTTATGATTTAACCCCCCTGGATTATTTTTATGAGGTTATGTGAAATCACTGGTATATGCGAACAAGCCAAGAACTCTCAAAGATTAACATCACACGCGTCATCAATGAGATAGAGGTGACATTATGTCAAAAAGCGATGAAAAATTGAACCTCTCGTATTCACGCTACCATACGAAGCCGAGGTAGTCATTTAAATGATATGGTATTCCACACATAATACCATAAAAGCAAGTCTTAAAAAAAAGAAAATATAGTCTAATTGTAAACAATCAATGTGTGTTTATTTTTTACAAATACGTATACCCATGTCCGTATTGAAAAATCCTCTATTATTAACGATGATTTTTTAAGAAATGTTCCTCTATTTACTAGGATCTGTTGGCGCGTGGTCAAAATATGAACTCATGCCACCATCTTGTTTTTTGAAAACATTTCACAAAACAATTGCGCAAATGTTTACCTACAGCGCCCCCATTTAAACGTCAATCGGGCGCCAAAAGATCCTTCTAGCACTCATCATCTCTAACTCACTACGGCCTACAGAATCGTAACTTTATTCATAAAAAAAGTCCCAAATATTTTCAGACGTATGCAGACATTAACCGCGGATTAGGGTCCACCTTTACATTTCAAAGGTCATAGCGAGAGGGCCTTTAATTAAAAAGGGGCCAAAAAGCCCTATATATGTCGTAGACTTAAACAACAGTAGACACTTTGTGGTGAGTATCGCGTTGACATTTTGAAAATTTAGATGTGTACAATAATTTATTATCTTATTATGTTTCATTCACAAATGAGCTTATTCTGAATGTCAGTGTGTCTAACCCAGCAATTATAGTCCTAATACAGCACGTATTATAAATCAAAACCTAATAAACCTATTTTTATTTCTTTTTCTTTATTCGATCAGAGAGGTTTGGTCATATTTAAATGCATGGTAAAGACCAGTGGTCGGCAAACTCATTAGTCAATAAGAGTTCAATATCATTACTATAACGACAAAGATTTCTTATTAGAGCCAATCCTTTCGGTGCCCAAACCGTCTTTTCCAATATGCTTTTCTTAATCCTTTTAAAACACCCATCCACATTCACTCCACACCGCTTCCTAAAATTAACTTGCTGAAAAGTATAGGATGCCTTCATCATCATCACCATATCGGCTGATATTAATATTCATTGTCCAATCCAATCCAATAATATTAAGTCCTATGGTGAAAATATTTCGGAAATATTCTTTGAAATATAGTTTGAATATTGAAATTTTGATATCTTGCTTAATGACCGAAACACCGACCCCCGTGCGTTCTACTCTCGCACTCATCAACATAACTATGCACAGAATCGCACTCTATAGACCACTGGTATAATATGCGAAAAACTTAAGAAATTTCTCCATAGGACCAACAACAAAATCGCAATAAAAATATCAACTGTCCCATAGGAACAAGACTTCAATACAAGACTTGACCAAAATTTGTGGGATGACTGATTATTTTTTACGCAATGACAATGTTGTTCCCACGGAGAAAGTTGGTCAGTTTGATGGTTTGTACCACCACAGGATTCCGAAACATGCTGTATAAGCAATTGTCGCGTTGTCAAACCGACAGAGGGAGCTTTTCAACTTTTCGAACAAACGACATAAATGAGTGCGCAACGATCGCTTCTATTAGAACACGACCTTATTCTAATTCAGTTTTATTTTCTCGCGTTCAGTAATTAGCTAGGACATTGAAGAGCTTTTTCATATTAATTGGTAAGTTTATTTAAATTATAATGAGTCTGTTAGGTTCGTGGCTTTTAGGTGATTTAGATTAGAGCGGTTTTAGTTTAGAGTAAAGGTCGTTTTGAGTGTTAATTTTATATGAAAGGACCACCCAAAAAATGTATTATGTGTCCTAATAGTTAATTTTATTTTTTTCTTTTTATTTTAAAACTAGCTATTGGCATTTTTTTTTTTTGTTAAGAGACTGATGGACACTACTTACTAAAATTTCATCACAATCGGCCGAGCCATTTTCGAGTTTTTTGCGAGACTGACGCACGGCAATTGAGTCTTTTATAGCTATATAAATGATTTAAGGAGATTTTCTCACAAAGAAGCATATAATTTACTAGTCAAAGAGTAACGTTTTGATTAAAAAGATTGGTCAACATGAACCAATGAAAGAAATTCTAAAAGCTTATGGTTTATGTTAAGACATAAACCATAAGCTCTTAGAATTTCTTCCATTCTCACAAAATATTAAAACTAGTTTTATAACACCTCATAAAAAATATCGCCATATTTCAAGGGACAGATGGTAATATCAATAAATAAATTATGAACAATAAAATCGTATGTGCACTTAAAATTAAAATGAATGTGGATTTTACGACTGTTCGGAATAAAGTTCTGAATAACATTCGTACAAATTGAGGTTAACTCACATGGTATATTAACCCTCTTTCATGTTGGAACGATTTACAGGGTCAAATTAAATTAGCTAGCAAAACTCCGCAAACGTGATGGGTATCGATACCTAAACACGACAAAACAAAAAAAAAAAAGATTTGTTTTTTTTTGGATCAACGACCTTAGTTACTATTTAAAAATCTGTTATTTTTTGTAATATACTTTACAGACGTGATTGGTAGGTAAGATATATTTAAACATGATTTAACAAACAAACCGGCCAAGTGCGTGTTAGACCACGCCCAATGAAGGGTTCCGTGAAGATTTACCATGTTGTTTTAAGACCATAGTCTTCTTATAAGATTTCCTGTAATTTATGAGTAAAGAACCATTCTCTTTGTTTTTTTTTTTAATTCTTGGTTCAGTAGTTTCGGAGATAAGGGTGGCATATAGTCAAGTATCGGTCAAGTCAAGTATCCTTTGCCAAAAATAATTTTAAAAAAATTATAAAAATATTATTGTGGTCCTCACAACAAACCCTTTTTTTTAACTATCCAATCTGCCCCCGAAAGTGCATATTTGGTTTTATTGCATAGACATAGTTCTTTCTCACCGGGTCAAGCCAATTTCGCATCGATAAGTGGGGCCCTGCAGTGGAACAATTTGAACAAGCTTGAATCTAGCCTATATTGTCCCACTGAAAAGCAAATGCCTCTAGCCAAAGGTTCCAGTCACAGGCATGAAATATAGCCTATGAATCTCAAAGATAGATAGACTATATTTCATGCCTTTAGTGAGTTAGCAAGGAATAACTGGCCTGACTACATTTATGTACATCGTAGATGTTACTTAAATGCAATTAAACAATTTTTTCATTATTCCAATGATATGGTATTAAATCTTTGTGAGCTAGAACCTTTATAGAGGTCAAACTCATGAATGTCAAAGTGTCGATATCAAAGAAAATGTATTTAAAATTACTGTATTCCATCGTATAAATGGAGCCATTTGTAAAGAAAAGCATTGAATATTTCATGTTATGTATGTATAGAACGTGTTTTTATATTGCTTGAACCTTCATATTTGATTTAGACAAAAACCTCTTGATATTGTGAAATTTTTTAAATTGCACATTTTATGAACGTGAATAGACTCGTTTGGTTATAATTTGAAAACAGACAAATGTTAAATTTAACAAAGACATCAAGAGGCAATGCTGCGTGACATTGCTTTATCATATTGGTCGTGCTCAGAATGTAGTAGTACATATAAACCTAAAGAAAATTTATGGGGACCAGTAGCAACCACGTGCAGCATTGTACAGTTAAAACTAAAAGTTTTGCTGAGTCGGCTGTTACAGATTTATATCTGTGATACATAGAACTAGTATAAAGTAATGTACTTGCTCTATTTCTCGGGTTACAAATTTATATTTTCTAATTATTATATTTTAACAAAATTTTAATACAAATCAAAGAAAGAGGAAAATATCGTGAGGAAAGTTTTGAGTATGAATGTCGATTGCTATAAGAGTAGGGGAAGATTAAAGAAACGATGGATGGACTATGTGAAAGATGATTTATGGCTAGAAAGGGGGTGACTACCGAGATGACGACTCTGTATGGAAGAGATGGCGATGTTGCCCTGACCCCAAATAAATTAGGATGAATGATGATGATAACAAAACTGAAATACAATTAAACTCAATGATTTTACTCGTTGCAAATTAATCAAAACTCCTTTTTGTTTTCACCATTCGGTAAGCATCAAACTATTCGGACTAAAAATCAAATCGTATTCGTTCAAACTATTTTCTTTCGTAGAAACGAAATATTAAAATTAAAAATCCTCGTTTCGTACATTAATATTAACATAGTTCTCTTTGGTTCCCGCACTTAGTCTTTCAGTCGGACCATTGTGCGTGGGTCATGGCGGCCATCAGTGGTTATTCCAACCTGCCCACCTCCCTCCAGAAAATGATCACGTCTCGTGGTCTGTCTAGAACATCTGTAAAAGATCTGGGTGCTCCGAGGGTTTTGTATTAACATAGTTTTAAAACTTTCTTCATATCTATGGATAATACTTATTGCACACACAAGCACATGGCTTGTGTTTAAACCAAATTGCTACAAGATAGGTGTATGTTTCGATTGAAAAATAATTCTGATTTACGTAACGTCTACGTCATGAGTTCGATGTTCAGTTTGATGTTCAATAATCCTTATTTAGACTGCACTACCGGTGAAAACAGTGGTAGACCAGTGTTAACGGCCCCGACTTCAGTGTTGTAGATCGTAGGTTCGAACCCAGACAGGTGCTTTACTTCGTGCAAATTACTTATTCCATCACACTCTCAAAACGGTGAAGGAAAACATCGTGTAAAAACCGGCACGTTCTAGAACCAAAAAATTCGAAGTCTTGTGACATCTACCAACCCGCACTGGGCCCGCGTGGTGGATTACGGCCCACTCCCTCTCACCGAGAGGAGGCCTGTGTCCCAGCAGTGGAAACATTATAGGCTTATTATGATGCCCGATTACGTGAAACTCAACAGCAAAACCCAAAAACATTATTAATTCAATCAATAACTAATCTTGTCCTAATTTGTCATAGCCTTTACAGTCGTAGCCTTTATGCATCTTAGCCTTAACCGTAGAATCTCATAACGTAGTCTCTCTGTTCAAAGCAAGTTATCTACCTAAAAGTTTAAGTTATTTAGCTAAGTTTAAATTAAAGTCACTGTATCTGACTGCGCAGACTATTAACAGATTATGTTATTCACTTCAGGAACAAATCTAAGAAGATCTTAAAGGATATTCAGTAATATGATTTTCAGTATTAATATATCACAGGCGTATGCTTGGATACATAAATTATATACGTCATACTTAATTATGTTTGAAGATGAAATTGAATTTTGTTAATGAGGGCTCCATTTAGATAATACCTAGGTAATAGCTTCGATCAAGAGGTAATGTAGCCCATTTCAAGATTAGTAAAAGAGAGGAAACAATGGCAGAAATGTGAGGAGGACGTTCTACAGTAAATGTTAGTAAAAGAAAATTTTAATGATTTTTCTTTTTTTTTCGTGTGGTTGGCGACTAATCTGGTGTCAGAGTTTTTATGCCGCCTATCGGCCTCTGACATGGCTTCATTATATAACGTCGAGAAATATCTCTCAGCCATGCCGATTTCCCCACGATGTTTTTCTTCACCCTTTTTTGAAGCAAGTGCTAATTGTACCAATACGCACATGAATCCGAAAAGTCAAAGGATCGTGCCTTGGATTTGTACTCGAGACCAAAACTTGTCCAACGGTCACACCACTAGACTATCACTGCTGTAAAGGATATGATGATAAGTATTTTTTAGCTTATCAAATCTTTTCTGTAGATGCACAGTCAACACAATTGGTAGCCAGACTGACAGCTAAGGGTGGCATACTTGAGTATCATCAATCGTAGATAGAACCTCTGTCAATGCTTCCCAATAGAAAATGTAGGTAAGTGTACCAACATTTTAGGAAATGTAATATAATGAACAAATATTGACCGATACTGTTTTTTTGTGTTTATCATCACACGAAATATAACATGTCAGCACTCCCTTGCACACAATAGTGATCAGATAAGGGTGGCAAAATAAAAACTCTCCGTCTTATCGGAACACAGTAAATCCTTTATAAGAACGCTTCGCTCCCCTCCTTTTCCATGTATGGGGTACTTTACCCTAAAAAAATACATTTTAGCTCGGCATTCAACTTTGTTTACTAAGAAAACATTCTCATATAAGATTATTGAATATGATGGTAGGTTGAAAGAAAAATGCTATGCTATGAAAGGAACGTATGTTCTCGGGTGTGAAGGAAAATAATAAATAACTCGAGAGCTAAATATATCTCGGTTTTTACAATCAGCACAAAAGAGTAAAATGATTTTATATAAAATCCAACACACAGGTTGTCTCATCTTGTTTATATGTAAATAAATGTGAAAATTATGTATTTATATTTTCCTTTCATGCCTCTGGCAAGAGTGAAAACTTATAACAATACGGCCTTACACAACGTGGAGATGACAATGCGACAATAAATGCTAATGCATTTATTGTCGCATTGTCAAAAACACTGGAAATACTAATGCATTTATAAGTAATTTGGATCTATCTAAAAAACCCTGACATTAAAATTTGACTATGGATTTTGCCAATCTTTGACTAGCTATTAGTGACCAAACTATTGGATATATTTGATTGATTTTTTGGGTGCAGACTGGGAACGTCATTACATATAAGCAGTTTAATTAATTGTAGTATTTTCGTCGCCAAATATTGCTAATGATGGTGGAAAACGGATCAAAAGCCATTCTGTAGTTTAAAAGAACAAAGTCACAGTAGACAGACAAGCGAAAAGCGACTATAATTTATAATAATGTACTTAGAGATTAGGTACCTATATGTAAAAATAAATACAAAATCAAATATAGTAAATTAGGGCAGTAGAATTGTAATAAAATAGCAATTTATAAACACTAAAAAAGTTATTTTTTTACAGCTTTATACATTGACTTAACAGTGTACATAAAAATAAATAGTGTGACCAATGAAATTGCTCGTAAACCCAAAAGGTGCTTAAATTGCGTGACCTTAATAAAGGGTCAAATTTTACTAGTGTGGGTGGATGGACTAATCCCAAACTATAAGTAATAGTGAGAAATAAATAAATCAAAACAGTCTCAGCGTCGATTTAGATGAAAACTAAATCGGAATCATTAAATATTACAAAGATAATCTTCCCTGAAAAGAGCTCATTCAAATGGTAACTCGGCACACATGACATGTAATTTATTTGATTTTTTGTATTCGGGAGTAGCGAACTGCTAAAATAGACATCTAAAAATACAATAGACGACGTATATTTAGTAACCTAACCCGCTTAACTGTTCTTAAAGTGTCTTAAAGAACCCTGTAAGAAATCGACACGTGTTTCATCTCTCAACTAAGCATCCTCAGAATGACGATTGACTTATTGTGAACCCGGACACGACGTGTTGTAATGCGTTCGGCGCTTGACGTGACAACACGTCGTGTCCGGGTTTGCAACAAGTCAATCGTCATCCTAATGACTAAATATATGTCGTCTATTGTATTTTATCATGGATTTCCGCAAAGTGACGCCTGAGTTAATTAACTATCTAAAAATTCAAATTCGTACGTTGCATAATCTCGAGAAAAACGGTAAGTTTCGTATTCCTTTTGAAGTATACGAAACTTACCGTTTTCCTCGAGATTATAATTTAGTAGAACCCCAAAAATTACTGGTTTCAAATTTTGCCAACCTCCCACACTTGGAAAATTAACCTTTTATATTATAGAAGTTTAACGTTAAAGTTACCCAAAGTCGCCAGTACATTTCTTGCTGCTGTAAATGAAAGATGCTAGTATGACTTTATAAGCGTTCGTTGAAGAAAACTTTAATGCGAAAGTTTTATACAGCCATTTACTTAAAGGTTAATTAGTCGGGCCAGTAAATGGGAGTCAACCACAATCATTACATACCACAGTCAAACTTAAGAACTAATGGTTCTATTAGACTGTACATATTTTTTGATAGGATGGCTTTTTTGTTATTCGGAGTGTTGCCTTCAATTATCCCGGGTTTTAGGGATAAGACCGAGGAGTGTAGGATTTTCACCTCACTAAAAACCACCCCTGTGGTCGCCAGCTGCATTTCGAAGGTTACCTCTCAAAAGTCCAATTTGAAACCCCATCTGTGCATCGCCTGTTAGAACACGTTCCTGGGGAGACTGTAAAGGGGTCCCGAAATCTAACTATGCAGGAGTGCAAGCACGTAACCACTGTCTACCTTGATGATAGGATGCCTATTATTTGAATGCACAATTAATTAGAAACTATAAGGAGCTCGTGACTAAGTAATAACAGCCGCATAGGTCGATCCAATAGGTTTAGCTACACTTGCCGGGGCTGGTCCGTGGATGGGTAACCATCTTTACAAACGGAGACTCCTCCGTGCCTCGGAAATTATGTAAAGCCATTGGTCCCGGCTGTCATTCGTGGATCTATAGCAGTCGTTATGGGTCGCCAGAAGCCCGAAAGTCTGAAAACCAGTCTTATCAAGGGGTATCGTATTACCCATAGTTACTGGGCTGTGGAGGTCAGATAGGCAGAGGAGGTCAGAAAATACTGATATTCAGCTGCATCCGATCCGATCATTAGACTGGAAGCCGACCCCAACATAGTTGAGAAAAGGCTAGGTAAATTGATTAAATTAGATTAAAAAAAAAAAACTACCTGCAATAAACACAATAAAATTATTACTGTCAATTTAAAATAATGAGATATTTTGTTAATTTAAAATTAATGTTACGTTAATTTAACCTTAACATTTACAAAATAGCGTGCGATTCCAACATTTGCCAGTATAGAACATATCTTTTTAAAAATTTATTACCTACGTTACATAAGTAACTATTCCTCGAATTACAATTTATTATTAGTAATAATTAACTGTCACTACAATACCACTTTACGTGATACAAACACCATTGACCTAAGACCTAATATTGAATTGCGTAAAATTAATGTTACGTTAATTTAACCTTAATGTAATGTAACATTTACAAAATAGCGTGCGATTCCAACATTTGCCAGTATAGAACATACCTTTTTAAACATTAATTACCTACGTTACATATTATAAGTAACTATTCCTCGAATTACAATTTATTATTATTAATAATTAACTGTCACTACAATACCCCTTCACGTGACACAAACACCATTGACCTAAGACCTAATATTGAATTGCGTTTGAGAATTCGGCCGCATATGAATTGACAGGCTTATCGGCTTAGTATGTAACCTTAACAAAGAAGTCTATAAAATCAACCCGCTAAACCTATAACCTTCCGCAAGAACAGATGATCGCCCCCACTTCACCCCCTCGACGTGCGTTATTAGGTACAGTGGAAAAAAGACTTTGGTATACAAGCGAAAATACAGTATATTAGAATAAATGCTAACACTGTTGCCATGCTGCTATACTTTATGACAGTGTATCATTATCTGCCTAGTCGTTTCCCAACTATTTTGGGGTCGGCTTCTTGTCTAACCGAATGCAGCTCAATACCAGTATTTTACGTGGAGTGACTGCCTGTCTGACCTCCACGACCCAGTTACTGGGTAATACGATACGCCTTGGTAAGACTGGTTGTATGACTTTCGGGCATCTGACGACCCGTAACTTCTGTCAAAGATCCAAGAATGACAGCTGGGATCAACGGCTTAACGTGCTTTCCGAGGCACGGAGGGGTCTTGCTATGTAAAGATAGTCACCCATCCACGGACTGACCGCGGCAAACGTAGCTTAACCTGATCGATCGACCCGTGCGGCTATTATTACTTAGCCACCAGGCTCTCGGAGTGTAAGAATATGTGAAAAAAAAATTGCTTATCGAGTTATGCGAACATTTTAATGCAATTATATCAGCTGTTATTTTCACGATTAAAGGGATGGTCCCATATTAAAAGTGAATTAAAGTTAATTTTCATTAGTAGTACACTACTTTAAAGTATGTTCCTCGTTTAACTTTACACACTGTATTAATTTCTCCACTTTTTTTATTTGCCTTTGTTAATTTTTTGTGTGTTTATGTACTTTTTACACTTAACACACTCTTGTATGAGTGATGTAAAGAACTTGGCCGCACACTCACAACAAGTAGTTGTGAGTTAGCTACCTTTTTTTTTTTTTTTTTTTTTTTTTTTTTTTTTTTTTTTTTTTTTTTTTTTTTTTTTTTTGGGTGGGAAATCATCCAATGACTTCTCCCGCTCTGGGCGGAGCGGAAGGGCGTGTCAGACTTTTACTGACTAAAACCCACCCGTGTTCCTTCCCTTGCCATGCCAGGGGCCACGGTTTCCCCTTGGGACTACCCGCAACCCCCTGGATACCAAATAGGTTTTTCGACGGTACATTTTGAAAGGGTGTGAAAGAAGATCAAAGTTCCGTCACTCCCTAATATTACATTTCACGTAACCCAAATATTTTCGAGCCCTCTTTGTGCCCTCCTTAATGTGTGAGGGAGGGGGTGATTTATCTACTATTCAAGGTACATTATGTGGTAGTTCAAATAATGTGATATCAGGTTAGTCACTGATGAAATTCATGAGTTGTTGATTCACGAGTTTTTCCAGTAATAAGTTTCGGGAGTCGATTTTGAGAAATACTCGTATGAATTGTGAAAATGTTATTACTTAAAACATAAGATTACATAAACCTAAAATGTATGCACTTCAAAAGAAAGCATAATATTTTTCAGATAGATACAAATATTGCTTTTATTACCATTTTCAGTGGATTTTTTATTTATATACGTATGTATTTTTATATATATGTTCTACAATCCGATATAACGAGTAATCTGATTAAAATTCAAAAGGCTTATCGTCTGCATTTTATCGTTTGAAAATTTGGTATTTCAAATTTTAATTTCATTTCATGATGAACTGAAATATAATTGATTACAGAGTAGTTCCCAATTCGCTAGTATTTGGCATCGCAGTTTTTAGAGAAAATAAAAATAAACTTGTTCTCTATGGATTGGCAACACTGATTTGACACTTCTTTTTCGCGCGTTTGCCGGCATCGCATGCAAAAATGGTTTCTGAAGAAAAACTTCTTCGAAAAATACGGAAATACAATAAAAAGTTGGAGCGTCGGCGTCGAAACAAAAGTCGGAGTCACGATGGTGAGCGCGGGCGCAGCCTCAGTTCAAATCGGCGGCAAAGTGTCGACCGTGACCGGAGCCCTTTGCGCGCCATTACCCCGGATAACGAAGGTAAGCTTTTGATTTAGGTGCAACTAAGACAAAAATGTGGCTGGCAATAATGGTCGAGTATAATATTACCGTGTTAGTACGAGATACTTAAACACGCAGATCAACTTTGATACGAGATATCAACTTTGATGTAAAACAGATTTCTGTTACCGGCACGTGATGCCGATTTTGTCAAACCAGCATGTGCAGTACGAGATACTGGTGCAATTAAAATGTTGTTGAGAAACCTTAAGGGTTTTCTTCTCATATTTCAGAAGAAATCATCGAACAGAGTGAAATTTATCCTCAAATATCGGGTCCTGAAGAACAATCTGACACTCATATTGTCCTAACCCCGGAGGTTGAACCCTTAGCATCACCGGAGGCAACAGATAACCATCTTACTGAGGAGCAGAATACTGAACTTGTTCAGGCCCTGGGACAAGAATATGACGACATAAAAAAATATGAAGGAACAATTAACAATGACATTTGCAAACGGTGGAATTACTTATTATCACATGGTCTGTCTAAGACTGAAAAAGATGACATTACAAAGTGTCACAGTTTGCCTGAAAACTGCCAACTCTTAGATGCCCCAATCTTGAATGAAGAAGTAAAGGCAGTGATCTCTGAAACGGGAATAACTAGAGACAGGTGTATTGCCTACCAGCAAAGACAGATGGGCACATCACTTACAATAATAGGCAAGGTCATGTCTCATTTAATAAACAACCCACCAGATAAAATAACTATGTTAAAATCACTCAGTGACGCAGCTAAGTTGGTGTGTGACCTCCACCATCAACAAACTAAAACAAGAAGGTCACTAGTGGCTCCCCAACTGGACAAGCATTTCTTAGAAATGATTCAAAACACTACCCGAAATGAGTTTTTATATGGAGACAATTTATCAGAAAGAATTAAAGTAAACAAGATAATACAACAGAGTTCAAACTCTATTAAGAAGACCGCACCAAAGCCAGCAATTGCTACTAAGAACATAAATAACAAATATATGGGAAACAGGAGCGGTCCACCACGACAGTTGAATCAGCGTCAACCAACCAAGGGGATGGCACGAGGTGGACCACGGACTCGACCACAGCCATCACACCACAGGACATCTTTCAACCCACAGCGTTCCGAGAGAACCCGGGGTGCCCACTACAACAGCAGGAAATAAACAAGGTACATGCTGGCAATTTAAAAAACTACTTTTCTTGTTGGATGTCATTAACAAATGACCCCATTATATTGCAGTGGATTAAAGGATATCATATTCCTTTCATGTCTCAGCCTTACCAAAGTACAGTCCCTAAAAATAATTTACCTGATTGTGAAATTCCACATATGCAGGAAGCTATCGGTAACCTTTTACAATTAGGAGCTATAACACCATGTTGTCATTCAAAGGGAGAATTCATCTCAAAGATTTTTCTTGTTCCAAAACCTAATGGCAAACAAAGATTTATTTTAAATCTAAAACCTTTGAATAAGTTTATAAAAGTTAGTCACTTTAAAATGGAGGATATTCGCACTGCAGTAAGGTTAATTGATGATCATTATTATATGTGTTGCATAGACCTTAAGGAATCATATTTATTAGTATCTATAGCATATGAACACAGAAAGTACCTCCGTTTTGAGTTTGATGGAACCTTATATGAATTTACAGCATTGCCATATGGGTTATGTACCGCACCTAGTGTGTTTACAAAATTATTAAAACCTGTGGTTGGTTATCTTAGAAACTTAGGCTTCCTATCCACAATTTATATTGATGATCATTTATGTATTGGCCAAACATATAATGAGTGTTTACAAAACATGGAAACAACAATTAGTATGTTAAAGTGCTTAGGCTTTATTATTAATCCTGAAAAAAGTAACCTAGTGCCTAGTAAATATTGCAAATTTCTGGGATTCATGATTAACTCTACATCAATGTGCCTTGAGCTACCTTTAGAAAAAAGAAATACAATTAAGAGCATGATTGATAAATTCTTAAAATTAAAAAAATGTAAGATAAGAGAATTTGCTAGATTATTAGGCACTTTAGTAGCAGCATGTCCAGCTATACCATATGGCATAGCACATACAAAACAAATGGAACATGTTAGGTATTTAGCATTATTGAAGTCAAATGACAATTATGATGCATCCATGACATTACCTATGGTATTACAGTCAGACTTTCAATGGTGGAGGGATAACATAATGCATAACAGTAAATCTTATAAGTCAAAACAATTTGATTTACAAGTGTATACAGATGCTTCCTTGACAGGTTGGGGTGCTCATTGCAATGGTGAGAGTGTTGGAGGCTTGTGGTCACAATCAGAACAAAAATATCACATAAACCAGTTAGAACTAATGGCAGCTTTTTTTGGTTTAAAATGCTTTGCAAATTTTAAAAATAATTGTGATATTCTTGTTCGGATTGACAACACTACTGCCATTGCCTGCATTAACAAGATGGGTAGTGTTCAATTTCCACACCTAAATGATGTTAGCAAAAATATATGGGATTGGTGTGAAGCTAGGTGTATTAATGTCCAGGCTTCTTACATAAAATCTAAAGATAACTTGGCAGATGAGGAATCAAGAAATACCAACATCGACACAGAGTGGGGATTATCAATAGATGCTTTTAATAAAATTGAAAAACATTTTGGCAAGCCAAGTATTGATTTATTTGCTACCAGAGTTAATGCAAAATGCAAAACATATGTGTCATGGCATAGAGACCCATATGCATTTGAAATAGATGCCTTTACATTTGACTGGAGCTCTTATTTTTTTTATGCATTCCCACCATTTGCATTAATTACAAAATGTCTGCAAAAAATTAAAAACGATGGGGCTAAAGGAATCTTAGTATACCCACTGTGGACTTGTCAGCCATGGTATCCTTTAGCAAAAATGCTGATGGTTACAGAACCAATCATATTCTACCCTAATAATAATTTATTACAATCTCCTTTCAGTACCAAACACCCATTAAGCAACCAGCTTACCCTGGCAGCGAGCATCTTTTGCGGGAAGCATTCAGACTTAGAGGTTTGCCAGAGGGTTCACTAAACATTATGTTATCATCCATTTCACCAGGTACGCTAAAGCAATATAGTACTACTTATAAGAGTTGGTGGTTATTCTGCCGAAACCACAATGTGGACATCTATACAGCTTCAATACCAGATGTAATACAATACCTCACTGAAATACATAAAACAAATGTTGGCTACAGCTCATTAAATACAGCTAGATCTGCGCTTTCCCTTCTGTTAAATGAAAGAATTGGCAGGGATGATCACATCAAGCGTTTTTTCAAGGGTCTATACAGAATTAAACCTGCTTTACGCAGGTATGTCAATACTTGGGACCCATCAATAGTGCTAAGATTACTATGTAATTGGGGTGATAATGTGAATTTAAATTTAGAAAAATTAAGTAAAAAGCTTGTCACCTTATTAGCTCTTGCTACTGCTCAAAGGGTGCAGACTCTATCAGTAATTAAAATACAAGATATATCCATGTCACAAGACATAATACATATCAACATTACTGATCTTATAAAAACATCACTGTCATCAAAAACTGAAACATTAATTAAACTACCGTTTTTCGACCAGAACCCCATTGTTTGCCCAGCTAGAGCTATAAAATCATATATTGAGCAAACATCAACTCTTAGGAATGATGAACAATATTTGCTATTGACTAGTAGGAAACCCTTTAAAAGAGCATCCAAGCAAACAATTAGTAGATGGATTAAATCAGTTATGAAGGAAAGTGGTATTGATACAAAAATATTTACCTCACACAGCACACGTCATGCAGCCACATCTTCTGCTAAACAGGCAGGGGTATCATTAGATGTGATTAGGAAAACGGCTGGCTGGTCAGATAGCTCTCTTACATTTGCCAGGTTTTATGATGTACCAGTGAATGTTAATGTTCCACATGACAGCTTTATTAATGCTGTTTTTAATGCCAACTTGAGGATGTAATTATTATGTGTTTTCCTTTTTTTAAAGATTAATAAATGTTCAATAAATATTTATTTTATTTGGACACTGTCATTAGCGTTATAGTTTAGTTATATAGCTAAAGGTCAGTTGATGTTGATGAAAGATTCCTCACTATAGCATTTATTGTTACTAATTGTATCTGATTAAGAGACAAGACTGATGGTAATAGTACTGATGTTATGTTGCTGTTGCTGCTAGTATTTTCATGGCATTTATTGTCATGAAAATACTAGTATAGCTAATTATAATTTTTTTTTTTTTTGTTTATTTAATGTTGCCCTGTTTATGTAAACCACATAATGGATAATTATGTCCTATTCTGATAATGTTGAATATCTTAAGATTATTGATGTTACATACCTAAGTATTACTAGCATACCATAGTTTGATTATATTGGTCTCAAATAAATTTAATTCATATATGGCTATTTTCATATTATGTACTTATCTCTTCAAAATAGTGGCCCATGTCGACTTTTACTCTAAACAGCTACTCTGTAATCAATTATATTTCAGTTCATCATGAAATGAAATTGATTAATCAGACGAACTTACCTTAAGTGAAGTCCGATTACAATTTCATGAAGGATGAACTGAAATATAATTACCCACCCAGCCCATCCTTTTTAGGATCAGTCCCTTGTCGAATCGGCCAACAAAGCAACGCTAGCTCTAAAGAGTGTCAAATCAGTGTTGCCAATCCATAGAGAACAAGTTTATTTTTATTTTCTCTAAAAACTGCGATGCCAAATACTAGCGAATTGGGAACTACTCTGTAATCAATTATATTTCAGTTCATCCTTCATGAAATTGTAATCGGACTTCACTTAAGGTAAGTTCGTCTGATTAATCAATTTAACCCTTTATTGCGTTTTCTTACGCTGTCTACTTTTTGAAGCTTTAAGTTACCAAATCTAATGCATACCATTTTATTTTCAAAGTCTTTGAATACGTATAAATAAATAATAATGAGGCCGTAAGACGCCGAAGCTAAGCACGATGATCTCAGTTCTTTCATTATAGCAAAAGCGTAACAAGGTTTTTCTGTTAAATAATTTCTACGGAGAAGCCAAAGTTTTTAACTGTGCCTGATTTAGAAATAAGCCTGTCGTTAAGAGACAAATACCGTAGGAAAATAATTAAGGGTGTACAACATTACATCTCTAGCTACAGCTGTAGGGAAAAACGCATGTGTATTAAATGTAACCATGTAATTCGACGAGTTTCAATTTACATTATAATAAAGATTAATGTTATTATGACAACAAAAGAAAACAGCTTAATTGCTCGTCCGAAATCAGTTAGAAGCCCATCAACACGTGACGTCATCATAGTAATTGAACGCGAGATTATCATATTTCTCATACAATGGCAACTTCATATCGACAATATTCTCTTTTATGGCCTTCCTTTGTGCTCTCATGGGGCCGCACGGAGTTTTATCGCCCAAGTTTTATTACTAAAACCTGTTTTTGTTAGTAATCATTGATTTTGATATCTTTTTTATGTTGTACGATAGAGGTTTTTTTTTCATACATAACATGGATTCGATGAAAAATTCAAAAACTTACTAGCCACTTGTTGCTTTTAGGTTGCTTAGCTGAATTTTGTTCAAGTTATGTGCGAGCTTAGAAACATTCTAGGCACGGAACTGAGCTCAAATGGTCCATTAAGTTGAAATGGTTTTTTTTTTAGTCTGACAGAGAACTGGCTGGCTTTCGGATATAGTACAGCTGTAACTTGATTTACGGGTATAAATAAAAATTCTATTGTACTGTGCAATTTTCCGCCATTGCAGATGAGACTTAATGAAATTGAACTAGGTTTGTTATTAAATTGACTTTATTCCACATAAATCTTTCACAATCGTTGATTTTATGTCACCCATATTCTTCGTATTTTTATAGCCTAATATGATTTGATAAAGTACAGCAATAAAACAGTATCATAAGCGTCTGAAACATATTTATCTTACGGACCAGAATCAACAAGAAAGAAAATAAGACAAAAACAAAAACATACTAAATCACGTGGCAACGGAAGGGTTAAATAAGTTTCGCTAAGTCAGTCGTAGAGCGTAGCAATTGTAGCCACGTTGCTACGGTAATTTATCGTAGCGCGTAGCGGTCGGCATCACCTACGGCGTAGCTCTTCTACGCACATGTTGCCTAATGTATGTACGGTAGAGAAAGTTTTCTTAGGATAAGTACCTAGGATTATTATGAATGTGTGTGTGTACTTAATCCGCATAGACCCTTCATATTTTAGGGTTCTGCATGCTAAATTAGCTATGATTTTGCATGAAAGCGTCGTTTTTCACTATAAAAGAGGGAGATAAAAAATCTGCTGTTGAAACGGATTGCCACTGGCAAAAAGTACAGTACAACGGTAGCAATTTGATATAAAAATACACATTCAAAATCCCCAAAGACGTATAGCGAAGTTAGAAAAAGTTACAGGTAGGAACACCCTTACGTAAAGCTAAAGGGCGAGGGTGAATATTTACCGACAATTTCCATCGAATGGGATTCCACTGAATGACTTTTTAAAGAAAAAAGTTACATTCAAATATGCCATTACACTACATAGCTTCAATAAATACTGGGTACTGAAGACTCCTTGGTGTAGGAAAATGGGTATTTTATAAAATAAATAATATCGGAAAATGGGTGAAAATTCGAATACAATGTACGAAAGGCAGTAAGTTAGCTTTGACACTTTGCAAGTTGGGAAAATCAATAACTTGTATCATAATAATTTTTTGCGTTTCCCTCTGGCGCAGTTTGCACATCTTTACTATTATTTATCTGCCATGTACTCTATAAATACAATACAAACAAATAAATAAAATTGCAGTGTCCGTCTGTAATGTTAAAATAACAGCTTCTTACTAAATGCTTAAGAAATATGGTACTTATGAGAAGGAAACATTTTTTTTCCGACTGTCCGATTTTTTTTTTGTCTGAATCTCCTAAACAGCTGGATCGATTTTGATGGGTTTTCACTGGCAGATAGCTGATGTTATAAAGAGTAACTAAGGCTTCTTTTATTTTAGAAAAAGAATAAGGCCGCGCGTACCTTGGATGCGTTTTCGTACGAATTTCACTCGTGCGTACACGTACGAACACGCACGATCGATCCCGACCTTCCAAGTACAAATGGAGCGCGTAAACTGGGTGTGACGTAGTCGTACCTATACGTACGTTTAGTTCCGACGTCTGAAAAAAAACCCTAACTAGTTGGAATTTTTCGTGCGTTCAATGCGATTTCACCGGAACAATAACTATTTGATGGAGAACAACGTATCCAGTGTTCGCACTCAGCGCTCGTACGTGTACGCACGTGTGAAATTCGTACGAAAACGCATCCAAAGTCCTCGCGGGCTCAGCTGGGGGCAGCAGCTAATCCATACCTACTATTATTATAATATAGGGTGTCAGGGACACCGACGCGAAGCCTGTTACCATGGATTCAGTACATAATTCTGAACCACCCTGCGTTGAAATTTTTCGCCAGTTATTTAAAAAAAATCTGTTCCATACATTTTGACCATTTTGACCGCGTAGTTATTGCTCTTTTCTATGAAACAGCTTTTTTAAATAACCGACGAAAATGTTCAACTCTCGATGTCCCTGCCCCCTGTACGAGTATATTTAAGAACTTGACGGCCGAAACCGATTTGGATAGAATTTGCCACACAAGTAGGCCATGACTTGAGTTAGGACAGAGGATACTTTTTATCCCGGTGTTAGTATGTTTCCCTGGGATAATTTTCGATCTCTATGCCGGTGAAGCTGCGGGCAAAAGATAGTAGGTACCTAATCATTATTTGAGGATAATATAGTTCTTAGTAAAATAAAGTTAATATTCTATTTCGCTACACAATGCAAAGTCGGAAATGGATCTAAATGAACGTGGATTTTGGCGCTCTTGTAAAGGAAGATGTCAAAGGCAGGTCAAATCCATTACATTTCATGTTAATTTTCTATTTCGGTGCTTTCATTTAGATCTGTGTCGCACTGTAGAGTTTTCTACTTTGTATTCCTTATTCTAACTAATATTATAAATGCGAAAGTGAGTTTGTTTGTTTATTTGTTTGTTACGTTTTCACGCTAAAACGGCTGAATGGATTTGGATGAAATTTGGCACACGGATAGACCGTGACCTAAGTTAGGACATAGAATAATTTTCATCTAGATATTCTTACGGGATTGAGACTTTTGAGGGTGAAACCGCGGGGCGCAGCTAGTGGTCAATAAAAGAACCCAGTCCACTATGTTGGGATCCTCTACCCGCCCACTCAAAAACAAAACTACACAATCAAAAATAAACTTTAAGTCAATAAGAAACTTCCAAAAAAACTTTCAGGTATGGGGACTTCGAACCCTACGTGAGGGGGCAAAGGGTTCGCGTCCCCCATCGAATGGGGGATTCTCGTTTAGAATGCATAGAATTGTTACGGTGTATTCGCACTATAATTGGCCGTTTGAATAGCTAAAGGCGCTGGGTAATGCTTTCCTTCCGCTCTTTAGCCGCTGAGGCGAAAAGGTACGCTGTTGGGTTAATCGCTGTTTGGTTTGTATTGAAGGTACTTTTCTTAAATTGAATATTTGCGTTGTGTTATGATATTGTGGGGATTTGGAATAGAAGGTGGCCAAATTGCGTTGAAACATTGTCTTTTTGATCGCTTTTCGGCGATATCTAAAAACAAGTAAACGCAGGAGATTTCTTTTTTCAAACTGATTATCAAAATTACTTATAATATTATGTTATGAATGTAATAAAACAGAAAGATATAAAGTAATTAGAACGCTTAATAGTTTATTAGAACGCTTTCAACAGCATATTAATTCTAAGAATGACTAGGCGAATAACTTAAACATTCACAGAAGTGTGTTCGACTGTTCGTCCGCAAATTTTATTCTAATAGGTATAGGGACCCACGAATCGTTCAGAAACAACGAGGTTAGGTTTATGTTCATATTCCAATAGTTATTTCTATACCTTAATTTTATTTTTGTCACCTAAACTCGACACTTGTGGTAACCAATTTATTCTACACGAGTCGATTCTCGGGAACTGAATTGGTTTCGGCCTTCATCTTAAGGTATGACCAAACATTGAGCGGCAAAAGAGCGCAGCCTGCCGCGCTGTATTTGGACGACTGCCGCTCGCAAACGCTTCTGTCTACCTGCCGCGCACAAACATTTTTAGGAAACATTCACAATTTGTGTCTTGGACGTATTTCTGCGGAAGATTGATATTGCCAACTGCCTCCGCTGTCCGTCTGTCTGTCAGCGAGCTCTATCTCATGAACCGTAATAGGTAGGCAGTTGAAAATTTCACAGATTGAGCATTTCTATTGCCACAAGAGCAACAAATAATAAAATTAAAAATTAAAGGGGGGTCTCCATACAATAAAATTCAATTTTGAAAAAAAAAATATCTGACCCTGGCATGTGGGTATCATTGTCTATAGCTCATTGAGTAGATAATAAATATAATTTTTATATGTTTTTATCTTCAAAAATGATGAATTAGGGGGCCGTAGAAGATGTCAGTTTTAGACCATTTTTGTACGAGTGCTATCTCAACAACTAAACAAGTTAGGAACTCAAAACTCCTGTATATCATGTACCATATACTGTTTATAATCAACAAATACTAAAAACGCCGATTCATAAGGTAATTTATTTAAAAATGGGCGATTTTCTTGATGGGCGATTGCAATATAAAAAAAATAATTTTGTAATTTATACTATTATTATGCAATACAAATTCCACAGATAACTATTTACTAGTCGGAGTAATGACATGGAATTATCTCGAATGTGCCGCGCAGTACTGCCGCGCAAACAATCGTTGGTTTGGTCCTAACTAGAGCGCGGCAAAAATGTGTCCTGCAAACGCCGCGTGTTGCTGCCGCGCTCTTGCCGCTCAATGTTTGTACACACCTTTTGAGAAGTCGAATAGAAAAAACCAACCATATCTAGTTTTTATAATAATATTGACGTGTCAAACTGTTTGTACAAACCTACTTACAGGAATAAAATCATTTATCAAACAAACCATGTTTTGTACCAACAGATCACACAAGATAACATTATAAATGAATTCATGAATGTTTTTACTTTCAATTTTTAATATCAATGGAACCCACTGCCTTTAACATACCATTTAAGTAAACGATCTCAAGGTTCAAGAGATAAACTGGAAACCTTTTTCGACGCTGATTTATGTACTTCTAGATAGTAGCACGTACCTAAAGGCTTCGCTAAGTATTTTATTCAGGTACACATATCAACAAAATGTATAGGCTCACAGCTCCTTTATTTATTAAAAAGTAGATTTATGGACGAGTGGGATGCCAATTATTTATTTTGTTCTGTTGTTATAAAATTCATCCTTACACAGGATGTTATTATATAAATCGATAGCTCTATGAGCCTTTATTTACTGTACATGATTTTTTTTTCTCGCAAAGAAGAGCAACTATACACTTTATCTTTAGGTAATCATGTTTTATTTTCGGAAAATTCTATTCTATTTAGAAGTATTTAAGCACCGCCGTTAAAATGTTTCTTTATAAAATTGAACTACCTGTTTCACCCGCGTAAGATAAAATCCTGTGGGAATACCGTGATAAAAAGTATCCTTTGTCTTAAGCCAGGTCATGGTCTACCCATGTACCCAATTTCATCTATATCCGATCAGCCGTTCTTGCGTGAAAGCTTAACAAACAAACACACTTTCACATTTATAATATTAGTTAGGAAGATAGGATGATAGCAGGCACAATAACATTTGTTCCTACATACATTGCTAAAATTATTATTACAACTCAAGAATATCACATAATTTGCCTAAAACACGAGTAATTTCAAGTCTCCATTAGTGCTAATACTACATCTACATGCCATGTCTGCTGACAATTATAATAACGCTCAAACTTTACGAGCACTGGCGTTAAATTAAATTTATTTTAACTATGTTTAATTTATGAATTAATGTTTTTACTATTATTTTGAATCGTCGTTCAGTAGAAAAATAATAAACAAATCCGTTCTACTTTAGAGCCGATGCACACAATGCGTTGCGGCGGCGGAACTTTGTCGCTGTGGCATCCCACATAAGAATATCCATGGTATATCATACGGTGTCGCACCGCACACCGGCCTTGCAACCCGCGAGACGAGGCGGGGTAGAGTGTACGTGTTGCAACGCCCAGCACTGCTCAGTCTCCCCGTGTGAACGTCAATGTGGTGAAATCTTTGCGGTGCGGCGCAATCTCTCTCAATCAAATCAAAACAGGCTCTTACATTATTATTTTTTCAATTTATTGTCGATTTAATTTCATCTTACTGCCCCTATATCATGTAACGTGGGGTTGGCGCAACACGTTGTCTTCTTCCATTCTCCACTGTCAACCGTCACGCTATCAGTAAAGCAGTGAAATTGCGGTGCGGCGCTACAACGCATCAAAACAGGCTCTTACATATTATTTTTTCATTAAACTTATTGTCGATTTGATTTCATCTTCCTGCCCCTATATCATGTAACGTGGGGTTGGCGCAACACGTTGTCTTCTTCGATTCTCCCCTGTCAACCGTCACGCTATCAGTAAAGCAGTGAAATCTTTGCGGTGCAATGCTACAACGTATCAAAACAGGCTCTTACATATTATTATATTTTTATTAAATTAACTGTTGAGTTAACTTGTGCTTAATTTCATCTTCTTCCCCTTGTCTCATGTTACGTGGGGTTGGCGCAACACGTTTTTTTCTTCCACTCTCCCCTGTCACGCTTTCGTACACTCCCTTTCCTTTCATATCATTCCTCTCACAATCCTTTCATGTTTTCTTTGGCCTTCCTGTCCCTCTCCATCAAATTGTTGAGTTAATTTCTCTATCTATAAATCTATAATAAATATTCGACAGACGAGCAAAAAGAAACACTATGAAGTATAGCTTCATTCGTTTTTTGTCCACCGTACACGTAGGTACCTAGTCTATAATATTTTACACGCATAAGTCTCGATCCCGTGGGAATAACGAGATAAAAATTATCCTATGTTCTAATCCAGGTCATGGTCTACCGATGTGCCATATTTCATCCAAATCTGTTTAGCCATTTTAGCGTGAAAGCGGCACAAACAGACAAACTCACTTTCGCATTTATAATATTAGTTAGGATAAAGAGATACGTTACCAGCCGATAATATTTCATAGCTCATTATGTAAAAGGACTATTTCCACTGATAATGCCTTAAATAATCCAATAACTTTTTCCCAACCTCAAAAACCCCATTACTGGATTGCGGGATTAATTATTTTATTTAAAAAAACATTCTTCACGAAACTGTAACGCCATACTAATTATCTTTTATTATTGAATGGGCTAATGGTGTATCGAACAAAGTCACGAATATTTAATGGTATTTTTATGGGAGCCCATTTTGTTTGCGTTGTATTACGTACATCTAACGACACACACATAGAAATGTGTAAGAAGGCAAACTCCCGAAGAATAAAAGATTAATTAGCTATTATACCAATAGGTAGGTAACGTCAGCGAATTTACGCTTTCACGTCAAAAACAGTGGTTCCATAAAAAATACTTCAAAACTATAATACCACTTTAAAGAAGCCTTTCTTAAGCAAAGTAAAGGTTACTAGGTAGTTGCTCCCTATGAAATAGGGTAAGAACGAGATTTCTTGAAAATGTGTTATTTAACTTCACATACTCGTACGTCTTTAAATAATTAAAGGGACTATCATTCGAACTGTGACAGTCATATTGAAACGATATTACCTTCGGCTTCGCTCAGTTCAACGTCAATGTGCAAGTTTGCAACTATGCTGAGTTTAACGACGGTGTACGGAGTAGAGCTTCTGCACCTCATCATGTTATACCCTGCTATGATGACGTCACGTTAACGTTGACGCGAACGTTAATATGCGCCCATAAAGTTGTAATGTTAATGTTACTGGCGTCAAACATGGCACGCGGTTTTAGGAAACCACACCATTCATTCACGCTTTTACTTGATTTTTGGATGTAATAAATGTAAAGCGCTGTGTTTGAATGTAGGAAAACTGAAACTTTTGTGCAGGCTAAAGCAGTAGGTATACTCAGGTCGGATTTCACTAATGAAACTAAACGTGATCAGCTCATCTGAACCGCGTTCAAGAGCTGGCAGTGTCATCGGTGTTGTGAAATATTGATACAGCTCCAGCAAAGTGTTATTGGGTTTTTCCAACAGGATTTTCTCAGTTGCAGCCTGAAGTCTGGATTTGTGCCCGCTTGATGACAATAGGCTCGCCCCCTATTACATGGAACATAAACATCATTGGCAAAATGTGGGTGTACTATAAAATAGGCACATCTCTGCCTAACCCTTGTCTGTATGTTCTGTTAAAACTTAGATTAAAAAAACCTAAAATATCAATCGATTTTTATCGCTAACTGTACTGTGTGTTAGCAGTTTCCCGAAAGAGCTCTTACACAAGAACCTACCACTAAAGCTCTAAAGTTCAAACATGAACTCATCAGTAACTACGCGTTATAACCGAACCACGAAGCTATTATCATAATTACGCATCGCGTCCATTATCGCACGTTGCATGCATAATTAGATGAACAGCCGCACTGTTGTGGTGGCCGCCGGAACAAACATGATGAGCTTTTTATGTAATCATTCAACCTTCGGTGTTTTACTGGTATTTAAATAGGCTTCTTAAGCACGAGGATCAATCTGCCTAGCCTTTTCCCAATTATGTTGGAATTGGCTTCCAGTCTAACGTTACTAAAAGTTTTTTACATGGAGCGAATGCCTATCTAACCTCCAGAACCCAGTATCTGGGTAATACAATACCTCTTGGTAAGACTGGTTGTCAGGATTTCGGGATTTTGACGACTCGTAACGACTGTCAAAGATCCACGAATAACAGCCGGGACCAACGGCTAAACGAGCTTTCCAAGGCACGGAGAAGTCTCGGTTTGTAATAATGGTCAGCCATCCACGGACCAACCGCGGCAAGCGTAGCGCTGTTATTACTTAGCCACGAGCTCGTCCTTACGAGCATCAGGGATTGAAATCTGAAAATTACCCACATCTCTTCTTGTCATGTCATGGGACATATTTGTCTTAAAATCATGAGTGAATGAACTTAAAAGTTTAAATTATAATAAACAGTACACTATCAAAGCAGTTTCAGTACTACCTTCTAACATTGTTGGCCTGTCTCGTCGTGGGTTCGATTCCCAGGTCGGGCCAATTTTTATTGGATGTTTCCATCAGGAATTTCTCAGTAGCAACCCGAAATCTGGTTTTCTGTCCAGTTGATGGCAATAGGCTCCGCCCCCCATCACATGGAACTGGCGAAATGTGGACGTACTATAGGTACACCTCTGCTTAACTCTTCGGGAAAACAGGCGTCATGTTTTGTGTGCCTAACATTCTTTGAAACAATTTAAACAATGATTACGTTTGACGCCACTGAAGGTGAAGAGCAATCGTAAAGAAAACAAAAATGTAGATATAACCATAAACAAAATA
The DNA here is from genome assembly GCA_948150665.1 of Conistra vaccinii. NCBI lineage: Eukaryota > Metazoa > Arthropoda > Insecta > Lepidoptera > Noctuidae > Conistra > Conistra vaccinii. The sequence goes on from OX411327.1 coordinate 19,556,069, forward strand.
TAACATCCTGCCTGTTTCCCTGAAAGGTTGAGCAGAAGTGTAAAAAAATAACTTAATTGAATTTACTTGAAGATCAGTTCTTACTTTTTTCTTTGTAATACCTGCTTGTAATTGCCTCTATAACGGCCGGTGCAGACTGGCACGACTAGTCGACGCGTCTTGCTAATTGTCCTACCGTGAAGTTTTCTTAGAAATTGTTTTGTTAGTGTCACGTCGCGCCGGTCTGCACGATGCTTAAGGCTAATGCCCTTTCTCGCGTAGGTGGATAGGTCACGAGCGTTGATCGCCACCCACACTAAATGACATGTAAGATTATGTGATTATGTGTACTATTATGTGCACCTCTGCCTAAATGATCCTTGCAGCCGGGCAAGCCGCGGTGCGCCCGGCTTGCGACTTAAAGGAGCCGCCAGACAAAGGAGTGCCGCTCGGCAAAAACCGGCGGGCAGTGTAGAATCCTATAGGTAGAGGTGTACATATAGTACACAAAATCACACAATCTTACATGTTGTCATTTAGTGTGGGTAGTGATCAATGCTATCTACCTACGCGAGAAAGGAATTTAGCCGTAGGTATAGAGGCTCGTATTATAAAACTAAAAAATCACGTCTAAAAACTGACCTTCAAGTAAATTCAATTAAGTTAATTTTAGAATAACGAGTAGTATAATAACTATTATGAAAGAACTTATGAGATCTTAATTAAAATTTCAATAGGTACTAGTCTAAGACTTCAGTCTGCGCTAAGTATAAAATGATGCGTAGATACTCGAAATAATTCTTTAAATAAAATTATCTTTAATGTGTTCATCAGAGTCACATTATTATTAATTGGTAGACGTAATACAGTTATTTTTAATCTAATTAAAATGGCGATATTGCGAAGGTGCGATAAATTATTTCAGGTACAGACAACTAAGTACTCTATAGATGTCAAAGGCAAATCAAAATATCTATAGGTGCATTTAGGTATCTATAGGTTTTCACGAGAAAGTTTAAGTAGGTACTTACAGACAAAAATTTAAAAGAGTATGCTGAGATGATTTAGTCATGTTGAGAGGAGGATTGAAAGGCGACTTCATAATCAGTCTATAATGTTCCCACTGCTGGAACACAGGCCTTCTTCTCTGTGAGAAGGAGTGGGCCGTAACCCACCACGCGGGCCCAGTGCGGGTTGATAGGTTGTCACATGTCTTTGAAGTTTTTGGTTCTCGGACATGCCGATTTCCTCACGATGTTTTCCTTCACCGTTTTTTAGAGCAGAGGTGATGAAATAACTAGCTTCTCCTACTGGGCCACCACTGCTCCTGAAAGGCGACTAACAAAAGGTATTTACAAGGCATATTTGAGTGGAAACGCCCTAGAAGTTGATCATCATCAGCCTATTAAAGTTCCCACTGCTGGGACACAGGCCTCCTCTCTGTGAGAGGGAGTGAGCTGTAATCTACCACGCGGGCCCAGTGCGGGTTGGTAGATATCACATGTCTTCGAATTTGTTGGTTCTAAGACATGCCGGTTTCCTCACGATGTTTTCCTTCACCGTTTTGAGAGCAGTGGTGATGAAATTATTTACACAAAGTAAAGCGCCTGCTTGGGTTCGAACACACGACCTACAACGTACCCCTACCTACACTGGGCCACCACTGCTCTCTCTAGAAGTTGATAAATCCTTAGATTTAATTAAATATTTATTCCACAATTTTCGATATTGCACCAACCACTGTTTGTCTCTGCATCACCCAAAGGTTGACTGGTAGAAAATGCCTATGGCATTAAGTCCGCCTCTGTACATTTGTGTGCTTAAAGTGTTAAATAAATAAATAAATACCTAAAGACCTTATTGGTGATTTTCTACCGAAAGGTCAGGTACATAATTATGTAGTACTCGCAATCGCCGTGCGTGTATGACCACATATATGAGGTGCAGAGTCGTAGCAGGTGGCGCTCTGTGGTTTTGTCTACCCATATGGATCGAATGTTTGAGTAGATGTATGTGTATGTATAGTTTAAGTTCTTTTGTGGTTTGTCTCATTAAAAGAGGCACCATTCATCATCAGCATCATGAAATGAAATGAAATGAAATTGTTTATTCTGTAAATAGGATATCGGAATCACTTTTACACGTCATATTAAAATATAAATTTATGTAAAAAATTAACATAAATTTAAATTTTAATATAAATGAGTTCGTTTCCTATCTGACTACTCTGTGAAGAAAGGCCGAAACAAACTCAGAGGTCACAGTCTCTTTTAAAGTCCAGACATAATCTTGGTTAGGCCATATGAGGACCATGTAGACTAGTGTCTGAAATGGTCTTTTGAGGTCTTCATCATTGGCAGCCTTGTTCCACCCACTTTTGACTATAGGCCACCTTTCAGGATATTGCTAACCCATTCTTCTTCTTCCTTTTATGTGGTTAGTGACTAACCTGGTGTCAGAGTTTTAAGCCGCCCATGGGCCTCTGACTTGGCTACACATGCCGTCGAAAAAAGGCATGCTTTCCTGACGATGTTTTCCCTCACCGTTTTTGAAGCAAGTGATAAATGCAATACGCACATGAATTCGAAAAATCAGAGGTGTGCTTTGGGTTCAAACTCGAGACCTTTAACTTGGCAGTCTGATGGTCACACCACTAGCTGTCACTACTGCTAATCCATTGCTTTGAGTGTTCGAAAAATTTATCTGCTCAACAACGTAAATAACGCAGTGAATGTTGTTGAACTGTCAAAATTAAACAGATTGTGATTGATCGTATGTTGGGTACGCAATTGGGTGCTAGTTATTACCATGCACAAATCCAGACTCAAAGATACTAGAAAAAGAAAAAATCTAGTTACTAAGAAACAATTTTCAATATTCTATTTCTAATAAATTGTCTTTTAAAAGGGATCTTGCTCCCAAAACTATTTATCACAATAAATAATGTTTTGCCCGTGATTTTAAACACCACTTACGCATTAAAAGATTTACGAAGAAAATCGGCATAAGTGTATTTTTGTGTAAATAAAACTGAAACTGAATTTTATAGTTCTATTGACGGCTTTTAACCGCTAAACTTGTCTAGCGAACAAAAAAGGGGTACGTGGCTAAATAATAACAGCTGTACGGGTAGATTGAAGGTTGAGCTACGCTTGCCGCGGTCAGTTCGTGGATGGGTGACCAACCATAACACATACCTCGGACTCAGACTCCTCCGTACCTCAGAAAGCACGTTACGCCGTTGCTCCGTGCTGTGTCATTCGTAGATCTTTGACCTGTCGTTACGGCCAGTAAGAAGCCTTAAAATCTTACAACCGGTCTTACCAAGGGGTATCGTGTTACCCAGTAACTGGATGGTGGAGATCAAATAGGCAGTCGTTCTATGTAAAATACTGATATAGTTCGATTCAAGCTTAATAGCGGCTCGGAAGTTAGTTACTCGCTGCGCTGTACCCCTCACCCCCGTTGACCCATAAATTCGTTACTGCGCAGCGACTCGCCTCATGTTCCGAGCCACTATTAAGTTTGAATCGGGCTGTATCAAGCTGCATCCGGTGAGACTGAAAACCGACCCCAATACAGTTGGGAAAGGGCTAGGTAATTCTTTTTTGTTTGGTAAAGAGAGTTCTAGAAAACACCATTAATATACTAGCTGTTGCTCGTAACATTGTCTGCGATTCTAGATCCTAGAACAGTAGCCTTTAAGTACCATTCTTTTCCCGATAGCAGGTGGCAACTGCAGGCGAGGTATCACGGCGTCATGTTGCTGCAGTCATGATTCCGAACCCGATTGCAGGCGGCAGCAGATCGTATTCCAGTCGGTATAAGATAGAAGATAGAAAAAACGTGTCATCGCTCGAGCGTTAGCGGCACTACTGGTCTGCGGTCAGGCTACACGTGTCACCTGTCGCTCGCCCGTAGCTGCCAACGACGTGTCGTACGAAAGGTATTTCGTAGAAATTCATAGAAACCAGTCGTCTCGTGGCGACACGTTGCCTACAATTGCATCCTGCGGTCGGGTACGCAATAGTATAGTAAGTCTCGTTCGTCTCGTCCCAGCGGGCCTAACACGGGTGCATGGTATAAGAAACGGGCGTACCCAAGACGTTTGTGACAAGACATGATAAATTTTATCATGTCTTACAATTTGTGGTTCAACCATGTGATAAGATCTGAGGCGCGACATGCCTTTCTTGTTGCTAACTTCATAGTGTGACACAGTAAATTTAAAAAATTAAAATGTCTATGATCAGTGAATATGCGACCAAATAAAATAATACGTTTTTATAGTGCAGGTTCATACAGTTTTACAACTTTTTAATTTTGTTGTGAACTAATTCACTTTTGACGTACGGACGACAGTCATTAGCTGGCATTTGTGACAAAATTGGTGCGCCCATAGTAGCAAATAAGACATAGAATCCCAAATAAACGTCAAGAAGTTATGTCACAAGTCAAGAGATAATCTCACGCCGCCGTGCTAGCATTTGTGACAAACTGTTTTATCGCCCAAATTGCGGTAAAATGTGTGACTCAAGCTATCTCACAGTACGCCATGCTCGCTGCGCAGGATACATTATTTGTCTTTCATAACGATCGCTTCAGCAGTTTAAACGAGACAAGGTAACAGACGAATATTTTCATTTACAATATTAGTATGGATACAGGTTAAAAAAAACTGGCAAGTTAGTAAACGTTTTCAAATGGAATTGCTACCATCATCAATCATAGTTAGAACTTGTTTATTTTTTAACGTAATTCTAGGTCGAAAAGGTCGTGCCGATACCGATGTATCAATATTTAAAAATTTAAGCGTTAAGTACACAACAGACTAATGACTACACACACAACGGGTCTTTTATAGTGCCTTAGGTATAGTCTAATTGATGTACAAATAGAAAGCTACAAAATCACTTTATTAAGAACTCTTTCATAGAACTTCAGCTGTTATTAACGAGACAATTGTTATGCCCACCTGATGTCCACTGTAACGGTCAAGCGGGTAACAATGTATCACGATAACTTGTTTCGTTATACAGGGTGTTAAAGTAATTGCGTGCCATAGCTTAGGGGTAGGTTCAGTATCGATAAAGGAATCTAGGAAAAATAAAAAATTAATCCAGAAAATTATTAAAAAAAAAAAAACATTAATAAAAATTGCACGGTCAACCTAATTTAGTATACTAACTTATAACTTAAAATAGCAATCAAATCAACTTAAAATATGAGTAAATAAGTTGATTTTTAATCTTTATAAATACCTGATTCCAAACTAAATTATGTTGACCTTGCAATTTTTTTTAAGTGTTAATTTTTTATTATTTTTCTGGATTTTTATTTTATTTTTCCTAGGTTCCTTTATCGATACTGAACATACCCCTAAACTATGGCACGCAATTACTTTAACACCCTGTATAAGGCTAGATTAATTATTCCAGAACTGCGCTTATACCAGACTAGCTTCTGCCCGCGACTTCGTCCACGAGCTTCTCCTTCCAAGAATTGGGCTATCCAATGCAAAAATAAGTTTTCAAATACGACTGGTAGTTTCGGAGATTACCCCCTACATACAAACTTACAACCATCCAGGGAACTCATAGGATATATACACACAATTTCATCCAAATCGGTCCAGCCGTTTAAGAGGAGTTAGGTGACTAACAGCACACATACGGAAGAATTACATACAGGGTGGATTTTATTGAGGTAGGCCGGACTCGCTGCTGAGGACTTTTAGCCTTGCGCAGAATTTGTATGTAGTAAAAAATGAGCCATGTAAGATACGCTCAGTCCACCGAGCCATGACAACATTTCGCATTCATACATTATTTCACGAAATAAATAAACTTTGTTTCCGTATGTTGCAATGGGAGTTCTCTCGGGCAACTTTTAATTCAGTTACATTGTCGTACGTTATCTGTTCCGTAATAAATTCGCTCTGTCTTTGCTATACAAATAAAATGTGAAATCAGATGGTTGGCTGGTTGGTATGCAGCCAGTGTTCTGTGTTAAACAATTTGGAAAGTCAACGTATATCAGATCCAGATCACAAAAGACAAAAAAATATATGCAACTAGCTTTTTCGCGACTGCGTCCACGTGGATCTCGGAAATTATCCAACGGGAACGTACTACCAGGATAAAAAGTGTTCTTTATGTTAAACCCTGGTTGTCAGGTAAGCTTTTACTCTGTAGCATAAGAGCCGAAGCAGAGTTGGTTATGGTACTGGCAAGTGAGAATTCGTGACTTCACCCTTTTCAATCTAATACCTATAAACGAGCAATTATTTTATATATATTTATTTATTTATCAACTCATCATCACTATCATTACAGGATTGTCCTAAGTCAATAGTGTGGCTACAATTACAGTTTTATTATTTATCATATTCATAACATATTCTGTACATAGTGATTTTTGTGAACTCACCCAGAGAACAAGTAAAAAGATCTATGCTGTCTGCTACGTCATTAAGTATACGCAAGGTACGCGTTATAGGGGCTTTACTCAGTAGATTGGTCCTACTACTGGGAACCGCCAATAGACGTGGCCGTCGCCTTCGCAATTATGTATTGTCGGGTACACACAGGTTTATATGTATTAGTCTGAATCTCGGAAACGGCTCCAACGATTTCGATGAAAGTTGCAATTTAGGGGTTAACAGGGGTCAAAAATCGACCTAGCTGTGGTCTCATATCTGGGAAAAATCATTTTCTTTATTTTCACTGCCTCGGAAGTCTGATAAAACGTACCTACTCGTACGTTTATCGTCCAAGTATACCAGTACCTGAAAGATATGTTCATATTTTTACTCCGAGCAGAGCTTGACCTGTTATTATAAATTAACGTGAACTAACATCGTGTTTAAACACGAATGTTTTAATGGTTTTTCCAATCAAAACAAAATAAATAGGAATTTCCCCCTGGTTTTTACCAGTATCGACAAAATCACAATTATTTGTCCACGTGGAAAAATGACAGGGGAAATGATACGAGCTTCGTCCATGTCCACACTCAGCACGCGATCTCCGGGGGAAACTTTTTAATTCAATTACAATGTCCACTGTTATTCGTGCCCTAACAAATTGCATTTGTTACCACGGTTATTTGCACCGAGTTTTATATAAAGTTTGTTTGAAAATACTCGTATTTGTTGCGAGTAACATGAGTTTTCACTTTACTCATGTTCGGTATTTTTAGTGGAATATTTTTCAGAGATTTTTTTTATTAATTGATGCATAAGGATTGCTTGTTTTGGAGATTAATTTATCTGCCCATACAGTTTAGTAATTTAAAATAAAATTGAATGCGCTTTTTTAGGTTAGAAATTCTCTATAACCGCTTTTTACTCCAGGGTAACCGGTTTTAACAGTCGTTGGTTGAAATGAAATGAAATGAAATGAAATTGTTTATTCTGTAAATAGAATATCGGAATCACTTTTACACGTCATATTTAAAAAAATGTTTAAAATAAGCTAGATGAGGTCGGCGTTTCCTAACTGACTACTCTGAGAAGAAAGGCCGAAACAAACTCAGAGGTCACGGTCTCTTTTAAAGTCCAGACATAATCTTGGTCAAGCCATATGAGAACCATGTAGATTAGTGTCTGAAATGGTCTTTTGAGGAAAGAACCACACAGATTTGAGTGGACCTGTCCAGTCAGTGCAAGCATTTGTCAGTAATCGTGGAGCTCACTCAGAGCTTAAGGAGCTCAACTCGACGAACAATACCAAAGAAAGGACATTTGGGTAGGCCGCATCAACTACTCAAACTGCCAGACCATCATTAAAACTAACTGTGAAATAAAAAAATAAAAAAACATTAAAGAGAAAAAAAATAAAAAATACCCACATAGTCCTCATAATCACAATAATTAAAATAATATTATACTTTACAAAGTAATCATGTCATTTTGTATATAATTTTATTATGTTATTATTTTAAGTATATGTTTTATTCTTCTATGTAAATATTTTTAAATCTGGTTTAATTGATGATTATAAGTAACAATTAAAACATCAAGTTTTATGGTTTTATCACAAGGTATAGCAGAGCGAGCAGCTCAATCCCAAGCTTTTTTATCTTCTAAATAATCTGAAATTTTATAGTACATACCCTTTTTTACAAAGTTTGGTTTTGATACAGTTTTTAAATCGTTTAATGGGTAAGTTTCGAATGTCAATGGGAAGTTTGTTGTAAAAGCGTATACATTGACCCATGAACGAGTTGCCTACTCTGTGAAGACGTGTGCGATGTACAGCAAGGTTGTGTTTATTCCTGGTATTTAAACTATGAATATCGGACATTTTCTTAAAATTTGATATATTTTTGTGTACATACAATAGGTTTTCAAAAATATATTGTGAGGCTACAGTCAGAATATTTATTTCTCTGAATTTCTCTCGAAGTGAATCTCTTGGACCTAGGTTGTAAATGGCTCGAACAGCCCTTTTCTGTAGAACAAAGATAGAATTAATGTCCGCACAGGTTCCCCAGAGAAGAATCCCATAAGACATCAGACTATGAAAATAACTAAAATAAACAATTCTGGCTGTATCTACGTCAGTTATCTGCCTAATTTTTTTAACAGCTGCGGCTGAACTAAGCCTTCCTGACAATTTTTCTATGTGTGGGCCCCATTGTAATCTACCGTCAATAGTTATTCCAAGAAAAACTGTTGACTCAACAGGGTCCAACTCTATTCCATTAACTTGAACATTGGTATTTAGTTGCCTGACATTTGGCGTTGAAAATTTAATGAGTTTAGTCTTTTTTTCGTTCAGGAGAAGATTATTTACATTAAACCAATGCACAACTTTAGAGAGTGCATCGTTAACTTGTTCAAAGTTGACTAACTGACGTTTGATTTAAAAAATGAGGGATGTGTCATCTGCGGTTCTGCGCCCAATCTCCTTCCGATCGTGTAGGATTGCCGTTCCACCGGATTATGAGAGTGAGGGAAGAGAGTGAGCACCAGTGTCTGCAGACACACTTGTGCACTATAATATCTTCTGCTTCGATAGCTAGTCTCCACTGAGATTGACCACTATGGCCGGAATTCGGTCCGGAGCGGTATTGTTATTGATTCTCGGTAACAACCGGCAATGGGCTCGCCTCCTGTTACATATACCTATTATTGGCAAAATGAGGACGGACCCCTCGTTTACCCCTTGACTTCGGGGAATACGTACGTTCTAATTATATTTCGAACCAAGTTCTTCCTAAATAATAATGCTGAAACAGCCACAAAACAACAATTAATTAACTACAGGAATTTCATCATAAAACAGTATAATAAACAAAGTTCAGGTTTACACTAGTTTTTCTCTAGAAAACTTTATTAATGAAGTTTTAAATAATTTTCACAGCATAATAATAATAACACCATTCCCTCGCCCGCCACCTATTTCACTTGAATCCATCAAGTGGGCTCCACTCGACGGTATTCCAGGGGCGAAAGTTTTGTTTACACAAGGAAAGTTACTCGCCTGACGAGAGGCGAGAATGACCATGCGAGTTTTGACGGCGAAACTCGCCTATGAGTCTTGCATGGATATTTTGCCTCTCGACGTTCAAAAATTCTCCAAGTTTAAGCGCGCCATCACATCAGCTACACGAGACTCGACGTCAGGTAATTTGCCAGATAGCTGCGGCGGACTCAATACTGTTGCGTACTATACACTGAGATTTCGAAGCGCGTCGATTCAGTCGTTTTCTATGAAGATATAATACTGTTACTTATTTATACTGTGGTTATGCTCTGTGTTTCTTTCTACTCTCGCCTCTGACGAGCAAGTAGGTATCGTACCTACTTACTGTTTTGCACGAGTCTACTTTTTGGAACGAAGTTCCCACACTTGGCGAAAGAGAGCTAAACCAAAAAAAGTGTAACTCGTACAATACTATAATAGTGTTGACAAATTGAAGAAAATTTTGTCTAATGGCTTCTTCGAGCGATGACTATAATAATATATTATTATAGTCTATTTCATCAACTTTCTGTTTTATATAATTTTTACTACATATGGAAGTTTTGTAATTGGCCATATTTTGTATAAACTGTTACTTACTGTAACTGTTTAGCTGTAAGTTTTCCTAAAAATAAAATAAATAAATAAAATAAAATAAACATTTTGACCGTCACGAAAACGTTTATTATATTTTTTTTCATTAGGCACTCTCAAACGGTATTTTTTTTTCATTATGCCTGCTATAATTAATACATAATATACAGCAAAAGTAATTGCGTTCCGACCGGGTGTCACACGACATCTCTCGACATTTTCTGTTGTCTTTTGTTAGGGAATCGGCTGTTCCAGGCGAGAAATTGTCCTCGTATAAATAAGCTTCAATTAACGTACAACACCAGACCACTCTAATAAGAGCACCACTTTAAAGTTCTTGTAATAGAAAATATCCTTGATTTATGAAGCTTGAAATAATGAGGTAATTAGATACTAACAAATACTTCGCAGCGCAGGTGGCAGTGGAGGAGCTCGTGGCTAAGTAATAGCAGCCGCACGGGTTGATCCATCAGGTTAAGCTACCCTTGCCGGGGTTGATCCGTGGATGGGTAACCATTTGTACATACTGAAACTTCTCCGTGCCTCGAAAAGCACGTTAAGCCGTTGGTCCCGGCTTTCATTCGTGGATCTTTGACAGTCGTTACGAGTCGTCAGAAGTCTGACACCAGTCTTACCAAGGGGTATCGTATTACCCAGTTACTGGGTGGCGGAGGTCAGAAAGGCAGTCGTTCCATGTAAAATACTGGTATTTAGCTGCATCCGGTTGGACTGGAAGCCAACCCCAACATTGTTGGGAAAAGGGTAGGCAGATTGACTTAGCAGCGCAGGTGGTCCACTGATAACGGCCACAATTTACGATGTAGGTCGTGGGTTCGGACCCAGGCAGGCCTGTTTTACTTTGTGTAAATAAATTCATCACCACTGCTCTCAAAACGGTGAAGAAAACCATCGTGAGGAAACCATGTCCTTGAACCATAATTTGAAGCCATGTGACTTCTATAAACCCGCACTGGGCCTGTGAGGTAGATTATAGCCCTCATCTTATCGAAGATTCGAGGCCTGTGTCCCAGCAGTGGGAACATTATAGGCTGATTATGATGATGATGAAATACTTACTTAATACAGGGTGTCAGGGACAACGACGCGAAGCCTGTTACCATGGATTCAGTACATGATTCTGAACCCCCCTGCGTTGAAATTTTTCTTCGGTTATTTTAAAAAAAATCAGCTGTTTCATAGAAAAGTGCAATACCTACGCGGTCAAAATGTATGGAACAGCAGATTTTTTTTTTTAGTTAGAGGTGTTTAGTTATCACTTTTTACTAGTTATTATTTTTGTTTACAATGGGACATAATTGATAATTAACTACGTATTACTCGCGGTTTCGCTCACATTTTAGGCAAACTGTTTCATGTACATGCCAGCCATTTCAAATAACTGTCGAAGAATGACAGTTGTGTTTTAATTAAATGTAAAAACATGTATGTGTGTTGTGTATTATATGTTAAATGTATTTTCTTGCTTTCTTTCTTTCTTTAATTAACAGACACTTTAAGTTGGTCAATTTGCTTAACAATGAATTACCTTGAATTTACCCGGATACAATTATGCTGCGTATTCGTCCTTTACCAATATTAATATTAAACGTACCTACAATTTACCCGGAAAATAAACGACTTTCAATATTATTTAAATGAAATAAAGCGCCGTAATTAACGAGCGAAAATCGCGAAAAGTGAATAAGAGGTAAATGATTAAACATTTAACAGTAATTAATTATGTTTTAATTAATAAATTCATGGTAATTTATTGCCTAAGAATGTACTCAGACAAAAAAAATTGTTTTCTAGTTAAGTTAAGTTTCTAGTTACTTTAATTTTAAGCAAAATACGTTTGGTCTAATGAATTGCCTCGTCCGGACTCGGTGGTTCAGTATGTTAAGGTGCTGATAAACTTGAGCATTCACTTGTAATGAGCATTTTAGCGAATGTTACATTACTGAAAAATAAACGGGAGCGTTTTAGCGAGCATTCTAGCGAGCATTCTAGAGAAAGGACAGTAAATTTGCTTCGAGCTTGTTGCCGAGCTGAGCCATTCTGTTATTGTCGCATTTCCATCTTCGTGCAGAATATTTTTTTGACGAGCATTGACTAAAGCGTTCGCGGAATGATCTTGAATAATGTTCGTAGCGCTGTTTGGCTCTATGCTTGGCTCTGTTCGTTGTTCAGTTCAACTAATTTAAAAACGGCGAATGCTCGATGTTCTGTTACAAATGAATGCTCAAGTCTACGAGCACCATTATGATAGATAAAACAAAATCCGGGTGAACGGTTTAACACCTTTTTTTACCATGTTTTTCGCAAAGAATACATAAGCATAATAATACATACTAAACTCACGCCTTCTTCCCATGGGAGTAGGCAGAAACTACAGAACACCACCTGCCAGGATCCTTAAATACTCCTTTTGCTTCAATTGCCTCCATATATCTGGTCATACACGCACGCCGATTGCGAATACTAAACGCCTGACCTTAATACATATTATTTTTAAATGTATTTTTTGTTTTTACATAATGAGCTCGGGACTGTTCCGGTATTTGTTCCATAAGAACAAAATCTCTTATGAGAGTTCTTATGGAACAAATCTAACTTAGAGAGACGTATTTTAGTGATTATAATTCTGTAAATACACTATTTATTATGGTCGCGAATCATATTTTGACTGACACCTGACACTGACCTGTGAATTGCAAAAAAATGTAAACAAAAATTGAATTTTGCAGGTTACCACTGCGGATCCACCTTAACGTGCTTTCAGAGACACGGAGGGGTCTCGGTATGTCATGGATGGTCACCCATCCACTGACCGACCTCGACAAGTGTTGCTTAACCTTGAAGATCAACCCGTGTGACTGTTATTATTCAGCATCTTACTTCAAATCAATGGCTATTGAAAGTTTATTTGAGGTCATCAGAAACCGCCATAAAACCCTCAAAATGACCATAATCTGAGAAAATTTTCTACAAACACTTGGAATAACAACACAGCTGTTCAGGCACTTATAGGTCAATAAACCCGAACAGTAATATCCAGGTCAAACTCCACTGAAATGTGCCAAAGAGTCGTTGAATTGACAAGGATCGTTATGTAGGTGCCTGAAGCAAGGATCAAAGGTTTTGTTCTACCATTTACAACTTGACTGCCAAATAAATTAGGATATTGGATGAGGGGTCCTGTATCTTTGGATTAAGGGTTGGTCCCGTAGATCGAAGGTTGGTTCTTTTATAGGTAAAAAATGCTTTAAAAAGTCAAGGAGAAATTTGTGTAATTCAAAAGGGATATGGTAGCTTGAGTGTGAATGTAAAATGTGATAAGTTTTTTTTTAAATAATCTTTATGTATTTAAGGGATTGTTGTACAATGCGACTGTGTTAATCCCATCGTGCTTTTACAAATAACTCCTCAACTAAATTAACTAATCTTAGTCACCCATAACTTAACTTAATCTATTTTTTTTTAAAGTATATACCTAATAATTCTGCTTCAGACGTAGGGTTAGCTAAAATACCATTGTACATTTCAACGTCAATTACCGACAATTTCATCGAGTTGAGAAGTGCGTTTCTTTTACCTGTATATCGGACACCAACACATGCTGTGCATCCTCTGTTTCACCACACAACTCTCATTAAAAGAAGATAGAAGAGAGATACTTTTTATTTTGATAGATGAGGTCTATGATGGAACCAGCGTGCCCAAAAGATGCTTGTTCAATCTTGCTTTGAAGGCAGATGGGTTATAAGTGGAAGGGAACACAGACGGTAAAGAGTTCGACACTTAGGCTGTGCGCATTATAAATGTAGAGGAGAAGCGCTGAGGAAAACTGGTCGGTATATCAGCCAAGTGCGAATGGTACCATACAGTACGTCTGGTATTCCGATAGTAAAAGGGCGAAGGTGCGATTCGATGCGAAGGGCGAAGAAGGTCGTGGAGCTCCTGCGCAAACTCAGCGAAGAACAGTCTGTAGAATTGTACTTAATTAAATACACTAGGTTTGCTCTACAAATGAAGAAATCAAATAGATTGTCGTAATTTTATTCTATGTTTACGATAAAATATGCATTGCTAGTACTCATATTCAATTCCTTATTGGTGATGTTCTTCAGAAAGGTCAAGTGCATAGTACTGGTAACCGGCGTGCGTGTATGGCCAGATGTATGAACGTTAACGAAGCAAAAGGGGTATGTAAGAATCGTAGCTGGTGGCGTATTGTAGTTTCTGCCTCCAAGGAAAGATCGTTAAATTTTTTAATATAATTTACCAATAAAATATACTGTATGAGTCAAGAGTCTCTAAAAATAAATACGCAAATAACAGCCATTTATATCTGAAGCAGCAACCCTGAGAAAATTCAATACTAGGCTCAATACATTCCACCTTTCAGCGCTTGAAGCGAAACGGGGATGCTTCGCTTCATCGCTGATTACAGCGACACTTCCCGAATACATAGTATTATACCACGCCTTTTTAAAGTTAAATGTTTCAGCTGAATTGTGATGCCGCCAAACAGAATTTGTTTAACTAAATTACACTATTTTGTTAAGCATTCTCTGAATTGTTTTTCGGTGCGATTTTATTGTTTCAAAGCCTAGATTTTAGTGTAGAGTGGGGTTTATTGTTCACGTTATCGGATGAGTATATTTTATTTTTGAGTGCGGTGTTTTCTTAAAACATTTATGACAACTAGAGCTCGAGCGTGAACCTCTTTAGACATCTTTAACAATCGACATACCCTCTATGTCTGAGTCATTACAATTATTGATAGAAGATGAACTTCATCTTAATTTTTTTGTAAAATTAAGTACCAATGTGACTTTTTCAATTCATAAGTTCATTCCGATTTTATCTTGGACATTACTGACATCGTGAGGAATCCTAAATTCATCTAAACTAATGTTATAAAGAGAAAATAATTGATTTTTTGTATGTTTGATGAGGCTAATATTATAATAATATGAAGAACTTTTAAGAAAACTGCGAGTTCATGAAAACTTTTTGCTGGCTTTGGAAGTAGGTAATCTAAAATACGTAATAAACTGAATTAATTCATTTGAGCTGAAGAGAAATCTTAAATGCAGCTTCGTATTATTATGCTATCATGAAAATTGCTCATTAATTTTAGTCTTTAGGTGTGAAAACAAAGAACAAAAGCCATCGAACAATATTCATTTGCTTTAAAATTCTTCATAACTTTTGAATACAGTCTAGGAATAATATCTTTTGTGTTCATTTTACTAAGTTTCGTTAACAAAATTTATGTTTGACTTCAATTTATAGTATAGCTTAACTAAATTAAGTTATGACTTAAGACTTAGACTGGTGCACAGTATAAATATGTAACGGTATTATATCTTCATATAAAACGGGCGAAACGACGCGCTACGAAATCTCAGTTTTGAGTGCGCAGCAGTTACGCATGGAAGCGGAAGGTTTATCCACCGAGCGGGCGTAAGTAAATATTTCAAGGTCACTGCCGAGATTTTATAATACCGTTACTTATACTGTGACTGGTGTTTTCCATCAGTGAACCATAAACAATGTAGGTACAGTCGGTAGTATTGTGTCACAGCTGTCATTCTGTCATGTTGGCAGTTGTATGAAATGGCTATGGCCGCGTCCTAACCAAAACCGACTGTCGCGGAAGCATGCGATCTTCGCGCTCTTTCGAACTCAAAGCATTTATTTCAATTAAACCATATACAGGCATTTTTAAGGAATAGTCAAAGAGTCGGTCAGTGAGAAATATGAAGTTAGTGGTCCATTTCAAAGCGTAGTAAGTACATATGGAGAAGAACGGGCAAGAGCTCCACAGATACGTTTTTAAATAAACAACTGTTACAAAATATCGGTTAAGTACATTATTCATGTTGACATTATACATGTGAGAACAATGTAAAAAGACGTGCACGTTATAAGCGTCCGTAAAAAAAAAGATAAAAAAAAAAACAAATTCAAAGACTTAAATAAATTAAAATAAGTCTTGGTAGCTAAGAGATGACCAGTCCTAACTGATGGCGTCCGTTCACTCTTTTAAATATGAATAAGTATGACATGCTCGTACGATCAATCAAGTAGCATTTGTACGTCATTATTCAGGTAAACGATCGCGTAATCGCTTTTTCGCGCGATTGTCGCTTTCGGTTAGGACACGGCAAGTTGACTTAGTGTGTCAATTTATAAACAACTAGCTTTTTCCCGCGGCTTCGCCCGCGTACCCCTTTGGGGAATGATTTTACAAAAACGCTGATACGCGTAATTCTTTATTTCTCTCCAAAAGCATAAATTTGACTTTTCATATCCCTAACTTAAGAAATGCTATGCTATGCATACAAACTTTCATCCCTTATATTTGTCCCATTGAGACAAAAAGTACTCTATGTCCTTCTCCAGGATACCAACCCTGCCAAATTTTATCGAAATCCGTTCAGTAGTTTAGCCGTGAAAAGGTAACATTTAGACAGACAACAGAGGGAGTTACTTTCGAATTTATAATATTAGTATGGATTATTTTTATCGACCGTACGTCTTAGGTTTACAAAGTAATTCACAGGTTAGGTTTTAACGCAGTCCGATGAAACATAGTTTTCTTCGGACAAAGAAAATGTATGGCCTAGGTAAGTACTAAATGTAAGGCCCATTGTGCACTCTAGTGCTGGCATTGAATTGAAATCTACGTCAACAACAAAACAAAACTCAGCTTGACCTAATAAAACAGGAATATAAAACAAAAATAAACCATCTTGACCTATTTTTTTTTTTTGTAATCCCAACGTCTTTAAATGTTTTTCTTACAAATGTACAAAATATTCCGCAATTTTGAGGAGAAAGGAATTATCACGGCACGTGGTCCGTTACTCTCTGCCCACCCCTATAGAAAATAGGTCTATGTTTGAATAATCATTTCCTTTAACAACCCCTTCTACAAAACGGAAAAAGAACTCACAAGCGTAATTTACTCAGTAAAACGTACAAATCGAGGTCACCCGGGATCGTGTCAAGGGCACCTGATATCTGATTCGTTGTTCATGCTGTTTATATTCCCCTTAAAATTACTCCTAAGTGTTGGTTTTACCTGCTTTTTACCCGTTTTCCCTCTTCCTGGGTTGTTTGTGTAATGTTATTTAGGGTTTCAAAGTAATTTTCGGATTTATGGAACCGTTAAATTGGGTATTTTATTTTTGAAATTAAGTTTGTTCGGTTTTGTTAATTAAAATTCCGTATACCTAGACCTTATTTTTTTTTTTTTTTTTACTTTTAAGTTACTAACATTAGTTATAAGCAAAATACTTGTTACAAACAACCTTGCCTTGCCTATGAAGTTTTATGTCTGAAATAAATGATTTTATTTTATTTTTGAAAAAAATTAAAAAAAATATCACGATACTCTTACAAATTATATAAATATTAATAATGCTTACATTCGTATAAAGAGTCTCCTTTATATTCATAGCTATGTTTATAAAACATTGCACAAGAAAATATTCTAATATTATGTCTGCATTATTGATAACGGCAAGATTTCAAACGAAGAAAATAAATAATTGATGAAAAATACAATGAACCAATAACACAGGCAATTTGGTTCTGCATAAATGAATATTGTGGTCTTTGTCGATAATAATAATGTGTCTTATTACAGTATCTACTATAAGTAATAAATTATTATTAATCGAATCTGGACATGATATAGCACATTACTGTCGCGACCTGCAACAGGGGCATCCATGGACGATCGTGAAAATGTGGGCCGAGGCGAAGCCGAGGCAGATATACGTGAGTCCATCAATGCCCGGTTGCGGCCAAGGCTTGTATAGTACTTTTCTCAAATAAAGCGCGGAAATTAAAATTAAGAAAATAATTATAAATTCCAGAATCTCTGTCGATAAAAAAAAAATTGCACGATTTTCTTCTTTACTTCTCAGGTCTATTTGCAAGTCAAATCGAAATTTAAATAATATCTTTGATAAGTTAACTCATTGGTTGCCATGTGCCGAAGTAAAAAAATTGTTCTATTTTCAAATAACACGACAGAATATTATGAGTTTTCATATTAATTTATTCGGTCGATAAACACGACAGGTATTGATTTTGCATAGTTCAATTGTATTTGACCAGTACAGCATTTTCGATTTATCTCGAAGAAGGTTGTCAAAATAATGATATAATTATATTCCAAAAGCATGTTGAAATACCTATGTATTCATAGAACCGATTAATCTGCCGCTATGATAACCCTCTAACCGATTTTTCTCACTAAAAGCAGACCGTTAACATTCTTTTGGTCAAGAATTTAAAGGCAGATTCCGCTGGAATCCTAAATTACTGGGAAGTATGAGAATTTCAAATAAATTCTTAGCAATTAGAGCGTGCACACAGAAAATGGAATGGAAAAATGTAAAATGAGGTGGAAACGGTCCGGCAGCGGTTACGAAACGGAACGGATTTTTATGTTTTTTCATGCACATAATGGCATTTATCCAGTGTGTTGTAAGATATCTGGAAATGTGGTGGGTTATGTAAATATTGGTATAGAGTAGACCACAGATACATACGTAAACTCACGCCTTCTGCCTAAGGGAGTAGGCAGCCACTACAGAACGCCACCTGTTACGATCCTTACAACTCCTTTTTCTTCGTTTTCGTTTTGAGTAGACCAGGTTTTAATAAAAAAATGTTGATAGTAGATGAAAACACAACTTTTTCGTCAGAGTACTTTCTAAAGACCATAATAGGTACAGCAGTTAACTGGCTTTTGGTGCAGCTATAAACCTTTTCTTATACAGAGAAGGAACGTGCATTCGTCTGCTCCTGGGAATTTCAAACAAATATGCTGGACTTGACGTTTCATAGAAACAAACAAAGAATATCCTAATACCTACTTATCAAGTACTTAGTCCTTAACCATACCTAAAACACGTATCTTCAATTAGTGGTAATAAAAAATTGCATTGAAAAGACACTCCACGCTCCGCACCATGATTTATAACCAGATTCGCAAAGAACCGTACCTCAGATCATAAATCAATCAATTATTTCAATCAAACACAGCTCACTGCTAGACAAAGGCCTCTCAATCATTCTTCTTTTTAATACTTTACACGTGAAACCCTACACGTTACCCTTGATCAACACATACACACATAAACTCATGCCTTCTTCTCAAAGGGGTAGGCCAGACACTACATTAGGTACCCCATCTGATATGATCCTTAAATATTCCTATTGTTTCGCTTACGTTCATGCATCACGGACGTCGGTTGCAAGTACTACGCACCTGGCCTTTCTGAAGAACATAGGAAATACGATACCCTTTGGTAAGACTGGTTGTCAGACTTTCGGGCTTCTGACTGCTGTCAAAGATCTACGAATGACAGCCAGGACCAACGGCTTAAGTACGTTTATTCTGAAAGTGGGCGAATATTTCACTGTTTTGATTCATTTGGCATTATTACTGTATGGAAATAAGAAATATGGCTAACTAGCGAACTAGAATATTAATCATGAATTGCAATATGTGTGTGTTTGTGTTGTGTGTTTTAGCTGTAAAAAAGGCATTTGGAGAAACCTAAATACTCGGTGTTACGATATTAATTATTGCATTTCATAATCAATATTTAAGTTCACTAGTTAGCCACATTTCATATTTCTATAAGCTAAAGTATAGTACATAATTATAAGTTCCAATAATATTGCCCAATTAATCAAAACAGGTAAATATTTGACAGCTATTTGCGACGTTGCCAACTTTTAGGATTTAAAACCACTTAACGTGATTTCCGAGGCACGGAGGAGTCTCGATATGTAATGGATGGTCACCCATCCACGGACCGACCTTGGTAAGTGTAGCTTCACCTTCGATCGACTCATGCCGCTGTTATTATTTAGTGACAAGCCCCTTCCCTTGCTCAAATCCAATATTAATATAAAATTATTACCGTTTTTCCAATATGCAAAACAGAATTTAATAATCCCATTTTAATATAGGATATGACGTCAAATCAGCCAGGGGAAATCGTATACAGGTGTCACGTCCGACTGGGTTCACGTTGAGCGGAATTACAATTAGATTTTATTAGGTTTCAAGACCTTTACTAGCCTATATACGCTCTTACCTATATGGGTTTACTAGCTTTCGGTCGGAATTTATCCCACGGGAAAGTACTACCGGGATAAAAAGTATCATATGTTAACCCAGGTTATAAACTATCTGTGTGCCAAATTTCATCTAAATCCGTTCAGCCATTTTTGCACATCCAAATATACAAAATTTTACATTTATATTATAAGTAGGGTTAGTAGAATAGTAGGATATTAGGATATTAGGATATTAGGATATTAGGATATTAGGATATTAGGATATTAGGATATTAGGATATTAGGATATTAGGATATTAGGATATTAGGATATTAGGATATTAGGATATTAGGATATTAGGATATTAGGATATTAGGATATTAGGATATTAGGATATAAGGATAGTAGGATATTAGGATAGTAGGATTATTAAGCTATTGCATAGCTTCTATCGCGGGCCTTGAGCGTGGAGACCTAATCCAGAAATTTCGTAACGAAAATACTACCTAAGAAAGAGTAGAGTTTTGTATTGAAAATTATGTTTAACTGCTTGACAACAAAGTTCAAATTTACTTAAACGAATGATACGAGAGTGTTGTATTGAAAATTATGTTTAACTGTTTGACAACAAAGTTCAAATTTACTTAGACGAATGATACGAGAGTGTTGTATTGAAAATTATGTTTAACTGTTTGACAATAAAGTTCAAATTTACTTAGACGTATGATCCTTGACTATAACATAGTTAAATTAAAACCTTTTTATTACTTTGATGTTCCCATTACGTTGTGTCAAGTTTTAAAAACTATAAATGTGAATAACAGTTCCTGTCAATGTCATCATTGCTATTTCTTGTATTCGGGTTAATATTTTACAATTGCGTAAGTTGATAAAAAATGCTATGCAATAGCTTCACCGGGGCAGTCCCCGAGTGCCACACGTCTTTTTTTTTGTTTTATTGGAAAGGTGAATTTTGAAAGTTTGAGAGAATAAAATTAAAGCTTTCTATGAAATCCATGGAAAACTTTTAAATCAGAATTACAAAAAACAATTGTCACTAACCACGTGTTTGTATGCTATATTCATCACGGAATGGTGATTGCAGTAAAGAATAAAATAAACCAAATATTTTAATTTTGCTTAAATACAATGTTTTTGTTTTATGGAGCCAGATGCTATTGTTAATAACATAACGAAACTCAAGCAGGGTCAAACTACGGGGGCAAGCAGACCGGAGTCTGGATTTGTGCCCGGTTGGTAGCAAAAGTTTTGCCCTCTATTACATGGGACTTAAACATAGCTGGCGAAATGTGTGTTTACTAATAGGTACACCTCTGCCAAACCCTTTGGGAACTACAAGCGCTATGTTATTAAACAATGAAATATCCATCAGCATTCGATTAGTGTGCATTGGGTCACTTTAATAGCGTTTACCTAAAGATAAATTTACAGAATACTTAGCTTACTCAAAATCAATTAAAAAAAAACAACGGGTTGCACTCCGGGAGTGCCGGCAGAAGTGAAAACTTGAACATTAACGTTGTGCATTTTTGAATATTTTGGAATGGTTAGGAAATAATTTTGCAGGAATTGCTTTATGTGGTTAAATACAATATTCATTAGTAGTAGTATTATATTTATTTATTTTAAAAATATAGTCAAAAAAAACTAAACAATTTATTTAAACAATTTTCATGATGTTTAGACTGCTTTTTTTTACCCATCAGTATGGGTGAAATTTCTAACCTCGCAATCTTTACGTAATGTCAATGACTGTTTATTTTGATATTTACTTTGTCGGTTGCTAGGCAACGGATCTTACGGTCAAGTCCTGACGAGAGTTAAACATTTTTTACCCATCCCAAAAAAAGTGCATAATGCCGCTAAAGAATTTTTCTTTTCAAAAAACAATTGATGTTCAGATAATAATAATACCACAGCACCCCTAGACTTCCATTTTCATAACCCCACAATAAGTTGACGCAAAGCATAAAAAAATATGGTAATTGTATCCTCTTCATTTGCATGAAAAAGGCATGGACTCATTAAGATTCTAGATCGGAAAATAATCAAAGATAATTTCAAAGGGAAGGAAATCAGATAGAAAATATAAAAACTCCGCAGTCTTGAAATATGACACTGATAAAGTTTTATTACGTTATTAGAATCTATGTGTTTCTTTCATAGCTGGCTATAGTCTGTCAAATTTAATGTGTTTATATACTTATTATAAACATAAATTATTAAATAACCCAGCTGCGCCCTGCGTTTCACCTGCATAAATCTCGATCCCGTAAGATTATTGGGATAAATGGTATCCCTTGTCCTTCTCTAGGTCTACCTATGTGCCAAATTTAATTTAAATCTGTTCTGCTGTCTAAATGTGAAAGCATAACAAAAAAAAAGGAACTCACTTTCACATTTACAATACTACTATAGTTAGAATTAGGATTATCTACAACGTGCAATAAAATAGTTAAAACCGCAGAGTTAGTTATGTATGTGAGTATTTGAATGTTAATACTCGTAGTAGAGGATCCTACCTAGGAACAACCTTCACCCTTCTGCTTAATGGATGAAAAGTATTTTTAATCAAATGTTAGAAAATATATCGCGAGTGGGTTGGCTAAAAATTTCCTTGCTATGAAAACTCAAAAATATATTTTTTATAAACATACATTTATATAGCCAATAGTCATGTATACAGCTAGCAATATTTTATAAGTTAGCCATTTAGAATCAATAAAAATAAAATTAGACTCACTCAGTATTTATTATTCGAGCAACACTTTTAATGAAACACCCTTTTCACTTATCACCGCAGTCTCTCCTCAACACAATATCATAAGAGAAAATACGCTCAAACTTATTACAAACGAACTCATAACTATAAGAACTCAGTACTCAACTCGGTACACTAACCCTTTCACCTAATACCTACTTCCATTTCATCGTCACTCTACGAATTCCCGACAAAATTAAACAGATATTCGTTAGCATGAGGAATTACCCTTCAACAAAAACAAATGAGCCGTGACTCTTGGTTGTAACAAAATAAAATGAGTGTTGACCCTTCTTGATGCTAAATAAAATGAGTTTTGACCCTTGGCTGCCGAATAAAATGAAGTATGTCAGTAGATGCCGAAATTTTATGTTATTGATACTTGGGTTGAAAGGGGGTGAATTTGCATGCTGATTGGGGTAGGAAGCTGTTTTGTTTTTATTTGGTCGTGTGATGTTAACGTGGAATATATTTTGTAGGATGGCATTTCACTTCGGTCTAAAGAGACTAAACACGGGAAGTTCATTGCTTTTAATACAATAGATAGTATTTTAGGCTATAAGATACAAACTTTTAATTTTGTATAATTTAAGAAGTTAATTTCAAGTCAAAATACTACCGCAAACAGTCGTTTACACTAAGAACCACCTTTTAAAGTCAAACAGACACCACGCTTCTCGCTCTTATTACGAAAACCGTTAGCCTAATTAAAAGCAATAATAATGTTACGAAAATACACGCAAAATAATAACACCTACACTGAAACTTGCGACGTTTCACCCCTCTGTAAGTACCCCTATCCACCCCTAATACACTGAACAGATAGGTACAGAAGACCGACTCCATAAAACGACGTACACAGAGATACGCTTCACGTAAGAGCTGCTTGCACTTGCGTACGTGAAGCGTTTCTCACTCGCGAGTACTCGCGACTGACATTTGTTTGGAACAACATGAGTTCTCCGTACGCACTCGTCTGTGTCCGTGCGTCTGTTTTAGCTCGTTGTATAGAGTTAAGCTTCTGTAGTTATTTCTTTTGTGCCTCAAGGCTGCCGCAACGAACCGTTAGGTATTCAAACTATTCACAGAATTTCTTAAATTTCACCCCCGGGCACTATACTCAAAAGATTAGCTATACAAGACTAAGGAATAATACGAGTAGAAATGGGGTTTAAACGAGTATGCAAGACTAATAAGAAGGTATTGAAAATGTAAACTTTTGTACAAACCGTTTTGAAAAGCAGTTTTTATTCACATAATAATAATATTACACCTGTATTCCCCGAAGGGCTAGTCAGAGGTGTACGAACTAAATAATACACCCACATTTCACCAGTTATTTATAAATCCCATATAATCGGGGGCGTGCCTATTGCCGTCAACCGGGCACAAGTCCTGACTTTGGGCTGCTACTGAGATAGCCCAGATGGAAAAACCAAAACTCTTTGCCCGACCTGGCAATTGGACGTGGGTCCAATTGCCAGGTCGGGCAAAGTCAGTCAGTATTATGACTTTAATGTTGAGTTTCGTATTCATTCATGGGTCCTATTTTAAGGGTTGATAACCATCCAATTCAAAGTTTACAATTTTGGATAAAGGATTTTAAGTGACATGCAAATTTATTTTGTAATGAAAATGTCAGGTTTGAGTGACATTTAAATTTATTTTTTAATGAAAACTTCATGTTTGTTTTATGAAGCATAACCGCTGTTCACATTAGTCGTAAGAACGATTTTTAATGAATAAACATGGAGCTTTTATAATGACATTGACGCCCAGTCCACACGCGATATTATTTTTTATAATGTAAACTAGCGTTTTTATGACCACTGCAGCAATTTCGCAAATATGAACGGTATTACTATATCAATTTCCCGATAAACAGGCATAATACGAAATTGTCATAGTCTATAAATATGTATTTGTTTATAAAAAAGAGTCTAAAATTATCATTGGGACCGAAATACGTCTACTGCATTATTACAATACGCATAAATACAGATATAAATATTCTGTAATTTTACATTTATGTACATTTTATATTTAGCTAGAATCACACTTATTTCTGTGGACCTTTCTGTGGACTTGTTTCTGTGGAACTACCCGATTTACACACAGTCACACATTCACAAGTTATTACGTCATTCGAGAGGTAGTTGCTGAAGATCAGCGCTGTTGATGAAAGGTTCATCAGAAATCACAGCATTTTGCTGATCGACGACCTGTTCTTGCAGAGATGCGACGCACAGCTTAATATTTCTTGTTATTTGTTACAAAAGTAGTTAACTCTGCAATCGGGATTTTGTTTTTGTTTTGATTGTTTTTTTGTTGTCATTTGCCAATGTCGCAATAGTAATATATTACGCAATGTTTATTTTCCTAGGGCCCTGGCCCTGACATCAAGCAATGAAAAGAATTATCTAACTTTTTATCGAATACGAGGTTTTTGGCTACTTTGTAATGTGGATAAAATTATAATAGGAGATCCAACAGCTATAACAAATGGATAACAATTTTTTTTTTAACATGTAGCCAATTACAGTACAACTACGATTTGATACCAATATTGTTCTAATGGTTTTTTTAAACCTTCCCCTCTTTTTCTTTGTATTTGCAGATACAATATACATATTTGTCACTCCCACAATTGAGACGAATCTAACGACACTTCAATAAGGTAAAATTCATCAAGCTGTTTAAGCTACAGAGCGTGCCAATGAAATAGACATAGCCCACTTCTGGGGAAATCGGGTAAAAACTAAAGAACTTAAGTTTTTCATACAACATAATAATATCCACATAATCACTAGTTCATTTCAAATAAATATAGTACATAATATAGGTGACTCAGAAAGTTTATTATTGCCAAATGTAATCAAAATCAAAGATTAGGAAACACTGTTATTTCTATAAAGGAACAATATTTACCGTCTGCTCATAATATTATAAGGGAGCTTACATATTAGATTGTTGCGACCTTGGTCGAAGAAAAATATAGTCGATGTAAAGATGCTATGATAATCGTGGTGAATATAAATTTTAATAAAAATATTACATTCTCAATGCTACTGACATTATTATTTGGTTTTAATGGCTTGGTTTTTCTAACAATGTTAACAGCATGATTGTGTTTTGGCAGCTAGAAGTAAGATAACCAGTTTCTCAATGGTTGGGGATTCTGGGTGAAGCTCGCTTCCAACTTCGGCCTGATCATCACTTACCATCAGGTAAGATGCAGGCTTCAGGCAAAAGCTTCCGCTTTGACGATATTTGATTTTTTATCAATGTTAATAATATTATATTTTTGTTACTAACTATTGCTCATGGTCTTGCATATGATTAAAAACTAGGTTCTAAGCGATTTTTGTGCTACTAACTTAAAGAAATCACAAGTACCACAATACCTAATCTTAACTTATATGTAAATTGTTTTGCAACTAGCCCGAATTTAAGCTAAACTCCTATTAAAACTCCACACATTCTACACTCAAATTAATGTTCTATATTACAATAAAGGTTCAAAGTTTTACACTTACTGATATAATTTAGTATTAACATGAAAATCTCATCAGCCATTAATTTTGTCGCAGTCATCTTGAGTCGCAAATTAATTGAGACCCCAGAAATCTGAATTAATAAAGCGTGTCATCATAATTATGTGCTCCAGAGAGCACACACTCTATCATAGTAGTTTGGTTATCATAGATTATGACAAAATAACATAACAAAACATCACGCCTGTATTTCCCGAAGGATTAGGCATGGAGGCAGGAGATGTACTTAATAATGCACCCACATTTCACCAGTTATGTTTAGTTTAAGTCCGATATAGGGGCGAGTCTAGTGGATTTTCTTGTCGGCTCTTCTTCATAGGAGACAACCAATTGGAACCATGCACCTAGCTTCTGACGTTTCATAGGTACCCATGTAGGTTTATGTGAAATAAACAATATTTTTTTTGTTTCAACTGGGCACGAATCCATACTCCGGGGCTGCTACTGAAAAATTATATTGGAAAAACCCAATTTTTTTAATAAAAAGGTTATATCTGCTTGAAAATTCAGTAATTTAATACCTAATATCTTTTGAAGTGTACTATTCAATTGCCATAGTTATTGATTGAATTTATCGACACCGGTCTTTGGTACCCTTTCAACACCATTTCAATTCTATTACCGTAATTCGATTTCTGTGGTCGCGGCTGTCGAGTGTGCGTCACACTTAATACTACACAAACTTAATAATGTCTAGACGAGGTCAATATGTTATTGACAATCCGAAATAATAACTAATTCGGGTAAACTTAGCTTTAGATCTACGATAAAATATTGTTTGATTATTATTTTCGCTATTATTTTTTGGGTAATGAACTCTTGAAAGAAATTGAGGATAATTATTACGTTTGGGAATATTTCAAGAACGATTGCGAGCGATGACCTACCTACAATAAAATAAACAATTATGTTTTTTTTTTGTTTTTTTTATCCCCTGAACGAACATTGACATACATAATATGTCACAGCACATGAAACCATCTAATATAAACTTATAGTGGCATTTCTTTCTTCAGATTTTCAGGGGACAAGATAGGTTATACGGTAAACCTAAATATCCGCAGGTATTGTGAGATTATTATTCTCCCGCCCTTATCCCAATTTATTTGTGGTCGGCGTTACATGTCTTTTTCCTCCATACTTTTCTATTAGTCGTCATCCCGGTAGTCACCCCCCTTTCTAGCCATATCATCTTTCACACAGTCCACCCATCGTTTCTTTGATCTTCCCCTACTCTTATAGTCATCGAAATTCATATTTAAAACTTTCCTGACGATATTTTCACAAATTGGTATTTATTAGATACTGTAATAAATATATTTCTTCAAAAACGTTTGATACATATAATAACATATCATACATCAAATCACGCCTTGTTTTCCCGAAGGGTTGGGCAGAGGTGTACCTGAAGCAGATACACCCACATTTCGCCAGATATGTTCTAAGTCCCATATAATAGAGGGCGAGTCTATTGCCATCAACCGGGCACAAATCCAGACTCCGGGCTGCTACTGAGAAATTCCAGATAGAGAAACCCAATAACATTTTGCCCGACCCGGGGATCAAACCCAGGACCTCGTGCTCAGCAGTAGCGCTTGCTACCACTAGACCAACGAGGCAGTCGTCAGTGATACATATAATATGTCGGAAATACGTTACTGAGTTGACTAATCGGGACGCCAGACGACAGAGTCTACAACATAATGCTCAGACCGGCGGGAGCTAAGCAGAGTTCATCGGTGGCGGTCAAGCAGTGAACACGTTTAGAAACTGTCGCGCATTCCGAATAGTTGTATACCTTCAGTGTGTGAATTGCTAGTGTGATTAATGTGATAGTAAATAATGATTTGATCTGAACTGTAAACGGTTTTTCTATTGCGCAATAACCAACACTACGCATAGTACGCCCACAGTAGTAAAAATATGCCTGATAATAACGAGAGAGACACATACCCTCCTCCGTCACATACTTTGTTAAGTATTACAAGTAAATACTTTGTAAACTTACTTGTACCTAAATGGGTATGATAATACGGCTGAAAACCATGTAACTAATAGTAACGTCATGGGTCCCAGCCAACTCCCAAGCGGTAAGCCAAGTGACTCAGTGCTCATATATTAATATTAGTGCTTAGTTCATGTTCCTACCTGTAGCTTAGCCCGTGTACCCAGTTTGGTGCTTAGTTGTGACTATAACTTCTTGAGAAGTGGGTAAAGGTTAATGCCCCGTTGTGAGTTATGGGTTTATGTTATAGTAATTAATATTTGCCTAATTATAATTTAAACATACATATAGGGTGAATAAACCCATCAGAAACAGTACTTTTTGAACTACATAATAATAGACATTTAATTTTATAAAAAAATTGTCAATTAGCTACAGCTTTCTCTATTATTTTTAAATGAAAAAAATAGTCAGAGCTTGGTTAAAATTAAAATACTTAGTCGAACTTATTAGAAATATATTTCGTATAACTAACGTTGATTTTACGCAAATTACAAACTGTGTATTTTAAATTCTATCTACATACATAACATAAAATCACCCCCTGTTTCCCCTAAGGGGTGAGCAGGGGTGTACCTATAGTACACCCACACTTCCCCAGAAATTCTTAACTCCCATATAATAGGGGGCGAACCTATTGCCATCAATTGGGCGTAAATCCAGACTCCGTTCTGCTACTGAAAAACTCCAAATGTTATGTAAAATCCAATATCATTTCAACTTTTATTTTATTTGATATAAAGCCTTCTTGAAAATTCAGTAATTCAATACCTAATTTCTTTTGAAGTGTACTTTTCAGACTTCGGGCTGATACTTGATCTAAAATAAGCAAATAAAAAATAAAGTCTAGACTAAATCAATATAGCACTGCCTTTACGAGTAATTCAAATAGAGCTACAGTTCGACACAAAATAGAAATCTGCATTCTTTCAAAAAAGTTAAATTAGTTCAAAATTAAACTGCAGTCGTTTCACTCAAGTTTTTAGATAAGATTTAGAATAGGTACCGCTCCAAATTAAGATCGTAGAGCTAATTCAATGTAAAGTTTTGTTTAATTTCTACAGTTGGCAGATGTTACTTCTGTGTCCATTTTAGTTGAGTCAAAGAACGGCGTAAGATTAATCGGATATTTCTCAACGGTGGCATGTGAAGTCAAATCAGAAACCCATGGGCGACTTTGCAACTCTTACACCAGGTTAGTCACTTGCCACACGAAAAGAAGAAGAGTCGGCCATAAATCTTCTTTTTCTTAGCGTGTCCATATAATTAAGGCAAAATCTTAATCTTAACTTTTTTTTATTGTTGGTTTATTACGCTTTCATGCTAAAACAGCTGAACGAATTTGGATGAAATTTGGCACATAAGTAGACCATTACCTGAGTTAGGACGTTGAATACTTTTTATTCCGGTTGTACGTTCTCGTGGGATAATTTTCGCACTCCACGCGGACTAAGCCGCGGGCAAAAGCTAGTAAATGATAAATGATTTTTATTTCTGTAAGTAGGCTTGTAAAAATGTTTTTACACGTCAAACTATTTTAAAACTAGATGAGATTGGCGTTTCCTATCCGACTACTCTAAGAAGAAAAGCCGAAACAAACTCAGAGGTTACAGTCTCTTTTAATGTTCAGACATAGTCTTGGTCATGTGAGGATCATGTAGATTGGTGTCTGAAATCGTCTTTTTATGAAAGACCTACACAGATTTGAGTGGACCTGTCTAGTAAGTGCACGCATTTGTCAGCAATCGTGCAACTCAACTCAAAACTTAAGGAGCTTAACGAAGTCGATCAATAGGTACTTTACCTTTTTTATTATTTAATATTTCTTAGTACCTAGTGAAGTCTTAAATCTTTGCAATAATAGCAAAACCATTAGAAGTTCGTGTTTTCATCACGTAGCTTAGCTACTAATGTTTTTGCTTTGGTAAGGGTCAACTTGATGGTATGTCGGTAAGTTTAATCCCAAACCAGTTGAACTTACAACAGTTAAGACTGAGTTAAAAGGCTATAAGTACACGACCATCAGTTATTTAACTGTAGATAGTTGGGCAATTCGAAAACATGTACCTTCCTACCTACTTACGGTAAACTGCGTTAATTTATTAGTTACTTCCATTGCCAAGGTAAGGAGCACGCGCCCAATAGGGATACTAACAATTGTATTTGGTCCGTCATATTGATTATTTAAAAAAAATTGACAAATATTTTTTCTTTTTTTCCGTAATCAAAAGATTACAGCAATACATTGATTTAAAATGTGACATGACGTCAGTCTCCAGTAAATTTTATACTGAATTGTGACGTTGCGAGCCCCCACTCCCCAACTTTTGATGCGTTTTATCTAAACCATTTTTTATTAATATGTAAAGCAAAAAATACGTCGTGTCTAATATTTTTTTATTATCTGACTGACGGACTAAATAGATATTTATTCCCCAGTCAACATCCGTAGTATTGTAATTTAAACTTCTTCTGAATTAAGTACATAAAAAGTCCCAAAACAAACATGAAACTGTCAAGAAACTTTTAATTAACAAAAGAAACATCAATTCATTTGCATAATAAAATACCTACCTATACCTACCTCCAGAGTATTATCAAACAATAAGTAAGTAACTCAAAAATGTTCTACAAATTTCGAAGTCGCAAGAACAATTTACGTGGCTTCCTTTAACAGTAAATATAAAGACAAAGGCGTTAACTGACAAGGTAAGGCTTCCTTGAATGTAAAATATCTTTTTAAGACATATAGTCTTTCCATTCAACTTTTTAATAACTTTTCAGCGGCTTATTTTCTCAATTGTCTCTGGGCTAAATGCTGGCCTGGCCTTGTCATTTAAGATTTTTATTAGTTTGAACTAAATGGCTGTTTGAAAACTTCGTTTGCTTATGGATGGTTGGAAGGTGACTAGGTGGCTATCTAAAGATAAAATTGAGGATGTCTCTAGTGAGTATTTACGAAATGGCACACTATTTTTGCCTGGTATTGTAGTATTATTTAATGGTATTGTAGGATCACAATGGAAACAATCACGTACATTTACACACACAGCACACACGAGGCACACATACATACCACAGACAAATCACACACACACGGAACACACCACTCACACATCACACACAAGTACACAATTGCACATAAACTATACTGCACTACACAGACTACACTTCGAGCCCCAAGATACAGACTAACTGTCTAGTTTGGGGCTCACTGGCAAATAATATATTGTAAACTAGCTGTCGGTAATATTTTAAGCTACGCAAATTGTCTCAGCATCCTGTTTACATATGAACCTGCTTCGTATTACTTGGACAATAAATATTGTGTATTTTCTATTGTTTTCTATTGATAATTTACTGTTTTTGAGATAGTCAATGAATGAAATGTTTAAAAATTGTACTGGTACATTTCTCACTGACTATACTCGTACTAGGCCTGTGAGTGTAGTATGTAAAACTACAATCCAATAATAATTGCCCTAAAATTTAGGCAGTAAGCTTTTATTATTGCAAAGATTGAAATAGAGGTCGGCAGTTTATCATTTGTGAACATAAGAAAACTACTACAGCTGTTTCAACTGTTACATCGATTACTACAATACTTAAATTTCTAAGTGGTGCAAACTCGAGGCGTTATTATTTGCGACGCGATAACGCGGATGAAGTCGCAGACAACAGTTTGTAATAAATATCCCAACAGTTAGGGTATGGTTTGGCAAACGAAGTGAGTCCGAAGTCACTTCGCTGCACCAGCGCTATTGACGATAACCCACTTCTGGGACATTGCTAAATTAAATTGACTAGAGCGAAACTACCGAAAGTGCAAAGAATAATTATCACTCCTTAGAAATCATAAAACTCTTCAAAAGCTGCAGACACCTTCCAAGAACGTATTATAATATCAAAATCAATCTGCCTAGCCTTTTCCCAACTATGTTTGGGTCGGCTTCCAGTCTAACCGGATACAGCTGAATACCAATATTTTACATGGAGCGACTGCCAATCTGACCTCCACAATCCAGTAACTGGGTAATACGAAACCCCTTGGTAAGACTGGTTGTCAGACTTTCGGGCTTCTGACAACCCGTAACGACTGTCAAAGATCTACGAATGACAGCCGGGACTAATATTTCTTAACGTGCTTTCCGAGCACGGATGATGATCTCGATCTGTCAATATGGTCACCAATCCACGGGCCAACTCCGGCAAGCGTAGGATGTTATTACTTAGCCCCGAGCTCTTCTAATCCTGTACAAGAACCTTATTACCCGGTCTTCAATTTCCCCCAGCATATTGAACTAGAAATATGTTACAAAGGTCTTAAAACCAGAGCACGGAGGCTTCCCGAAAAAGGCTTTAGGTACAGTATCGTACAGCGCACTGCAGTGAGTATGCAGATCGGTACTAAAAGATTTATACAATCTGATACAGGTTGTAACGATGTGAACAGGAATTGAGTGAAAATGGTTTTACCTTTGCCGGTCTGAAATAGTCCCAATGCAGGGCGAATTGTATCTTCTCAAAGAGAGAAGAAATGAAAATAAAAGTCGTCACTCTTGCTTAATGCAGGATAGCGATTTTAGATCGATAGATAGAAAGAATACTCTAAGTAGCTACACCATAAAATCTATTTTACATAGGGTGATGCAATGGGCGGTCTTATTTTAGACCATTATTGCCAGCAGCACACCTCCGCCGCGAAACCATAGCATCGAAAACGGAGTAGTTCAATTCAACGGGCTCGCGTCATATTCCACTTCTCGAAATTCAAGTAGCAGAACATAACGCGAGCCAGTTGAATTGAACTACTGCGGTTTCGCTGCTATGGTTTCGTGGCGGAGATGTGCTACTGGCGTAAAAGTCTGGAGATTTTGATAGTCGTTACTGCAATCAGACGCCCGAAAGTTTGACAACCAGTCTTACCAACGTGTGTTATGGTGTTACCCAGTTAATATTGCATTGTTCTCATGTAAGTGACTGTGTCTTTTTTTGAGAATAAATATCTTTAAACCTAAACCATTACCGCGCCCCCCGGTCTACTCCTAGATATGCAATGGCCTCTGTAGCCCCATGAAGCATGAGGCTTCAGGGGCTAGTGCGAATCTCGGGGTTCATTCGATTTATCGAGTCTGGTTAAACCACGCTGGGATCGGTGCATTTCATTCATTCATTCATTCATTCATTCATTCATTCATTCATTCAATAAATATCTTTAAACCTAAACCTATATATTGTGGAGGTCAGATAGGCAGTCGTTTCATGTAAAATACTAGACATCAGCTACATCCGGTTAGACTGGAAGCCGAAAGCAACAAAGTTTTTGTTTCCTCACGATGATTTCCTTTATCACCTGTCATTGATTTATAATTTACTAGCTGCGCCCCGCGGCTTTACACGTATAAGTCTCGATCCCGTGGGAATATCGGGATAAAAGATATCCTATGTCCATTACCAGGTCATGGTCTGCCCATGTGCCAAATTTCATTCAAATCCGTTCAGCCGTGTTGGCGTGAAAGCGTAACAAACCAACAAACAAACAAACTCACTTTTGCATTTATAATATTAGTTAGTATTATAATAGCTATAGGTAGCTGATGGATTGTTCGTGACAGGCAATTTCGTATTTAAATCTAGCGTTCGACTAAAAGTAGGCCACTGGGAGAGACGAAATATTTTTACCAATCTTTCTAGTATAATGCCTAATATTAATTGATTTCAAAACGAAAATCGTATTCCGTCGTAATATCTAACGTTTATCTATACTAATATAATAAATAGGAAAGATTTTTTTGTGTTTGTTTGTTTGTACCGAATAGGCTCCGAAACTACTGGTCCGATTTGAAAAATTCAGTGTTAAATAGCCCATTTATCGAGTAAGGCTATAGGCTATATATCATCACGCTAAGACCAATAGGAGCGGAGTACCAATGAAGAATGTTTCAAAATCGGGTTTTTTTTTTTTAGCGTTAGCCCAAAGTAACTATTCCACGCGGACGAAGTCACGGGGAAGCTCTAGTCTTTCATAAATTAATAATTATGGTTATCCTCTTTTAATTTTTCAGATAATTTCCTAACACTAATTATACGTAATAAGACATTACATAACATAACATCACGCGTGTATTCCCCGTAGGGTTAAGCAGAGATGTACCTGTAGTACACCCACATTTCGCCAGTTATATTTAAGTCCCATGTAATAGGGGGCGAACCTGTTACCATCAACCGGGCACAAATTCAGAGTCCGGGTTGTTACTGAGAAATTCCTTAAGGAAAAACCCAATAACACTTTGCCTGACCCCGGATTCAAACCCAAGACCTCAAGCTCAGCAGTAGTATTTGCGAACACTAGACCACCGAGGCATAAGCCATGTTTATTTAAAAAAAAAATTTACAGATAAATTTTCTTTTTTAACTAAAGGTAGGTAGGAGGAGCTCGTGGCTAAGTGATAACAAGCCGCACGGGTCGATCCATCAGGTTAAGCTACGCTTGCCAGGGTTGGTCAGTGGATGGGTGACCATCTTTACATACCGAGACTCCTCCGTGCCTCGGAAAGCACGTTAAGCCTTTGGTCCCGGGTGTCATTTGTGGATCTTTGACAGTCGTTACGAGTCGTCAGAAGCCCGAAAGTCTGACACCAGTCTTACCAAGGGGTATCGTATTACCCAGTTACTGGGTTGTGGAGGTCAGATAGGCAGTCGCTCCATGTAAAATACTGGTATTCAGCTGCAACAGGTAAGACTGGAAGCCGACCCCAAGATAGTTGGGAAAAGGCTAGGAAGATTGATTGAACTAAAGGTAGGTTCCCACAATTACTGCAAAAACTAAACAAAACATTATACGAGTAGTACCACATTCTTGCTTATCAAACCATCCTTAATATCACCGCCAGCCTATGAATATTACAAAATCTAATGAATATTTATTCGTAATAATTTCACTATGAAATGGTAATTGCTAGGGTCCTAAGCAAACAGATTCCTATTTTGATAACACGACTGTTTTAGCAAATAAACTCTGATAACGGAATGTGTTACCGGATTTTTGGCTTACTAAATAGTAGGTATTGTTGTTTTTGTTCAGGATTTTGTTGTAGAAAATCGAGAAAATAAACCAAAGTTCACGCCTGTAATCCCAGAAGAGTAGGCAACAATATCCCATACACATATTTTGCTAGTTATGGTTTAAGTTCCATTTAATAGGGAGTGAGTCTAATTGCCATAGACCGGGCTCAAATCCAGACTCCGGGCTGCTACAGAGATCCTTCACCGATTTCAGTAATATCTAAGATATACTTCTCATTCTAATTCAATTCAAATCAACATTTAATAATAAAATCTTAAATTCATACATTCACTCTTTTTTTGCGATGTTTTAGTAGTTGTCCTAGAGCTGTAAAATTTTTTGACCTGTAACAATGTTGCGGAGGGACACTGATCTTCTAAGATACAGGTACTAACCTAGTTTAGAGGTCAGGGTTTCAATGTATTACTACCTAGCATACTTCTACTATACCATTGTAATAGTTATTTAGGCTTAGTAGTTCAATAAAGATTTTATTTATTAATTAATTTATTTATTTACTCACTGACAGACAACGCACAGCCTAAACGCTCGATCTAGAAGCATGAAATTTTGCACTAGAGTTCCTATAACCCGGAAGGGAGCAATTTTTGAAAATTCATTCTTGTAGAGGATAAAACAGAGACACTAGATGGTGTACTTCGTAACACGCGAACCAGAATTTTGATTTTTACCTTTTTTGACTGTTCTTTTGGGTTTTTCCAAATTTTATTTTATTCTAAGCTACCTCAGCTTTGAAACAAAAAAAAAGACGTGTGGCACTCGGGGACTGCCGCGGCGAAGCTATTGCATAGCATTTTTTATCAACAAAATATTAACCCGAATACAAGAAAATAATAGCAATGATGACATTGATAGGAACTGTTATTCACATTTATAGTTTTTAAAACTTGACACAACGTAATGGGAACATCAAACTAATAAAAAGGTTTTAATTTAACTATTAATAGTCAAGGATCATTCGTCTAAGTACATTTGAACTTTATTGTCAAACAGTTAAACATAATTATCAATACAACACTCTCGTATCATTCGTTTAAGTAAATTTGAACTTTGTTGTCAAGCAGTTAAACATAATTTTCAATACAAAACACTCTTTCTTAGGTACTCGTATTTTCGTTACGGAATTTCTGGATTAGGTCTCCACGCTCAAGGCCCGCGATAGAAGCTATGCAATAGCTTAAAAAAATAACAAAAAATAAAATGGTTAAGTAATTTTCGAGATTTTGCGAGATGGATTATTATTATGTTTATAGATAAACCTACATGCCACTTATGAAACGTCAGAAGTAGGTGCACGGTTCCAATTTGTCTTTTTATATAGAAAAAAAACAAGGAGTTGGTATAAAATCAATTCATTGTTAAAATAGAAACAGGCAAACAGTAATTTCTTTCAACACCTAGAAACAGAAAAATATTAATAACTACAACTTGACCACTAATATTAATAACTCGACACTGATATTTTGTGTCCCAAACCTATATTAGTTTGAGTACAAAATAATTACAAGAAGCAATTTACATTCTATTCAAGTGCCTAAAATTACAGGTATTGGATTGTTTTGAAACAAATACTAAAACTAAAATTCTAGGTTTCCAAATATGGAACAACAATGGTATCTATTTCATAAATATACATCGTGGAGTTATAAACGAATCATATTCGTGGCGGCACTCATTTGACTTGTGACCATAATAATAATTTTATTTATAATCATATACAGAATTGACTGTACCTGGTTGTATTGCACTCGGCCTAATGAGTCTTAGCACTGTTTCGCCACTGTACTTGTGCAAAATTTAAAAAAGAGTAACTATGGAGTCTTGCCCATTCTTCTCCATAGAATACCTTTGAAAGAGGCAACTAGAATCAATTCTATTTTTTTGTAAATATTGACGTTCAAAACTATATTTTAATGGCCTGCTTGACTTATATGATTTGACTTTGACTTTGAGTACCTATGTAGCGAGACAGTGCCAAGGCATTGCAGTCAGGTACAGTCAATAACAAAAGTCGCTGAACTTTTGAACGAAAGAAGGCTTTTCCAGTATTAAGACTACGCTTGCATTCGTTTGGAATGTAGCTACCCTTTGGCCCCCGTTTAATGGATATGACATATAATATCTGTATGTACCTACTAAGGCCTATTGTTTAACGCATAATACTGTGGCGGCTTCTTAATCTTCTTCGCCACATGCAAACTACGCATCAAATACCGCACAAAATCCTTACGTCGTACAAATCCCGCATCGCGTAATGAGTTTAGCGCGCGAACGACATCTTTAAGATTATCCGACATCCATCGTTGGGCAGTTGCCCGCCAGACACGACACCCGTCTGGTTGGAGGATCCTCCCTTTTCTAAAGAGGATGAGTGAACTTAACACCCTGTCCCTCATGCCTCTAAAACATTAGTCTTTAGTTCAGCTATGTATGCTGACTGACTATAAGTGAGAACACCAGAATAATATAAAGCAAATGATTAAAATCTTCTACCCTTATTTATATACTTCACAAGCTTCCGTCAACGGCTTCGCCCGCTATATATCTTCATAAATTATATAAGCTTATGTTACTCAGTGATAATACAGCATTCTACTGGTGAAAGAATATTTAACATCGGTTCAGGAGTTTTTGTTTTATTCATTCATTTAACGAAAATATAAATCGTTTCTCTTTATATAGTGTCATAATCATAATCAGCCTATAATGTTCCCACTGCTGGGACACAGGCCTACCCTCTTCGAGAGGGAGTGGGCTGCAATCTACCACGCGGGCCTAGTGCGGGTTGGTAGATGTCACGTGTCATCGAATTTTTGGTTCTAGAACATTTTTCCTCACGAATGTTTTCCTTCACCGTTTTGAGAGCAGTGGTGATGAAATCATTTACACAAAGTAAAGCGCCTACCTGGGTTCGAAACCACGACCTACAACTCGTAAGTCAGGGCCGTTACTGGGCCACCACTACTCTAATAAAATATTATTAGTGAATGAGTGAATATTAGTGTAATGTACAGTATTGGAACATAGGCGGACTTAAAGCCACAAGGCATGCGCTACCAGTCGACCTTCTAAATACCTACATTATACTGCCTACTTTAATTATTAGTCTGTAAAAATATCGCTTATAAACTCTCATTTCTAAACCTTTTTAGCTCAACAATTTCGTAGCTCCACTATAAAACCCTTGCAAAAAACTGCGCTATACACAAGTTGCCCCTCCTATAATCTCAGTCGCCAGTCCTGAGACAAACAGCCCATTCTTTGGAGAGCATAATGAGAGCGCCTAAGAGATTATGCTGCTCGAAAGCAGCTACTTCGCTAGACGTAGACTTCAATATTTGAGCTAACCCTAGCTATAGTTAGATAGATTACTCTTTACTGAAGGTTTGTCAATTTGAGACACTACGCCAATTTGCCGTATTATATAGCCATTTCATACAACTCAAACTCAAACCATTTATTTCAATTAAACCACTTACAGGCACTTTTGAATTGTCAAGTCGGTCAGTCAGAAATATGAAGCTAGTTGCCCATTCCAAAGCGTAGTAGGTACCTATGGAGAAGAACGGGCAAGAAATTCCACGGACACTCTTTTACTGCTGTCTGAACTGTCAAAGAAAGACTGTTATGATTTGATTATACAAACAAAAGTTGGTAGTTTTGATAAACA
Organism: Conistra vaccinii; assembly: GCA_948150665.1. NCBI lineage: Eukaryota > Metazoa > Arthropoda > Insecta > Lepidoptera > Noctuidae > Conistra > Conistra vaccinii. Next base: position 19,595,309 of record OX411327.1, read on the forward strand.
ATTAATAAGTCCTAACTTTAATTTAAGATGAAAATAGAGGACCGTATTATACATACATATTGTTACATAAATATTATGAAAACACATATATGTGTCTATGTGCTAGCTCTCGAACCATCGTACCTTTTTTGTCTTATCTTATATTATAGTACCGTAACTTGATTTAGTAGAAATTCAAAATTAAAAGTCGTATTATTCAAATTAAGCTGAGAATCAGCAATACTTGAACGTGAAAATTACATATGACAGTCACTAAACGCGCCCTTCGCCACTTCCTAGAGTTTTAGCTTTGAAGAAGTGGCACAACCAACTCCCCAGCAACACATAATGTCTGTTAAGTTCAAAGAACTTGATAACTATTACTCCGCGAAAAAAGCCTTGAGCACATCTATAGTATATCCATTTGGTTTCGGTATATATGTAGAATAGGCACTACCGAAACCAAATAGCTTTTAATATTCGATAATATTACTAAGTAAAGGAAAATTGTATTCACCAACTTATGTAGTCATGCGAAACAATTGTTATCTTATACCTACCTAAAGTCTTGAACCTAAAAGTATATGGCCCATTACTTTAGAAGAAGCAAAATGTTTACTAAAACCACGCAAACGTTTGGATTCATATACGTAATATCATGAAAATATAAGCCCTGAGAACCTATATAAAGAACTATTTTACGAGCTGCCTTGTTACCAGACTATTAACTAAATTCGACTTCGTAACATAACATAACATCACGCCTTGTTTCCTCGACGAGTTGACTAGAGTTGTACACCCACATTTCACCAGTTATGTTTAAGTCTCATGTAATAGCACGAGCTTACGACCATCAACCGGGTACAAATCCAGATTCCGGGCTGCTACAGAGAAATTTCAGATGGAAAAACCCAATAACACTTTGCCCGACCCAGGAATCGAACCACATGTTAGTAGCGCTTGCAACCAATAGACTAATAAAGCAGTCTACGCAATAACAATGATTTTAGTACAAACAGTTCAACGGTTAAAGCGTGGACTCGCAAGTGTGAGGTCATGACTTCGATCTTCAGCCGTTGCGCTGTTAATGTGGTACTCTTGGCACAAGCATAGCTTTGTAAGTGTTAGCAAGAATAGTATTCCACGTAGTAAAAGTTGAGCCACGAAAATCGCCCTTATTATTACAAAATAAGGGCGCTGTCCAAATCAAGTTGCTACCATCTAATATGTGGCTGACTTTGCATGTTTCACTAGTAATAATCTTTATAATGAAACTAGAACTTAAGTGACTTAAATTATGTTTATATGGAGCATAGGAGGCGTTCTATAGTTTCTGCCTACCCCCATGGAAAGAAGGCGTGAGTATATGTATGTATGTATGACTGTATGTATGTAGAACTTAAATAGATTACCAACTTTAATTATTTGTACCTTCTATTTGAAGGCATGAATTTCACCAATGACACTGAACCTGTTCAAGATTTCTAAACCGCGTTCAAGAGCTGTCAGTATCAATATTCCACAACAATTTTGACACTGACAGCTTTTGAACTTAAGATAATGCTGAACGCGTTTAGTTTCAATAGTGAAAATCGCCCTAAGACATGATTTTATTCTCCGTAACTTACTTGGCAGATATATTCGTAAAAATACCATTCCATTTTCCAATTTATTGAGTTCTGTCTATTTGGACATCCTGAATCAAATCATTAACATACATTATTATAGATTAAAGTGCTTTCCGTACTTTCTACCGTGCTTTCCTACGCAAAGGATGTTCATGCCGTTTTCACCATTAAGAGAATTTATTCCGGAAGGTTTATAATTATGTACTGTAGACGCTTTGCTCCATAAGGTTTAAAATGCAAACTCCGCAAGTTCAGATGAATGACTTGATTATGAAACCAACATTTGATTTGTAATTAGAATAGAAGAAAAATTTAGACAGTCAGCCCCCGGCTGTCATGCGGCTCGTTATAAAATATTATAATATAAAACGTAGTTCCATTTCTAGAAATAATTATGCTATACACAATATAACCATTTTATTTTAACCTCGTCCCGGTACCGCAGACAACATAGTGTCTACAGTACCTACATTAATATTAATATTATAGAAATCTCTATGATTTTTCAAGTCGTCAAAACCGTGGCAAGCAGGGATGGGATGCTAGTATTACAATAATACGCACTAATACCCTTCAAATGCACAAGAACTTCTACCCTTTTCGCAGTAGATGACTAAGACCTGCTGTGAAAGCTCACGATGGACCGATCTTTGCTCTAATCTCACTGCAATAGTTAGCTTTAAGCTTGGACTTAGTTGAAATGTCGTTAGCAAAGTTCGGTTTAAGACGCTGAAGGACTTATAAAGACTGGAATCTGGGATAGATTCTGCGCATTTAGCCTTTTGAAATGCCAAAAGACCATTTCGCGTAGAAAGTAATTTCTCATCGTAATAAATGTTATGGATTACTTCAAAAATTGTATTACTTATTTTTCTTTTACTTTTTACCAATTACTTGTAAGATGTTTAAATATAATATTCTCATATAATAAATATAATTATCTCCTATGTAAATAATATAAATCATAATCATCTTTTTTTACTTCATCAAAGTCGGATATAAAACCCACGTTTTCCTCAAGAGAACGTTGAACATTTAACTTAAATACATCGTCGACTAAAAATATCATAAAGCACAATTTTTCCCTCTTTTCAATACCAATTTATACTTCTGCGTTTTGTCCCCAAAGTAATTTTCTCGAGAACAATCACTGTCACTGCATCAAATCAGAATCGTACTGTCGAAAATAAATAAGAATCGTACCAAGACTGAATCGAAGGCAGAGATATTGACACAGTAATGTGAATAGTCACAAAAGACAATTGGAGAACATCTCTACGACACGAGAGGCGCAGTTTTCATGATAGAATTGGTACCTACTTAGGTCCTACGTAGGTCTTGGTTTTAATAGAAATTCCTCGAGTGTCAGTAGGTAACATTTTTAAGACTAGATGCAAAAAACAACGCTCTTTTAAGTTTAAAATAAAAATACGTAAAACATATTTTACGTTTGCATTTTAATTAATCCGCTAATGAAACCGTAAATATTCTCTCAAAAATTCCGACGCAATATCATTACCATAAAAAACGGAAAAAAACAAATGTTGAACAACTGTTTTAAGAATAATAGCGAGAAAAAAATCTCCATAATTTTATGAAACAACATCAAACCTTATTTAAGATCTTCACAAAATTTTAAACTTGCTAAATTAATTAAAGGCTTTCAGAGAATCGTAAAAGAAAATTTTCGTCCATAAAGACGTTAAGCGCTGCCATTAACTAATCACACTTATCATTAAAAAGTATCCATACCATTTTTCCGAACCATCAAACAGGTTTATCAGCAACCACGTAACTACTGGTATCCAACACACACATCATTTAAGTACTACACCAAATTATTCACACATTCGTTATGAACTATGACACCAAATAAACCACATACACCGAAAAATTAACAGTACAAGCTACGAGACGTAGCCGCTACGTGGACTACGCGCGGCTGGTGCTACGAAACTGCCGCTACGGCGGTACGAAGTTAGCCGAAGGCCGTCGGAAAGAGCCGAGCCAGCGCAGGGGGAGCCGAGGCGAATTTCGCTCAGTCTTTCATATTTTATATCGGTCGGGACGAAGCGGAATTACAGAGTTTGCTCGGGTGGGTTTTTATAGCGTAACGGAACCATAGCGGCTGCCTGCCATTCTATTTCGTAGGTATTTTTTCGACTTGTGAGCTGTACGCGAATTTTTCTACATTGTTTGCGTTGCCCTCAGACAACTTGTGATTTTAATAGTGTGACGTGAGCACAAAAGCTCCATTGAAGCTAATATGAATTGGCGTGTTTGATGTTATTGTAACGACTACCGAATTATTGTACGTTGTAAGGTAAATTCAAAGTTAATGACCTTTTCGGTCGAGTTATTGTGTTTAATATAGTTCCTTGCGTGATATAGTTTTGCAATTTCGTTATGAATTGCGTTCTTAGTTGAAAGACGGATCCTTTGAAGTTCGGGGCTCAAGTACGGATTAAATTATTTATGGTAATCTATACGTAGATGTGTGTAACATAAGGTAGATGGGTAACATGAGCCTCTCCCATGGATTATTCGGTGGTTGTAACGCCTCGGGGGAAATACCTCCATGGTCTTTACGTGTCGGGTGAATTGGTTAACATTATGTTTTATTTTTCGATACATATTGAAGGTTGTGGCCTGTTTTTGTTCTTTGGCCTCGATTTCAATAATTATAATCAAATATTGTAGTCAGGGGCTCGAAATATTTTGATCGACCTCCTATCTGATTCTAGGATCTAAACATCAGGTTACTAATGACTAAAAAAATTGCATGGTAGTAGAACTAACGAAGCTGCCCACCTTGTTTTCATTGCTTGACTCTCCCTCTTCCTCTAGTTATCCCCCCCACTTTCAGTACATTTATGACAACCACAGTAAAAAATTACGTTCATCAAATAGGTACTCGTGTTATTTAATGTCCCACTCACCGCACAGACTTCATTCACTCTTCCTTCTTCGTTCAGTCAATCTCTCTGTCGAATGTGCCCCCCTGGAAATCAGGATAGCAATCAACCGATTATCTTTTAAAGTTCGCGTGCACATTCGTAAAAAGCTGGCAGAATCATCACAAGGGTAATGTTTTCCCATTGTTTGTCTTATTTGTTTAAGTATATTCGTGTATTTATGTTTATTTATTTTTGCTTTTTAAAATTACGTATATATAAAATACTTATAATTTGTAATTCGTGTATCATAAAAATATTAAAAAATAAACCTCAATTTTCGTAATTGCACCTAATAATGTCTGTCTCTGCATTACCCAAAGGTTGACTGGTAGAAAATACTCAATCTACCTCTGTACATTTATGTGCTTGAAGTGTTAAAAAAATAAATAAGCAGCAACATAAAAAAAATGTGACTCTCGAATCAATAATGGACTAATGGTTTTAAATAATAGTCTAGTATTTGTTGTAGAGTTTCTTGACCGTACTTCTCCATAGGTTAGATGCATAATACGCTTTGGAATGGGCAACTAGCTTCTTATTTCTGACTGACCGACTCCTTGACAATTCAAAAGGTTGAAATATATGCTTTGAGTTTGATTTTAAAACTACACAATATCGCAGTATTTATTTAAGAGTTTTTTAAAGACCAGCTAAGAGAGGGATAGGTTTTACAGAAAATTACGATTGTTTACTAAAACAATCAGTACAACATTCAAACTGGGTTTAAGTAAATTGAAATCTCGATAGTTTCTCATACAATTGAGACTAAAGACTAGAATGGATTCAACAAAGTGTTTCGATTGATTTGATTGGAATCAATCGAGTCCTATTTACGGATAGTGATTTTCAGCTATTCCGGCATAACTGGGATTTTGTATGCTTACGCTGTTTTCATTTAGGAACTGCTGGTTTGAGAAGTAGAAATTATCGGTTTATATTGAAACCAGTTTAATCCTCGCCTTCGCCCGCGTAGAGTACGACTTTTATTTTCTGATCGGGCCTCGTTTTCGCCTCAATCTCGCCTGATGGCGAAAGCGATGGATAAGGTCTATGATGAAACAAACATGTTCAGAAGATGCCTGTTTACTCTTGCTTTGAAGGCAGACAGGTTATATGTGGAAGGGAACACAGGCGCTAGCAGAGAGTTCCAGACTTTGGCTTGTCGAAAAATAACCTATAGTAATACCGGGATTTAAAAGTATCCTATGTCGTAATCCAATCCGAAGCTGACCACCCTGAATGCGCAGCGAGGTTCGGGCAAGCGTCGATGAATGAGCGGCAGAACACCGTGAGCGTTGACGAATGAAAGGCCTGTACCGCACCTTCGTCTTGCCGCGCACATACCTAACGCGAGGAACAGCGGTCGCGATCAAACTATAATAGGCAGTTCCATGATAGACGTGAAAAGTTAACACACAGACAAGCAGACAGGCAGACAGTATGCATAAGTACCAGCAGTAGTCTGAATTAAGTTCTGGTAGAGAAAATACCCTCCAATATTCTTCCGATTGATAACGTCGCAAGGTATAATTAGTTTACAAAGGATAATTAGTAGGTACTTTCCAGCATTTTCCTGTTGTGATCGCCAATTTGATTATCCAAACGTAATAATTATGTTAATAATGTTTTGTAGTAACGTAATTATGAGGTACAGATATTTCATTTAACAAAATGTTAAAGTAAAATTTTAATTTTAATCTACTTTTTTATTTTTTTAAGATACATTCAAATCACAAACGTCATTATTTTGATAGTTGTATTAGATAAAACGGAAAGTTGACGTATTGTGTCAATAAATGATACACAATTAATTTTCAATCATCATCATCATTTCAACCAAAAGACGTCTACTGCTGGACCTAGTCCTCCTCCAAACACCGCCACTTTGACCGGTCCTCTGCTTCTCGCGTACAGCGGATTCCTGCGCCATTCACCAGGTCATCGGTCCACCTTGTGGAAGGTCTTCCAACGCTACGTCTTCCGGTATGCGGTCGCCACTGCAGATCCTTTCGGCCCCATCGCCCATCTGTTCTGCGAGCAATGTGCCCTACCCACAGCCACTTAAGTTTGCCAATTCTTCGGGCTATGACATGACGGTTACCTTAGTACTCATGCGGATCTCTTTATTTCTGATTCGATCACGTAGGCAAGCTCCAAGCATATAGCCCTCTCCATTCCCCTTTATGTGATTTTCAACCTTCCAATGAGTTTTTATGATTGCCTCATTGGTCAAGTGGTCGCAAGCACTACTGCTGAGCATGAGGTGCTGGGTTCGATTCCCGGGTCGGGCAAAGTATTATTAGGTTTTTCTATTTGGAATTTCAGTAGGAGCCGGAGTCTGGATTTGTGCTCGGTTGATGACAATAGGCTCGTCCCCTATTACATGGGACTTAAACATAACTGGCGAAATGTGGGTACCTGTAACAGTTACACCTCTGCCCACTCTTAGGGGAAACAAGGCGTGATGTTACGTTATGTTATGTAATAAGATTTCTTCTAGAGAATTTCCCTAATTGTACGTTACAAATAAAGAAGGGTAGTTATTAAAATTAAATAAATTATTTATCTAATGAGTTTCCATGTTTACATGTTTCAGATAGCGTAACTTGAAAACTCACTTTAAAAACAACATTTAAGTAGCTATTATAATAAAATAATGAGCCATTCACCCTAATTTTAATATCAGATAACAGCTTTAATTTCTTTAACTATATTGACAAAATAATCAGCTGCGGAGCGACGTTTGCACCCTCTACAATGATTTATGTATGTTATATGATACTGAACTAAGAATGGGACACCCCATATCGTTCATGGGACCGTTACCGGAAATTAAGGGACGGTATCTGTCGCATGTAGCCCACATTACATCTACCTTCACTATAGCATCGTTATTAAGGAATTCTTCCGTTAGTTGTCATTTTACTTCATTTTCACGATAATAACATAACATACTTTGTAAAGTATTATATTATTTTAATTATTGTGAATGTGAGGACTATGTGGATATTATTATTTTTTCTTTTCTTTCATAAATTTTTTCCTTCTCAGTTAGTTTTAATGATGGTCTGGCAGTTTTTGCGGCCTACCCAATTGTCCTTTCTTTGGTATTGTTCGTCGAGTTGAGCTCCACGATTACTGACAAATGCTGACTCGATAGGTCCACTCAAATCTGTGTGGTTCTTTCCTCAAAAGACCATTTCAGACACTAATCTACATGGTCCTCATATGACCTAGCCAAGATTCTGTCTGGACTTTAAAAGAGACCGTGACCTCTGAGTTTATTTCGGCCTTTCTTCTCAAAGTAGTCATAATTGTTTAGGCGCAAGTACACCCACATTTCTCCAGTTATGTTTAAGTCCCATGTAATAGAGGGCGAGCCTATTGCCATTGTCTAAGTCCCATGCAATAGGGGGGAGCCTATTGCCATCAACCGGATACAAATCCAGACTCCGGGCTGCTTCTGAGAAATTCCAGATGGAAAAATCCAATAACACTTTTCCCGACCCGGGAATCAAACCCAGGACCTCATGCTCAGCAGCAGCGTTTGCTACCACTAGACCGACAAGGTAGTCACAACAATAATTATATATACATTTATTATAAATTAAAGTCGCTTTTTATGTCTGTCTATGTGACCACGTTATTCTTCTAAACTACGAAACAAATTTTGATGCTGTTTTCTCTATCATTAAGAAAAGTATGAAGTACAGTTGCTGGCTGTACCTCGTGGCCGCACTAATCTGGTAAATGAGGTGCCCGTGACGCGGGCGCTTCGCACCCTTAACCTTGTAGCAGAGGAGATACACATTTCTGCTTGTACACTGAGTGAATTCACAAGGATAACATTGTATGTAATAAGTTTTAGAAAATAAGTTGTTATTATTAAGTTTGCTTCACTATTGCATTGGGTTTTATCTGTAATAATATTGGCAGTGTATAGAGTGCCACCAGTGGCACTATCGGATAAAGGGCCACTACAGGCACCCTAGTAACACCGCCTCGGCTCGGCCAAAGTGCCGCAAGCATTGGATTGTCATTGTCACTGTCACTAAGTCACGTCACTTGGTATTTTGTTTGATTGTCGAGTTTAGATCGCTGTAAAACACCACATTCCCAAAACATTACATTCTCTTGTGCCTAAACGGACCCTGGCACTTCGCCGGCCGCTATTGCGGCACCACTCGCTACGCTCGCTCGGGTCGTGCGTAGTGTGGTCATAGTTCTAACCTAACCTAACCTAAATAACAAGTGACAGTGACATGCGGCACTCTATACACTTCGAATAATATTTGTAAGTAATTATAGCTAAAAAGCTCAGATGCAACAAAGGTCAGTTCAAATTTACGTATCTAAATGTATTATCTCTATATTTACGTTATTGTAGCATAAGTTCTTACTTGACAAGTCTGTTTTTTTCCTTGCAAGTGCGTTGAAAAACGTCGTCTGAAACGCGTGTGCATTGATCATTACACTCTCGGCTAAACGACCAACACAGCACACTAGTATCATTTTTTTTTTTTTTGTTTTTTTGTTAGTGTTCTTGCAATCTGTTGCTTGTGAACATTCAGCATAAGGTTTGGAATTTATTAATTGTCTTGAGGGGCAGTCAGTCCAGCGACGTACGCCCTTACGTGTCATATTCCCATAGATCTCTAGGGGACTTTCGTTTTAGCCTTTTGAATGTTGAGTCATTATTCATTAAGTGCGTGACCAGTAAGTTTGGATGAATGTCTAGTCTGTTCCTGTACGATTTCATTGAGTGTTTAATCTCTTCTTGAACTGTTCTGATTTCAAGGTCGTGGTGTAATTGTTGGTTAGTTATGAACCAAGGAGCATTAGTAGTTATCCTCAGCATTTTAGACTGGAACCTCTGGAGTATTTCTAGGTTTGAGTTGGAGGCTGTTCCCCAGAGTTGGATTCCGTAAGTCCAGATAGGTTTTAAAATACATTTGTATAACAGCAGTTTGTTTCCCAGCGACAACTGCGATTTTTTGCCGAGTAACCAGTACATTTTCCTTAGTTGGATCCCTAGTGCTTTTCGTTTTGTAAAAATATGTTTTTTCCAGGTAAGACGACGATCCAAATAGAGTCCAAGGTATCTTGCTTCATTTGCTTGGGGTATCTGAACACTGTTGAGCGACACAGGGGGACATGTTTCGCGTCGCGTCGTAAAGGTCACCTGTACCGACTTAGTCTCATTTGCTTTTATCCGCCAGGTAGTTAACCATTCTGTGATGTTGTCTAGGGAGCGTTGAAGCATGTTACTTGCTTGTGCGGGTTCATCATGGGCGGCCAAGGCTGCTGTGTCATCAGCAAAAGTGCCGATTACGACACCGTCTGTCATAGGCAAGTCTGATGTAAAAATCAGATAGAGGATCGGACCAAGCACGCTTCCCTGTGGCACTCCTGCATGAGCCCTGTGAATTTTGGTTGTATCTTCTCCTTGCTTGACGTAAAAAAACCTGTCGGCAAGGTATGATTTTAGGAATATGTAATAGTTTGTCGGGAGTTGGTTTTTTATTTTGTATAATAAACCCTCGTGCCAAACTCTGTCAAAGGCCTGGGAAATATCTAAAAATGCCGCGCAGAAATATTTCTTTTTTTCGAAGGCTTTATGGATTTCATCGACCAGCCTATGCACCTGTTCTATCGTGCCATGATTTTTTCTAAAGCCAAATTGGTGGTCAGGTATGATTTTATTTTCTGCTATTACTTTGTTTAATCGCTTCAAAAAAAGTATTTCCATAACCTTTGACAGAACGGGTAGCAAGCTGATCGGTCTGTAGGAAGCCACGTCTTCAGGAGCTTTACCAGGTTTAAGGATCATTTTAATTTGTGCTACCTTCCATTGAGGTGGGAAGATGCCTCTGATCAGTATGCAGTTAAACAGGTGTGTCAAAAAGTGTATAGCTATCTCAGGTATTTCACGAAGTAGTTTTGCGGTAATCAAGTCGTATCCGGGGGCTTTATTTTGTTTTAGATTTCTAATTGTTTCCATGACCTCACTCGTCTTAATCTTTTCAATTGGGAGGTCGAGTTGATAAGGTTCATTAAGTGAGTTAATAAGTTCTTCATTGTTGGTTATCGATGCGTTCCGGGCAGTGTTCGGTACGAAGACATCGGCTAGATGAGCGGCAAAGGCTTCTCCTTTCTCTAGGTCACTTTTTGCCCAGGAACCGTCCTTTCTCCGTATCGGCGGATTAGATGCAGTAGGTCTTTTGAGTTTTTGGGTTGCTTTCCAAAGGGAATAGTCACTAGCAGCTGTAGCATCCAGATTTCGCAGATGGTTTTGTACATTATCGTCCCTTTCAGCCTGTAATAGTTTTTTAAGTTTATCCGTTAGGTAGTTCAGCCGTGTTTTGTCCCCGGGAAATCTAGTTGTTTGCCACAATTTACGAGCCTGCCTTTTTTCGGCTACTAGTTCGCGAATGGGCTTCGAGCAGTCTGGTTCCGTGTATTTCTTGGCAGCAGGAGTGCTATCCCAAGCAGCGTTTTGGACACACTCGTTGAAATGTTCAACCGCTGTCATAATGTCCTCTTCGGTTTTAAGAGGCAGGTTGGTATTAATCGTAGACTCCACTATGAATCGGAATTTGTCCCAGTTGGTCCTACGTTCATGTAGCCTTGTTATAGGTTTAGTATGCATGAAGTCCTGGGAAACCTCTAGTAGAACTACACTATGGTCAGATGAGAGGTCTTGAAGGGAAGTACATTTGAAACAATTAGTAGGAATCCCCTTTATGACACTGAAGTCTACCAAATCTGGTATTTTTTTAGGGTCAGTCGGCCAGTAAGTTGGTTCCCCGTTCGATATTGTATCTAGTCGTAGATCGGTTATAGCTGCCTGCAATTGACGTCCTTTGGGAGTTGTTAAGCGAGAGCCCCATTGTGTATTTTTGGAATTATAATCTCCACCTGCTATAAACCTTAGGCCTAGCGTATTGAAGAAATTGACGTAATCTTCTTTTTTGATCGCATGTTTTGGGGGAGAATACAATGCAGTGACAGTCAAGTGTCCCCGCCAATCCTCAACAACAACACTTGTGGCTTGTATCTCAGGAGTTTTAAATGGCTCCGCTTCATGGTGTTTGATATTATTCTTATTGAGAATTGCAGATCCTCCGTGAGCCGTACCATCCGGATGCATTGTTTGGTAGAATTTGTAATTGAAGATCCTGAGGTAATTTTTTTTCGTGAAGTGTGTTTCAGATACCAGTAAAATATCAATTTTGTGTGTTTTTAAAAATGTTTCTACTTCTAGAACATGGTGTGGCAGCCCATTGGCATTCCAAAGGGCTATTTTTAACGAACAGAATTTGTCAGTTTGGTCATGATTTCCATTAGGAGATTTGTTATTGAGGTTAATTGTTGCATTAGTTGTGTCATAGTATTCATGATTTCTTTCATGTCATTGTTGTTTGTTTGGACTTTTGGTAGTTCATTTGGATTTTGCTCGCTGGCAGGTTCGTGCGCAGGTTTGTTGGATGTTAATGCTCGTTTATATGATGGTTGGTCTTGTTGCCTAGTAATGTCCGTCTTATCAGGGTTATGTATGAGGTGCATTGTCTGTCGGTGTTTTGCTGGTTGGGTTGGATATTTGATGTTCTGGAGCTCCTTATATATTGAGCAGCCTTTATAGTTTGCAGGATGGTTACCATCGCAAAGTACACATTTAACTGAGTCCGACCTTTCTTTACGTTCGCACTTGGACGATGCATGGTCTCCAGCACATTTTATACATTTGGCCTTCCTAAAGCAGTATTTTCTTGTGTGCCCATATTGTTGGCAATTGCCACATTGTGGTATTTCTCGTTTAGGTCTTGGTGGTTCGAAAATGACTCTACAGTGCAAAAGACTCTTGATGTCATAGATATGTTTATTGTTATTGTTAGATTCTATTTCTATAAAGAATATTGGTAATGGCTTTTTGGTACTTCTTTGTTTGACGTTCCAGATATTAGTGACTTTATGTCCTTGGATTTCTAGTTCGGCTTTTATATCGTCTATATCAGTGGAGGGGTGGAGATTTTTGAGGACTACTTTGAAACAGCGATCTTGTTTGGGCCTGTAGGTATAAAATTCTGTATTTTTTTCTTGCAGGTTTTTAACAATTTTTGTATATAATTCTGTAGATTTAGGTTGTATTCTAACTTGTTCATTCCGGAGCACTTTCACTTCATAGTTATCCGAAGCTACCTCATCAAGCATTTTTAGTAATGGTTGGATATTACTGACCCGGTCAACATATAAGGGCGGAGCCTTAACAGGTTTTTCAACGGTTTCGATGATTTTATTGCTTTGTGTGTCTTCCGTATCATTATCCAGTCCAGAAAATCTATTTGAGGTTGGTGTAGGTTGGCTCAGCCAGTAGGTGTCGAGTTTCTTTTGTTTTTGGGCTTTGTCTATTTCAGGGCTTTCGCGTTGCCTTTTTCTTTCAGGTACTTTTGTCCATTGGTTGCTATCAGCTGTAGGTGTATCCATTTCCGTATCAACTGGTGTTAAGTTGTCGAGGTTATTCAGTGACTGAGTTCTTGTTGTATTAAAGAAGGATTTGTGAAAAATTTGTTGAGTAAGTATTTTATTTTGAGTTTTTTCAGTTTGAGAGAGAGTATTCGATTGTTCTTTGTTTTCCATAGTGTTCCCACGAGTAGGGTCGATTAAAACAGGTCGCACACAGGGTAACGCCCATTCCCATGTGAAGGCACCATACAACAATGTGAGCCAGGTCCATTGAGGTTGGCGCTAGCGGCTGATAACCCATCAGTCATTCATCCTATTGGCGCGTATCCCACCGTAGGATTGGGGTAAGTTTTTATTGAGGCTTTCTACCTCTTGGTCCGGGCGGCTAAGCCAAGACCCCCGATTTCGCTTAAGGTGCAAGCAAAGCGATGTTCCGGGTTGCAGTGGTCATTTCCTACCTCTGCTAATGCTCGATCGGGTTAATTACCGTCGCCCGAGACTCGACGTTGACCTTTTACGGTTGGTTTGGTCTTTCCTGGAGCAACCAACCCTCCTCCTTTTGCATACGGGCTTGGGACCGTCATCGGCGGAGTTTGACTAGTATCATAATGTACTATTTATTTATATTCTTAATTAAAGTGCAGTATTACCATAGCATACCGCACATTAACTTGTGGGGGATATTGTAATTTTTTGTGAAAATGTCACTATTTCCAAAAACGGTACTGTAAATGAAATACTTGAATTTGATGTAGACGAGGAAAATAATAGTACTTCATACAAACAATGAAGACTGTTTTTTTATCCTATTATATTACTAAGTACCGAGCTCGGCTCGGGTGAAAATAGAGAAAACGAATTTTTCCAGATGTGAAACCTAGCTAGATAAATTTTTTCTGACTATTATTTTTGTAAAACATGAATACTCATTTAGTCATTAGTTATGTTCAAAAGATATATATATAATAGTGGACGGCTCGCAGGCAGTGAGCGGCCCACGAGCCGTCACACGTCGGGCTGACAGCGGACTTCAAGCGAGGAGCCGGTTTTCCGGCGCCTCGCAGTCCGCGCGGTGACGCCTCGCCGTCCGCGCGGTGATGCCTCGCCGGCCGCACGGTGACGCCTTGCTTGTAAATAAACAATAAACTGTTACCTCGCCGGTGGCGTAGCGGCAGCGAGCGGTCGCCGTGATGACGGCGCGTTGGCGACTAGCCGTCGCCTTGCTTCCAGCGCGTTGGCAACTAGCACTCGCCTGGCTTACGGCGCGTTAACGACTAGATTTTTCGAGGCGGTGCCGGGGCGCTACCGTGCTGGAGCGGTGCTGTTATAATGGGCGATGACCTTTATGGTGCATTTCTAGGTTAAGATTATCATTATGTAAAGACTGATAAATAATGTTGCCCATATAAAACAATTTGCACTAGTAGATTGTATTACGGTACAATCCTAACTATTAATAATATACATGCGAAAGTTAGTTTGTTTATGTGTTACTGTTTCATGCTAAAACGGCTTAACGGATTAGAATGAAACGGATTGGCACATGGGTAGACCATGACCTGGGTTAGGCTAAAGTATTTTTATTCCGATATTATGCTCCCGTGGGATAATTTCCGACCTCCACGTGGGCGAAGCCGCGGGAAAAAGCTAGATTTTTGATAAATAGTTTTAATGGCATAGTCATAAATGCATGTCTAGTTTTGTTTAAGAAAATACACATTTTTGTTAAAATTAAAGGAAATATTATTTTACTATAAGTGTGAAACTTAAATGTTTTGTTTCAAAAACAGATTAAATAACAATATTTACACAATATTACTGCACTTTAGTAAGTCAAATTTATGAGAAAAAATCTAAAATTCAGTAATAATAGGATTTACAGCATTTAAAACAGGTTTTAGAAAGATTTTGCAAATAAAACTGTGTGTAGTAATACCGGGCAAAAAACAGAAAAATGCTCGGGTTATTTCGTTTATCCACCCCAAAAATCCACCCTAAGGTGGATATTCGGAAACGTATGCCTGAGAATCCACCCTAGGCCTAGTTGGATAAACGAAATTTATAGGCTTAGGGTGGATCCGGTACATTTAATTTGTTTGAAAATCTCATCTTTTTATTTCCAACCTAGGATTTATTTAACAGTTCCAAAATACTCTTATGCATTAGTAGTGCCAGTATTTTCATTTATTGTTGTATTGTAGTCTCCATATTGTATAAGTTGGATTGTATGTAGTAGGATATAGTCGGATTAGTTCCGAATACCTACCTATTCTATGTAACACCTTCAAGTTTTATTCAAGCTACAATACACTACACGTCAGTGTCTGTTTTATCATAATTCCAAAACGGATATAAGGTTCAGACGTGGATCCCTCACCGCTATGAGTTTCGTGGAAGGCTTCCAATATGCGGAGCAAACCAGCTTGTTAAAGGCATGTTTGGTATTAAAACTCGTTGTTACTATAGGAATAAAGGGTGGAATCCTTTGTATCTTTGGAGTATTTGTTTATTAAAATTTTTAATCTACGAAATACATTTTTTATAACATCACGCCTATTTTTCCCCGAAGGAAGAAGGGGAGGAGGGGGGGAGAGGTGTACATGTAGTACAACCACATTTCGCCAGTTAAGTTTAAGTCCCATGTAATAGGGGGCGAGCCTATGGCCATCAACCGGGCTCAAATCCAGACTCCGGGCTGCTACTGAGAAATTGCTGATAAAAAAACTCAAGAACAATATTCCCGACCATCGAATTGGAAATTGAACCAAGACCTCTAGACCACTAGATTATGTGTAATATGGGGTTTTTAATATCCCACTATAAGTTCAAGGATTTATTTAATAGGCACAAGCATTGATTGGTCTGCACTCTCCATCCTAGCTCATTGTGTGCTGGCGAATTTAAATACATATTTTTTCCCAAAGTTTAGGTTTCCTCACGATTTGCTTTCAGTTTGTCTATTTCGTCTAATAAACTAACTATAATTAAAATTAAAAACAAGGCTGAGATTCAGCACTTTTCAACGTTAAAATTACAAAAGACTGTCCTTTATAATGCATTTTTTACAATGCTAGGTTCTTGCGTGTAGCATACAAAAAAATTTAAGCAACAAATGACTTGCACTTGGTGCAACTTTTATTGTTCTTTCAACTTTATGGTATGCCACAGGCAATGAACTCACATCGCGTAAACCAGGCTTTGACTTTAAAATTATCGAAAAAACGAAACTATTTTCAGGGACCGAAATGGACTTAAATAGATTTAAGATTACAATGACATTTACAACTCTAAACAAACTACAGTTAAAACAACACATTTTCATATTACTAGCCTGAATAGAATACTACGAATACCTCCCATTCAAAATGACGCATACATGTTTATTATGTTCGCACCACAATGAACCTTCGACCTCTATTGTCTCCAACTATATTACAAACTCGATAATGAACTGCATAAATCATCTATATCTTTATATAATTAAACTATACTTACTAATATTATAAACGAAGTGTATAGAGTGCCGCGAGTTTCTTGTGGCACTCTAGTGTCACTGCCTCGGCCCGGCTAGGGTGCCGTGAGCGTTGCATTGTCACTGTCACTTGTTATTTAGGTTAGGTAAGGTTAGAACTGTGACCACACAACGCACGAGCCGAGCGAGCGTAGCGAGCGGTGCCGCGGTAGCGGCCGGCGAAGTGCCAGGGTCCGTTTAGGCACAAGAGAATGTAATGTTTTGGGAATGTGGTGTTTTACAGCGATCTAACCTCGACAATCAAACAAAATACCAAGTGACGTGACTTAGTGACAGTGACAATGACAATCCAATGCTTGCGGCACTTTGGCCGGGCCGAGGCGGTGTTACTAGGGTGCCTGTAGTGGCACTTTATACGATAGGGATAGAGTGCCAAGAGTGCCACTGGTGGCACTCTATACACTGCCTATTATAAATGTGAAAGTGAGTTTGTTTGTTGGTTAGGCTTTCACGATAAAATGGCTAAATAACCTGGCTAAAGGACATACTTGTCGCGGGCAATAGCTAGTTATATTATAAATTAAAGTCGCTTTTCGTGTCTGTCTGTGTGACCAGGTTTTTCTCACAGTAGGCAATGTTCCACATATTTGTTTATGAATCGAACATTCCTTACCTTTAGAACTCGTTGACAACGGATTTCGATGCGGTTTTCACTATAATTTAGAGAATTTCTTCCGTAAGATATAATATGTGTATAATATTATTTATATTTAACTTATGTAACATAATATAACATCACGCCTTTATTCCCTAAAAGTCAGTCAGTTATCTAACTTACAAAAATAATACAGAAATCTCAATGTTTTTTCAAGTTGTAGAAACCATGTGAAGCAGGGAAAGTCGCTAGTTAAATATACGATGCATTATTACACAGCAATTTCGTATGTTTTGTATCTTGACAATTCCAATTTGTTACTAACAACTTTAAATAAACAAAACTTAAGAGAAATTAAGCACTTTATGCGGACACACGGCTTTGAAAGAGCGCAGTTTATTTTTATGCGTGCTTTTATAATTTTTTTGTATAATATTTTTTTTTCGGGAGCCAGGTTAATGAGAATGAATAATTATTATTTTGGAAAAATTGGGAAATAATTAAAAAATATTATCATCGCAAAAATGTACGATACATAAACTAAGGTACAATATACACTAGAGCAGTTTGTCAAGCATTTCCATGGAACAAGTTTAATTTAAAAAAGCATTTTTATGTGATGTAACGTTCCTACGAATGCTTGATGCTGCGTTTAACGTAATGCTCAAGGCGAGTGAGCATTTATCTGTATCATTTTTTACTACCTTACGTTCATTGTAACGACCTGCCCTCGGCCCGCGCACCTCCGCGTCGCTCACGCTCGTGCCTTTGCTCGCTAAAATGTTACACTAATACGCTCGTGGCATTTTAGTTTTTATTGTTGACTTTATAATGTTTTACAGTATAAAACACAATGAAATATATTACACTAGGTACTAAATACAATGACTAACTAACTATACAAATAAATACAAAAAATACGCCCGTTGGTTTTAAAATCGAAGTGTATAGAGTGCCGCGAGTTTCTTGTGGCACTCTAGTGTCACTGCCTCGGCCCGGCTAGGGTGCCGTGAGCGTTGCATTGTCACTGTCACTTGTTATTTAGGTTAGGTTATGTTAGAACTGTGACCACACAACGCACGAGCCGAGCGAGCGTAGCGAGCGGTGCCGCGGTAGCGGCCGGCAAAGTGCCAGGGTCCGTTTAGGCACAAGAGAATGTAATGTTTTGGGAATGTGGTGTTTTACAGCGATCTAACCTCGACAATCAAACAAAATACCAAGTGACGTGACTTAGTGACAGTGACAATGATAATCCAATGCTTGCGGCACTTGAGCCGGGCCGAGGCGGTGTTACTAGGGTGCCTGTAGTGGCACTTTATCCGATAGGGATAGAGTGCCAATGGTGGCACTCTATACACTGCCTTTTAAAATCAGGTTATAACAAAACATCGAGAGGCGGCGTGTTCGAAGTGCGGTTCGATAAAATTTAAAATGGCGAATGCTCGATGTTCTGTTACAAGTAAATGCTCTAGTGATTAGCATAAGCCGAGTGTAGAGTATCTTCCTCCTTAATTTTTTCTTCCCTTTTCTGCAGCAGAAACAACCGTACAACGCGAGTCGTAGAAAGTTTAAAAAAAGCTGAACTATCGCTTTAATGTCTTACCAGTAGCTATAATAAGCTAATATACCGCTACCCAAACAACAAAAAATAAATAGAAATACTAAGCATGTTTACAGAATACCAGTAGGTACTACTAACAAATTATCATGCAGTGTTTGTGGTTGCACTCTACGATAGTGTTTACCTCGAGTATGTTACATGTATAATTAAGTGATAGGTCAGCAGCTGGAGAGCTATGGGCGAGTGTGGAAGTACGTCTTCTACACCTAGGGTTACCATTTCAAAATTTGAAAACTCTTCAGTAAAAGCCGGACATTTATAAAAAAGTTCGGACATTTTACTTTTCAACCCTTTGTTTTTTAAATGAAAACTTCTTTTGGCGCACCGCACACAGATTTTTCCGTAGGTAGTAAGTTAGGCTGATCCGTCACGCTCTGAGGTGAAAGACTCGATCGGGTGAACTCGGGACCGCCGAGTGTACCCGAGCGAGAAAGATACAATGAAGTTTTCACTTCTGCCGTGCGGTCTTAAGCACACTATTTTTTTTGGTACTTATTTGGCTTTCTCTATAAAAAAAAAACCGTAAGTCAAAAAATCTGGATAAATGACAATGCCCGACAAAGTCTGGGCGGGGGACCGAAAAGCCGGACATGTCCGAACAAATCCGGACGGATGGTAACCCTATGTACAACCTGCTGCATCTTTCAACAATGGAATATAATTGGTAATAGTATTGAGACACGAGCTTGGCGAGCGTGTATTTCAACATGATTTGAGATTGCTTCGTTGGTCTAGTGGTAACAAGTGCTACTGATGAGTATGAGGTTCTGGGTTCGATTACTAGGTCAGGAAAAGTGTAATTGCAAACAAATAGCGTAGAGTCATCTCAATTACCTCTTTTCGTTTGACTTTGTATCCTATATATGTATATATATAATGTAGGTATATATTATAGTTAATAATATGTATGTATGTGTATTTTAAGCTTATAAGTTATAACCTATATAATATGTACTTGTGTGCCTATTTAATTTAAATAATACATTTTGATATCTTAAAAAAAATACTGTTATCTCCTCTCATTCAGAGCACCTGCCATCTTATCTCTTCACCACCCTTGGTGGACTGGTAGAGAATGCCTAAGGCATTAAGTCCACCTTTGTACCTCATTGTGTGCGAGAAGTTTAAATAAATAAATAATTGGGTTCTCATCTCAAATACCTTAGTAGCAACCCGGAGTCTGGATTTGTGCCCGGTTGCTGGCAATATTCTCGCCCCCTATTACATGGGACTTATACATAACTGTCGAAATGTGGGTGTACACCTCTGCCTAACCCTTCGGGGAATACAGCCGTAATGTTATGTTTACATGTTAAGTTCGATTTTAACTTATCTAATTAAAAGTTGAGTCTTGTGAAAGATCACCCATATTCCGAAAAGATTGAATTAAAATCTCTTCAATGTAGTTCTAATGAGAAATAGGCAACTACATAATGCCAAATAGTCAACACGTGGGATAGACTATGATGGCAGGTTATTCGAAAATATAACATCGTTTTACTTAGAGTTAAAGTAAAGTAAAGTAAATATTTACTTTACTATTTTTACTTTTCAATAACTTTAAATTCAAAAAAAAAAGTGAGCAAATTTTTGACAAAGTCTTCAACTGTCACATAAATGATAAGCTTATTTTATAAAAAAAATCGTAAGGAAAGTGGCGGCTAAAAGCTTTAAAAAATTCAAAACAATTTTTGTACAGTTTCTAAACCCGTATACCCCAAACAAAACATATTGATAAACATATTTATATTTCTTAAAATTACAGTTGAAATACCTATAAAAGGGGATTTGTTTGATAAAAAACTTATTATTTTATAATAACGCCCTATAATAAATGTAAATAAAATGGTTGGAAGTAAAGTAATGTAAAGTAAAAAACTATTTCATTATTTTTACTTTTAGATCACTTTAAGTTCTATATGAAAACAGTACCTAAACAAACGTTTTTTAACACAAGCTTAATTTTATTAGAACATCGTGACCAAACTTGCGGCTAAAAGCTATAACAAATTCAAAACAATTGTTGTACAGTTTCTAAGCCCGTATACCACAAATTCGACACACAGATAAACATACCCTAGTTATAGTTTTCCAAATTACAGTTGGAATATAAGAGGCGGTTTGCTTAATTAAAAACTTGTTATTTTATAATTACGCCCCGTAAATATTGTAAATAAAATGGTTGAGTTTGCTCCCTGATGGTTGTTATTATGTGAAATAACATTTCGAAATTAAATATGCTAATAGAGACGGGAGATTCTGAAAATTGTGTTTGTAAAAATACGATTGTAATTGGTTGGTTTTTGCTAGGAGGGCAAGTTATTATGTCATTTGATTATTTAGATTTTAGGTGGTTTTCAGGTTATTGTGAAAGTAGACCATACAGTGTGTATCACAAAAATGTGTGATCATATTCAAAGGTGTGGCACAGACATCAAAATGAACAACTTTTTCCATGGGACGAACATAATAATAAGGGGCTTGTGGCTAAGTAATAACAGTCGCACGGTTCGATCGATCAGGTTAAGCTACGCTTGCCGCGGTTGGTCCGTGGCCCCGAGTATGAACGTCAACGCAGCCTTCGTGCAACTACTTCAACGTGACGTCATCATCATCACTCCCGCAAGCTTTTGTGAGGCGAGTCACACAGCCAGCCAGCACCCACGACTTCAACGGGTATCCTGACCACCTGCATGCAGCGAATGCGCATTTCTGGTCATCCCCCTTAGCCTCATCAGCAACCTTGGCACAGCACCTGCACTTCCGGCCGGTCTCACAAGCAGAGCATATTCTACCCTCTCCTGGTCACGCGCACGTCAGCCACAACCCGGCGCTGTACCACTTCCAACTCACGGGATGACGACGCAGCGCCACCCCGACTCACTGGGGAATCACCGCAGACAGTTCCGACTCACCGTGAACTATGCGGCACCCGGTTCCGACTCACTGGAACCACAGCTGGCACTGTGAAGAATCGCAAGATCCAAGACTCAGCCCACTATCGACCTCCGGTCTCCGGAGGGGAGTGATATAACGGTTACACTGCACCGCTACATACGAACTACGCAGCAAAGACATGACGTCACACAATTCCTGCATCGCGCAGTTAGAGTTTACCGACCGAAAAACATAGATAAGACTATCCGAAATCAACTTACGGGCAATTGCCCGCCAGACATAACACCCGTCTGGTTGGAGGATCCTCCCTTTTCTAATGAGGATGAGTGAACTTTACACCCTGTTCCTCATACTCCAAAACTAGTAACTAGGTTGAGGAGGTCAGATAGGCAGTCGCTACATGAAAAATACTGGTATTCAGCTGCATCCGGTTAGACTGGAAGCCGACCCCAACATAGTTGGGAAAAGGCTAGGCAGATGATGACGAACATAATAACCGCAAAAAATTATTAGCTATTCCATAATATAATCCTCCAGGCCGTATTTCGGCTACGGCGGCTAATCTCAACGGAGACTAGCCTTCGGCGCGGGAGACATTATAGTGCAAGCGCGTGTGTGCAGACACAGGTACAATCTCTATTCCCTCACTCCGATGGGATTGCAACCCGGCACGACCGGAGAGAGATCAGGCGTAGGACCAACGGCATAAGGTGCTTTCCGAAGCACGGGGATATCACACCGCCAACTTCCAAACACCGGACTGCTACTAAGAAATTCCTAATGGAAAAACCCAATAACCCTTTGCCCGACCCGGGAATCGAACCCAGGAGCCCACGTTCAGCAACAGCAGCTCGCTTAGCTCAGCTGTTCCATACATTTGGGTCGAATAGGTATTCAAGTTTTGTATGAGATATCTGGTTATTTTTTAGTGTTTACGATGTTGGTTCCACAGAGAAAGTTGTTTAGTTTGATGGTATGTATCACACCCTTTAAATCCGGCAAATAAAATTACATATAATTATATATTATACATGTATTAGCATGTATTATAAAAATAATATTTCATTGTCAAGTCCAGGTCTCTATTTTGTTGAAGCGTCATGTGAACTACATACACACATCAAAAAAAGTTTGTGATCACTAGCAAAAAATTACATATTTTTAAAAGGCAGTGTATAGAGTGCCACCATTGGCACTCTATCCCTATCGGATAAAGTGCCACTACAGGCACCCTAGTAACACCGCCTCGGCCCGGCTAAAGTGCTGCAAGCATTGGATTGTCATTGTCACTGTCACTAAGTCACGTCACTTGGTATTTTGTTTGATTGTCGAGATTAGATCGCTGTAAAACACCACATTCCCAAAACATTACATTCTGTTGTGCCTAAACGAACCCTGGCACTTCGCCGGCCGCTACCGCGGCACCGCTCGCTACGCTCGCTCGGCTCGTGCGTTGTGTGGTCACAGTTCTAACCTAACCTAACCTAAATAACAAGTGACAGTGACAATGCAACGCTCACGGCACCCTAGCCGGGCCGAGGCAGTGACACTAGAGTGCCACAAGAAACTCGCGGCACTCTATACACTTCGTTTTTAAAATTTAACTTTATCAAGTAAAAGTTTTTACGTTATATCTTTTTTTAAACAGAAAAACACTGCCTTAAAGAATCTAAGAAATTATAATACAGTATACCATAACAAAAAAGATTTCGATTTTTCATTACTGATCGCTAACTTTTTTTGATGTGTTTCGTGTGCCAAGTTTCAACAGAATCGCTTCACAAGTTCTTATATTATAAAATAATATTACACTTTGACCCGGATGTGTTTTTGTTAGATGATTTATTTCCACACATTTCTGAAACACGCTGAATAATAAGTACCTACCTACCCACATATTATTAACGTGATGAAATATTCATAGAAAAAAAATGTAGAAGCAGTCAGACTGGCAAATCTATTTTTTGTCAGTGAACTTTTTCACTGTTTCTCGAACCGAGGCTATTAAATTACTTTCAAATTCTAGGAACACAAGTGACGTGACTTAGTGACAGTGACAATGACAATCCAATGCTTGCGGCACTTTGGCTGGGCCGAGGCGGTGTGACTAGGGTGCCTGTAGTGGCACTTTATCCGATAGGGATAGAGTGCCAATGGTGGCACTCTATACATTGCCTTAAAAAAAATTGCAGCAATAATAATATGGATAGCGATTAACTCATACTAAACGACTTAGTTCTGCGAAAATGATACAACCCACAACCTTTCAATAATGTTCAGTTTATTACCTTAAACTAATAAATAAACATATGATATTGCTGCCTAGCAAAAACAGTCCACTTAATATCTAAAACTTATGTTTAGGTACATAAGCTTTAAATTAATCAGCGTTAACACTATCCAAAAGCCTTACTATCACTTTGGAAAATGGCAGAAATTTTGATGTGGGTCGGTTCTTTATGACAGAACTAGCTTTTGCGTGAAATTTCTTGTATAATATTTCATAAAATATATCCTACTAACTTCTGCCCAAGGCTTCACGCGCAAGGGGGTCGGATATAATCCTACGGGAACGTACTACCGGGATAAAAAATATCCTATGTCCTAATCTAGGTCTTGGTCTACCCTTGTACCAAATTTCATCCATATCCGTTCAGCCGTTTTAGCATGCAAGTGTATATCATGACAAAACAATGCGTGCCGAAGCTTCGTATATCTTGCTTGATAAAAAGTTATGGCACTAATTGGATCACATTAGTGGCTTCGCCACGTTTATTATGTACCGCAACCCGGGTGATAAGTGGTACGCAGCCCGCACTATAGCGACGTTATCTGATAATGGTTGGTCACATCTGCGTGTCGTATCACTGTGCGAAGCTTCGCCACGATAGACGCAGATGCGGCCGCAGCTTAACAAACAAAAAAAAAACGTTACAGTCTTTGGGGACTGCCGATAGAAGTGAAAACTAAGTAACGCCATCTAACGAAAATATCAGGAATTTATGTGGCTTATTTAAAACAAGAAAAAAGCTAGGAGCTCCAATGAAAAAATTCAAAAAAATGAAACAGAATGTGCTGTCAATATAAAAGTGCTCAACGCGCCTTCGGTGACAATGACACGAGTTCCATGATTTTTGTTCACCCAAAAAGTTCTAAACGCGCCTACTAAAGTTTACACTTAAAAAAAAAACTCACTCGCATTATAATAGTTTAAGGATGACACTCGGCAATACTGTAGTACTCGTATTAGTGAAATAATTTTCTTTATCAGTAGTTCCGAAGATTCCCTACATATAAACTCACTAAGCCCTAAACTCCACGGTACCAAAAACAGTTTGTCAAAATATTCTTCGAACAAACTTTATCGCCTAGTTCAATTCTATCGTATTGAAACTCTGGCTGTGTGACCCAGGTGAAAATAAACCTGTCAATGCCGTCCAGTGACATCGTCTGGAACTGAGTCGCCGTCACAATGGCCGCCGTAGCCACCGGTGACAGGTTGCCGATAGGACTAATTTGAACTGGCTTTATTTTAGGAGATACATCTGTGATCGTCTGAAGGCTGAAGGTTTGACAGTTGGACTAACTTTATATCGGTATTAAACAGGGGTAAGTTATCATCTGAGTCAATCAATCAACATAATAAAAATACAGCATAAACTACTTAATGTAAAACTTAACAGTGGGGTAGACAGAGGTGTAGTGCGATGTGGGTATGTTGTGTTATATTTTCCTTTTTTTTTCTGTATGGGAATCCTCATTGATACCCTCCTTCTGGGAAGAACGGAGGGTTATGTCGGACTCCTACCGACTAAAACTCCACTGTTCCTACTAGCCCATGCGTCGGAGGCCCGGTAAATGTATTAAAACCGCATACACCTAGTACCTAGAGTTTGTGCTCCAAGCAATAGCTTGGAGCACAAACTCTATTATTTGCAATTATTGATTTTCTACCAGGATTTGAAATATCAAATCCTGCAAAATCAATAATTGCATTTTTTTTTATTCACCTTGTGTTTGAAAGGTCTACCCAAAAAACATGGGACTCACTACCATCTAAAATCAAAAACAGTTCCAACGATCATAATGCTATTGAACGTAAAATAATAATATAATTCCCTTATCACTGTCACTTTGATTCTTATCTCCTGTAATGTCAGGTTCTTCTGCAAGGCGTGACCCACTTCCTTCAATTGACGCACAATTTGCATAGCAATGATAACAGTTAACACGCTTTTAGTATTACGTGGTTCTCAATGAGCATGAAAATGGCTTGTTTTTGCACCGGAATTAGGGAGGTGATAGAAGGATAAACGATCCTTGGTTAGCATGGTGTCAATGGGCATTTTTATCTGTTTTAGTATTCCAGCAAACCTTGGTCTGTTGCCGCAGAGAAGGATAGGTAAATGAAATATGAAATGAATGAAAATTTGCATCGAGTTTCTCATAGGGATAGGAAGAAACTATACGCCACGTTCTACGATATTAACCTATTTACTCCTATTACTTCGTTCACGTTCACACATCTCGACCCCAATTAACAACTAACGTAACACACTTTCAATCACAAATCGACGGATTTTAATGGAAATTGTAAATCCATTGCTTCATAATATTATATTTTTTGTATATTGGAGCTTTGTTTCTATATTCATGTAATTAATTATTATTTAATCGTGTTTTTGTATGTTGTGCTATTTCTTTTGTGTGCACCAAATAAACGATATTATCTATCTATCTACCTATCTAAATGTTTGAAAAATTCGCCTGCTTGACAACGTAAATCACGCAATTAACGTGATTTTCAAAATTAAATTACTATTGTAAGTCTGTTATTACGCACCTGACCTTTTTGAAGCACATCATCCAGTTTTCAATTCCTATTTTTCAGTAATTTAATATTTTATGCCCAAAGCGGAGTTTTGCCCTCCGGTAAAGATGAAAGAGGCTTATTCATCGGTAGAAATCAGACAATTTCTATGTATCTTGAAATGTTATTAATTTTGCTATCCATTATAGCTATTGGAATATTAATATACAAGTTTTGCCTAAAAAGATTTCGAGGAATCTTTTTAAATAATTATTTGAATATGAACTGGTTTTCAGAATCTAATTATGTTCTTACCTAGAAATTATATCAGCACATTTCTATTTGACTTGTGTCGAGAAAAAATTAATATAGATAAACTTGGAACGATCAGCAACAGAAGTAGATTTAACACTGTTACTTTTACATGTGATACATGAGATGGATGATACACAACTTTTCAATATTTCATGTAATAGCTAACATAATTTATTTAAGAATTAATCTGAATTTAAAATCTGTAGGTGCATTTTTTAATAAATTGTGCTCAGAATTCCGAATTTGTATAAAAAAATCCGACTTTTGTTGCTAACCGTACAAACATCTGAATGTCAAATATTTTAATACTAACCTACCAAATACCCAGAATATTCCCTTTCTACCAATTTTCAATATGCTAGAACTATTTTCTAATAAAAAGTATATATGAACCATTTCAATGGCTCGTAAAGAATAACGAGGTGAAAATATTGCCTACATGTTATTTCAATATGAAGGTCGGTGATAGAGCGAGATAGAAGATTGTTTGGGACAACAGCATTCTGAAAATGATCGCTGCCAAAACGGACTGTCCCTTTCAGGGACACTGGGTGGGGACAGTCATAGGTCTGAAAAAAATATTAATTTGTGAAAACTAACAATATTAACCTATTCAACTTAGCACTGTTGTTACTAACATCAAAATAGTAACAAAATTTTGGAACTAAGTCTAAGGTAAAGTATTTAATTTAATTTTAATTTATTCCTACGCAGAAATGAGACAGAGCTAACTCTAACCTTTCTTGTATAATTGGAACCTAATTGCGACAAAAACCGCTGGTTCATGGTATGTGTTGTCTAAATATAGGTCATCCTATCTTTTGTTTGTGCAATGACATGCAAATATTTGAATGTGAACATACGAGGAACAAAAGCTCACTAGGTGAAAGCGTCAGGGTACCCGCGAAATTCAAATTTTCTTACGTTTTTTGCTATTTACAGGTCAGTATCAGGTTGTATGATTGATTTAAATATGATTCGCGGCCGTATTACATAAATTTAATGTTTATTTACAGGATTATAATCATAAAAATCATCAATACAACTCTCTAAGTTTATGTAATCCTATTGAATGACTATTTCATGAAATCATAACATTTGAGGATTATGCTAATTTAAGGAGGTGTATTACTGATTCTAATGATTATAAATCTGTAAAACCATATTTGTTACGGTCGCGACTCATAAATTTTAATCAAGATACAACCTGACACTGACCGAAAATTTCAAAAAAAACGTCAGAAAATTTTAATTTTGTGGGCTACAACTGCGGATGCACCTTAAGGGGAATGCGCAAAGGTAGAAATTCAAAGTTTCTTACGTTTTTGCAATTTAACCTAACCTAACCGGATGGAAATGAATACCAGTATTGTACATGGAGATACTGCCTATCTGACCTCCACAACCCTGTAATGGGTAAAATGATTCCCTTGGTAAGGCTGGTTGTCAGATTTTTTGACTTCTGCCAAAGTTCTACGGATGACAGCCGGGACCAACGTGTTGACGTGCTTTCCGAGGCACGGACGGGTCCGATATGTAATGGATGATCATCCATCCACAAACCAACCTTGGTAAGCGTAGCTTAACCTTCGATCAACCCGTGCGGCTGTTATTATTTAGATCAGTACAAATGTTTATCTTATACCTTTAAACAAGCAATTCTTGTATTTATAAAATGAATCTCGGAAACGGCTCCAACGATTTTCATGAAATTTTGTATGCAGGGGATTTCGAGGGCGATAAATCGATCTAGCTAGGTTTCATTTTTAGAAAACATACCAAAAAAAAAAAACAACGGGTTGCACTCCGGGAGTGCCGGCAGATGTGAAAACTTGAACATTAACGTTGAGCATTTTTGAATATTTTGGAATGTTAGGGAATAATTTCGCGCGAATTGCTTTATTTATCAGTATATAAGTACTATAATTGATGTGTTTAAATACAATATTCATTAGTAGTAGTAGTATATTTATTTATTTTCAAAATAATAGTCTAACAAAAATAAACAATTTATTTAAACACTTTTCATGAAGTATGTTCATCAATATGGGTAAAATTTCTTACCTCGCAATCTTTACGTAACGTCAAAGACTATTTATTTTGATATTTACTTAGTCGATTGCTAGGCAACGGATCTTACGGCACAATCTGACGCGAGTTTAATATTTTTTACCCATCCCAAAAAAATTGCACAACGCCGTCGATAAAGAAGTTTTCACTTCAAAAACCCGAGCAGAAGTCGGTACCCACATATTTTAAATTAAACCTTTTACATAATCATTCAACCTCAATTCAATCCATATGAAATTATTCTCATTTCAATAAGCCGTAAATAAAAGATCCAGCAAAATAGTGTTGAGGTAAAATATACATTATGTAATATCAATAGACTTTAATACTCATGAAATATCAATGATGAGACTGAAGCGAATGTGGGAATGTGTTGCGTTCGATTGTTTGTGCAATACCAATATTGAAGTACGGTTAACGATATGACGGTATATAGTCATGAATATTTGGCGATGTCCGACTTTCGTATTTCGGGTCACCAGTTTGGAAAAACACCTAGCTTGCAATGTATGAGTGTTGTCTTGTGCAGTTATTGAGTTAAAATATTGGTCTATTTTAACGTGAAATGTGTGATATTTTTTGAATTTATTTATTACACATACATAGATAAATTTACGCCTTCTTCCCATGGGGGTAGGCAGAAACTATAGAACACCATCCACCTGCTACGATCCCTTACATACTCTTTTTGCTTCGTTTACGTTCATATTCTCCACGCCTAGCATGACCTCAATAGAGACGGGTTTTGTCGATGGAAGAATAGACAAATCATAATCATCGAATCATTTTGTGTATTCTTCCGTCGACAAACCCGTAGAAGACCCTTTTCTACGGTTGTCATGCCACGCGTGCTAGTCATACACGTACGCAGGTTGCGAGTAGTACGAACCTGACCAGATCCGATTCCGAAATCTGATCTGATTGAGTCTGAAATTGTAACAAAACGCAGTGAGAAAGTGTGATAATCAACGCTCATCCTTTGGTAGTTATTGTTTCCGAATAAAATATATATCAAACAAGATACCATTTCCATTAATAATGAGGAGTGGCGACCGCAAATCAGAAGATGTAGCGTTGGAAAACCTCCGTCAAGGTAGACCGATGACCTTGTGAAAGCCGCAGGAATTCGCTGCGCAGAACCGGTCGAAGTGGCGATGCTTGGGGGGCTATATCCAGCAGTGGACGCCTTTCGGCTGAAATGATGATAAGAGGTAGTTAAGTCGCAAAATATCTATACCTAGAAGAATCTCCTTGTATGATTTTTATTTTTTATTTTTTAGCTCATTTCACTAATCACCAAACCCTTTCAAGTTTTGCGAAGTATACCTAGCTTCAAAAATTACACCTTCCCTTTTTAAACTATGATCTCACACCGCTACTTACCACTTGAACACAGCTCGTCACTCACTGAAGCTCTCAAAACTTTAACCAAAACAAGATTAAGAAATTCACCAAAATCCTGTAAAAACTACGTCATCTAACCTGATAGCACTCACCACAAAACAAGCAACTTTTACGGGATTAACTTCCCAAAAAAGGTATTTCACACCCCCACTTCTCCCCTACTTTTCTTCACGCTTAACTAAGTTTGAAGAATATGAAAGTTTCCGCTCCTTAAATATTTCTCTGGTACAATTTTGAAAATGTAATGAACGCAGGCTGGTTGCAGAATAAAATTGTTCTTTTCTTCTTAAATAGCTGGACTTGGTTGACGACTTCAGTAAGTTTTGCTGAATTGGACTCTGGACTCGATGTTATTGTGATTGCAGTGCATCTTTTGCTTCAAAATAGCTTACTAGCTACATCTTAATAATAATTTGATGCTTTCCGTAAAAATATCCATTTAATAAAAACCTAATCCGGCTCGAAGGACCATTTTACCGCTTTTAATTCAAGAAAAAATCTAGTTTTATTGAAATAGTAGATTTAGTAATATATATGTTGTCTGGCTAGGGTTTTAAAATATTTAGTTTCATTAGGCAACATAAAAATAAACAGACGTTAATTGTAAATAACGTAGTAAAAAAGTTAGCCGCGCTAGCCACGGTTAGTTTTCGTATAACTAGTACCCACATGAGAGCGTAAAAATAAATTATTAGCAGCACTCAAAAATCACGAAACTCCATAAAACAATATCCCGGTTCAACACTATTAAAAATATAACAGAGAACTTTAATATTTATGCGCAGTTTTCGCAAATAAAACCTATTTTTTGTGGGACGCATTGAAACAGAATGTAATCGCTATGGGCAGTTGGAAACTCGCTGGCCTCCGCATTTCAGGTCATTGGTTTTATATAAAACGGCTCCTTCTCATATTTGTGGAAAATTCCTGAAAATATCATAAAGGATGGTAGGGAAAACATTTTTCATGGCTTCCGTCTCGAATAGTTTAGCCTTTTTAACGGACTTCAAAATGGAAGAGTTTAAGATATGAAACGTAGCCTTATACTTCCAGGAATTTTGTGTGCGGGATTTTACGGATTTGAATAATATTTTGAATATGGGATGGTCCTGTATTTTGGTCATATTTTGTTTTTGTGCACTTTTGAAGTAGAAAATAAAACTTCTTAATTGATGATAGCACACCAGCCACTCGTGAAATTTTGTATTTGAGTATAAATAAACTTCAAAGAGACATTGATTTAAAAAAAATTGCTAAAGAAGTAATTAATTGTGTTTCAGAAAAGTTTTTGAAGACGTGCTTCACACCTATGTAAAAGCATGAATTTGTCTTTGATCCTGTCTAGATAAAGCTAACAAAAAAAAACACTTTCTGCCGATAGGATTCAAACCACGAAAGAATTGTGGTATGATCATCACACTTGAATTCACCAAGTGTGATGATCATAATACAATTCTTACTCACAATCAAACCAAAATTGCTACACATTATTGTGCCTCGTTGGTCTAGTGGTCGCAACCGCTACTGCTGAGCATGAAGTCCTGGATTCGACTCCCAAGTCGAGCAGTGTTATTTTTCAGTAGTAGCCCGGAGTCTCGATTTGTGCCCGGTTGATAGCAAAGGTACGCCCGCTATAACATAAAACTTAAGTATAATTGGCGAAATGTAGGTGTACTCTAACGCCGGTAGCATACCTCCACCGCGAAACCATAGCAGCGAAACCGCAGTAGTTCAATTCAACTGTCTCGCGTCATGTTCCGTTACGCCGAAATTCAAGTAGCAGAACTCGAGTAGCGGAACATGACGCGAGCCAGTTGAATTGAACTACTGCGGTTTCGCGGCGGAGGTGTGCTGCTGGGGTAACCTACACCTCTGCCTAACCCTTCGGGGAACTCTGGCGTGACATTATTGGTGTTGTGTACTAAATGGATCGGATCAAGAACCTGTCCATCATTGGACATGTATTCATTAAACTGGACTTAGATTATGAACTCTCTGACACAGATCTACTAACTAGATGAATTAATCACCTCTGCAACAATTAGTCATAAATGATTCATCGCTCAATAATGCTCTAGTAATTACTGATTAGACATGCTAATCATTTTAATGAGCTGGATACCTAAGGTACCTATGTATATGAAAAGATTGTGAAGGGATTTACGTGGCTCCCCATCGTTTGTTTAGGGTGAACTTTAATTTCGGAAGTCGCTGACAAAAAACGAAAATTCAAAACCAAAGACACCGACTTCCGAAGAGAAGAGATCGTACACAGTATATTTCTATCTGTCACTGAATGTCATTCCTTATTCTCTGACAGATTATTGGGATGTTAAAACCATAAATAGATAGGTTTTGCTATCTCCAGTAAGCCAAAACTGGTGATATGTAGGTTATTGAGTTCGGCCGTTAGTGGCGATAGATCAATGTCAGGGATGGAAGATGTGCTCATTGGTGCAGCTGCTTGCACTTGGCTTGGTGGGGCAGCAGCAGCTGGCGGAGGAGCAGCCGCTTGAGCCGGGGACACCGTTCCACCTGAGCCTAACCCACCCATATAAAATTGAATAACGGGAATTCGAGCAAGTACCGCAGTCACTCGTACCATTATATGCTTAATATAATAAATTTTCAGAGGAGTGTTAGTCAAAAATATATTTAAATTTTATTTTAATGGCTGCGATTTGACACTGACTGGGGATAGGTATACCTACTTCTCTTCTCGTACTCTCCTACTCGTCTTACTGTTGAATATCTCCAGGATTTGATAGCTGGCACCGACTTTACTCCAGGCTTCAGACAGATAGTTCAAAGTACGTTCACAATGTTCCGTAGTTGGGATGAATTTATCCCAAGAACAAACTTAACATTGTAGTTGAAAACCATGTTCTCCCATAAATTCCAATTGAAAATGTAAGTTTGTACGCACAACATTGAAAGATTTATCATGTTATTTTAAGACCATAGACTTTATATTATATAGGTTTGGAAAAGTGACCCCCATAATAAAAATTCTTTTATTTACGTTACACGTCCGTGTTTGGAGAAATTCATATGTGTACCAAACAACTAAATTGGTTCAGTTCGAAGTAAATTGGCTGTGACAGACGGACAGCCAACCAGACACACGAGTGATCCCATAAGGGTTCCTTATTTTCCTATTGAGGTACGGAACTCTAGCAAAGTAATTTTTCACATTAATGTTATATACTAAGGGCCTATTTCACGATGTCCGGCCACTACTTACCGAATAAATTAAAAAATGGAACACAATTTGTTTGAAATTATATGCCAAGTAAGTTAATAGGAACTTAATCGTAGGTAGTGAAACAGGGCCTTACTGTGTTATTTCTGTTAATTACTTATTATTTGTTTCAATCAATATTCCTAGCCTTTTTCCCAACTATCTTGGGGTCGGCTTCCAGTCTTACCGGTTGCAGCTGAATACCAGTATTTTACATGGAGCGACTGCCTATCTGACCTCCACAACCCAGTTACTGGGTAATACGATACCCCTTGGTAAGACTGGTGTCAGACTTTCGGGATTCTGACGACTCGTAACGACTGTCAAAGATCCACAAATGACAGCCGGGACCAACGGCTTAACGTGCTTTCCGAGGCACGGAGGAGTCTCGTTATGTGAAGATGGTCACCCATCCACTGACCAACCCTGGCAAGCGTAGCTTAACCTGATGGATCGATCCGTGCGGCTTGTTATTACTTAGCCACGAGCTCCTCAAGTGGTCCTTATTATTTGTTTATTACTTAATAAAAAAATATTCAGGTTTTTTTTTTCGTTTTTTTTTCTTGATTGATATTTTTATTTAGGTTGCTAGTAATCGTCTACCACACGTACCGCGAGTCATATTATTAAAAAAAACTATGCAATAAAACTTATTGGTGATCCCCGCTCTAGATCATAAACTCAATGTAGCTAAGGAGCTTGTTTATTTCAAGAGCTCTCGAATCTTTTCTTTCTACGAATTCCGTCTGTAACAAACACTTGAGTTTGTTTCAATGACTTAAACAAGTCAATAACAACTGCCTTTATTTACAAAATAAAATCAAAAAATTTTATAAACTATTTCTTTTTGTTTTACTCTCTGACACGTTCTTTATCTACTAACAATTGTTACTATTGCTATAAGTGTGGTGATACAAGACGAGAATGAAGACGAGTAGAAAATTTTACCGTGTCACTAACCATTCGTCAAAATGAAAGAAAGAAAGAAAAATATTTTATTTGGGACACGCACAGGAAATACAAACAGTAACAAAAAAAACTAAAATAGGCAGCCTGGGACGGCCGATTGAAGTGAAAACTAAGTAACGCCATCTAACGAAAATGTCAGGAATTTATGTGGCTTGCTATCAGTATAAGAACGAAAGCTGTAGCTTCATTAAAACAATTCCAAAAAAATAAAACAGAGTGCGCTGTCAACAAAAACTAGAACGTCTTACGAATTTTTGATCAGGTCCTGGCGCGAGTTTAATTTTTTTTACCCATCCCAAAAAAAGTGCACAACGCCGTAAAGAAGTTTTCACTTAAAAAAAAAATACTATTAATGACCTGTGCGATACCAAAAAGGCTTCTATCTCAGCATATGCTGCGATATTTAGAATATAAATACTGCAGCGCTGGTATTCTGATAGGGCCCGCTGTGATGCTACGGACACACCTACGGACACATTAATCCCACTAGGACTAGGGGATTACAAAATAAACAATAATTACGACGCGACATTATTACGTTATTTAGTGACGACGCGTATCTTTCGCATTTAGTGTCTTGGTTAAATCCCGACTTCCATCACCCCATCCGTTTCTAATACCTTCCTGATTCGCATCATTAGTGACCTGCAATTAGGCTACTCATTACGCACGATGCACTTTTTTATATCTTAAGAACGTTGTAAAATTTCGGACTAACTTTGCAACAAGTAAATCATCGGGGAGATCTTTAAAATTGTAGACAAGGCAAGTTCTTGCAGCTGCAAAAAAACGTCGTATGACCACGAACTTCTGCAAGGGCTGCAAAAAAGCGATATGCAGGGAGCTTATTGTTTCTATGAGCAATCATTGTTCAATATGGGATCCTGGTGTCCTGAAACACAGGCCACGAGCCTAACTTAGGCACCCAGTCTCCCACAATATATATACTTACCTGAATTGTCGAATCTGAATAATGTAATTGGTGTTATTTGCTGACGATACTTCCTTAATTTTTAAGGTAGATAGACGTGCTAAAAATTTTGACGACGTAAATAACGCCCTACTGCAGGTCCAAAATTGGTTCACTGCTAATAATTTAGTATTAAATGGAAAAAAAACCAAGTGCATTAAATTTTCTTTACCAAATGTCAAAAGTAGAGATTGTGAGATAGTATTGAATCAAGAGAAACTAGAATTCGTCGATGAAACTGTTTTCCTGGGGATCACGCTCGACTCAAGGCTACAATGGGGTCCTCATTTAACATCTCTTGCAGGACGGTTAAGTTCAGCAGCATATGCTGTCAGAAAAATCCGTCAATTTACTGATGTAGATACCGCGAGGCTAGTCTATTTTAGCTATTTTCATAGTATCATGTCTTACGGTATTTTACTGTGGGGACGGGCTGCAGACATCGAGTCTATCTATTCTGCAGAAAAGAGCGATCAGAGCCATATATCATCTACGCAGGCGTGATTCTCTAAGGAAACGGATTAAGGATATTAACATCATGACGGTACCTTGTCAATATATCTATGAAAACATCATGTACGTAAGAAAAAATTTACATCTTTTCAGCAAAAGAGGTGATAGACATAATTATAGTACAAGAAATAGGGACCTATTATGATTTTGATCCGTTCTTAACGGGTGTGTCCTCGGCCAGAAAGTGCATGAGCCTTGATTTTTTTAATTAAAATTCTGTATGTTCA